>JAPVLO010000205.1:3687763-4917018 GCA_027257055.1 Cephalopachus bancanus | reverse complement strand
TGTAAAAGAATGAATCATAAATTTTCTATAGATAAAAATGTTCTATAAAGAGAACAACAAAACTTGCTTGGGTGACAGCACATCTGTGTAAAGCATGGTTTACTGAATATTTTAGGCCCATGGTTGAGACCTAGTGCTCAAAAAGCAAGATTTCTTTAAAAGTATGTCTGCTTATTGACTCAAGACCTCTGATGGAGAAATACAAGGAGATTAATGTTGTTTTTTTGCCTGTAAACACAATATCCAATCTGTAGCCCATGAATCAAAACGCAATTTCTACTTTCAAGTCTTATTAATTAAGAAATATATTTTCTAAGACTATAGCTGCCATAAAAACTAATTCCTCTGATGAATCTAGGCAAAGGAAATTGAAAACCTTCTAGAAAGTATTCACCATTTTAAAATCATCAAGAACATTCATGATTCATGGGAGGAAATCAATATATCAACATGAACAGGAGTTTGGAAGAAGTTAATTTTAATCTTCATGGGTGACCTTGAAAGAAGCAAGATTTCAGTGGAAAAAAATAACTGCAGATGTGGTGGAAATAGCTTAGTATTCACTTCCAATAGATGTGAATGAATTGCTACAATCTTATGATAACACCTCAACGGATAAAAAGTTGCTTCCTATGAATAATCAAAGAAAGTGGTTTCCTGAGGGAAACTCCTGGTGAAGATACTGTGAAACTTGTTGAAATGACAAAAGAGGATTTAGATTATCACATAAACCTAGCTGCCACAGTAGTGGGAAGGTTTGAGAGGATGGACTCCAATTTTGAAGAAAGTTCTACTGTGGGTAAAATGTTATGAAATAGCATAGCATGCTACAGAGAAATCTTTCATGAATGAAAGTCAATCAATGTGGCAGACTTAATTGTTGTCCTACTATTTTTTATTAACAGATTAACTGTTTTCTTATTTTAAGAAATTGCCACAGCCTCTCAACCTTTAGCAGCCACTACCTTGATTATTCAGCTGCTATCAATACTGAGGCAAGACACTCCATCAGAAAAGATTATGACCCAGTGAAGGCTCAGAAAATTATTTTCATTTTTAGAAATAAATTATTTTTAAATTAAGGCAGGCATTTTAAAATAAACATAATGTTATCACACAATTAATAGGCTACAGTATAGTGTAAACATAACTTTTATATGCACTGGAAAGCAAAAATTTGTGTGACTCCTTTTATTGCAATATTTACTTTATTGGAGTGATCTGAAGCTGAACTTTCAATATCTCCAAGGTATGTCTGTAAGGAGAATCACAACTTACTGGATCAGAAACCTATGATCAGAAACCTCTGTGGGAACCATTGCAAAGGTACAAGAAAACTTGAATTGTATGTGATGACTTGTAGGCTCAGTGTGGTGGACAATTCTGTGAATCAAAAGCTCAAGGGGGGATGCTCACACTTAATTGTGTTTTGCCTCCAGGAACTAGAACAAGTTTTCACAGTGAATATTAGAAAAAATTAGCCTCATGCTTTTCTCAGGGGAGGGAAAAGAAACCATTTTGAAATATATTAAAGTATTCTGGTCTTCTTAACAAGGTCTGCATCTGAGAAAACTATTTAACTGGAACTTTGTCTACCAGGATTTCATCAAAGTCCAATTGACCTGAAGAAAAGGAAAAGTCAAAATTCATGAGGCTCTAGTCTTCCACATGGGAAAAGAAAAATGCCAACTCCAGTTCACTTTAGGTATCCTTTTAAACCTAAGGAGGGGAGGAGGGACTGAGAAGCACTTATGAAGTTTACAGTTCAAAGGCATAGGCTCACTAAAAGACACCCTAATCATAGGACCAGAGAATGTTTTCCCTCCCCACCACACATTAACACCACATTACTAAAAGTCTATTTACAACAATTCCATTTACTCAGTACATCATGTCCAACTACATATATATATATACTACCAGGGGAAAACCCACAGTTTGATGAGAAAACGCAAGCATTAGAACCATATTTAGGATATGGCAGAGATGTTAGAGTTATCAGATTGGGGATTTAAAGAAAACCATAATTTATATACTAAGAACGCTAATGGATAAAGGAAACATCATGTAAGACAAATGGGAAATGTATACAGAGAGATGAAAAGTGCAAGAGAGAATCAAAAAGAAATTCTAAAACTCAAAATCACTCTAACAGTAATAAATAATTATTTTCTTGGGCTTATTTATAGATTGGGCATGGCTGAAGAAATACTATCTGAGTTGAGGATATTTTAATTGTAATTGCTGAAAATGAAAAGAAAAAAGGTTTTTATAAAAAACCATAGAATATCCAAACACGTGGTGCAATTACAAGTAGTATAAAATACATGCAATAATACTACTAAAGAAAAAAGAAAAGAACTGAAGAAACATTTGAAACAATCATGACTAAGAATTATAAAAAATTATGTCAGACACTAAACCACAGATTCAGAAATTTCAGTGAGTAGCAAGCAGAATAAATGCCAAGAAAATCTTGACCTATACATATTATATTAAATTATAGAAAATCCTGAAAGAAGCCAGAAATGGAAAAATAAGTTACCTATAGATGAACAAAAATAAATAACTTATTATCAGAAACCATGCAAGCAAGAAAAGAATGAAGCTAAATATTTAATATTGAGAGGGAAAAAAATCACTAAGCAAGAATTCTGTACCCTGTAAAATTATCCTGAAGAAGTGAAAGAAAAATAAAGATTTTCTTAGACAAACAAAAACTTAGGGAATGTGTTGTCAGTTGACCTGCCTTGCAAGAGATATCTAAAGAAGGGCTCCATAAAAAAAGAAATATAAAATAGGTTAGAAATTTGAACAAACATAAAGAAAGGAAGAACATCAGAGAATGAGTAAGTGAGGGTGAAATGATTTATTGTATTTTACTGATAAAACAGATAGCAGCAACAACCCCTTTGGGTCCCCTAACACTGTGGGAGCTTTTCTGTCCTCTCAGTAAATCCTGTTTTCAAAACAAACAAACAAACCCAAAACAGGTAACAGTTTGTTCAAAATAAGAACAGGAATAATGCTTGTTATTATAAATGAATATGTATAAATAAAGCAAATGACACTGAAGATATGAGGAATATTAGTGTCATTTTGTTGTCATAAGGCATGGTACCAGCTATAAAGCAGTACTGTATTATTTGAAAATGAAAATGAACTTGTATTAGTAGTAAGTGTATATTGCAAACTCTGTGGCAACTGCTAAAAGTATCTAAAAAACAAGAAAAAACGAAAGCTGGTATGCTAAGAAAGAAGATAAAATGGAATCATATATTGATAAAAAAAATTTTGAATGCAGGTAAAGAATGCAATATAAAAATAGTGATGAAAAACAAGAGTAACAAATAGAAAACAATAATAAATATGTAAAGTATTAATGCAATAATCACTTTAAGAATCAATGGTATAAATATGCCAATTAAAATATAGAGATTGTCAGAGTGGATCAAAAACAAGACTACGTATTGTCTGCAAGAATGCACTCTAGATGTAAAGGACATATAAAGGTAAATGAATAAAAAAAGATCATCAAAAGAAAGTGGGAATAGACATATTAATTTCAGACACAGCAGACTTTAAAACAAGGGTAGTATCAAGGATAGAGAAAAGTACTGCTTAATTATAAAGGGATTCATTTTCTTAGAATGATCCTTAATATATACACACCTAACAGCATCAAATACACGAGGCAAAAACAAATAGGACTGTAAAAAGAAATTGATAAATTCATTATCATATTTGAAACTATGCTTCTGTATCAGAAATGCAGAGATTCAATAAGCAGGAAATAAGTAAGGACATATTTGAAGGCAACAGTATAATCTATCAACTAGATATAACTGACATCTAGTTGATGTCAACAACATCAGAATACACCTGTACTCAAGTTAACATGGAACATTCACCAAGAGAAACCACATTCGTGGCTATAAAACATATTTTAATAAATTTAAAAGAATAGGAGAAAAACAATGTCTTTTCTTAGACCACAGTGGAATTAAACTAGAAATCCATAACAGAAAGATAGTTGGAAAATCTCAAAATACATAAAGATAACACAAGCACACTTTTAAATAGCATATGGACCAAAGAAGAACTATCAAGATAAATTTTTAAAAATATTTTGAACTAAATGAAAGCAATATATCAAAATTTGTAAGACAGAATAGAAGGAAATTCACGGCATTGGATATATATATTAGAAATAAAGAAAGAACTAAAATCAGTCATCTAGCTTTTTATCTTTCTTTTTCTTTTTTTTGTTTTACGAGTAGGACTTTCCTCTGTCGCCCAGGCTGGAGTGCAGTGGCACTCTCACGGCAACTGCAGCCTCAATCTGCTGGCCTCAGGGGATCCTTCCACCACAGCGTTCCAAGTAGCTGGAATTGCAGGTGCATGCCATCATGCCCAGCTAATTTTTTGATTTATTGTAGAGATGACATCTCTCCAAGTTGCCCAGGCTGGTCTCGATTGTGGGCTCAGGCAATCCTCTCACCTCAGTCTCGTAAAGTGCTGGAATTATAGGCGCACAAGCAACCACACCTAGCTTAACTTTTCATCTTAGGAAACTAGAAGAGGAAATTAAATTAAAAGTAAGTGGAAGGGGAAAAAAGAACAAAAACAATTATTAAAAACAATAAATTGATAGAGAAATTTAATGAAACCAAAAGTAGATTCTTTGAAAAAAATCTGCAAAATTAATATGCTTCTAGCAGAGTAACTAAAACAAAAAAGGTGTTGACAGAATATCAGAAATTAAAGAGGACCCAACACTACAGCTATCATGACATTAAAAAGATAATAGCCGGGCTTGGTGGCTCAGCCTGTAATCCCACGCCTTTGGGAGGCTGAGGTGAGTGGATTGCCTGAGCCCGCGGGTTCGAGACCCACCTGGGCAGCGAGACCTCACCTCTACAATAAATCAAAAAATCAGCCGGGCATGGTAGCGCACGCCTGTAATTCCAGCTACTCGGAAGGCTGAAGTGGAAGGATCGCTGGAGCCCAGCAGGTGAGGCTCGAGGCTGCAGTGGCCGGGAGCAGCCACTGCACTCCAGTCTGGGCGACCGAGTGAGACTCCAACTCAAAAAAAAAAAAAAAAAGATAATAAAGGAATATCATGAACAATTCTATGCCTAAAAATTTGATAACCTAGGTAAACTAAACCTATGTATTGAAAAACAAAATCTGCCAATTGCCACACAAGAAGTCAGTAATCTAAATAGGGCAATATCTACTAAAGACATTGAATCACTTATAAATAACCTTCCAAAACAGAAAGCACCAGATCCAGATTGGTTAATTCATTAATTCTATTACTTCTCTGTAGTCTATTTCTGAAGATATAAACAGAATGAATGCTTCTTAACTCATTTTATAAGGCCAAGCATTACCTTAATAATACCAAAACCAGATGAAGACATTATGAGTCAATATTGTTAAAATGATCATACTGTTCAAAGCAATCTACAGATTCAATGCAGTTTCTATCAAAACATTGATATCATTTATCACAGAAGTAGAAAAAATAATCCTAAAGTAGAAAAAATAATCCTAAAGTTTATATGGAACCAAAAAGGAGCCCAAATAGCCCACGAAATTCTAAGTAAAAAGAGTAAACACAGAGATGTCACACTGTCTGACTTCAAATTATTTTACAAGGTTATTGTAACTAAAGCACCATGGTACTGGTACAAGAGTAGATGGATAGATCAATAAAACAGAAAGGAGAACTCAGAAATAAACCCACATACTTACAACCAACTGATCTTTGACAAAGATGACAAAAATAAACAATGGGGAAAGGACACCTTATTCAATAAGTGGCACTGAGAAAATTGGTTAGTCTTATGCAGAAATATGAAACTGGACCCCTAACTCTCACCATATACAAAAATTAATGCGTGACTTAAATGTAAGATCTGAAAACATAAAAATTCTAAAAGAAAACCTAGAAAACCTCTTCTGACATCAGCCTGGCAAAGGATTTATGATGAAATCCTTAAAAGACATTGTGACAGAAACAAAAATAGATAAATGGGACTTCAAACTAAATATATTTTGCACAGCAAAATAAATAATCAAGACTTTCAATTGAGGCATAATTTGTAGATATTTTCTCTCATTTAGTAAAAGGAAAAGAGGAACTTTCACATGTTGTAGGTGCCACTGCAAACTAGTTCAACCTCTATGGAAAACAGTGTGGAGATGTTTCAAAGAACTAAAAATAGAATTACCATTCAAGCCAATAATCTTACGGCTAGGCATCTACTCAAAGGAAAATAAATTGTTGTATAGAAAAGATACCTGTAATTGTATGTTCATTGCAGCACTATTCACAATAGCAAAATTATGGAAACAAACTAATTCCTTATTATCAGTTGTCTGGATAAGGAAAATGTGGTGTATATAAATCATGGAATACTATGTAGCCATAAAAAGAATGGAATTATGTACTCCAAAGCAACATGAATGGAGGTGGAGAGCATCATCCTAAGTGAACTGACTCCGAGACAGAAAACCAAACACTGAATGTCCTCACTTATAAGTGAGAGTTAAATGGCTACAAAGATGAAAATATAGATATACTGGGGACACTAAACATAGATACTGGGGAGGAGGACGAGGGTTCAGAAGTTACCTACTGGGTATAATGTTCACTATCTGGGAAATGGGTCACCTGAAGCCCAATCTCCATTAATACATAATATGTCCATGTAGCAAACATTCATTTGGACCCCAGAATGTAAAATAAAATAAGAATTTTTTTTAAAAAAGGAAATAAAGCTACAGACCAATATATCATATAGACAAAGAGGCAAGTATCCTCAAAAAAAAATTTAACAAATCCAATCCAACAGTGTATAAAAAGAATTATATACCTCAACCTACTGGGATTTATCCCAGGTATACAAAGCAGATTCAAGTAGTATAGAGGGAAACTTCCTCAACCTGTCACATAAATCTATAAAAGAACCCATGGCTAACATCGTATTTGATGGCGAGAAATTGAAATCTTTCCAGCTAAAATAAAAAAGAAGAAGTTGTGCCTCTCACCACTTCTTTTTGACATTGCACTGAAAGTCTTAGCTAATGTATTATCTATGATTTTTTGCTAAACCAGCTTTGTTAACTTGGCACAGGCAACTCCATTTTGTTGACAAAAGTAACTCCATTTTGTAACAGATCCTTCATTTTAGTTGTCAGCCTACCCAGATATAAACACCCCCGCGTGTGACTGTTGTAACCCTCATGTAATCACTAGGCCATATCCTTGTTTTCCCTAGGCATTTGGAAATTCCCTAACTACAAGCTCCATATCTAACTGTATCCTTGGTCAACCGAAACCAGAAGTTCTGCCAAGAAATGTAATCATAACTGTAAAGCTTTTGTGGTTTTTGCCTTTATAAACCCCCTGCTTACCCCTTTTGGGGTCGAGACTTTTCCTGGCATTAACATGCTTTCGACTGCCAGCAATAAAGGACTCAAAAATTTGACCCTCAGTGTGTTGGCAACTCCTTTCTTGCAGACTGGGACCCCAACACCTCGGCAGGGTCCAGGGCCTTAGATACTTACCACTGGGCTCTATTAGCTGGGTTGAGATGGGCAGCCTGCAACTGTCAATCTCGCTAAAACTACTGAGACTCTCCAGGGTCCTGAGGAATTTCCAGGGGCATTTCTTGAACGCCTTCAGGAGGCTTTTTGTACCTATACCCCGTTTGATCCCTTGGTCCCTGAGAACGCTCGAGTTATCATTTTGGAATCTGTGGCTCAGGCAGCTCTGGACATCTGGAAAAAGTTGCAAAAGCTAGAGAGATTTGCAGGAATGGACATTTCCTAGCTACCTGAGTGGCTCAAAAGGTATTCAGCAATCAGGATGCCAAAAAACAGAAATAGGCTGCACTAGCAGCAGGCAAGACTGCAAAACACCAGGCCAAAATACTGGTAGCTGCTCTACAGGCTTCCAGGCCAGACTCCAGGTTGTCACACCATTGAAAAAGAGGACCTGAAAACAACCCAAAAGGCACGGAGCATTCCCCCTTGGCTAAAAATCAATGTACTTACTGTAAGGAACTTGGTCACTGGAAAAAGAACTGCCCCTGCTGCCCAAAGGCTGAAGACCCCAAGCTGGTTCTGGTCTTGCCTGCCGTAGGTGGGAGCAAAAATGATTTGGACTGAGGAGGCCAGGGCTCTTTTTCCTTAGGGCCTCAAGAGCCCACAGTAATGCCGCTTTTGGGGGCCACCTGGTCCAACTCTTGGTGGACACTGGGGTGGACTGTCAGCTCTAAATGTGGCCCCCAAAACCGGCATTACCATGTCCAACAAACAAATCTTGGTTCAAGGGGTAACGGGGACAATTGCCGACTGCAAATTTACTTCACACCAAACTGTTGATTTCGGACAGAAACGGGTCACCCATTCATTCCTCCTAGCTCTGGACTGCCCATTCCCTCTGATGTGCCATGACTTGCTCCGAAAGCTAAGGGCTACCATTGTGTTTCCCCTGATAAAACTGAGATGTTTGTTCCCATTGCCTATCAAATGCTTCTAACTGATCCACTCTCTGAAGTATATCTCTTAACCTTTTCTAAATCCTCCACTGAGAATATCCCGTCAAGTTTACTTTTACAGTTAAAATGGGAATTTCCTTCAGTCTGGGCAGAGGTCAATCCACCAGGATTGGCAAAACATCATCCTCTAGTTGTGGTAAGTCTGTTGGCATCAGTCATCACTGTCCGCGTCTGTCAATACCCTGAGTTTGCAGCCCAGAAAGGAATTGCTTCTCAAAGTAAAAGACTCTTAGCGGCTAATATTCTAACACCTTGTCAATGAGCTTGGAACATTCCTTTCTTACCAGTTCAAAAGCCAGGAACATCTGACTACCAGCCATTCCAGGACTTAAGAGAAGTAAATAAGTGGGTTAAAATCACCCATCCTATGGTTCCCAACCTGTACACTTTGCTCAGCTTGCTTCCCCCTCAATATCAGGTGTACACTGTGCTAGATTTAAAAGATGCCTTCTTCTCCATCCCCTTGTCCCCTGTCAGTCAACCCATCTTTGCCTTTGAATGGACGGATCCTGACTCAGGGGACACCAGTAAGCAGGCATAGACCCGGTTACTGCAAGGTTTCAAGAACTCTCCAACTCTCTTTGGTGAAGACTTACGACATGGCCTGACAGGGTTCCATGCCCTACACCCTGAATGTACTCTGTTCCAGTATGTGAATTGTCTCTTGCTTATGGTGGCAGATTTAGACACTTGTTTAAAAGGTACCAAAGCGCCGGGCTCGGTGGCTCAGCCTGTAATCCCGCGCCTTTGGGAGGCTGAGGTGAGTGGACTGCCTGAGCCCGTGGGTTCGAGACCTGCCTGGGCAGGCGAGACCTCATCTCTACAATAAATCAAAAAATCAGCCGGGCATGGTAGTGCGTGCCTGTAATTCCGGCTACTCGGAAGGCTGAGGTGGAAGGATCGCTGGAGCCCAGCAGGTCGAGGCTGTGGTGGCCGGAAGCGGCCACTGCACTCCAGTCTGGGCGACAGAGTGAGACTCCAACTCAAAAAAAAAAAAAAGTACCAAAGCTTTGTTACAGCTCCTCCAGAACTTAGTCTACCGTGTATTGGCTAAAAAGGCACTGCTCTGCTCGACCAAGATCTCCTATCTAGGATACTGGCTAAAATAGGGTAAGTGAGCCCTAACCATGGGCTGGAAGGAAGTCATCCTTCAAATCCCTACCCTGACATAAAAAAAAAAACAGGTACAAGAATTCCTGGGGGTGGTGGGATACTGTTGGCTATGGATACTGGGATTTGCTGAAATTGCCAAGCCCCTATATTCAGCCACAGCAGGGAATCAACCTCTGACATGAACTGCCACTGAGGAACAAGTATTCCAGCAATTAAAAATGGCTCTTACCCAAGCCCTGGCTTTGACCCTTCCAGAGTTTACAAAACCTTTCCACTTGTTTATTCATGAACAATGGGGAATCGTGAAGGGGCTTCTTATCCAGACCTTAGGCCCCTGGAGGTGACTAGTGGCTTACTTGTCAAAAAGACTGGACCCAGTAGCCTCTGGCTGGCCCTCTTGTCTTGGGCCATTGTCACTATGGCCATACAAGTCAAGGCAGCAGACAAACTAACCTTTGGTCAAAACTTAGCCCTAACTGTTCCCCATGCCGTAGAATCTCTGTGACAGGTAGCCACGGGCCACTGGATGTCAAACGCACTCATCACCCAATATCAAAGCTTACTCAGCCTACTTACTCAGCCTAGACTAACTTTCTCTCCTACTCAGAGCTTCAATCCAGCCACTCTGCTACCTGATGATAGTCTGGAAATGCCAGTTCACGACTGTGAAGATGTACTGGACATCTCTCAAGCCAGTCACCCTGATCTTCGAGACACTCTCTTAAACCAGGCTGATGTTGACTTGCTCACGGATGACAGCAGTCTGGTAATAGGGGGAGTTCACAAGGCTGGTGCAGTGGTAACCACGGCTCACAATATAATCTGGTCACAGTCTTTGCCCAACGGCACACCTTCCCAAAAGCCTGAACTGATTGCTTTAACCCAGGCTCTGCGCTGGAGAACAGGAAAATGGGTGAATATTTTTACCAGCAGCAGGTATGCTTTTGCTACTCTCCATATCTAAGCCATGATTTGCAAAAAGTGAGAACTTACCTCAACAGGTAAGCCTATAAAAAACAAAGAGGAAATTCTAACCCTCCCAGAGGCTATATGGCTCCCCACAGAGGTAGCTGTCATTCATTGCAGGTGACACCAAAAATCAGATACTCCAGATTACCCAGCCCCAATTAGCTTCAGATTGCTGACTTTGCTTGAAGTCAAAACCACCTTACTGTGTGGACTTAGGGGCTGATGCTCCTGTTGTCAGCAGCACTGACAAAACTAAATGTTCACCAGAAGCAGTTCATATTACCATAGAAAATGTAACTGGTAATGCCTCCTGTCTCTTAACTTCAGGTTTCAACCTTACGGCTTCCTCATATTCTGATGTCTGTAATTTGTCTCTCACCCTAACCATGACCAAATCCATGATCTATGTGGCTCCTGCTAACACTTGGCTAGCCTGTTCTACAGGCCTTACAAATTGTATTACTACTAAGTTAGACAACAAGCCTATCTTATGTATTACTGTCCATGTATTTCCCCAGGTATATGCTTATAGTGGCCCTGAAAGGATGTTTTTACTCAATCTTCCTGGTCTTCTACTGCTCATGTTTCTCATTGGAAACATGGTGCCCCCTTATTGGTGCCTGCCTTAATCAGGTTAAGTATAGCTGGAATGGTTGCACTCAGCACCACTGCCTTGGTCTGGGGGGAACTAGGTCTATCAAAACATTGCACAAGAAATTGATGCTGTCATAGGAAACCTCCAATTTGCCATGGACCAACTCTATGACCAAGTAGAATCCCTGGCAGAGTTTGTCCTTCAAATTTGCAGGGGCCTAGACTTACTTTTCCTATCCCAAGGAGGACTCTGCGTAGGTCTCAGAGAATCTTGTTGTTTCTAGGCAAACAAATCAGGAATTATTAAAAACACCCTCCAAAGGGTCCAAGAAAATTTAGACAAATGACAGAAAGAAAGATAAAATAATAAATCCTGGTTGCAATCCTTGTTTAAATGGAGCCCATGACTAACACCTTTTATTATCGGCCTGAACCAGACCTCTTATGCTTCTCCTCCTCGGTCTACTCATAGGACCCTGTATGTTAAATTGAATTATTCACTTTGTCAAACAGCGAATCACCTCTATAAAACTCATGTATATGAGAATTCACTATAAGTCTATTCCCATGACTGATGAGTCAATGCATTGACTTATGAACAACTCAAATGGGGGAATAAAGTATCTATGATAGTTTTGCTAAGCCAGCTTTGTTGCTAAACTAGCTTTGCTAAAACTTGACACAAGTAACTCCATTTTGTAACAGATGCTCCATTTTAGTTGTCATCTATCCACATATAAACCCCCCCATGTGTGACTGTTGCAACCTTTCTGTAATCGCTAGGCCACATCCTTGTTCTCCCTTGGCATTTGGAACCTCTAACAGCAAGTTCTATATCTAACTGTACCCTTGCTCAACTGAAACCAGATGTTCTACCAAGAAAAGTAATCATAACTGTAAAGCTTTTGTGGTTTTTGCCTTTATAAACCCCCTAGTTACCCCATTCAGGGTCAAGAGTTTTCTTGGCATTAGCCTGCTGTCGACCACTGGCAATAAAGGACTCAAAAATTTGACCCTCAGTGTGTTGGTGATTCCTTTCTCATGGTTCAGCTATAACACTAACACAGTAAGACTATCTATCTATCTATCTATCTATCTATCTATCTATCTATACGTGTGTGTGTGTGTGTGTGTGTGTGTGTGTGTGTGTGTGTGTGTGTATGGAAGGGAGAATTATAACCCTTTTTGTTTTCAGATGACATGGTTTTCTATGAAGACAATCCAAAATAAACAAGAGCAACAAGAAAAAAAGTTTGGGAACTAACAAGAGGTTATAGCTAGGTAGCAAAATATAAGATTAAAGACAAATTTTTATATGCCATAAATGAATAAAAGAAATTTGACACCAAAATGCAACATAATTTACATTCACACTTCAAAAAATGAACTAATTAGATATTAATGTAACAAAACATATACAAGCTCTATATGAGCAAAACTCTAATGAAAAAGATGAAAGAATTAAATAACTACAGAATTATTTCATGATCATGGATAAGAATATCCAATATTTTCAAGATGCCACTTCTTCTCAAATTGATCTATATATTTAATGCAATCTCAGTCAAAATTCTATCAAGTTATCTTGTAGATATCTACTAACTAACCTTGAAGTTTACATGAAGAAGCTAAAGACTCAGTATAGCTCACACAATGTTGAGAAGAACAAAGATAGAGGACTGATACTAACTGACTTTGATTATAAAGCTATAGTAATCAGGACAGTGCAATATTGACAAAATAATAGACAAATATATTAAAGACACACAGCAGAAAGTGCCAAAATAGACCTACATAAATATTGTCTACTGATCTTTGACAGATAAGCAAAGGATATACATATACAATGGATAAAAGATAGTCTGTTCAACAAATTGTGCTGGAACAACTGGATATCCACATGCATAACAAAAAAATTGAATCTAAGCACAAACCTTACATCTTTTACAAAAATTGATGTCAAATAGATCACAGGCCTCAACATAAAATGCAAAACTATAAAATTTCTAGAAAATAACAGAGAACTTCCAATACTATGTTGAACAGTGTGAGAGTGGGCATCCTTGTCTTCTTATTCAGGGAAATGGTTCCAATTTCTATCTGTTTAGCAGCATTGTTGGCTGTGGGTTTCTTGTAGATGGCTCTTACTATTTTGAGGTATGTTCCATCTATACCTAGATGTTCAAGGATTTTTATCAGGAAGGGGTGCAGGATTTTATTGAAAGCTTTCACTGCATCTAATGATATAATCCTGTGGTTTTTGTTTTTACATCTGTTGATGTATTTAATTATATAAAGTGGGCAAAATATATGAATAGACACTTCACAAAAGAAGACATACGAGTAGCCAACAGATACATGAAAAATGCTCAGCCTCACTAGCCATCAAAGAAATGCAAATTAAAACCACACTACGATACCACCTAACTCCAGTCAGGATGACCATTATCAATAACTCAAAAATAACAGATGCTGGAGAGGATACGGGGAAAAGGAACACTTATACAATGTTGGTGGGAGTGTAAACTAGTACAGCCTTTGTGGAAAACAGTGTGGCAATTCCTAAAAGTTCTAAAAGTCAACCTCCCATACGACCCTGCAATCTCCCTGCTGGGAATGTACCTGGAGGAACTCAAATCACACTATGAAAAAGATACCTGTACACGCATGTTTACTGCAGCATTATTCACAATAGCAAAAATATGAAACCATCTGTGCTGCCTATTGAAAGAGAACTGGCTTTTAAAATGTTGTACATATACACGGTAGAATATTATGCAGTCATAAAGGACAAAATTATGAACTTTGCAGCAACTTGGATGGATTTAGTATCTATAATACTGAGCGATCTATCATAGAAACAAAGAACTAAGTACCACATGTTCTCACTCATATGTGAAGCTTGAACAATTATTATAATACTGTCAGAAAGGGATTGGCAGTAGTGGGAAACTGCCAGGGTAGGAGTGGGATTGGCAGTAGTGGGAAACTGCCAGCGGGGGGGGGTAGGATTGGCAGTAATTGGAAACTGCCAGGGGAAGGGGGGTGGAATGACAGTAGTGGGAAACTGCCAGGGGAGAGGGACATTCCTCATCAATAAAGATACCTGCATAATGAACATTTGTATACCTAGCCTTGAATTGTATCCCACAACTTTAAAATAATTTTTAAAAAATGATAACATAGAAGAAAATCTAAATAACCTTGGTTTTTGTGACAACTTTTTGGATATTACACCAAAGAAATAAAAAATTGAAAAGTTAGAATTAATTAAAATAAATATTTTTTGCGCTGCAAAAGATGCTTTCAAGAGAATGAAGAAACAAGCAACAGACTATAAGAAAATATTTGCAAAAGACATGTCTAATAAAAGACCATTACATAAATTTATAAAGAACACTTAAAATTCAACAATAAGAAAACAAACAACATGATTAAAAAATGGGCCAAAGACATTAACAGATACTACACCAAAGAAGATATATAGATAGCATATAAACACATAATAGATGGTCCATATCATATGTCAGAGAAATAGAAATTAAAGTGACAATTAGATATTTCTATACATCTATAAAAATGGCAAAAATCCAGAATACTGATAACACCAAAAGCTGGGGAGAGAGTGAAGCAACAGGAACTCACATTCATCCCTGGTGGGATGCAAATTGTTACTGCCACTTCTGAGGACAAACAGCTTTTCAGAAAACTCACTTCCCACATGATCGTGCCATCATGCTCATTGCTATTTATCCAAAGGAGAATCATGTCCACACAAAAACCTGCAAATGGATATTTATAGCAAACTTATTCATAACTGTCAAAACTTGAAAGCAACCAAGATGCCCTTTAGTAGGTGAATGGAAAAACAAATTATGGTACATACAGACAGTGGAAGATTATTTAGAATTTTTTTGTTTTGTTTTTTTTGAAAGGTATAAAGTCATGGAAAGACATGGAGGAAACCTAAATGCACATATGACATACTGAAGAAAAGGAGAACTCTGGAAACAGTAAGGTTTGTGGTTTCTAGAAATGCCAGGGAGGGTTGAACAGGCAGAGCACAGAGAATTTTTAGAGCAGTGAAACTATTCTGCATTATACTATAAATGTGAATATATGTCAATAAAAATTTGTCCAAACCCATGGAATAACACCAAAAGTGAGTTCAGACTGTCAACTTTAGGTTATAATGATATGTCAAGGTACCTTTATCAGTTGTAGCGAATGAACCACTTTGGTAGAAGATGTTGATAAAGGGATTTAGTATATATGTGTATGAGCAGGGGGTGTATGGAAGATCTCTGTAATGTTTACTTAATTTTGCTGTGAGCCTTAAAATGTCCTAAATAGTAAAGCTTTTTAAAAATTAAAATATAAGCCGGGCTCGGTGGCTCAGTCTGTAATCCCGTGCCTTTGGGAGGCTGAGGTGAGTGGATTGCCTGAGCCCGCGGGTACGAGACCCGCCTGGGCAGCGAGACCTCATCTCTACAATAAATCAAAAGATCAGCCGGGTATGGTAGCGCATGCCTGTAATTCTAGCTACTTGGAAGGCTGAGGCAGAAGGATCGCCGGAGCCCAGCAGGTCGAGGCTGCGGTGGCCAGGAGCGGCCACTGCACTCCAGTCTGGGCGACCGAGTGAGACTCCAACTCAAAAAAAAAATAAATAAATAAAATAAATAAATAAAATATATATATTTAAAAACTCTACAATTTAGGCAAACTCCTTATCCTAACATCCAACTGTCTATGTATTTCGTTTCTAAGTTCTTGACAGTATATTGGGGGATTTTTAGAGTTGGTTTAGATATTATATCCCAAATGCTGATATATGTACACATATTTATTTTATATTTGTATATCAATAGTTATTTATTTTTAAGGTACTTTGCAATTTGTGCTGTGCGTGTGTGTGTGTGTGTGTGTGTGTGTGTGTGTGTATGTTTGCATTTAGGTATGTGTATTACACTTGGATAAGTGAGAAAACTGTCAAAATATTGTATAATTAAATATTATATTAAAGGGATTGTACCACTATAAAACATTAAGTAAAAATTTTGAAGACAAACATTTATAAAAATGCTGAGAATAAGTCACACATGATCTTTGAGACATAAAGAAAATGTATTTTAAAACAAATGACAGAAGCAATAGACATATATTCATTTCAATTTTTAAACATGCAAAGATCTGATATTAAAATAAGACACATTTCTGTGATACATTTCAGAAGTTAATTTTACTATTGACATTTTGTTCATAAAAATATATGGTGTGAAATCTTCAGCTAGTTGGAACTCTTGGTGATATCTCATTGCTAATGAATCATCATATTGATTCCTGTTGGATTCATTTGCTGTGATTTATTCCTTGTCGACAGACTTGAGCTGTAATTCTGGTTAGTAATTTCTATTAAATGCAATAAAATGAGTCACATAAACTAATCACTATTTGACTATGCCTATCATGAAAAAAGAGAAAATACATTATTAAAATATGCTTCTTTCCTAAATTGATCGTAAAAGACAGAAATAGTGAAATCACAGATGCGCTCAGTTCAACTTGAAGAAAAATTTTAAAAATTCTTTACTGAATTTCTCTAAAGCTAAGAACATCAATATTTATAGTAGACTATCATCTAAAAATACATTTATACAGTACATAGAGTTTCAGGTGACTGCAATGTTTATAATTAAACTCTATTAACACAGAGCTTACTTTGTGCCATTATTTTAATTTTAACTAGATCACTGAAGCATTGGGGTTACCTTCTACAACTCGTTGGTATGGATTGAATTGGCTTCTTCCATCTTAAAATATTTTGAAGTTCTAACTCCCAGTACTCATTAATGTGACCTTATTTTTAAATAAGGTCTCTGCACATGTAATCAACATGAGATCACTGTATCAATTTATAGATACAACCTTTCTTCAATAGAGAAAACAGATCTCTATGAGATTTCTTTATTTTACTTCTTTAAACATGTTCAACAATTGTGCTCCAAATGTAACGATTTGAGATTATTATACTAACTCGGATTGTTTATGCATAAATATTTCATATTGTATTTGTGTTTCTCTTCATCTACTTTATTCATTTTTTAACAATAAAAGTTTCATAGTTTAGTACAATTATATTAGGAGATGATATTGGTAGCTATATAAAGAAAGTTGTGGGTTATGTAATTTGGCAATAGATCAATTTACTAACACATTTACCTTTTGATACAGAAAACCCACTTTTGGAAATTTATCATCTTCTTATACTTGTACACATGTGAAAGGACATGTATACAATATTTTATTGAATCATTGTTTTTCATAGAAAAAAGATTGGGGAAATCTTATATATCTATCAATAGGACTTAGGTTAAATAAAATGTCCATACAGTGGAATAATATGCAGCCATAAAAGGAATATGAAACTCTTCAAGAATAAAAGATTGCTATCCAAAGTATATTAAATACTCAAGGCAAGGTGCATAAGATTATGTGCAGTGCTATGCAATTTGAATTTTAAAACACAGAAAATTAGGATTTACATGTGAAGCTATACTAATTGTAGAAAAGGAATTGGGATTTTGGGCCACAGATGTTGGTAAAAACTAATCACTTAGCACCAATTTTTGCCTTTTTACAATTTGAACATGTGAACATATTATCTATTTAAAATATAAACATTGATGTCAACTCTTGGAGAAGGACTTTATATGGCACAGCATAAAATCTATAGTTGTAAATTTCCTTTTATTCAATAAACTTAAGATATCTGACAAGTAGATCATGACTTAAAATGGATGATTCTGTTCCCTTGAAATAACAGAAAACAAAAACATCAGAAAACATTATTCTATCTTCACATAGAAAAAGTACTTATCCTATATGTGTTTCTAAATCTTATTTCCAAACAGATGTCAGAAAAATAAGAAACAAAAATAAAAAATAAGAAACTTCTAAAGAAAATTGATTAAATAGTTAAATAATTTATTTTAGAACAATAGAAAAAAATATTTAGATTCTTCTAACAGAAAAGTAAAATATTGAAAAGTAAACAGGAATAAAATCTCTAAACTCATAATCATTATAACTAACCTGAACATGAGCTTGCAAAGTAATTCTTTAAGTACCTCATATATCATTAATAACTTTGAATGTAAATGGTTTATATACACACTTAAAGGTACAGACTGGCAGAATGGATAAGAAGAAGAAATGCAATCCAAATATCTGCTGCCTTCAAGAGACCCACTTAACTCAGAAAGACTTCCAAAGATACAAGGTAAAGGACTATAAAAAGATATTTAATGTGATGAAAACCAAATAGAGTGGTAGCCATCCTATAAAACAGACTATAAATTTTAAAAAGCAAAAAATGACAAAGAAGGTCATGATATAGTAATGATATCATAATATAATGATAAAGGAATCAGTCCAACAAGATGACATAACAATTTAAAATATATGTGCACCTAACACAAGAGCTCCCAGTATTATAAAACTAAATCTATGAAACCTAAGAATAAAGGTTGGCATCAATACAATAATAGTGGGGGACTTCACCACTCCACTAACAATGACAGAGAGATCATCAAGGCAGCTAGTTAACGAAGAAACATTGGACTTAAATTCGGCTCTAGGTAAAAAAATGAATCTAAAAGACATCTACAGAGAAAAAAGTATAGAATATACATTCTTCTTATTAGCACATGGAACATTGTCCAGGATAGACTGTATGATGGACCTCAACATGAACCTAAATAAGTTCAAAAAATTGTTATTATATCAAGCACTGTGAAATAAAACAAAAATCAACTCCAAGAGGACACTAGAAATAAAACATATACATGAATATTAAACAAATTGCTCTGGAACAATCTGTAAGTCAAAAATAAAATAAAGATAAAAAATTTAAAAAAAAATCTTTAAATGAAGGATGACAATGACACAAGTTATCAAAATCCTTGGGATACAGCCAAAGCTGTGCTCAAAGGAAAATTTGTAGCACTTAGTGTCTACATAATAAAGGTTGAAAGATCACGTATGAACAATCGAATGCCAAACCTCAGGGAACTAGATAATCAGGAAAAATAAAAACCCAAATGTAACAGAAGAAAATAAATACCAAAGATCAGAGCAGAATTAAATGAAATTTAAAAAAAACCAACACAAATAAAGGTTCACTGAAACAAAAAGTTGGTTCTTTGAAAGAACAAAAAGGACAAAATAGGCAAAAGATATAAATAGACACTTCTCAAAAGAAGAGATATGGGCAGCCAACAGACACATGAAAAAATGCTCAGCCTCACGAAGCATCAGAGAAATGCAAATCAAAATCACATTGAGATACCATCTCACCCCAGTAAGAATGGCCTCATTAATAAAACAAATAACAGATGCTGGTGAGGATGCAGAGAAAAAGGAATGCTTCTAGACTGCTGGTGGGAATGCAAACTAGTGCAACCTCTTTGGAAAACAGTGATTTCTGAAAGAACTTGATATTGACCTTGCATATGACCCAGCAATCCCCCTATTGGTAACATAACCAGAGGAACACAAATCATTCTATAAAAAGAGATACCTGAACACATATGTTTATTGCAGCACTATTCACAATAGCAAAAACATGGAACCAAAACATGGAACCAACCATGTTGCCTATCAAAACTGGACTGGATAAAAAAATGTGGTACATATACACAATGGAATATTACACAGAAGGACAGACATATGGACTTCACAGCAACTTGGATGGATTTAGAGGCTGTCATACTCAGTGATCTACCATAGAAACAAAGAACAGAGTAGCATACGTTCTTACTTATAAGCAGACCTTGAAAAATTATCATGATACTATAAGAACGGGGTTGGAAGTATTGGGAAACTGCCAGGGGAGGGTGTGGGATTGGCAGTAGTGGGAAACTGCCAGGGGAAGCGGGGCATACTTCATCAACAAGGGTATCTGCGTAATGAACATTTGTATACCTAACCCTGAATTGTATCCCACATCTTTAATAAAGAAGGAAAAATAAATAATTAAAAATAAAAATAATTAAAAATAAGTACTCAGTTGACTACCTAAAATAGGTTTAAAAAAAAAGAAGAAAGATAAAATTGATAGACCACTAGCTAGGCCAATTAAGAAGAAAAAAGAAGCTGGGCATGAAAGCTCAAGCCTGTAATTCCAGCACTTTGGGAAGCTGAGGTAGGAGGACTGCCTGAGTCCACAGGCTTGAGAACGGCCTGGGCAACTTGGCAAGACCTCATCTCTACAATAAATCAAAAAATTAGCTGGGCATGGTAGAGCACACCTGTAGTTCCAGCTACTTGGAAAGTTGAGCGGAAGAATCGCCTGAACCCAGCAGGTCGATTCTGGGGTGGCTGTGAGCATGCCACTGCACTTCAACCTGGGTGACAGATTGAGATTCCAACTCAAAAAAATAAAACATAGAGGAAGAAGAAAAAAGAGAAGATTCAAATGAGCTCAATCAGAAAAGAAAATAGAGACATTACAACTGATACCATGGAAGTACAAAAGACCATCCAAGATAATTATGAATACCTCTATGCAAACAAACTAGATCATCTAGAGGAAATGTACACGTTCTGGAAACATACAATCCCAATGTTGAATCTGGAAGAAACAGAAATCCTGAACAGACCAATAGCAACTAGCGAGATTGAATCAGTAATCAAAAGTCTCCCAAAACAAAAACAAAAACAAACATACAAAAAACTTAGACCCTGATAGATTTTTAGCCAAATTCTGCTAGTCTTTCAAAGAAGACCTAGTATAATACTACTGGAACTACTCCATAAAACTGAGAAAGAGATTATTCTCCCTACTCATTCTATGAAACTAGCATTACTCTGCTACCAAAGCCTGAAAACAACACAACAAAAAAGAAAACTACAGACAAATATCCCTAAGGAACAAGACATAAAAATTCTCAACAAAATGCTAAAAAACCAAATCAAAGAGCACATCAAAAAACTAATTCATCATAATCAAATGAGTTTTATCCCAAGAAGTAAGAATGGTTTATCACATGCAAACCAATAAATGCAATCAACCACATAAACAGAAGTAGAAACAAAAATCGTATGATCATTTTAAGAGATACAGAAAAAGCATTTGATAAAATCCAGCATCCCTTCATAAAAAAAAAAAAAAAACTCTCAACAAAATAGGCATAGAAGAAACATACCTCAAAATAATAAAAGCCTATACAACAAACCCACAGTCATCATCATCCTAAATGGAAAAATGTTGAACACATTATCTCTCAGAACTGGTACATGGCAAGGATTCTCATTTTCATTAGTTCTATTCAACATAGTATTGGACTTCTTAGCCAGAGTAATGAGGCAAGAGAAAGGAATACACAGCATCCAAACTGGAAAATGAGATATTAAACTATATGTTTCCCAATGATATGATCTTAGACATAAAAAATCTAAAGGCTCCTCCAAAAGATTCCTGAACTTAATCAAATAATTCAGGTTACAAAATCAAACCACACAAATCAGTGGCACTGCTATAAACCAAAAATGACCAAATTGAGAGTCAAATCAAGAACTCAACGCCATTTACAAAAGCCGCCCCAAAATAAACTATCTACGAATATTGCTAATGAAGGAGGTGAAAGATCTTTAAAAAAAAAAACTACAAATCACTGATGAAAGAGATTGTGGAGGACACAAGCAAATGAAAAACATCTACATTGTTAAAATGACTATACTACTCAAAGTAATCAACGGATTCGATGCAACCCTTATTAAACTATCCACATCATTTTTCACAGAATTAGAAAAAATAATTCTAAAATTAATCTGAAACCAAAAAAAAAAAAGAGCCCAAATAGCCAAGGCAAATCCCAAGTAAAAGCAAAACAAACAAACAAAAGAAACAAAGGTAGAGGCTTATATTCCTGACTTGAAATTATACTACAAGGCTATGGTAACCAGAACAGCATGGTACCTTTACAAGAGTAGACACTTTGACCAAAGAAACAGAATAGAGAATTCAAAAATAAATAAATATTTTTATTGAGAAAAAAATAATTTTTTTTTGTATACACTACTCCTACAACCAACTGATCTTTGACAAAGCAGACAAAAACATAAGATGGGGAAAGGACACCCTATTCAACAAATGGTGCTGGGAAAATTGAATAATTACATGCAGAAAAATGAAACTGAATCTCTATCTCTCAACCCATATACAAAAATTAACACAATATGGAGTAAAGACTTAAATGTCAGACATGAAACCATAAAAATCCTCAAAGAAATCTTAGGAAAAATTCTGTGGACATTGGCCTCGGCAAAGAATTTATGGCTAAGAACCCAAAAGCAAATGTAATAAAAACAATAAGTAAGTGGGACCTAATCAAATGGAAAAGCTTTTGCACAGTAAAAGAAATAATCAACAGAGCATATAGGCAACCTATAGAATGGGAGAAAATATTTGTAAACAATACATCTGACAAGGGACTAACATCCAGAATCTACAAAGAACTCAAATCAGCAAGTGAAAAACAACCCTATTAAGAAGGGGTCAAATGACATGAACAAACATCTTTCAAAAGAAGATATACAAATGGCCAATAAAGATATGAAACAAAATGTTCAACATCACTAATCATCAGAGAAATGCAAATTAAAACTACAATGAGATATTTCACACCAGTCAGAATGACTATTAGTAAAACAAACAAACAAAACAAACAGATGTTGGCATGGATAGAGTGAAAAGGGAACACTCAATACTCATACATTATTGTGGGAATGTAAATTAATACAACTTGTATGAAAATTAGCATAGGATTTTTTAAATAACTAAAAATAGATCTACTGTTTGATCCAGCAATCCCACTACTTGGTATCCAAAGGAAGTGACGCTGTTAAATAAAAAGATAGCTGTACTTGCATGTTTATAGCAGGACAATTCACAATTGCAAAGATATGGAAACAATGCCTATAAACTAATCAATTCATAATGCGAATGTGGTATGTGTATATCATACACACACACACACACACACACACACACACACACACACACACCACACACACACAACATGGAATACTACTCAACCATAAGAAAGAACAAGATAATGTCTTTTGTAGCAACTCGAATGGAATCGGTGACCATTAATTGGTGACTAACGGAAGTAATGCAGTAATGGAAAACCACTTTTAATTGTGAGCTAAGTTAATGGTCTGCAAAGACATATAGAATGGCATAAAGGACACTGCAGATTCAGAAGGAAGAGGATGGAAGGGGGATATGGGTGAAAAATTACCAATCACATAATAGTGGGGGTGATTGGTACACTTAAAGCCCAGACTTCATCACCACTATACAAAGCAGCCATGTAACCAAAAATCACTTGCATTCTTAAAACTATTAAAATAATGAAAAGAATAGAATATGAGAGCTTTCCATAACTGAAATACTATTAGTTACCATTATAGAAAATAAGCAAAGAAAATATTCTAATTCGCCTAGATATCAATATTTTTTTTTCTAGTACACATTACTCCATACACATCAAAACTATGACACAAGTGCATTTTTAAAGTTTACATAAATAATAGAAAACAGAGCCAAAATTAGGAAGAAATTTTTGAGGCTGATGATTTGGAGGACAAAACATATCCTATTGCCATACTATCCTAGTATCGCTGTCAGATGAAGCATACCAACAAGAGTTATCTGTGACTAACCCAGTTTCTTCTGCAACTGAAACAGGAGACTCCCCAAGTCCTACCCGTGAAATTAATGAAGCGTCAAGGGAGCTAAATGATGCAAGCAAATAATCAAAATAAACAACAAAAAATTATGTATATGTCTAACTCAATAGGCTTTAGTATTTTGATATTTCTATCCAAACAAAAGCACTTATAGGATCCTAATCTATCACTACAGTACATTAATTCTCCATAATTTACACTGACCTTGCAAGTAGAAACACATTCTTTGTTTTTGTCCAAGATTTACTTTGCTCTGTCAGTTGGAGAATCGATTCAGGTCAGGGAGAAAATCTCCAAATGCCTATTGTGAGCCAACAGGCAAAAATTAGATCACCTGGTGTGTGAATGCCAGAGCACAAAATACTTTTTGCTTTTTCAGAAAATTCAGTGGAAGGTGTGAGGCAGAATAAGTCTGTCAAAGTAAATGATTAGTTTTCCAAACATATGTGGCTGGTCAGAAGAGAAAAACAGGACGGATCTAAAAGTCAACCTTGGCTACATCTTTATTGATTAGTCTTATTTCTTTTCTGAAATAGTCATATAAAATAGGCATTTCTTTTGCCCTAAATATACACTACAATTCCCTCTGTAAGAAAAGCTAAAGACAAATGGGTTAGATGAGGAGATGGTCAACTGCAAGTTCAACATCAGGTTGTTTATCTGCAGTTGACTGATCTCATTAGACCCTGAAGAGTATCACATCGAAAAATCTTTAGGAGGTATATTTCCTCTTTACTTCATATTCACAGACACAGAAAAACATGCCCTGGTGCACAATGACACTAACATCACTTCAGTTGCAAATGAATGGTAGCAGGTTATTATTATTATTTACTTTTATTATTTATTATTTTTTACTTTAAAGATGTGGGGTACAATTCAGGGTTAGGTATACAAATGTTCATCATGTAGGCACCCTTGTTGATGAGGTGTGCCCCTCCCTCCTCTGGCAGTTTCCTCCAACTGCCAATTCCACCCCTGCTCCTCTGGCAGTTTCCCATTACTGCCAATCCCTTTCTTATAGTATTATGATAATTGTTCAAGGTCCACTTATGAGTAAGAACATATGGTACTCTGTTCTTTGTTTCTGTGATAGATCACTGAGTATGATCGACTCTAAATCCTTCCAAGTTGCTGTGAAATCCACGTTTGTCCTTCTTTATGGCTGCATAATATTCCATTGTGTATATGTACTACATTTTTTTAATCCAGTCCAGCTTTGATGGGCAACATGGTTGGTTCCATGTTTTTGTTATTGTGAATAGAAGTGCAACAAACATGCATGTACAATTATCTTTTTTTGTAGAATGATTTGAATTCCTCCGGGTATATTCCCAATAGGGATATTGCTGGGTCATATGGAAGGTCAATTTCTAGTTCTTTCAGAAATCGCCACACTGTGTTCCAAAGAGGTTGCACTAGTTTGCATTCCCACCAGCAGTGTAGAAGCATTCCTTTTCTCCACATCCTTGCAGGTTTCTAAACAGTGCCCTCTTCTCTACACTGAGATATTTGACCTCCTAGAGTGCTAAAAAAATGTGCCAGTCACAGAAAGGTTACCAAATTCTACCTGAAATAATCCATCACTTATAAAGGAGATCATTGCTAAAGCAATTACTTTTTCTATGTTTTCCCATTTCTTATCACAGTGGAGTCACATTTAGCTCCCTATGCCAATTCTATTGCTGGAAGACAGTCAATCATAAACTAAAATTCAATCTTCTCTGAAATTGTAAAGCCTATTTTAGCTGTTTGCTCAGTAACCATTTTTCAAAAATGTTATGCCCTATTTAAAAATTTACTCTCAACATTTGTATAGATGTCTAATAATTAGAAATTTAGCAATTAGTTCTATTTAATTCATCCCACCCAAAAGACTTAAAAGTTACTCCTCAAATATTTCTTCTCTCTCCCTCCCTCCCTCTCCCTCCTCTCCCTCTCTCTTTCATACACACACAACTACCTCTGTTTTATTTGCCTAATTTCATATCAAATATGCCTTCAGATCCTTTGTGCTGATTCTCTTGTATTATTACACACTCATAGAACTGATATTGTTATCTGACTGAGAGAACACATCAAGCTCACAAGAGCATACAAACACACACACACACACACACACACACACACTCTCTCTCTCTCTCTCTCTCTCTCTCTCTCTCTCACAAATGTTTAGTAATGAGCTGATTTAAATGAATATATTTCTTTCTAAAAAATGAAATAATGGCCCTAGATTAAAAGATGAAGTCACTCATTGTAGTTGATTCACACACAACTAGAATAGTGAAACAATACATCTGAAGGTTAAAAACTGTAGATTTCACTCTCATGTGATGTCTTTCAGTGAGTTCTTAAAGATGTTATCACTTTATCATGCTTCAATTTGGTAATAGAATTATATTGATTTGATAAACCGTAATGAAAGTAAACATATTCATATGACTTTTAATGAGTTATATTACCTTAAAAAGTAAAAGCATTTATTCTAGGAAATATAATATTCATATATCACATTTTGGATCAAGTATGAGCTGTAGCTTTTCTTAATCATAAAACTATGCAGGATTCTCGATTTGATGTGAGTTTAAATAAGCCATTCCTAAGAGTTGAAAAGTAGAGGGAAAAAGGGAAGAGAGAGAGAGAGAGACAGAAAGAGAGAGGCAGAGAAAAAGAGAAACATTTGTAATTCTAATTATTAAAAATTAGTTCTACTAATCTTGCATATATTTATCCCACAAAATCAGTTTTTAAATTAAAAAATAGTATGAAAGTAACAGTTACACAATTTTAATAATTCTTTTTCTGTTTTAACATGATAGATTACGACCACTAAAGTCATAGCTATATTTGAAACTGCAGAAAAAAATTAGCCAAAAAATATATTTTAAATGAACTACCACATAGTTACAAAAATGCTAATTAAAGCTACATTGAAATATTATAATTTTATCTACCAAAATTGCAAAAATGTAAATTGCAAAAATATAAATATAAAAAAATAGCAAAGTATTTATTTATAATGGCACTTTAACACGTATGTTCTCACTGCAAGTAGGAGTATAATGGCTTTTAAAAACATTATTAAAAGTCATGAATATATTTGTATTTTAAGTCAGCAATTCCACTCTCAGGAAATATATATTTTTTAATTTCCAACAAAAGAGACACATACTTAATTTATGCCATATTCATATGATGTAATATTATTTGGACATTAAAAATCATGTGTCAGAAGCATATTTGATAACATAAAGTGCTGAAAATATAGTGTTAAATGATATTTTACAGAAAGTAATTAAGATAAACAAAGATTATAAAATTTATTTTATTATCACACTGAATGTAATAAACCAAAATCTAACTTATCAAATAAATCTGCAAAAGCTTGTTTATAAATATGATGTGGAAGGCAGCTTTTCCAATTCATTCATTTTATTGTGTAAAATGTTTTGAAAATGTCCTATATTTACCACATAATCACACACACAGACACACATATATACACACATACCTGAAGAATATATGCTCAGAAAACAGTTTCCCATTAATTCAAATTTTCAGGAAGTAGATATTTTATTTATGCTATCTGGCTTTTTTAAAAGTTTAATCATGAGATACATTCAGTTTTTAAAAAACATGTAAATTTGAATCTTTGTAAGTTCACTTTCTACTAATAAAAATTATTTTATATTTTATCTTTATTTTTCCATATGGAATATTTATATTTATGCTCAATAGAATGGGAAATTAACAATTCTGGTTTTATTTCAGCCATTGGTATACATTTTATGATTGTTAAGGGAGAAACTGCTTTGTATTCTTAAGCACAGTATCTTTAATTAATATTTTCCATTAGCCCACAAACACTCATAAATATTGGACTTATATAGATAGCACAAATGCTGGCAAAGAGAAATGAGGTCCATATTTGTTTCTGAGTTTTTGTCTAATCCTTATTGTATTTGCAACAATAAGATGGAGTCAGAGTGCTTGTGTGTGCTTTGATCATTTTACCAAAGAATGTGAGATATTTGTGAAACCACTAGACAAATAAATACATTAAGTTTTCTGCTATACCCTTCTCATACATCTTTCTTCACTACTGAATACATATTGAAAACATAGGTATTCATATTGAAATATTTCAGTGCAAATATTGTCATACTATATTCCCTGCATTAGCAGTATCAGAATAATCCAGGAACTTAAAAAATGAAAATTGTTGGGTTCCATGTAGAACTAGTGAATCAGAAATTATGTGTGACCTCAAACCAGTACTTTACTAAGTTCTTCAGGTGATTTTGATGAATGCTATGTTTTGAGAGCTATAGCTGTAAGGTATGAGATTTTTATGGGACTTTCTATCCATCAGATATAAAGTCTTTCTTTTTCAGATTGTTGTTTAGGTGTTGGAGATTAGGTGTTGGAGAAGCATACACTGTTGAACAGCCAAGGTCAATATTAATGAATACTGGGGGATGGGGATCCCTAAAATCAGGAGTTTATTTATTTAAAAATATATATTTATTTTTACATGTTTAGGCTTCAGTAGCCTTCAAAGTTTACCTTCAAAGTTCATTGTACTGATGCAATACACCTTTCAAGACTCTTTATCCACTACTCAAAACAGTTTTTGAACTCGTCAGTTTTAATGCCTTTTAGTGCTTCTGCCAGTTTTTGTTTCACTTCTTCCACATGGGCAAAACGTTTCCCTTTGAGGACATTTTTTCATTAGTGAAAACAAAAATAAGTTGCTCAGGGTGAGATTGGGTGAATAGGGAGGATGGGGCATGGGAGTCATGTGCAGTCTTTGGTCTAAAACTGCTGAACATTCAGCCCGATGTGGGCAGGCGCATTGTCATGGTGGAAGAACCAGTCACCTGTTTGCCAAAACTTGGAATGTTTTTTCCACAAATCATGATGCAACCATCTCAAAATTTCCAGATAAAACTTTGGTTTACCATTTAATCCAGAGATACAATTTTCGAGTGTACTAAAAATGGCCTGCCCTTCAAAAAGATAATTCCATTTTTTGTGTGTATGGGGTCCCCCTCATACTACGTAGTAGAGTTTGCATAGTAGTACAAACAATGCCTTGGAAGTTTTAATGAAACAAGTTTAAAACAAAGTAGTTATTACCAGAAATTTTTTGGGGGGATAAAAAACATTTAGATGAATAAGCTACTTGGAAAGAAGATGAAATCTTGAAGATATATTTAGGAAAAATCAATAAAAAAGATATAGATAATCTGCATAAAATATTTAAAATTTTAACCTATGAGATAGGTAGGAAAAGAGTGGTTAATGAGAAAGCTGGCTAAGTGACAGAAAAAATAGCCAAATGATTATGCAATAAAAAAAAGTCAAACAACTTTTGGTAATAGGTATATATTGCTATAGGAATACATTGTCTGCAAGACATTCCATCTTCCAAAGCTTCAATGAAGCCTACATACATATCCAAATGCCATGAGTCTTATCAGTTAATTATTTAAGAAAACTCTAGAAAAGTCTTAACTTTTAAGAACTTAACTTTGGATCTGATTGAAAAATATATTCTTCTTTTCCCCTTCTGTGAGATCTAAACGATGAGAGTAAAGAGTTAAAAGCAAACAAGCAAACTATAAGCCATAAAAATTAAGAGAACAATTGGTAGCCTTTAGCAGACTAGAAGTTCTAACAGAAGTTCTAGCAGTTCTGGAAGGCTGGAGAACAGTATTGACTAATAAAGCACAATGCAGGCAGCCGCAGCAAGAAATATTTATGAAGAGGACTGAAGTGAAGAAGGCACAAATCTTTCTGCAATACTCTTAGAGCGTTGGGAGGCAGACTTGACAAATCAAAAATGGCAGGTAGTAAAAAGACTGAAAATAAGATGATCAACTGAAAATATTCCTATCAACTGCATTCCTACATCATCCTTAATAAAATTACTGGCAGCTGTTCAGAGCCCCACAAAACCAAAGCAAAAGATTCTTTTTTTCAAGTAATGGTTTTGGAAAAATTGAAGCAGTTATAATGGACCTTAGTGCTGTTGAATAAAACCCTCTTTCAAATGGCCATCAATGGTTCTTTAGCATACTAGAATAGAGAAAATTAACAATTATCAAAATTATGAAAAATAGAACATAATTCATAGATTTGAATAAGAATAGTATTCATTGACCCTCTAGTTCAATGAATAATATTTTTCAAAATGCCTAAGTTCATTTTTGTAAACATTCTAGAGGAGCAAAAAAATATCGAGTTGATCATAAATTTTCTCCATTGGGAAAATAACCTTTTATTTACAAAAGTACATTAACATGGTTGGTAATATTTTCATAAGTAATTTAACATTCTACAAAGTAATAGAATAATGACTTCAAGAGTCTGATAGAAAATAATTTTCAGCCTATATAATTTATACTACAGTAAATTATCAGTCAGGGATAAGAGTAGAATGAAGTGAATGTTTATACATGAAAAGGTATGACACATGAACCATTGCATAGGAAATTACTTGAGAATGTACACCAGTAACAGAATAGTATTAGAAAACATGTTTAACTTGTGAGGAAATTAACAAAAAAAGGTGTAAAATTAATTCCAAATTTAGTTGTTAGAAATATTAAGTACTCACTATAGCTAAATGTAATTGAAAAATCAATACATGCAAAAGCATATTCATAGGTTTAATACGATTATGTAAAGAGAGGCAAATATGCCATATTTTGAAGAGAAATTTTAAAAAGATACTTAGGTCCTACATATAAGTGTTTTATAGTCAGTGTATTAGACCTGAAAATTGACAACCTTGTTTATTCCAAGTACTTATAAAAGTCAATGTACTATAGAAAAAATACCGCCTTATAAACAAAGTAAATGAAAATTCTCATGAGTTGATATAGGTTTTAAAAATCAGATGAATTACATCAGAATGGTTGACAATAATTCTCCCACTAGTCTTAATACTGCAAAGCTAGGGTTATTATGATACCATATATTAACCATCTCAATTTAAAGAGATTTAGAAACAGAGCTAGTAGGCAGTACTTGGAAATAGTTATTTATCTTATGAAAAATAACTCAGAGGAAATTTCACTTGACTTCAGGGAAAAGAAAGATTATTTATAAGGATTTTAATGAAATTTTGGGAAAACAAAATCAGAGAAATGGACCATAAATATTTATCCTATCAGTAAGAAAAAAATCCCCAATATAAAGGAACTTATAACATCTCACAAATTATCAAACAAAATCCAGCAGCATATTAAAAGAATTATATATGATAATCATGTGGGATTTAGTCAAGAAATGCTATGGTGGTTTAACATGCAAAAATCAGTGTACTGCTTCACACTGATAAAACAAAGATAAAAAAATAACTTCTCAGCTCATTCATAAGGAGCATTTGACAAAATGTAAAATCATGTCATCATAAAAACATTAAGAAATCTCATAATTAAAAGAGGCTTCCTCAACACAATAAATGGTATTTGTGAAAAACTCACGGCTACCATTATACCTTATGGTGAAAGACTGAATGCTATCAACTAGAAAAGGAATACAACCAAGATTCTACTTCTGCCACTGTGGTTTAACGTTGTACTGAAAGTTCTAGTCAACTATTAGGGCAAGAAAAATTGGAACGGAAGAATTAATATTTTAAGATGGGTATAGTACCAAAAGCAATTTATAGGCTCAGTGCAATGCCTATAAAAATCCCAATGGCTTTTTTGCAAAAAATGTAAAATAAAGTTGATCCAAAAAATTTTTATAGACTGCAAAGGTGTCCAAAGCAAAAATGGTCTTGAAAAATAATAAAATAGGGGAATTCATACTCAAAAATTTACTACAAAGCACCAGTAATATGATATTAGCATAAAGATCATTGGATAAACATAATGATCAATTGGAACTTTAGAAGTAAACCCAATTGCCTACAGTCCAATGACTGTCAACCAGATTGCCAAGACCATTCACTGCAAGAAAGAACAGGCTTTTCCATAAACTGGACATCCATATGCAAAACAATGAAGTTGGACTCCTACCTCACACTTTGCAAGGTCTGACAAGTTTACAAACTCATCCTAGAAAAAGTGCTACATACCTCATTGCTGAATATCTCCACAGTAACTTCAAAGTTCTCTCCTCGGAAAGCCATGCATCAACACCAACGCCTAGTACACCCATCAAAGCAATTTTGAAACTTTTCCTGGAATGGCCATCAGAGTTGTTGTTTTACCCTTGATGTCCCGACTGTCACCAAATATCTTCTTGTCAATATTTCCCTTATCTTTGGGTAAATAAAAAAGTCATTGGGGTTCAGTCAGGTGAGTAGGGAGGGTATTTCCATGCAGTTATTTGTACAATGCTGTCAATGTAAGCACACATGGCAAATTTGTGAACATAATTGGCATTCCTCAACAAATAACTATGAAAGCTCTGATGGCCATTCCAGAAAAATAATTCCCAAATTGCTTTGACAAGTGGACTAGGCACTGGTGTCTGCACATAGCTTCCAAGGGGAGTACTTTGAAGGTGACCCTAGTGATATTCAGCAATGAGGTATATAGCATTTTTTCTAGGATGGTTCATGAACCTAATTGTTGGACCCAGTATACAAAAATTAACATATGTCAAAGACCTAAATATAAGTGCTTAAACAATAAAGTTTTTAGAAGAAAATATGAAGAAAATCTTCATGACCTTAAATTTGGTAATGGTTTCTTAGATATGACACCAAAAGCATGAATAACAAACAAAATTACATAAATGGGACTCTATAACATTTACAATATTTTGTGTATCAAAGAACACTATCAAGAAACTAAAAGAAGGGGAAAGAGAAAGACAACTCACAGAATGGTAGAAAGTATTGCCAAATATATCTGATAAGACACTAATATGTAGAATGTATAAAGAAACCTTACAGAAATCAGAGTAATTAGTCAAGAAACACAGCACTTGGAAGAATTAAAATTGTTAATATGGCAGTACTATCAAAGGCAATCTACAGGCTCAGTGTAATCCCTATTAAAATCACAATGGCCAACAATAGAGACAAACAATTAAAAAATGGGTAAAGGACCTTAGTAGACATTTCTCCAGAAATAGATGATCAACAAGTACATAAAAAGATGCTCACCATAATTAGTCATTAAATAAATTCAAATTAAAACAACATGAGCTATCACTTCACACAAAAACAAAATATAAAAACCAAATGAACAAAAACACATATTTGTCTAAGTTTTAATGAAACTGAAGATTACACAAAATATGTAATTCAAGACAATATGTCTTCAAAAGTTCATGTATTATCATGACAAGAGGCAGAAAAGTGGGTGAGGTAATCTTTTTTTTTTTCTCCTATGATCTTCTGTAGCTCTTCAGGTCTGGGTTCTTGGCTGGCACCCAGAAGGACTAAGGGACAGAGAGGGCCAGAAATTGACAAAGCAGGATTTATTGACAGGACAGAAAAGCTCCCTGAGTGAGGGGACCCAAAGGTGTTGCCCAAATAATCTTCTAAAACATCTCATAATTCAATATATAAAAATGCCATGAAAATAAGAATTATGACTTTGAATGGACTGACCTTTCAAATGGCAAAAGACCTATAAATTTGATGTTGAAGTTTGCTGGGGAAAATTAATTAATCTCAAAACAATTGGAAATCACAGTTTACTAATTTTACATGATCAAGTATTAGACAGTAGTTTCATGAAAAAGTGAAAATGTGTTGCTGATCTTTCTTGAAGTTTTTCTTCAATCATGTGAAAAACTTCTGAAAATAATATAAATAAAAATGACCCTTAGTTTTTTTATCATGAAAAAGGCAGCATTATTAAAGACACAGTTCATATTAGTAAACAAATCTCAGATAATGCCTTAGTGTAAAATGTTTCTATTTTTAAGTTATGCAAACATTTAATCAATTTGGAAGGCAATGAAGTCTCACTTAGCTATTAATTACTCGAACTATTATGCAACAAAACATATTGGTGTCAAAAGCATTTCATAATGATTCATTTATGAAGATCACAAAATAGATGTTACAACTGGAAAAAAGAAAAGAGACAGCAAAATGTATTTTATAATTTAGAGTACTTTTTGGGTGTGACTTTATTTTGATACAAATATTTTCTTCAAATTGATCTTATTTAAATTTCTGAAGTTAAAAAAGCATTTCAAGCTTCAAGACATATATATTATATATTAATTCAAGACAATTATTGTATATGTATTATATATGTATATATACCTACATAGATATAACTATCTACTCATTTTTAGAGATATTAAAATAAAAATTTACAACTATGTATACATATAATCATTTTTAAAAAGTGTTTAAGTATACATTTGCATCAAGTTCTATAGACAATAAAGAGACACTTCTTTTAATATAAATCATTGCCCTCCTAATTTCAGATACCTCTCCCTTATACTAACAAAGTCTACCTAAAAGTATACACAGCATTGTAATTCTGAAAAAATAGTGGTTTTTAAAGCATAGTCAAAGATAAAACACTTAGAAAGTAGCAAAGAAGAGAAAGGGAAAGTTTTCACTTTATTTCTGTTTGGTGTGAGAATTGCCATAATATCAAATGGACCAAATCATTTTAAATTTTACCCAGTTCGGTAAAATTTTGAAGAGATCAAGTGGAGGGAAATGTTAGGGAACTATTATAAAACTTTCTGATAAACAGAAAATAAGCTTGGAAAATTGAAGTCATTCAGCCTCAACTTATGTTCCAGTCTCATGGTATGGTTTATTATTTTCTTAGTCATTCAAATCACTTATTCTTGACCATTAAGACTGGATTTTTGAAGTCTTAAATCCTGTTAACCTCCTGGAAATAGCTTCAGTGTAGCCTCTGATATTCAAATATATTTTTCTCTGTTTTCTATGTTAACAATAGTATGTTAAATATCGTTCTCAGTAGAACTGATTTAACCCAATAAGAAATATTGATTAGAACACATTACTTTGTGTATAAACTAGTGTTTGATACACCTTCTATATCAAGTTTCTCATATTATCTTATACCATCTAAAAACTATGTAAGTCAGATTTGAAACTGAAACATGCAAACAATGCTTTTAAGAATATATTTTCACAGTAAATCTGATTGTGAGGTGAAATGTGTGTGGAATATACGTATACATACATATAATTGTTCTACATGTTTTCTAAATTTCCAACAATCCTTGCCAGCTGCATTTGAGTTATAATTTATATAAAATAAAATGCAGATATTCTAAGTACAATATTTAATGTTTGGCTAATTGTGTCATAAGCCCATGCAACAACAAACCCCAATCGATACATGTTTTCCATCATCTCCGAAATTTCCCACAACACTCCGTTCCAGACAATCATTCTCCTTCTGTCCAGAGGCAATAGATGTCTGATTTTAATCGTCAAAATAGTTTTGCTTACTTTTTAACTTCGTATAAATGAAATTTTATACATATAAAAATACATATGTATTCACATACATATATACGCCATATATTAATGCACTCTTTTATGTCCGACTTTTTAAAAAGCTCAATGTAGACTTTTTTAGATTCATCCACATTATTGTCTGCATCAGTAATTGCCTTTTCTTTCTTTGTAGCATTTCAGTGTAAGGACATACGAAAATTTTTTCATTCTAGGGCCACTTGAGCTGTTTCAGATACTGGCTGATATGAATAAGGTGCTATGAATAGCTTTGCACAAGTATTTTGGTGGAGGTATATTTCCATTTCTATGGACAAGTATCTAAGAATGGGATTGCTTGATCATAACATACGAATTTAATGCACCTCTGTAGAATTGTTGTACGATTTTACACACATTTTTCCCTTTAGAAATATGTGGTGTAGGAGTGATGGTTTACAATTGTTATGCAATCCTGTCAAATTTGATATTGTCTGTGTGTGTGTGTGTGTGTGTGTGTGTGTGTGTGTGTGTGTGTTTGAAAGCCATTGTAGTGAGTGTGAAAGCTTATCTTGTGGTTTTAATTTGGATTTGCCCCATAATATTGAGCATACTTTTTGTGCTCATAGTAAGGTGATTAAGCCTTTTGACCATTTTTTACTGTGCTCTTTGTCTTTTTCATATTGATTCATAAATATTATTTAAATATTTGGGATAAAAGGTATTTGACAATTATTAAGGATTAATTACTTTCTTCTACATAAATTATATATTTATATTCTCAATTGTGTATTTTGCTGAGGAGAAATATTGTCAATTTTTTTCATGGTTAGTGCTTTTTATTTTCCATGAAATCTTTGTACACCTCTAAATTGAGAAGATTTATGGTTCCAGTTTTTAGGTTAGGACAATGATCTACCCTGAATTAATTGTATGTATGAAATGAGATAACATGATTCACACATTTTATGCAGATAGTCAGTGGTTTGAGGATTATCTATTGATAAGGCTTTCTTTTTTTCCATTGAATTGCTTGAGTGTCTTTGTCAAAAAACAATTGACCATAGTTGTACAGGTAAATTTCTTACTCAATCATGTTTGCTGATCTAATCTTATAACAATATCATATGGCTTGATCATTAGTAGCAGTGTAGAAAATCTAGATCTATTCCAGATGCCATATATATGTATACAAAGGCACATACAATATATAATTGTATCAATATTTAAAAATTTACTTTCTTTAATATAATATAGTTATTCAATTGTTTTATTCCTTGTAAGTTAGTTTTGTTATTCAATTTTATTTCAAATTAGAGCTAACGTATATATGTGTATATGTACATATATGTACATATATATAATTGGTCTATCCTTCAACCTTCAGTAGTTTTGTAGTTTTCTTACTGATTTGAAAAACATAATCATGTAATCTGCAAATTATTACCATTCTGCTTCACTTTTTCCCAATATTTAGGTCTTTTTTTTTTTTCCTGCTGAACACTGGCAAAGAATTCTAGTGCAACATTGAGTATAGACTAAGAAAAGACCTTACCTTTTCCCCCATGTTAGGAAGAAGTATTAAGTGTTTCACCTGTAAATATAAAATTAGCTAGCTGTGAGGTTTTCATAGGTGCCTTTCAAAAAGCACTCTTGCAGTTCTATCATTTTAAAAATGAGTATTATAAATTTATATATTATTATTATTATACTCATTTTATAAATGAGTATATACTCATTTATAAATGAGTATTGTGCGAATTTTTTCTACATCTATTGAGATAATAAGCTTTTTTTTTCCTCTTTAATTCTATTGAATGGTGAATTCATTGACTGGTTTTCAAATGTTAAACCAACTTTGCAATCCTAGGTCAAACTAATTATTTACAATGCTTTTTAGATATCTCTGAAAACAGCTTTATAATAATTTTAAAGATTCTGTACTACATGCATAAGTGGTAAAAATCAGTAATTCTTCTTGTGTCTTTATCAAGTTTATGTATCAGAGTTATGCTGTCTCTTTCCTTCCTTAATATCTGGAAGAGTTTGTGTAATATTGGAATTTTTAAAATTCAAATATTTGAAAAAATTTACTTGCCAAGTTTTCTGCATCTGGAGTTTTCTTTCAGGGAGTTTTTGATTAAAAAATGTACTTTCTTTAATAGAATATGGTTATTCAATTGTTTTAGTCCTTCTTAAGTTAGTTTTGCTATTCAATTGTATTTCAAGTAAAAGTTAACATATAATATAAATATATAAATGTGTGTGTATATTTCATTTTAATCCAACAAAATCTGCAAAAAAGGCTCTTCATTCAACACACACATAATGCCTTTGACATGTCCATTTCAGGGAAGAGAAGATTCAAAATTATAACAGTATTTTGGTGCTTTTGATGTTGCAAATTTCCTCATACTAAGTGAAAATCATGGGAAAAAAGTGCTGAAAGCCTAAAAGGATAAAGAATCTTATAAAGAAGCCTAAGTCTACTTGAGTCACATTTTCATAGTCTGGTTTGCTTATTAAATTTGAAATATCACCAGTTATAAGGTAGTATAGCAACCATATTAAATCTAAGTCTTCTGTAATCCTTTCTTATAGTAAGGCAAAATATAAATTAAACCGAACAATTCAATTTTTATACTTTTATAAAATGTTTAACTTTTAATAATAAACCCTAGCTGAAGATGAAAAGGTAAAATATTGTAACTTAACAACTAGAAAATTTACTGTTATACTTGTTATAATTCAGTGGTTTTACTTTTTAAGTGCAGTGTATATTAAGGAAGGATTACCTCTTTTTAAAATCAATAGTTCAGTGTTAGGTAAAACAAAAAAACATGAATATATGAAAAACGAATCAAGGAAATAAGTATCCAAAATATGTTAATCAATCTTTATTCAAATCAAAGTCTTTTTAGACAAAGAAGTATAAAGATACAGCTTTACTTATGTAACAATAATATTAATAGGTACTACATTTTTTAAAAAGGTGTTCTGCAAACTGATACTCCTATAGCTTTAAAGATTAAGGCTTTACAGATAGTAGGTCTTTTGTAAGCGTTTCTAATAGGTAAAAATATAATATAATAAAAAGAAGATATATAGATCACACTGATTTAATATTCCAAATTAATTCTAAGCAAAGCAAATAGGTTCAATAGAATGACTACCTAGAGAGAGCACTTTAGCCTGGGCTTTATTTGGGGGTAAAGGTGGGGAATGAATTTTAGTTCATTGCTATACTAGTTGGGAAAATCAAATTTGCTGTATGTTGGTTCTTAAAAATTAACTACCTTAAATATTTTGTGTTTTAAATGAACATACAAACCTTAAGAGAATTCTGTTAACCACAAAATCATTAGAAACTTTACCAGGCTGAAATGGGAAACATCTCTCACCTGTTATGTTTTGTTGTTCAGTATTTTACTTTAATGAGAAAGTGGAAAAATGATCAGACCTTTAGTTCAGTGGTTAATTACCTACTTAAGCTAAATATTGCTTTCCAATTTTTAGCCACAAATACCATTCCTTTAATTAAATCACAAGAATCTATCTCAAGTAAATAGAAATTATATAAATGCAATAAAATTTACAAACCTGTAGAACCACACTGGCCCAGCATAATTTCTGTATATTTAGTAGTCGCTTTTTAAAATCATTTTGTGTTTAATTCTCCATGTAGGAGAACCTAAATATGCAAGGGAAACTTGACTAAATTTTATTTAAACATCATGAATTGACTTAAAGTTTTCTAAATAAAAATATATATGATAATTGTATTAATGCATATGCATAATTCAGTCCTCCCCTTTTCACTCCTTAACTAGTTAAGTTTCCATTTTCAGTTCCCTGTTGACAAAGTAATTGACCTAAACAGCTGTAGTTGGTGGGAACTGATGGGAATAATAGCATAGGTGGCCTTTCTTGTGTACCTACATGAGTTCTGCTGAGAGACAATGCTCTATGAGTCTCTCATGTTTCTGCACATCTTGCAAGCAATGTACTGATAGACCTTTTCGTCTAAGTTTTCAAAGATGCTTATACCGATTGAGTAACCCAAATCTCAAAATCTGAAACACTCCAAAATCTGAAATCTTTTGAGTGCCAATGTCATGCTCAAAGAAAGTGCTCTTTGGAGTATTTTGGACTTTGAATTTTCAGAGTAAGATGATCAACTGGAAAGTATAATGCAAATATTCCAAAATATAAAAAATACAAATACAAAACGGAAATATTTTTTGTCCCCAGCTTGATGAATAAGGGACATTGACCTGTATAACAAAGAACCCTGAAAGATGGAGATAGTGTCTCCCTCTGGAGCAAAGGGCAGGTATGTTTACTGTCCAGGAGAATAAAGATAATGCCTTTCTCCAAAGCTAAGACCAGACATCCTACTGACTGTTGTTAAAGGTTTGTGTCTTATCAAATGGACAGAAAAATGGAATGTCATTGTGATTATGATCTGAGTTTAAGTGCTCTCTACTGAGATCTAAAAGACAAACTTTAATGTTTGCTTCTTTTTTGCTTTTATTTCTACACACACATATATATATATACAAAACATTTACAAGTATATGTTTATACATCAATAAATTTTCACCACTGAACACACACGCGGCCACCATGCAGACCAAAAATAGACTATCATAGGATATGAAAGCTCTTTGCATTATGACTATCCACCAAAAGATAGACCTCAAACACTATGAATTACTTTTGCTTACTTAAATATTACATTAAACATATTATGTGAAAAAAAAAAGATTTGTGTCCCTAAGATTGGATTGATTTTTCTATTAATGCAACCCAGCTGTGTACAGGTATAATCTGGCTCTCTTTGTGCTATCTTGTGGGAATTTGAACTTGGGCACTAACACAAGACAATGCTGACACTCTGGCTGTGATTTCTGTGAAAAATAAAATTCTTTTTCTGTGTCTCAAGAGGGTCATCTTTTCTGTCAGCATCCATGGAACTGGCAGGCTAACTTGTAAACTAGCAAGTAGGATAAGACATCAGACACGTCACGATTTTTGACAGTTTCCCCCAACAACTAAGATGGGGTAGTGCTCTTTAAATTCCCCTTATAAGTTAAAACTTCTCTTGAATTATAGAAAATTGTTGCTTTAATGCAAGGCACAGGATGGTACCTGAACATGAGCTGTAATCAACTTGGACTGTGGGGATTTATCTCCAAGTTCATGAAATGAGAAAGACGCTTTAAAGAAATTGTCTCATTTTTTAATTTTAAATACTCTATAAGACAAGTATTCGATTTTGGGGTTTTGGAGGAAAGGGTTGGAATATAGTCTGTTAAGTTTTAAATGTGTCTGCAAAATTTCATGTGTTGGAAATCTTATCCCCAATGCAACAATGTTAGAAGATAGGACTTTTAGTAGGTGATTAGGCCATGAGAACTCTGCCTTTATAAATGGATTAATTTCATCATTATGGAAATGGGATAGTTATTGCTCCTTCACTCATGTGGTGCTTTCTACCATGTTATAATCCTCCAGAAGATCCTCATCAGATTTGGCCCCTTGATCTTGGACTTCAAAGCCTCCAGAACAGTAGGCCAATGAGTTACTGTTCTTTACAAATTATCTAGTCTTGGGTATTTTGTTTTAGCAGCACAAAATAGACTAAGAAATGGTTACAATATTAAAGTATTGAAAAGGATTGTGTAAATTGTGTAAATAATTTTATTGTACTAAAAGCTTTGTAAGTTGATAATCACCCACTTTACTCTTTCATTCAATAGACCCTTTGTGAGCACTTATACTTGAAAGGATGTACTTGGTAAACTGATATGTTACATAGAAAATTTATAGGCATTGTTTAGAAATCATGAAAAAAACAATGATTATAGGACATTTCTTATAGCAACAGATAATTGCTATGAAAAATATTACCTCTTTCCATTGTAAATAACGGGTCACTCTTCATTATACATACTGATTCACACAGAAAATTGCCACCACTATAATACAGTAGCTTTCATAGATATAAAACATCTGATGTCACATCTCAGCTAATTGCAGAATGTCTACATACATAACCATAAATTAACCATCTTCAAAATATTCATTAACAAGAAAAAAATAAATCACAGTATTTTCCTTGTAGTTATTTTGTTTGGTAAGAACATCAGTCATTCCTTATTTATTTACAACAGAATATCCGAGATTCATAATTAATCTTCATCATTGAGAAGTTTTTTAGAAGTATTGCTTCATAAAACACAGCCTTTTAATATTGCCATAACAATCTGAAATATTGAAACCTTATTTTTCTTGTTGCAAACTAAACACAAACTCTCATATTGGTGCAACTTTAATTTTGTAGTAAAGAAAATGTCTAGACTAGTGACTTCATAAGAATGGACAAACAATGGCATTTTTTGATTGCTTATATTGTATCCAAAACTAACTCTTGTCCCTTTGAAACTGTGGTAGTGAAATTAATAAAATTTAAAAAGTGATAATTTTCATAAAGTAGACTTGATAATGTCCACGAAGTGATGTGGCAAGGAATCAGTCAGAACAGATAGTAGAAGCTTTCCAAACTAAAATATGTTACTATCAAATATAAGTTTGAGTACATTTCAAGTGGATGCATGAATGGAAATTTAAAGTTAATATATGATTTTTTAATCCACCAAGATGATTCCATACTCAGATGTCAGCCACACACACAAAAATTTACATTTCTTTTCAAAGATTTTGCCCATATAAATGTCATTTTAAAAGTTATTTGCTCTAGTTTGAATGGTACAACTAAGATGTAAATATCATAAAGAAGAGCATATATTGTTACAAACCCAGTTTTTGCCCTCTATTTGTTTATGGACAAAGGAAATGCACTCTTTTAAAAATAACAGTTGATTTGAAAATATACTCAGGTTTCATTACCTCAGGGCTTTTCTTTTGCAATTTATGTTTCCATATAGTAAGCTAATACGCTGAAGCATATCTCTAGAGATCTCTTGTAAAGTTTCCTGACAGAAATGACACCTCTAATTTCTGAAGTGATTATCTTTACTCTTTAACCTTGACACAAAAATCTCAGCATTACAACGTACTTTTTAATACTTCCATGGTGGGAATGGGAGGAGAGAGAGAATAGACAATTACCTGGACTAAACAATAAGTCAAATTTTGCCCAAAGTGACTTTTAAATTTGAGGTCATTTCTTTATGTATGGATAACTTCTGACAATGCTAAGCAAGGTGTGGGAAACTTTAATCAGGTTTGAACACAGACACTTGTGTTACTTTATTCTGCACGCTTGGTTAGGCAAAGTCATATATGAAAATGTGGCAGCAGCCTGGATGGAATTATAGTCTATAATACTGAGTGATCTTTCACAGAAACAAAGAAATGAGTATCACATGTTCTCTCTCATAAGTGGACCTTGAACAACTATCGTAATACTATAAGAAAAGGATTGACAATAGCGGGTAACTGCGAGGCGGAGGGGGTGGGGTGGGGTGGAGAGACGGGAAGGTGGGATTGACAGTAGTGGGAATCTGCCTGGGGAAGGGCGGGCACACCTCATCAACAAGGGCACAATAAAGATTTGTATACCTAACCCTGAATGGTACCCCACAATTTTAAAATTAAAAAATTTAAAAGTTAAAAAAAAAAAGAAAGAAAATGTGGCAAGACTCTCTCCTGAATGAGAGAGATATTTACATTTTGGCAAAAGGTAGTTTCAAGTGATAGGTCTCAAATCCTGAAGAAGAAAAAAAATAATAAGTAAAGCAGCTCAGAGTAAAACAGCAGAATTCAGAATACTATCTTTAATTAGAAGCTTCCACATTAGTAAAATGAAGTTGTAACAAAGGATCCTGTTTCTGAGCCCTGATAATACAGCCAAACAATGTGCTGTGATAATCATGCAAAGTATTTTAATCAGTGCTAAAGGAAAGGCTGAGAAGGAAGATAGGTGAAGAATGTTTTAATTTCTTCAGAATCTCAGAGATGCATGGTCAGGAGAGACTGCACGCTTTGTCATGCTAGGTTTTCTTTCTCCAGGCTATAATGCCATGAATGTAGCTAGGAAAGTATCTATCTTCAAGATCTAGTGCTCTATAATTTGGCCACACGGCACTGGTTGGAAGATAATTTTTTTAAAATATCTAATAAGTGAGGTAGGTTTTCTGTGACAAACAAACCTTAGATTTCATAAATTGTGACAATTTCTTCTACATCCATGGAAAAATCAGCAGACCATCATTCTAGTGGATTGAATAACTTCATTTTAGTATTGCAATCTCTTTACTGCTATTGCAGAAGTGCTCATTATCTGCTTTACTGGTAAATATTCACAGAGCTATCCATAATTACAGATTTTACACTATTTTTATATTGCCAAAGTAGTATGTGTATAGTCTAATAGATTTACTCCGCCGTTATATCTGGGCGTATTTTTCTTATTATATTTTTGTCATTTTTTTGGTCAGCTTTAATTACAACAATAATAACAATGATAAAAGCAGAGTAGAAATTGGTATTCTAAAGTACAAAAAAAAGATCTTTTATTGATTCCTAATTAAATGTGGTATTGGTAGTGTTTACTTGAATTTTCATATTTTGTAACTTCTTTAAAATTAACAAAAACAAAAATATTTTAACAATTCTGGGTAATTTTTAAAAGAAACATTCACTTCTTATAGAAAAGATAACTTCCATCCTGTAATGTACAGCAGTATTTTCAACTACCCAAATGAACCTATTAGCTCCTCACTAACAAAAATAGATAAAAAACTTGCAAACATCACTGATAGTATTCATTGTTATTTCATAAAATATTAAGTAACTAACTCTCAATTAATATTTTTGTTCATTTTATTTAAAGGGCAGGGACAATTATGCTATATTGAAACTGATCTAATAAGCAGTAATAATAGATTTAATATGCAAATGTAACTCGACATACATTAAAATTAGTACATAGTGCCGGGCTCCGTGGCTCAGCCTGTAATCCCGCGCCTTGGGAGGCTGAGATGAGTGGATTGCCTGAGCCTGCGGGCTCGAGACCTGCCTGGGCAACTTGGGGAGACCTCATCTTTATAATATAAATACCAATGTATTTATATACAATGTATTTATAATACATGAAGGGAAATTCATATTTTTATTGTCTACATACAGCTAGGGAAGTAATTACTGAGTATTTTACCCAACAGACTGCTTAGTAAAAAATTCCATAATGACTTTAACTCACGACTGCTTAACAGTGGAGAAAAATATTGTTGATTTTTTAAGGCTCTGTAAGTATATATTATTAAATATCCACAATTATTTAACTCAAACACAAAACATATTTGTATTCTAAAATAAAGCAGAGATAAATGTGTAAATATTTGTTCTGTGTTTTATAAAAAACTGATTTAATTCACATCTCTAGGATACTAATTATGACCATTTGAGCCAAATCTTTCTTACTTCTAAAACACTGTCCAAATGTAGTATGCTATGGATGAATAATAGGCTTGCTAATTATAATTTTAAAAATAATTCTGTACTTACAAGCAAAACACACTATCCATTTCTAATGAAAAATTGGGAAAATCATGACAACTTTTCTTAGGGGCATTAAATTTCCTTTTATAAAATTTGAGTTAATTAACTGTATTTATCGTCTCTGGGATACTGAGTAACTTTTTTTTTTTTTTTTGAGTTGGAGTCTCACTCTGCCGCCCAGACTGGAGTGCAGTGGCCGCTCCCGGCCACCGCAGCCTCGACCTGCTGGGCTCTGGCGATCCTTCTGCCTCAGCCTTCCAAGTAGCCAGAATTACAGGCATGTGCTACCACGCCCGGCTGATGTTTTTTTGATTTATTGTAGAGATGAGGTCTCGCTGCCCAGGCGGGTCTTGAACCCACAGGCTCAGGCAATCCACTCACCTCAGCCTCCCAAAGGCATGGGATTACAGGCTGAGCCACCGAGCCTGGCTCTGAGTAACTTTTTAATGAAACGATTCATCCTTTTTTTTTCCCTTTTACTTTTTTAAAACACACAGAATTCTCTCTCAATCAGCAAGTATTCATTACTGAATAAATAACTATTATGTATCCAAAACGTGTCAAATACTGCAGTAAAAACATAATCTTTGTTTTCAAGTGTTGCAATTTTGCTAGTGATTGCAGGCTCATATGCCACACAATCTCATCCCAGAAGAAAAGAAAATTTAAGAGAATGGGATATTCCAGGATAAATTCACGAGGAAATCAATCACTAGAGGATGATAGTAAAATATAAAAGACAGGGGGTTCAGTTAAAAATTGCATTTACTATTGTCTTTTAGATCAGAGGTCACCAAATCCTGGGCCACGGAGCAGTATGGGAGTATGGGTATTGGTCTCTGGCGTGTCAGGAACCCGTCTGCACAGATGGAGGTGAGCGGCTGGTAAGCCAGCACAGCTTCATCTGTATTTGTAGCCACTTCCTATCACTGGCATTACCACTTGAGCTCCACGGTCAGATGAGCTGTGGCATTAGATTCTCATAGGCACATGAACATTTTTGGGAACTGTGCATGCCAGGGATCTAGGTTGCGTACTCCTTATGATAATCTAATGTCTGTTGATCTGAAATGGAGTTGAGGTAGTGATGCTAGTGCTGAGAAGTGGCTACAAATACAAACTAACATTAACAGTGAGGTTTAACAGTGAGGTTTAAATCGATTGCTTGAAGACTCATATCAAAACCCTACCAATGAGTGCAAGTGAGTTGATGTTCTTCAATTGGACAGCTGCATATGGCATAATTATTGTATAATTATGTATAATATAATATATAATTATTTATATTGTATAATTATATTATACATTACATTTTATTAGATATATTTATCATACATATATTGTTTATTATTTATATAGTCATATTATATATATTATATATAAATATGTAGAAATATATTTATATTACATTTACATTATATATTTATTACAGTATATTTAATTATATAACATATATTAAATATATTTCATTATATATTGCAACATAATAATTGAAATAACCTGTACAATAAATGTAATGCACTTGAATCATCCTGAAACCACCCATTTTCCTCAGTCCATGGAAGAATTGTCTTCCATGAAATTGAATCCTGATGCCAAAAAGTTGGAGACAACTGTTTTAGCCGTGTGTGCCATGTGGGTGAATGTATTGAGAGCGGAAAAATGTAGGCTGCAAGACCAAAATAAAGTAATAATATTAATTAGTGCCTAGAGTAGCATTAAACACAGGTTCTTAATTGTCATATCTCATTATTTCCCTTTTTACACTGGAAAGGTCAGTTTTCCAAGTTATTTTCCAGATAGAACCAAAGTAGTAAATGTCTATAAAATATTTTAAACTTGAAAACCCCAAAACTTCTATTTTGAGGAACGAAACACTTTCCATATACACTTAAGAGGAGTATTATTTTTTTCTTGTTATAAAGAAGTATAGAAATGTTAAAATCAAGGTATGCAATTGTATATATTTTGTTAATATTGATGATTATTCACTATCAATATGTAGTCTTAATTCACAAAGTTATCCTCTTTAATAAATCAAAATTAGGGTCAATACTCTATTTGTATATAAGGAAGTTAAACACATCTTCTATATTTTCATAGAAATTTCAATTCTAGGTTTGAATGGGTGTCATGAATAAGGTACAACTGGTCTATGAGCCTGCCAAATTGTATATAATCTTTTCTGTGAATGCGTGTATGTGAAGTTTTTTGGAGGAAGGATTCATTGCCTTTATATAAGTTTCAAAACATAAAAAATTACTGTTAAATATTCACAGTGCTAAAGGAGTTTGCCAATAACTCTACAATTCAATGCTTCTACAATTAAATAATATGGTCAAATTGAAACACCACTCAAAGAAATGCACCATTTTTTAAATATCAGAAATAATACAAGGCGTTTCATATTCAAGTATTTTTTTTTTACTTCTCTTGACATAAGTATTTGTTGCTTATTTGTACTTGATGATTATAACATTTTTGTTTATCTTCTAGAATGGAGTACATTTAGAATGATATGCATTTTTTTCTGTACATAGCAAACTGATACTTATGCAACTAAAATGTACAATAATTACCATTAGGCCATATGGGAAATGCATTTTACAAATGATATGTTGCATCTGAGGCTTCAAAATGCTACCTGTCTCAAATTTAATACTTCGGCGTCTCTCTTGCTTACAAGGTCTATTTTTCACTTTTAGACTTGAGGGCAAATTCATTTAGCTTCTTGACCTTCTTGCTGCTGAACAGATGAACATCATGTGTGATATGCCCTTCTCTTTTATGAACTTGAGGCTTATATATCCTTGCAGAAATGTAAAATGAGTTCTGATCTTACGATGAAAAACTAAGGAGACTAAAATACAACATCTTGCATAGACTAAATGAAGCTCCTTCAAGAGGGTGTTTTATCTCTAGCAGAAATTTGGTAAAGTACATAACAGATATGAAAGTAAACAAAAAATATTGTCTTCTATCATGTATGAAAACTTTTAACCTTACCAGTCCACTAATATAATATTTGGGCAGTGCTAATAAAACTAAGCATCTTTATACTTTATTGTGCATTCATACACGGAAATAATTAGAACTCTTTGTTGATTATATTTGGTTGTCTTTAATAGTATTTGTAATACATTTTAAGAATTAGTACCACAATAATTTATTGTTGCTGTACGTTTTTATACTGAATGCACATAAACTAGAAAAAAATCATTTTTGCAAACAGGGTATTTCTTTGCCAGCACTTGCAAGAGCAGGCCTCTATTTATTGCCCAAGGCTATTTGATTCAGAGATGCAATTCTGTATTTAAGTGATAAGTCTGAAAAAAATAACCCTAGATGGAACTTATTATTTCCACAATATATTTCCCTCATGACATACCAGTAGTTGTTTTGCAATCCAAGAATACCTGTAAAAATTTGTTTTGCTTTAAAAGAGACATGCGTTCTGTGTTGACATAGTATTTGCTTTATAGTGGTTATCCAACAATGCAAAATACACATGGTGAGAATACTACTTCAGCAACTGTCACAATGCCTAACTGCTTGCAGAAAAAAATATTCACTACATGTTGCACACTTTAAATGCTTTGGATACATACAGGTAAGCTGTTCTTCAGAAAAGTGGTATCGATTTATAAATATCTTTCTAAATTCTTGGCAATGAAGACAGGGAAAGCAATTTCATGGAAAATCTGTATGAAATGTATGGTACTTTCAAAAATATACCATTTTAAAAATAATTGGATATTGCATATAGTTAGCACTGATTGGCATAAAAAATTATTTGTCAAGATAATTTAAAAATACAATAATGAAATAAGCTGACACTTGAAGGAAAACATAAGAGAAAGAATAGTCTCATTATTTGGCACATCATATGCTTATATTCAAGATGTAGTATTTGTAACTTGTTTGAAATGCATTGACTGTATGATAAACTAGCACAAAATGAATAGGTGAAACAATATTCACAAAACATATGCCAGCTACTAGGAAAGCTGAGGTGGAAAGATCACCAAAGCCCAGGAGGTTGAGGCTGTGGTGGCAGTGAGCATGCCACTGCACTCCATCCTGGGCATCAAGAGTGAGACTTCAATTCAAAAAACCCAAACAAAAACAATACAAACAAACAAACAAAAAAATATGAAGTCAGCTCTCCATATTTGTGGGTTCTGCATCCATGGATTCAACTAATTGCAAGTAGAAAATATTTTTAAAAAATGACTTGTACTGAGCAGATATAGACTTTTATTTCTTGTCATTATTTCATAATCAGTATATTATGGCAACTATTTAAATAATATTTACATTGATAAGCAATCTAGCAATGATTTAAAGTATATGGGATGTTATGCATAGATTATATTCAAACACTACACCATTCTACATCAGGGGCTTGAGCATCTACAAATTTTGGTATCAGAAAAAAGTCCTGAAACCAATCTCCCATAGATCCCAAGTGACCACTGCACACTAAGCATCTGGCCAATAAGACTGTCCACAACTTTTAAAACATCTCGTCTTTAACACGAACTTTTTCTACTTGACAAAGCCTTAACTCTCAACTGCATCCCTCAAAGAAATCTTGGCTGACTACTGATTCTATAAGAAATGTTAAGAATTACTTTTTCATTCAAATAAGATTATGTAAATCAAATGCTTGTTTACCATGTTGACTCTCTATGGGCAAATTCTGTGGTTCTCAATCTCTACAGGCATCATAATCACATGAATACCATTACAAATACATAAATACAAATTTCTGGCACCTCAGATCTGCTTAGCAGGTTCTCTGAGATGTGTGCCTGTGGTGGTGCAACAATCTATACTTTAAAAATCTTTCCAGGTGATTCTGATTAAGTCCTGAACACATGCTCTTTTTTTTTTTTTTTTCTGAAGCCACTGGCCTTTGGATAAATCCTATCTGTTCTATCCTGACCATTAATGCTCTTCTTGATAAAGCCAAAATGAGACCCCCACATTATCCATCCTTTTATTATAATAGCCTGAAATTTTTACTACATGTTATGTATGTCCTTTCCTTTCATCCCCCTGAGCTTGGAAATCTCTTCCTCTTCTCCTCTCCTTTATTAAACATTTTTCCTTCCTAGATTAGCATATCTTCTCCATGAGGACTTCCTTTAATTCCTTCCAGGAAAAACAAGTGTTTATGTCTTCTCTGTTTTAAAAATGTTGCACTTTGTCTGATTTTAACAATTACCAATTTCATGTTTATAATTTATTATCTCATATGCCTCTTTGTTAACCTATGAGTTCCCTGAGGACATAGAGCATAATCTATTGAACTTTTAAACATAGAAAATGATGCTTTAAAAAACAGATGCTCAAAAATAGGTGTTAAGAGAATAGAGACAATTAATGAGAAAGTTGTCACAATATAAATTCCAACATTCTCTAGATTCTATATAAGACAAACTTTTTTTATTTTGAATATTAAAACACTAAGGAAACAACATGATACATTATAGTGACCAGCCATCCAGGATGTGGAAATTTCAGTCCTAAAAATAATGAGTGTTAGGCAAACAGGGCAGTTTAAAAATAAAGTCATAATAGTCAGAAATTTTGTTACTATACAAGAAGTATTTTAGAAGATATATATCTTAGATTTATCTTTTCCTCAATTACTTAAAAAAACTGATTTCAAGCCGGGCTCCCTTGCCCAGCCTGTAATCCAGTGCTTTGGGAGGCTGAGGTGAGTGGATTGCCTGAGTCCGCGGGTTCGAGACCCACCTGGGCAACTTGGCGAGACCTCATCTCTACAATAAATTAAAAAAATTAGCCGAGTGTGGTAGCGCATGCCTGTAGTTCCAGCTACTTGGAAGGCTGAGGCGGAAGGATCGCCAGAGCCCTGCAGGTTGAAGCTGCAGTGGCCAGGAGCGGCCACTGCACTACAGTCTGGGTGACAGAGTGACACTCCAACTCAAAAAAAGAAAAAAAAAACTGATTTCATATTTGAGGGAAGGTGCTTATGATGGAATAGTCATACAATAATAATATGTGGAAAATGTGTTCTTTTACAACAGATATATATGAAAGAGATGACTATTGAAAAACAAGTATTCTATAATAAAATATTGGTATAAAATTGAATTTGTTAATGAATCTCAATAAAAGAGAAAAATACTAACTTTATTTCACGAGTGACCTTTGGTTGTATGATAATTTAAATTGAATTTACCTGATACACTTTTAATCGAAATTCCTGTATGTACTACTCATTTAGGATAATCTTTACTTAAAATTAAAAATAATTCTTTTATGGTTAACATAGATCAGATCATTCTTATCAAGCTGACTTAGAAATATGAGTATATAATTTAAAGTCTCCTAGATATAGGCCTAGTGCAGTGGCTCATGCCTGTAATACCAATACTTTGGGAGGCAGAAGAGCGAGAATTGCCTGAACCCAGGGGTTCAAGACCAGCCTGGGCAACTTGGCAAAATCTCATCTCTACCATAAACCAAAAAATGAGCCTGGCATAGTGGCCAGACCCTGTAGTTTAGCTACTTAGCTACTCGGAATTCTGAAGGAGAAGGCTTGCTTGAGCAGGTCGAGGATGTGGTGGCCATGAGCATGCCACTGCACTCTCACCTGGGTGACAGAATAAAACTCTGACTCAATAAAAAAACAAAAGGAGTTTCCCAGATACATTAAAACCAGAATAATTATCAATTTTCAAGAACATTAAATTACCAATTCCTGTGAATTTATAATCTTTTAAAACTACTGAAAGAAAATTTGTTTATTAATCATATTAATTTAATTACAATGAGTTGCTATTCCTCCTCTCATCAGTTATACTGAAAAAACAACTTAATGGAGATACAAAAACAGCTACAGAGGTGGATGAAACTGGAGGCCATTATCTGAAATGAAATAACTCAGAAGCAGAAAGGCAAGTACCACATGTTCTCACTTACATGTAGAAGCTAAATAATGTGTATACTTTAACATAGAGTGTGAACTGATAGATATTAAAGACTGGAAGATTGTGGGGTGGCAATGGGGTGGATGATGAGACATTACTTAACAGGCACAATATACATTTTTGGGTAATGGATACCCTAAAAACCCAGATTTCACCACTATCCAATATATCTATGTCATAAAGTTGCACTTGCATCCTTTAAATTTAGACCAAAAAAGTTAAATTTCTGTATATAAACTTCAAAGTTTTTAGCAAAGTTTTAAATTGCAAAGAGAAATTAGAAATTTCCATACATTGTATTTCAGTATTATCTTGAAGAATTAATCTTTAATATACTATTTAGAATTAAGTATTACAAAATTTATTTTAAAGCTAGCAAAGTGTGTTGCCTGTTAGGTTAGTGCAGGTTTAATTGCTTTGGTTTTTTAATGACCGTAATTTTAATGGTAATAGTTTTCTAATAAAACTCTCTCTTGCTTTGGGGTGCTTTATGTACTACTACAAATTAAGAACACTTAATTCTTACTTCTGTATTTCCCTAGTTAGCACAATGTTTCTCATAGTGTGTACTTGAGGAACATGCAAAGTATTAAAAAAATTTATTGACAAAATAATAATAAAATTCAATCATTACAACTATACTGAATGTTTTACAGTTGATAAGACTGTGTGGAATGGGTCTGAGCACTGGCACCTAACAAGTGTCACCAGATAGAAATCCATCTGTAAAGGATCAGTAAGTAATTCACTACTTATTTGTAATGAGTATTATTAATAAAAGAGAAATATTAACAGAAAATCAAATTGGGAATGCATCTGAGAAACTTAAGTTATTACATCATGATTATCCTGATAATAGTCAGTAAATCCCACAATACCTCCCCTGAGTCCATCATGTAGGGCAAGTGTCTTATTCTTTTTTTTTTTTTGAGTTGGAGTCTCACTCTGTCACCCAGACTGGAGTGCAGTGGCCGCTCCCGGCCACTGCAGTCTCTACCTGCTGGGCTCCGGCGATCCTTCTGCCTCAGCCTTCCAAGTAGCTGGAACTACAGGCACGCGCTACCATGTCTGGCTAATTTTTGATTTATTGTAGAGATGAGGTCTCGCCAAGTTGCCCAAGCGGGTCTTGAACCCGCGGACTCAGGCAATCCACTCACCCCCAAAGCGCTGGGATTACAGGCTGAGCCACCGAGTCCGGCTAAGTGTCTTATTCTATGAGCTGTGTTAAAACATTAGCATCAACAAATTGCCAATTACCAAACAAATTCAGTTTATTAGAACATAGCAAAATTTAAGCTTATTAGAAAGTTACATACAAGTTTTTTTAAAAAAAGTTTAGAATGTTTTCTTGATGACTATCACAATAAGAACATAAAATAAAATATAATAATTTTGTTTCCCTACTTTTTGTTTTCTTACTTCCCTTATTCCTTCTTTGGCATTCAATACATAGCTCTAGACAGAATAATTTTTTAAAAACCTGAAAAAAACGCAGAATTATGTTGACTCAAAGATCAGAAAATGATTACTTCATAGAAAAAAACTTTTAGAGAAAGAGAAAAATACAGTTTTTAAGTAAACAATTGAAACTAGAAAGAAATAAAAGATTACTAGGACAGCTTGTTAAAATTCCAAGTAAAACCAAATACCTATTTATAGACACAAATGGTTCTTTTATCTCTGCAGAACTGTTCCTATAGTAAGATGAATACAGGAGAGATAAGACAATGAAGCTGCTCATTTACACTTTATATTAAGGCAAGGAAAGAATGTCTGGCTACTTCCTATATTTGTCTATTTTTTTGTTTGTGTGTTTGTTTTTGTTTTACATTGAGAAGGAAAAAATGGAAAGAATGATTTGGAATGGAAAAATGGGACACAAATTAGTTGAGGACTATGAAGTTGGGCTCATTTAAAGAAATGTTATAAAGATAAGTTCAACTACTAAAGCACCTTCCTATTCTTGCAGAGCAAACAAGAGGAAGTGCACTATAAAACAGTACTTCAGCTTTTATGTACCTGCGAAACATCTGAGGATTATAAGATGCTGATTCTGATTATGTAGGTCTGGCATGGGTCTGGTATTCTGCATTTCTAAAAATCCTCAAGATGAAGTCTTGCTTGCTACTAATCTAAGACCAACACTTTAAGCAGTAAAACTGTAAAAGTAAGGTTAGTCTAATTCATAAAGAAAACACACGAGAATACCAGAAAATTTTTTTCTGGGGGGAGATTGAGTGGTAGACATTTCTTTGTTGGGTTGATGAGAGCAGTGGGTTCCCATATAGTTTAGAAACGAAAAGGGCACATAGACCAAGAGAACACTATCAAGTAACCCAGAGTTAAGAAAGATTTAAGGGACATGAAAGGCTGCTTCCATCAAAGTGGCTAAAATTCAGCATCTTATGGTTCTGAGCTCAACTCAGAAGTAGCAAAATGATTGGAAAGGTTTAAGAATCAGCTTAGGGATGGCTAGATCACAGATACAAAAGCATAGCAAGAATTCCAGCGGTGCATGTCTTTAATTAATCTTGGTTTGAGGGAAGACTCATGACAACATATTTCTCAAACCCAAAGAATAATAAAATTGCCGTTAATAAAAATTTCTATATTTAGAAGAGCCATTATGCTTATTTTTTTCAGTAATGTCTGCTTTATTAAAGGTAGCTTATATATATATATGCACATAATATTCACTACCCATTGTAAGACTAGTACATGAGTTAACTCTTCAATTTTTATCCATACTTTCTGCCCTCAACACCCATTTTCAATCAATAAGACTAAGAATTAGTTTTTACGACTTGTTCACAGTAGCACATATATTAGGACTTACTTATAGAGCTAAGTTGATACTCAAATGAATGTATTAATTCATAATTTATCATTAAAAGAGTCTCTCTTACAGTTTATCCTAAATCTCAGTTGCAAACCTCAGGTCTTCTGATTGTCTAATTGTGTGATTGTAGCAGCACTTTGCAGCAGCTACCTGAATTACAGACTTGAGGTATTAAATAATCAAATCAAATTTAAGATGTGAATTCTAGACTTGCACTGCCCAGTATTATATCTCTAGTCCCATTTGACTATTTAAATTTAAATTAATTAAAATTAAATAAAGTAAATATTCATTTTCTCAATCACATGAGACATCTCTGAAGTGCTGGTGAATACCATAATGAATGGCATATTATTCTATATGAACATTTCCAGAATATTTGCAACACCACAACAATTTCTACTGAAGAAAATTAATCTTATTTTAATGTTATCATATCTCCTATAACATTTGCTAATTTTAAGCCATTTAGTTAATTTTAACTTTATTCTCATAAACATATGAAAAGCATGTGAGTGAATGTTTTACTATATTTTATAAAACAGAGCCATCCTGTGCTTTTTTTAGAGCCACAGCTGAGGTTAAACATTCTGGGGACTTAAAATGTGGGCAACTTGTGAAATTTATTTGTACGATGGATTCAAAATCCAATTCCTATTTTTCTCTTGGGTGGGATGAATTAAATTTTGAATTTGAATGGCATTAGCTTTCAGTAACTCACTTTATCATCTAAGATTTACAGTACCATTAAAATGAGCAAATTTAGAGGAAGTAAATATAATTTCTTAACTAATTAGGAAAATAGTAAAAGCTCTATATAACATTTGTTTTAGTAAGGATCACCAGCACTTAACTAACCAGTGGCTTAATATACCAAAATGGTCACAGCAGTGTGCCTATACTGATGAAGCAAAGCACCATCTTGAATTGTTCAGTTAACAATTTTAAAAGCCATTACATTTAAGCACAGTAAAATTAGATTAACATAGTCTACTCTAATATTTCTTTTCGCCAGAATTCATGCTAAAGTCATAAAGCTTTATGGACCACTCTTCTCAATTGCTACATTGATATGATAAAGACTCTCCCCTTCATTAATCTAAAATTCCTTTTCTGTAATCCATAAATATCTTCCTTCTTTTACTCCATCCCTTGTCACTGCTCTCTGAGCTGATTCTATTTCAAACTTTGATTTTCATTTCTTAAGTTGTTTGCCCCTTGAAGTTTTATTGTCTGTCACTCTGTTGCAACTAGTTTATATAAGCATTGTTTTTGAGATCTTGCCTAATTATTATTTTCCTATATTGCTTTCTTTATGTCCACTTTATATTAGAAACTATTCTGAAAGTCACCCTGTGGACTTTATGCTCTCGTGCTAATGTATATATACTATTTTGTGGCAGCAAAAAACACTAATAGCCATCTCACAGTGTACTACTAAAAACAAGAATGTATCACATCAAGTTATTAAATCAATACAACTGTAAGTACAAACTAAATGCGAAAGCAATACTTACATTTAGTGAAAATAAAAAGGTATCAAAATTACTTTCATCTTTGATTATAGCCATGGAAAAATTACAGAGTAGTACACTGAAATTTAAAATCTCATGAGTATGGAAAATTAACCAAAAAAATTTGAAAAACATAAGGTCACATATTAATGTTATATTCAACTTAATTGAACATATTTTTATTCAGCTCCAAGCAATAATTCTAGAGCCAAAAATAATACTGAAAAAGAGAGAAATTGGTCACGACTTCAAGTTCTAGAGCTTTGGTGACCGCGGGGATATGGTGTTCTTAGAAATAAGAAAAGAAACTGGGTTTAGGTAACTGTGGTGGTGACTGAACAGAAGTGAAAGAGAAGAGTCATATTGGATAAGCTGTCATAAATAAAGACACTCTGCAACAGATATTTCTCCATCACCCTATGAATGCTTGTGCACTTATTGTCCCCAATTTATACTCTAAGCATTTTGAGGAGAGAGAGGTGCAGTGTCACTCTGTTCTTTGTATTTTTCAGAGTATTTTAAAAAACTATTTATTTATTTAATTTTAACTTTTAATTTTTTTATTTTAAAGATGTGAGGTACAATTCAGGGTTAGGTATACAAATGTTCATTATCCCCAGTGCCTAGATTCTTGCCTTGAAATTAATTGTTTCCCTATAATAATTCAATGACATTTTTAGAGAAAATGATACAGACTCAACAATTGGTCTCACATAAAAAATCGTATCTTTTCAAATTTTAATATTCTGGTGAAGGAGAAAAATTTTATAACAAGTTACTTATATTATCACAGTACTATAAGAAAGGGATGGGCAGCAGTTGGAAACTGCCTGGTGGGGGCATACCCCATCAACAAGGGTACCTGCGTAATGAACATTTGTATGTCTAACCCTGAATTATTCCCCACATTCTCAAAATAAAAAATAATAAAAATGTCAAAAACCAGAACTTACTGGGCCTGGCCATACGCCTAAGTTTCATCCCCAGATAAAAATATTTCTTCCTGCTTTTTAAGGCTTGAAATGTAATCATTTGAAATTTGTTCCTGTGTGTTACTTCATGTTAGGTGCAAGGAACTTATTAAAAATTCAAAGAGACATCCTTATTTTAATTTGTGGTTATGGAATCATTTGATTAGACCAAGTTTGACAAGGAGAAAGGTACAGAAGTGATTTTTTTAAGCAAATCTAGGAGTACTGAAGATTAACTTACCTACTTTAGAACTTTATATAAAGGTAAGAAGCCACAGATATCTGCTTCAGTTCATGTTTCAATCTTCTTTTTATTCATTTAAAAAATATTCAGTGGCCGGGCTCGGTGGCTCAGTCTGTAATCCCGCGCCTTTGGGAGGCTGAGGTGAGTGGATTGCCTGAGCCCGCGGGTTCGAGACCCGCCTGGGCAACTTGGCCAGACCTCATCTCTACAATAAATCAAAAAATCAGCCGGGCGTGGTAGCGCATGCCTGTAATTCCGGCTACTTGGAAGGCTGAGGCGGAAGGATCACCGGAGCCCAGCAGGTTGAGGCGCACTCCAGTCTGGGCGACAGAGTGAGACTCTAACTCAAAAAATAAAAATAATAAATAAATAAATAAGCAAATAAAAAATATTCAGTGATTGCCCCTGCCCCTGGCTTCTTGCAGTGTCTTCTACACTGAGAAACCAGAATGATCTTGGTAAAATAGGGTTCATTTTGTGCCACTCCTTTGCTCAGAATCTGAGACTTCACATCTAAATAAGAATTAAAGTTGGCAATGGATGATCATATCCTATTCCTACCCTTCTCTCTTGGATTTTTTTCCTACTATTTTCCCTGTTTACTCCTCTGATGGTCCTGAAAATCATCAGGACATTTTCAAACGCAGATACCTTGCACTCCATCTCCAGAACACTCCTCTCCCAGCTAACTTCTGGACTGATCATGTCATCTCCTTCATGTCTTTGTTCAAATGCATCTACTTGTCTAGCACTCATCACAATCAACTCTCCTCCATGCTCCTGATCTTTCTGACCAGAATCTTTCTTCGTAGGATTTATTATCTTCCAACAGGTTATAAAGTTTACTTATTTATTATGTCCATTGTTATTATTTCTTTCCTACACAAGAGTAAGGATCTTTCTCGTTTTGCTTTAATTATGTATAAATAAAAAAACTCATGGTGAATATTGTTTATTGATGGTTTTCATTTTGCACAAGAATATCTAATTCTGTTTTTGCTTGTTTGTTTTTTGGTCTGAGGATCTGAAGACCATAGTATTTTTCCCCTTTGTAAAAAGTATAAATGAATAAAACAAAATAGCTAAAATTATATAACTCTGATTATTAAATCAGCAAATGCATCCCTATGGAAATACAGAGACCTATTTAGTAGCTGGAATGCATAGGGTTTAACGTAGCTTGCATAATGGAAGTAGTTCAAGACTGACATTACTACTCAGAAATTCAACCACGCGTGATAATGACTCAGAATGATGTCTCAGAATATCCCTTGTTGGAAGCCTGTATCCTGATGAATACATTTCAAAATAATGAACCAGAAAATAAAAACAAAACACAACTAAAGAAAACTAAACTAAAAAAAGAAACACAGAAACAAAGATAAAATAAAGCAAAAGATGAGATTTATAAAAGATGAGATTTATAAAGCAAAAGATGAGATTTATTCAGAAGAAAAATCTGAATTAAAAGCAACTTAGAATTACAGTAATGCCTATAGATTTTATAGAGAATAAATTACTCCTGCTATTAAAATTAACATGTTTGACGAGTAGATATAATTGAATTCACAAGCTTATTCTTTTCAAAATGCTACTGTTGAATATACTCAATTATACTCAAATATAAATCTGAGCAGTCATCTTTTCTCTAAAATACTGTTAAATTTTGATTTTGAAGACTCCTTAATATATTTTTACATACACAAACTGATTTCATTATGCAGATATAATGAAATATTTAGTGTAAAACTCTTTGAAATTGGAAAAGTGTTATCAGAATTAAAGATATTAATGCTATTAAATTTTTACTTTTTTTCCCCATCGCCTTCATTGTGTAGCAGATTTAGAGTAGAAAAATAATGAGAAAGCTGCCTTCAAGTAACCATATGTATTTCCCACTGAAACCTGTTAAAGGTTACACAGGAGTATAAAAGGATAGTATGTGGCTTATAATGTGTTCAAGACCTAATTTGCTGTACACTGAAAGCATTACATTAGTAATAATAGTCAAAGCTCAGAGGGTTGGCAATTTTGCTGAAGCATACAGAATTTTTTTTATCTGAACTACCCAAACTTTTAAAGGCACTCTCCTTTTTCTCTCCCCGTCTAAAATCATCCAATTAAAAGAATTTTTTCCCCTATGCAAAGCAGTGGAATTTCACAGAAGTTTTATGCTACATTAACAGCTCCGAGTTTTAAGCTAATAAGAAATAGACTTTGAAGAGACAAGAATATACAGTATACATTTGGTAGTGACACATAATATATTCTATTATCATTAGAACAAAATTAAATGTATTTCATGGTTTGCTGCTTTTAGAAATCACTGGAAAAGATAGTGTTTTTTATTTCAAGTCTGTTACACAGCTAGATGACATATGTGGTTAAAAATGAATGTGTAACTTTATTCCTTTGTTTTCTGACTAAAACTTTGGGATTAAATGTTTACATTTTCATTTTGTTGGTATGGACAAGGGAGAATGAAGACGCATTTTTTTTTTTTATGAAAGTTAAATGAATTGTTTTTCATGTGGTCAGGATATTGATACATCTCATGTATTTTTAAAAGGTATAATTGATAAATAATAACTAGAATTTGTGATGCATTTGTAGACTTGAACTTGTTTTGCATTTTGATATACAAGAGTGAATACCTCCCAAAAAAACAGAATTATCTTTTGGAGGGTGGACCCTTTGTAGTACACTCAAAATGTATTCCTTCAGGTCAAATAGTCAAACAAAGTTTTTATCTAGACATTTTGAGAAGGTTGCATTACAATTTCTAAAAGAAATGTCCTGATTTGTGGCAAACAGGTGCCTGGGTCTCCCACCACGACAAAGCACCTGCTCACACTGTGCTGACTATTCAGCAGTTTTTGACCAAAAACATCATGACCCTTCTCTATTCACCTCCTCTCATGGGTCACTTCTTTTTGCTTTCCAGGATGAAATAAGTCCTCAAAGGGAAACATTTTGTGATGTGGAAGAGAGAAAACAAATGGCAGAAGCACTAAAAGGCATCAAAATTGACGAGCTCTAAAACTGTTTTGAGCAGTGGGAAAAGCATCTCCATTGGTGTGTTGCATCAAACAGAGAATACTTGAAAAATGACAGGTTTAAAAGGTAAGAATAAATACAAGATTATTTTTATAAATAAATTTGGGATTTGGGGTCTCCTCTCATATCACCTATACATTTTATTCTTTTGATGTAAAAACTTTTTAGATGCTGTGGATATTAAAACCAAGAGAAGATGTAGCTCTAGACTTATGAAGGTTTCCCAAAGCTGGAAAAACTTACTCAGCCAAAATGTTAGCATCCTAAATCATCTTAGCTCATGCTCATGACTGTTGCACTCTATTCCTATGTGATCTTAGGAGAATAATCATTTAATTTCTTTGTGGCCTTTTTCCCAGTTTTCCATTTCAAGGGACCTGCTACCTGCTTACAAAACAGAGCCAGAGCTAATGAGGTTTGATTTAATTTCCTTTTGTTGTTGTTGTTGCTGCTGTGGTATTCTAGTAACCATTCCAAGGCTCTCTATACCTAAGAAGGAATACATTTCCTGGGTAGTTACACACTTGAGTGACTGAAGTTTAAATTTGGCAGTGAAAGACTTTCTGTGAAAACAAACAAACAAACAACAGCAAACTATCCTACAATATAACCAAGGGAAGCATGTCAGAAGTAGCATAGCAAGATTCTGAATAAAGTGGCATGACTTTAAAAAAGGGAAATAAATGTTGACTTAAAAATGAATGCCTATTCATTCTAAATATCTTTTTATTCTGGAAACAAATGATATGCAAACTCTGCCCTTTTCTCCAAAAATAGTGCTCTGTATGACTGAGGATAGTGTTTACACCAGAACCAGGTTTAAAATTTGACCAGTACTAAGGAGATATAGTTACTTTTCTTCAATTTTGAGATTACTGTAGGGAAATTAGGGAGGCAAAAAGAAAATTTGTTGGGGCAAGATCAGGTAAGGCAGCAAGGCAGCTACTGTTCGTTCAGCACCATGACAGGCAGACAGAGGAAGTCTTAAATAACATTATTTAATAATTCTCCAAAGCAGATAAGCATTAGAATCCTCATTACCATATGAGAACACAGAGACATGCAGAGTCTTAAAAATTTCACCATCAGAAAGCAGGATCATAATTAAAACTTGGGCTTGTCTGACCACAAAATTCAATCTAATAAATCATATAATGAATTTGCTTTTATTCCTCTTTTTTTAAAAAAATTGTTTGTTTTGCTTTGTTTTTTAAGAAACAGGATTTTACTCTGTCACCTATGTTAGGAGGAAGTGGTATGATCCTAGCTTCCTGCAGCTTTGAACTTCTGGGTTCAAGTGATCCTCCCACCTCAGCCTCCCAAGTAGCTGGGAAAACAGGCATGTGCCACCGTGCCTGGCTAATTTTTAAAACTTTCCATAGAGACAGAGTCTTACTGTGTTGCCCAGGTGGGTCTCGAACTCCTGGTCATAAGCAATCCTTTCACCTCTGTCTCCCAAAGTGCAGAGATTACAGGTATGAGCCATTATGCTCAGCCTTATATTGCTGTTTTTTGTTTGTTTGTTTGTTTGTTTTTAAGGAACTGAGAAATTATCATAATGTAAAAAATTAATTTTAGCAGTTATATAAGGCAAGATGTGTTTTGACTAGACGAGTTTTAAAATCTATAGTATATAATATTTCTCATATTATAAAATACAATGACAAACAATAGACATTCTCATAATACAGACAGATATATGATCACGTTGTCAGACTACTTGAATTTGTGAAAAATGTATGAATGAAGCTCTACTGACTTTTTTTATTTTTAAAGATGTAGTAAAAGGCAATAGTAGTACAATTATCAATGAAAATCCCTTTGTATGCTTTCTATCTGAACTTCATCTACAGCAGAAAATTTACCTTCTGTGTTTCTTCACTTCTACATTCATTCTGAAATAATTAATGCTGAATACAACTTTTGGGAGAACACCTTGCTACTTAGAGCTGCAACATGTATCTCCTGAGAGTCCCATTAGGCTTTTTCAGAAGTTAGAATATATTTATTTTGCATTTGTATTTTTAATTAAAAAAAATTTTTCTTTTTAGTATTTGTGGAGTCATATAAGATTCACAGTCCAATTATACGTACATTGGCATGGCACCTTTTAGCCATCATGGACTTCACATACTAAAGTGCTTTTAGTGCATTTTTAGAACTTCTATAAAACCTTATTGTCCATAAATCAAAGTTAATTCGGTTTTGGACTACATTAGTTCATTTTTCTTTTTGTAAATTATCAGTAAGATACTGACAAAAGAAGGATTTTATAATTGCTTTAGATCCATAAAAATCCAGGCACCGTTAGAACGTTAGTGGAAAGAAAAGTAGGATGGGTTTGTTGCCCATCCTTCCTACTTACTAGTTCTCTTACATCAGGCAAGTTATTTAACAACTCTACTCCCTGGTTTCTTCACTTAGTAACTGTTCTGACTTTACAGGAAACATATATAAAGTGCCTGATACAATGTCTGACACATTAGTTAGTTAAAAAATTCTAAGGATTTCAGTAGCATCTAGTGGATCCTTTACCCAATATAAGATTCTTTATAAAGTAGACTCTATTTTAGTACTTTTTACCACAGAAGACAGTTTGTTTCATTATTGGATAATTCAATTTGTGAGAATCCACTTTAATCAATTCCAAATGTGTCTACCTGGAACTTCTATCTTCTTGTACCACATGTAGCCTTTGATTATCTTTATATAATGAAGAGAGGTCTGACAGCATTTCAAACATATATAGCTCATTTTCTTTCATCTCTTGCAAGCTAAATATCCTCAGATTTCATTTTGTGACTTTTCCCCTACATAATATATTGATTAAGTAAAACTTTCTTTTATTGATTCATGCACTGAAGTAAATCTACTAACTACGAGTTTAGTATGATCCAGAGGCTCAATTACTCATTTGAACCTTGTTTTGCCATCTTCAATACTTGTCTCCCCTTCTGCATTGTATCAGCTTCACAGATTTACACATTCTAATGCTAGGATAGTTTCAGCTTTGTGTCTTCTTTACTCTGAGTCCAATGGGAAATAAACAAATGTCCTCAGTCAATTCTTATTAATCATAAAATTAATCACTATGGACATAGCAAATAGAATATGTTGATTAACTTAAGTATGGTATATAAATACTAACTGGGTACAAGCCAATTGGAATGGACACTACCACGAATCAGAATGAACACTGGCCATAAACAACAGTATGGCTTCAAGGTGCCATCTGTACTGACTGACCTTAAGTTTATTTCAAGAACTCCAATGGATCTGCCCAAGAAGCAGACTGTAGAATCAACTTCACCTAAATGTTAGAACTAAGAATGGGAGAAGTCTTGATTTTCAGGAGGAAAACAGAATTATGGTTATCAGAAGAAAGAAAGGTCAAGTAATGTGCAATGAAAACAAGCATGGCCCGCTACACAGGATTTTGAGAACTCCCAGCAACCTAATTATTTTGCTGTATTTATTTCAAGTTAGACAACTTTTATATCAAACATAATTAAATATTCAGCACAAAATATGACCAATATAATGTAGGGAAGAAAGATGTGTTTTTGTCTAAAATATATTCTATTAATGAAGCTCAAGATTTTTGCAGCCCCTTTGATATTCTTCACTTGAAATACTGTCAGATCGGGTTCCTCAGCCTTCTGTACCTGTGTAGTTAATGTTTTAACATTAAATTTCAAATGTAAAAGCCCTTGTTTTATAAAATATAGTTCTACTTTGCCTATTCCATCCTTCTGGTTATTCAAGATAGCACTAAATGTTCCTACAAATTCAAGCACTAAATCATCATCTAGAACTCTGGAAATATCATATCCAGTCATGATAATTGATTATAAACATCCAATTACTGCAAAACTAATTTCAAAAATTGGTCACAATAATAGACCCTCTCTCCAGATTCATATTAACACTCTATGGGTAGGTATAATCAACAATTTATAAATGTACTTCAGTCCATATTTCTCCACTTTGTGCATAAGAATATAATGAGGGTTTTTGTCAGATAATCCTTGTATAAATTAAAATCCATTATTTTTATACAGTCCCTTGAACTGATGCATATTGTAACAAAGAGGCTCTCACTAGCTTCTAGTTATTTATTTTCTCAATGATCATACTCTAGGTAATTAATAATCAAATTTAAAATTTTGACCAGATCGACATCAAACTCACTGGTCTAGAGAATGGAGGATTCTATTTTCCCTTTTAGAGGTATGACACCACTGTACTTTGCTTATGCAGAACTTAGAAATTTAAGATTCCAAAATAACACATCATCAACCCTACATTATCCCGAAACATATTATCTGCATTTCAACCTAACTTCATAAATCTAATTTTCAAGTTCTGACTTCTATAATTAAGCAGAGTGGGTGATGCAGTCTTGTGCTACTGCTCTTTTACTTAATTTCTTTCACCTGTGCCAGCTGTGGCACAGTAGGAAATCTTTTAAATAGTAATAATGAATTATCTCTGTAAACCCAAGGAAGGCAGAAATTCATCAAGCGTTAAAGATTGAGAGGAGAAAAATGTTCTATATAGGCTACTATCTTTGTTAAATACTAAAGAAGCATAATTTTAGGATCATTCTATTCAAATCCCTTAATTTTCCAGGTGAGGAAGTGGGATCTGGGAAATTCAGTGAGTTTTCTGTCTGATGGCTAGAAAGGGTCAGAGTTAAGACAACGGCTCAGGATTTATGCCAATGTAGATGCCTTCCTGGTTTTCCACCAGGCCCTGGATCAAAAAGTGATATTCCAACCAATATAAAATAAAGAGTTCTGAAGATGTGAACTAGAATGAGCAGATGGTTAACTTTATTTATTCATTCATCCAGCATCCAGTCATGTGTTCATTTTCAATCAAAGAGCATTCACTTCTGATAGCCATGGTTTCAAACTCTATGGAGTATAAAGATGAATAGGCATTGTACACAGAAAAAGGACCACAATCGGGCTTCTACTGTGACAGAGGATGCACACTGCAGCTTTATGCTATCTTAATAAAAGTTCACAGTCCAAGAAAAAAATAGCAATAATCATATTCAAGTATCAGGTCTTTTTTATTCTTTATTATTTCAATGCATTCTGATTCTTTTGATTAATGTCTTTTTAAGCTATAAAATGAAGGAATTTCCTATTTTCTTTCTTTGGATTTCATATTTCATGTTTGCTGTAATAAAATGCTATAAGAAATTGTTTTATTTTGTACTAAACAGTTTGTATCAGTTAGTAAATTATTGTTCTCTTCAACAAATAAAATCATGTTTAAAGTGTTAATTCCACAACTTTGCAAATCTGTAGTAATCTGCAGTTTTTACAATAAAATAACAGATCATTTGATAAATCCTTCTATTGTGAATTTGATAACTATATATTAGATCTTTAAAATATTAGGTGTTCAAAAATGGCTTTCCTATCCATTATTTTTTAAAACTATGTTTATGTCTTTCTTATTAATCTCTCCAGTCTTAGGGTCATGAACTGACAATTTAAATGTATTACCGAATGTGATAGCTAATAGTTGTAGCTTAGCCTTCTAACCAGCACTGTGAATAAAGAATGAGCTGCCACATTTTTAGAGAAAATACATTCCTTATTCCCACACATAATCGTATAGCTTGCATAATACATTTCTGGTACAATAAAGAAAATACATTGCCAAGAACACATTTTTTAAAAAACAAAAATCTATCTCAAAACAACATCATTTATCTTTTTCAAACAAATTCCTCTCTTTTAACAGAATAGTTTGTAACCAACATTGAAAATGTTATGATATTTTCTAATTAAATATAATCAAATGTGTGTTTGTACTTAGTGATACTTTTGGGTGCAAAATACAATATAAGAGGTTTACTTTCAAATGTAAAATAATGGGAATCCTCTGATATTTCAATGTAATAGTTAAGCAAATGAGATAGAACATTTGAAATCTGACTTTGGAAATCTGAGTTTAATGACTATTCTGTGTTACATGTAAAAGAAATGGAAAATCATTATGTGTACAAGTGTGACTCAAGAAGTGGGCTCTGTACTCTGCTCCCCTGGTAATTATGAGTCTTATGACCATGATGTAACAATTTCTTCTCAGATAGCATGTCTGTCCCAGATTCTGGCTGCAAAACATTACAGCATATCCTGAACCTAATTTAGGAAAACTTTTCATCCTTCCTTTCTAAATACTTAGAGTATTACAATAGAAAATAGGCTGTTTTCACATTGCACATGTGCTAATGCAAACATTTTTTTGACTGTTCAGCCCCAGAGGACAACCTGATGACTAGTGAAAAGGATGGCAACTTTTCCCTTCCCCTTTCCAATGCTGTATACTTCTTTTTTTTTTTTTTTTTTTTTTGAGTTGGAGTCTCACTGTCCCCAGATTGGAGTGCAGTGGCTGCTCCCGGCCACCGCAGCCTCGACCTGCTGGGCTCCGGCGATCCTTCCGCCTCAGCCTTCCAAGTAGCTGGAACTACAGGCGCCGCTACCACGCCCGGCTCATTTTTTTGATTTATTGTAGACATGAGGTCTCGCCTAGCCCAGGCGGGTCTCGAACCCACGGACTCAGGCAAGCCACTCACCTCAGCCTCCCAAAGGCACGGGATTACATGCTGAGCCACCAAGCCCGGCGCTGCATACTTCTTATTCAGAAAGCAGATAAACAACATTGTGACTCACTTAGGACTTCTCTCTATTTAGCTTACTCAGCTACTTGTATCTGGAGAACATGTCCATTGTCTTCATTCTGTATCTTTAGTGTCAAATACAGTGCCTGGTACATAATAGGTACTCACACATTTTAAAACTGAAAATGAATGTGCAACACTTTTAATGACCTCTGCTTATTCATAATGGTGAAGGTATTTGCTGAAATTCACATAACAGATGCATAAGAGAAAGTTTACCACTTAAATGTTCAAAATTACTCCCTCTTGAACATGTCTCTATGTCCAAAAGTTTATCTAAATAAAATAAGCAACATATTTTCCCCAAGGGAGTGATGAAGAATCTGTTCAGGCCATCTAAAACATATTGGTTTACTCGCATTTCACTAATATTCAGTAAAGCAATCCAGTTTTGATTCTAAGGTGATCACAAATAAAGACCAAGGAAGAGAAGAATAAAAAACAGAGCACAATCAACATACAAAAAATGTATTCTTGCCGGGCTCGGTGGCTCAGCCTGTAATCCTGCGCCTTTGGGAGGCTGAGATGAGTGGATTGCCTGATCCCGCGGGTTCGAGACCCACTTGGGCAGGCGAGACCTCATCTCTACAATAAATCAAAAAATTAGCTGGGCGTGGTAGCGTGCGCCTGTAATTCTGGCTACTCGGAAGGCTGACGCGGAAGGATCGCCGGAGCCCAGCAGGTCGAGGCTGCGGTGGCCGGGAGCGGTCACTGCACTCCAGTCTGGGCGACAGAGTGAAACTCCAACTCAAAAAAAAAAAAAAAGTATTCTTAAAATGTGTATCTCTGCTTATATACAGATAATATTTACCAGTTTATGTGAATTTTCATTTATTTCTTTTTGAGTAACCTAATAGGTAAGAAATGTTTGCTTTATTTGCATTAAATCGAGCTGATAAATGGATTACTATATGGCTGGAAGAAGCTAGATAAAAGGTGCAAGAGAAATGTGTTATAAAATTGTTTGAGGCATAAAAAACTTGAGTAATGAAAATGTTCATCAGAATGTCACATATGAATATTATAATTTGTTCTATATTCCAAATATATGTATTCTATTTTGTATGTAACTACTGTGCACTGCAGTAATCCAAATAATTATGTGGTGTGTAAATTTAAGCATTTATTTATTGAAAGAGGTTAGTTCTTTTCTCCCCTACCCCTAAGAATATCACCACATACCACCAGCAGTATCACACTTCTATCATTAATAAACTTTCTAAGCCAGTTGAGGTTTAGAAAGTGTGATTGTCAGGAGAAAGGGGTTGAAAGTTTATTTTAACCCTAGGCTGAGTGACCAGGTAAACTCCAAAGTTTATGGGCTTCTAGAATAACCAGATAATTATATGAATAATTAATTTTTACTAGATATATAATTAAGTAATTGTACCCCCCAAATCTCTTCTCAATCCCTCATTACATTCTATGATGCTGTATTTCTAATAAACGCATTCATTATGTACATTTGAGTCAATAATTTGAAGAAATGACAGTTTTAAACTGCAGATATTACATAGATCACTTGAGTACCAGAAGGCCGAGTTACACATAACATTAACATTATGAAATACCATTCCAATATTTTTCTAGGACTACATTAAACAAAATAACGTTCTATTTAAACCAAACCTCAATTAAGATGTGTATATGTATATATTATGTTTTTAAAGTTATTTTTCATGAGTTTTTATTTCCTATGATTTTACATATAAATCAATGACTAAAATTGAAATAAAAATCTTAGATGAGAATGAAAGTTAAGTACTATTTTTATGACTCGTACAAAGTAAATATGTACTTGAGCTTGAGCTCAGATCCTAAGAATTCTACACTTCTACAAATAAAAATACATTATACAAACTGGTTTTTAAAATGAGAAAAATGCTTTGTAGACAGTATTATTATAGTCAACTCATTACATTAACATTGGAGCCATATATAAGAGCAGAGTTTAGTTCTCAAATCAATAGACAATTTCCCAGCATTCTTGTACTCATTGCTTTTCTCTTTCCATATAAGAGTGTTTTAAAAAGGCAGATATAATGGAGACATTACAACCCAGATACAACATAAAACGGAGATTTGAAATGCAAAAGCTGTAAATGCACAGAGAATCTCTGCAAGATCTTACAATGTAAACACACTCTTCTTTGCCCGTCAGATAAAAGTGAAGTAACAAAACAAAAGTAAAATGTGAAAGACTTTTCTATTTAACATTTACCGAACACATAGTGTTCTGTAGATAGCATAAGAATAATAAATATTTCTATAGCATTCTTTTTTGAAGCCCAGTATAATTTAATTTATTTTATTGTCAAACTACATTTCAGATCATTAAAACTTGAGCATCAGAAATTGAGGTTCTCAAAAACTATAAACTCATTTTAAGATGAATTAACTATACTGTGCTTGAATCTGGTCAGCTAATACATATGCTGTACTAATTCACTAGCATTTTGTACAATGGGGGAAGAACTGACTCACAGAAAAGTTGTCTCAGCAAATCTTTGGTTCACATAAATTTGCTGTTAGAATTGCAATTCTAATATCTACTAATAAATTAAAAGTAATTATCACAATATAATTATATATATAATATGCAATGCTTGCGCTATATTATAAAACTTACAGATGATTCTTATCATATTTATAAAAATAGGACAGAAATCTTATAATAAAGGAACTTATTTTTAGTAAAATATACTTTAAATCAAATGCACTCAAAGATTCCATTATATCAATTAAAAATAATTATATTTGACTCAATTTTGATTATAGCCAAAATTTAAATGGAAATAACAATTATTTTCATATAATTTCTTTTTACAAAAATCATTCTCTCTACAGGTTGCATCATATACCTTCAAACTCTAGGTTCCATAGATAGTATCACATTCATTCATTTACAAATTGATTCTGTTTATTCATTCAACTAGCATGTATAAAGGGTCTATTATACACTATTCTTTTTGTTAAGCACTGGAAAATAGATATAGAGGAATAGTGTAGCATCAAATGGGACGTAATCATCAATGAGGGAATGTAGTATATAAGAGAGTGGAAAAGAATAAGGAAAATGAGTTAGAAAACTTGAAAATGTGTAGTTCAGCCACAACTTGAGGACAGAGTTAGATTTTAGAGGGAGCGAGTAAGAAAATAAGTAAAGAAAACAGGGAGCACTTTGGAAAGGTTTTGCCTATATTCATTTTCATAAAGAACATGGTTGCCAAGAAATATTGGAGAAATCTTAATAAGCAAAGCTCTTACTCAGAACTGCACTGTCTCGACTTCACTTTGCAGTAGCTCTGAAAACTGGTCCTACAACCACCATCTAATAATAACACTGCAATATTGAAATCATCATGCAATTAGAAGCAGAGATGAAAATCAAGGTCCAGGTGACTCAAACTAGGGAGAAGATGTTTTGAAGAGGTTGAGAAGAGTTTGCTGCACAATGTATGACACAGTGACGATGAACATGATTTCTACATGTTAAATGTTAGAACCTGAACCCTTAAGAGAACTTCTCTGACCTGCTGCTGCTGCCTCTACTATCATTCATTGATTCTGAGTAAGCAAAACCAAACAAAACACGAACAACAAAAGAACAAAAAACAAAGCCCTACAAATCTCTAATGTCTTGCCTGTTCTACCTACCAGGCGTCGAGCTCTGTGAAAATAAGCCCCAGAAATCAAGTACACTGAGTTGAGGAAAAGAGGAAATTTGTTTTCTGGATAGCCTGCGGAGGGATGCCAAGCCACCCAGACATTGTGTTGCTGGACTTTCTCTCTTTACTATCACTCAGGAGTGTTGAAACCTCCAGGATGGAAAATAGCACAGGGAAACAGAAATAATGAAAATAAGAACAACACAACAAAACACCATCATAAGGGTACCATAGGTTTACATGGCTTTATACAATAATCACATGCACAGTTATTTATGTTAAATACAGAAAAGAAGTTGAAGATGGGAATAATTATAAAATGGAAGCAATAATACACAGATTGGTGATTCCAAAGGTTTTTAGTTTTTTTTTTTTTAATCTAAAATAACATCAAGGTAAAAATATGTCACATTTAAGGATTCTGGTCAAATGTGAAATTTCTTCTTAAATATTCTTGAAGACAGGTACCGGCATACCTCATTTTATGGTGTTTTACTTGATTATAGTTCAAAGATACTGTTTCTTTGTGTGTGTGTTTGTTTGTTTTTACCAATTGAAGGTTTATAGCAATCCTGCATCTAACAAGTCTATTGTACCTACTTTTCCAACAACATGTGCTGACTTCCTGTTTCTCTGCCCGATTTTGGTAATTCTTGCAATGTTTAAAACGTTTCATTACTATTATATCTGTTATGGTAATCTGTGATCAGCAGTGATCTTTGTTGTTACTATTATAATTTGGAGATGCTACAGACCAAATCCACATAATACGGCATATTTAATTAATGAAGGCTGTACATGTTCTGACTGTTCCACCCACCACATTTTTTAGACATAATGAGATTGCATGGTTAATAGACTACCTATAGCTTAAACACAACTTTCATATGTACTGGGAAACCACAAATTTTGTTGACTTGTGCTATTGTGATATTTACTTTTCTGTGGTGGTCTGGAACTGAACCCACAGTATCTCCAAAGTATGCCTGTATATTAATGTGGTTGAAGGCTATAAAACCTCTTACAGTAAGTAAAATGTCTCATTTTATTTAACAAAGTGTTTTTCTAACTCAAAATCTTTAATATAGGTCTGGACACTTGAATAAGCAGAATGAGAAAGCCACTATCTGATATTTTCTCATTTTTAAAGGTATTGTTACTAATGTCCCTTTAACAAACAATATTTTACTAAAGTCATTTACAGTTATATAATGTTTAACCATCTTGCTCCCTAAGATTTATAAAGTATGCTTTCTGTACAAAATACATTATCTTAAGTTTTGAAGAAAATATTTTTCATTCAAATATGTATAAACCACACCTGGCTAAATGGTATTCTTGTCTGTGTTGCTTGATATTTTAGAACTATAATCAAATCATATTGCAGCGTTCACAGATTCTGATGAGCCCTAATTGAGGCTCCATCAATCTAGCAGACTATTTCAAGAGGGGAACTAAAGAAGAAAATTCTCACCTTTCTTTTAAAATAAAACTCTACCCCACCAAATATGTCCAAGCAAAGTCATTTAAGCAAGAGTAATTGAATTGGGGCATTTTGTAAGGATTATTACCAAGCCTTCATCTACCCCAGCTGGCACTAATCCTTACTAAATGATATGTATTCTAAGAACATTACCAGCTCATACTAAAAACTGAAAATGTTGTTAAGTATATAGACTTTTTAAAAGATCATCGTATACATTTTCCAATACTCTTTTTGAAAAAATGTATAGACAATGAATTCCTTATACACTATTTAGTCACATTATTTAAATCACTTCTCCAATTTTATCTTTAAAAGAACATTTTAAGTCCTTTAAAAAGGTTATTGTTTATGATCCTATATATTAAGATATCACATAAAAATATACATTTCATACAATATTTTAACATCACATTAATTTTATCATTCCACCTGATTATTTGACAGACAAGTTTGTTCTCAATACTCTTTTCCTATTAACAAAAATATGTAGGAGTAATGTTATTTACATAATAACTATTAAAAAGTCTTCAGCAGGCATTATGACTCTTATTAAGAACTACAGCCTTATCTTTCTATAAGTACAATACTCTCATATTATCTATTTGCAATGATAGACTCAGAAGTACATAATTTATTTGACCTCTGCTATAAAGCATTTCAATTATTGGATCAGAAAAATAAGCAGACTACATTTTTGTTCTTCTGTTTTAATACTGCACTAATTCTCCCTACCACCTGGGTACTGTTAGAGCCCTCTAATATTCATTGATGAATTTGATTGACCAACTATATAGTTTCTGGATCTGAAATAAAACGTGCAAGTAATATATGCATAATCAAGAGGCGATAATGACATCATTTAAAAAAACAGGAAAAAGATCATTTGGGTATGGTTGAGCAGCACACAGGTAAGGAGCTCTGAAGACATCTTAACATGATGAATTAATAAATGAGTTTTTACTGTTAAAAAAAGGAAGGAAATAAATATCTCTAAGGTTGAATGTTCAAAACAGACATTTATTATCATTCTAGAATATATTCATTCTAGTTGGTATCCTTAAAATCAATTAAAAATTATTGTAATGAAAAATTACACTTTTTATAAGATATTGCTACATGACAAAATTTTAAAATTCAGTTGCCTTATGCTGCAGCAGTGTTTAAAATCAGATAATTATAATTATTCATTTTTTTGTCAAGACAAGAAAAGTGAAAAATAACCTTTAGTATTTGATCACTAAACTGGCCAGGAGGCAGAAGTTACCCTTTGAGAAAAATATTATGAACTGGAGTGTTTATGATTTAAATTCTGTCTCTGGAAGATATCTAAGATGGAAGAGGTTAGACTTCTCCATCAAGCTTTATAGGAAAACAAACTTGAGATCCTCAGAGATCAATCAATAGGCAACCAAGTGTAAGGAATTCCTAATACTCCTGCAAATGTTCCACCAGAACTCTGTTTTTATCCCTGTCAATTTAACCTTGAGTTTGCTTTGGAAAAGTAGCATTATCACAGAATGGGGATAATGATGGCTTTGGGAGTTTCCCTAACTTGAGATGCTAGTTCCCTGAATGCAGTCTGGAATCATGAATTCCCTAAGAAAATTCAGGATCAGTAAACTGAAAAAGAAAACAGTGTCCTTGAATTTTCATATATGCAAAACTATTTTAAACTTTTTGTCTTTTAAAAAATAAAGAATATAATAATTTTACTTATTCTTGTATTAAAGCTAAGTTACCTACTGAACTGCTATTGAATTCTTTAGTTCAGTGTGCTGTGAGATTCAAAATCTCTTGACCAAACATCAGTTGCATGCTTGACTTTCTGTAATGAGGGATTTCCACACTGATACAGAAAGAACAAATTAACACAGAGAAACATTACACAATGTTTACTTAATGCTTCCTTAACATTGAGTTCATACATTCAAAGATTATTAAAGTCTTTTTCCCTTTGTGTCTGAGATTTTTAAATTAATAATTGATTAATTGGTTGATTTAACAATTATTGAAGGCCTCTTTGGTTAAATACTGAGTTAGACCTTAGAAGTACAATTATAAATAAAATGGATATGTCTCTTTGCCATAACAGGCTAGTGAATGAAGGATTTTTGGTAGGAGATAATATTTCTAGCACAAAGATCCTTTGAAATTCTCTGCCGTCAGCTTTATGGGTGTATACTTCTACTAGTCTACTTGGATGTACATTGAAAAGACTGCTCAGCATCTTAACAATCAAATGAGTATTGAGTTCTTAGTAGGCAGGTAGAGAAATCAGACCAAGTTCTAGTGTAAATTTAAGGGCAACCTCAGTCTCAATAAAATTATTTAGCTGTTTCCAAGAGCCATATAGAAAAAGGAAATAGCCCAAGATCTCCAAAGAGAGAGTGGATCCTAGTATATGTCTATGCATTGAAAAGAATAAAATGAAAAGGCTGGGCTTTCCATTATGATAAGACTAAGAGGGTTTCTACTGAGTATAATTTTATTTCCCCTCATTATAATGATGTGGTGAATTTTAATGTACAAGCATAACTGTTATATTTCAGATTTGTCCCTCTATTTTCCATGACAGAAAACAAAAGGCAAACTAAGCTGAATTGTGTCCTTTCACTTAGGAAATCAGAATTTTATGGACCAAATAATATCAGTAACAGTTATTAGGTCTAACATTTATTGTGTACTTATAATAAGTCAGGTGTAGTGCTATTCATTCTACTCATTTTTCTCTTTTATTCTCAGTACCATGTCTATTACAAAGTACTGTTTTGAGAGTCATTCTATTTGTATCAAGTAATCACAAACTATGTCACTTCAGTAATCATTTGGTCTTCCCTTATTGAGAGAGATATCAATACCCTTACATGGTCTACTTTTTAAAAAAACATATTTAGAAAGATAACAATATTAAGATTTGAAAATAAAATCACCATAATATTTGTTATAGCTTCCTTTCCAGTCTTTGTCTATATATATTTACATTAAACAAAATTGCAAATGGAATTGTCACACACAGACAATTCTGTATGATTTTAACAATTTGATTTCAAAATTAGACGAAGCCCTAGAAAGTCAGAGAAACATTATAGGAATCAAGAATGATTAATTTAATAAATGCTGTTTCCCTTAAAGCTTGGTGTATGCATGTCACCTCTTTAAGGAGATTATAAACTTTGAGCTCAGGGAGTATCCCGTATATCCCATACCTCATACAAACTAAGAATTTAATAGATAATTGCTAAAATAATGAATATATGAATTGTAACAGTAAAAAACGTGCAATTCAGTATAGGATATTCACAAATGTGCAGAATAAAATAAATGTGTTTTTTTGCTTTTTTTAAAAGTCAGGAAATGTTTAATAAGCAGTATCTCCTAGAGAAGTAAAAGCGTCTTGAATTTTTTAGTAATAGAAAAGGCTAACGTTCAAACTACTGTCCAAGTCATCTCTCTTTTCTCTCCCTATCCTCTAGATCGTGTCAACAGATAATGACAAAAAAAAATCACTCTAAATAAACAGTAAGCTAAATTTACTGAAGGAAATAAAATGTACTGCTAGACTACATCAAAATAGCTTCAAAATATTTGTTTTAATGTTTTTCTAGCCTAACATCACCATCAATTGGAACAGATGAGTGATGCTAAAATTTGAGAGATGACTGAGGAAAACTACCTCCTAAGACTGAATAATAAATATTTCTTTTTTAATGGAAAATTAATGTCATGAAGACAATGTAAGGAATGGATTTTTCTTTGTTCGTGTGACATCCCAGTTAAAATCAACTTTTGCAAGTAGATATCTTATTGCCTTTCCTTCTCCATGGAAGAATCTAACCTAGTTACATCAATCAAGGCTGCTGTGTTGTCTCTATTTTTTTCCTCCATTTTCTGAATTTTAAGTTCTCATTTTGAATAACAGAAAGACAATAATTATGACAAAACTTTGAACTGTTTACAAATACTTGGGGAGCACAAAACACCAGAGTGTTTTGGTTTTTTTGTATCCAATTCTCTAAAATTTAGAGAACAGGTGAGTATATTGAGCAAAGGATTTAAAAGCTTAACTAGAACAAAATAGAAAAGGCAGCCCCATTCTTGAAATACTATAAGGTAGCTAAGGATGACAGATCTATGTTCCTAAAGGTGTGGCATAAATCCATCATCATGGACTTAGAAGCCGCTTTTCAGGACTAAATGGTTTTCAGAGTGACAGGACACACTAATGGACTTCTTTGTGAAATTCTGATAAGGATGGGAGGTTGTTGCCTGGTTGTGCTGATTATAAAAGAACAAGCTGTATATTTGGGCTGATGCTGACCTAGATAACTTAATTCCCTTTATCTTGTTTTACATAGGAATGTGTGTGAAGGAAGGCACGATTTTGAAGATTATTTTGACAAATGGTGCTTTGCTCACACTCATTACTCAATTTTTGTACCTATTTCACACAATGAAAAGGTCATTGCAGCACATTGTTCCACGTGTACAATAAAGGAAAAGAAAATATTCAGAGTTTTTTTGTTTTTAGAGAAAATATAATGATGGATATTTTGCTCTTGGCTAAACTTACTCCTTTTAAATAGAAAAGCCTCACCTGAAAGCAGAATGAACCTTTGACAACTGCATACGCAACTTCTTACCTCAGATGCAGTGAACTAACCTTGGACTTTTGTTTCCATTTAACAAGGAATAAGACAAAATTGTTTCTCATTTTCTTGTCATCTGAATTTCCTGTTAAGATTCTATACATAGATTGAGTTCTGAGAACTTAGCATGAATGTCTTTTAGTGGATATTTTTCTTTAAATTTTGTTAGTTTTGTTTCTTGCAAATGTTTAAAATACAAAAAAAATTCATGATAGATGTTGAAGTAACATGTTCTTTTTTACCCAGAAAAATACAATGAAAATGGCACTGAATACAGTTCAATATGATTCAATCATGTATACTTCTTACTTCTATATTTAATAACTTATTATTAAGTTTTTCTCAAGGCATGGTTTATTGTCCAAAAACACTAGAATTAGCTTTCAGCTTGTTAAAACTATAAATTCTCAGTCTCTGCCCGAAAGCCCTTCCATAATTCCCCTGTTTTTTTAATTGGTTTTATAAAACTCGAAAATAATCAGAATCTCTGGTTGTAAAGATCTCCGAGGATGCATTTTCCAGATTTTCCTAGTAGATAAGAATGTACATAATTTGTAGAGTCCAAAACAGAGAATCCACATTCTGTCAAAATACATAATTTTAAACTACATAAGGTGATAGCATAAAACATTTCAAAGTAAACCTTCTGCTTTGTAAAGATAAAACAACTTGAGAACAAAAACGTTAGATACATAGAAGAATGTGTTAAAAGTATATTGATAAGAGAACTTTGTATGACTGTGGATGAAACTTCAGTGTACCACATGGTTCTAGGTCCCAATAAAGGTATTCGATGCTAGTTTTAAATGTCTCTAAAGCTGGAACTGTCTCCAAGTGAACCAAAAAAGTTGGAAATCATTCTTTTTAATATCTCATAACAGGAGACATATGTAAGTCTTTAGTAAAGGCTTAATGACACTGACAGAAAATGTGACTTTTATTTATTCTAGGTAGATAAGATGTTTGTTTTTAATTTTATTTAAATCTCTTTCTTAAAATTGTATGATTCAAAAAAATTTGTTAACTTTTCTGCTCAATTACCTCATCTAGAAAATAAAATGCTATACTAAATCAGTTTCAAAAATTCGGCCAACCTATATATGTCATGCCATATGCCATCTATATTTTTATTAATATTTTCTTCAAAATAAATTCTAAAAGTGTAAGCTATGCTTTTCTAAAATGCAATAAAATTAATACATATTTATTAAACTTTTTCAAATGCCTATTCTTACACAATTAAATGTCATGTTTTATTAAACTTAGCTTTACACACTTGCTTATAAAAAAGACTTTTTAGTTAATGTTTAGTATTCATTAATGTTTAGTTTAAATTATCCCTCTCTTAGTACAGCTAGTGTCTTGACATAAAATTTTACCACAATTTTGAACAAAATTTACACCTAATAAAGTACAGTTATTTTCTAACTACAAAACAAAGTGTTATTATTTTATATATACATTTGAATTCTGTCTAATATAAATGTCTCAAAAGTCATTTGAATGATTGTAAACACCAAATATTAAACCAAACCAAACAAACAAAAGTCTGCATCAGAAAGTTGTTTAAAAAAATAAAATAATTTGAGATATATAGAACCAAATGTTTAGAAGAAAAACCCTTGAAGAGTTAAGGAATTCTCTGAGTAGCATTGTAATTCAATTAGCAACTGTAATTAGATTTTTCTACATGTGCAAGTCATCTCACCAAGCAAATTTCCAAACCCACATAGTGTGCATTAACTAGGTCTGGAACTTTTTCATATAGAAAAGGGAGATTCCTTCTCTGTAGCTTCTATATTTAAATTCTAGCCTTTATTTATGCATATAGGTGCTGTAGTGATTTTGAGGAAAGTTTTCTGGATATTTAAAATGGTGTCAATAGAAGGGAAGATGGTGGCAGAGCCAGTTGGACACGCAAGTCCCAGCGTGAGTGAGGGAGCATGGTGTTAAAAAATTTGCATATTTGTCTGTGAGTAAGTGGGCATGTGAGTAGCTGGCTGAGTGGGAACTTGGGAGCAAGTGGCCAGGACTCTTATTGAAGCAGCTGGTGCTGCTGTTGCTCTGTTTGAACCCTAGTGCTGCCCAGGGCACAGAAGGTGAGCACCATTTGTAAAAAACTTATCAAAGCCCTTCCTGGGAAGAAGCTGCTGGGAGTGACTGCTGGCTCCAAGCTCTGACTCACCACAGCAGCGCCTGACCAGATACTGGCAGCAAGGGCTGTGAAGGGAGCACAGCAAGTGAGCCCCGAGGCAGAGCCCCAGTGGAGAAGAAGAAACAGGCATCCTGTCACTATCTTGGAAACTGGGCAGGGAAGCACTCCAACTTGCTCACCACGGACCAACACCCCTGATGTCTGTGACTAGGGTTAACTACTCACGGATTGATCAGGACCCAAAGGGAATATCCTGAAAGCACAAATTCTGGAGCAATTGGATGAGTGCTGAGTCTCCGGCACTCCATCCCCTACCCTTATTCAGCCATGCGGCAAAGGGTGTGACTAGAAAAGGATGAGGAAGACACACAAAGAGATCAGTGATGACTCTGGGACTGATCCAACCCCCTACTTCCCAGCAATCCTCTGGAAGTCAGACTCACATGGTTGCAGCACAACTAAGAAGGATGAATCCAGACAGAGTTTGGAGGTCTGCCACAACAAAAGGACTTTACTCCAAGATAAGCCTGACTGGGGCACCCCTGCCAGCACCTGGAGAAGAAACAATCCCGCATGTCTCCACCAGATGGGATACCCCTGACAATACAAGAGTGGGAGAGGAGGACTGAATCTCTATCCACTCCCACTGCCAACTCCTTCTTTTCTAGGTAGGATACTGGGGAGATTGTAAATGAGGCTGCAGCTCTGCAGGAGCTTGCCTGTGAGCAGCTGAGAGGAACAATTACAGAACCTGCCACAAGATGGAAGGGTATTTTTGCTTTGTTTTGGGTTTGTTTATTTGTTTGTTTGTTTTCTTGTTTCTTTTTTTTGGTTTCTTCTTTATTTTTTCCCCTTTCTGCAAGAATGTATATGAGAGGGTTTGATATGAATTCACCCCTATCTAATTCTTTCTTTTCTTTCATCTTTCATTTTTTGTTTTCTATTTATATGTGTTTGTGAATGATTGAGTGTTCATCTTTCAGGTTTTTTGTTTCGTTTTGTTTTTTTGTTCTCTTTTTTCAGTTTAATGTGTGTGTGTATATAGGTGTGAGGGTTCAATTTGAATTCTTTTTTTTCTCTTTTCTTTTTTCATTTTATGCTTGTGTGTGTGTGTTTTCAGTTTTCCTGTTTTTCCTTGCTATTTCTGTTTGTTTGTTTGTTTGTTTTTCCAGTCTGTTTTGGTTTTAGTTTGTGTGTATGTATGTGTTGGTTTTTGACTTTGGTTTCTGTTTTGTTTTTCAGTGTTTTTTATTTTTTGTTGTTATTTTAAATTTGTGTCTATCTTATTTCATTCTGCTTTTCTCTGTTCTCCTCATTGCTGTTACTATATCTTGGAATTAAGGAGTAAACACATGTACCCATTGCATTGTTAAATAGAGTGTTTGTGGGGAATGGATCTCAGGGAACCCATACCACAATCATTGTGATTTACAAGGAGTTTCTGAGTCCTAGTTCCCTTCTTTCACCTTATTTGACTGTCAAAACTGCAAGAGATTGCAAAGCTTCCCAATCACAGCCCTGTTTAGAAATAGAACAACTTTAGAAACCTGATCAGGGAAGAAGAAACGGCTGAGCAAACATCAGAAGTAAAAGTCTCTCTCATTGCCACTGAATAATGGACCTAAAGAGATAAGAAAGAGATCTGTCACAAATGAGGACAAACTAATGGAACAACTGAGGTAATTCCTAGTGTAACAAAGAGAAAATGCCTGAGAAATCAGACTTCAAGACCCAAGTAATGGAAGTCATCACTGACTGGCCCCAGAATACAATGGGGGTTACGGAATAAATGGAAAGAGTGAATAAGACTCAAGAAAGAGAAGATGCGACACTGAAATAATTTGTAACAGAGATTTTGCCCATAAAATATTTCTTCCAGGGAATACATAACAAGATGACAAGCATGGAAAGTAGAATTAATGAAGCAGAATAAATAAATCTCAGAATATGGAATTAACCCAATCTGTAAAAAAAAAAAATAGAAAACTAAGAGAGAACAAAACCTCCAAGATATGTGCAATTATATCAAGAGACTGAACCTACACCTGATAGGTATCCTAGACTAAGAAAGGAAAAGGAAGAACACGTTAAAGCAAGTGCTTCAGGAAGTTATCCAGGCAAACTTTCCCCATCTTATCAGAGCTATGGCCATCCAAACACAAGAGATACACAGAATCCTGCAAGACATCAAGTGAAAAGACCAACCCCTTGACACACAGTAATTCACCTACACAAAGAAGGTGCAAAAGAAAAATACTAAAGGCAGCAACAGAGAAAGTTCAGACTACTTACCAGGGAAAACCAATCAGAATAACAGCAGACCTATCGGCAGAAACACTACAAGTTAGAAGGAACTGGAGTCTCATATTCAAAGACCTCAAACATAAAGAATTTCAACCAATAATTTCCTACCCAGCCAAGCTCAACTTCATCAATGATGGAGAATTAAAATCTTTGCCAGACATCCAATCCCTAAGAGATTATGCAGTTTCCAGACCAGTTCTACAGGAGATGCTGAAAAACGTTTTAAATACAGAAGAAAGATAAAAATACCACACACTCCCCAAAAGTAGAGGAGAACACAGATTCAACAGAGACTACATTGCAATTGCAAACTTGAAATTACACACATACATTAATCCAAAAGTTGAAAGAAAACAAATAAGGAAAAAACTTTATAAGAACCTCAAGATGGAGATAAATAGGCAATAATCAACCTGAGCATAAATGGACTAAATTCACACTTAAAAAGACACAGAATGACAAACTAGATAAAAAAACCATGACCCAATATCTTGCTGCATCCAGGAAACTCATCTCACAAAAAGGGACATGGCCAGACTCAAAGTTAGAGGATGAAAAATGAATTTCTAGGCTAATGTATCACAAAAGAAGGTAGGAGTCATGATCTTAATATCAGACAAAACAAATTTAAGCTATCAAAATTTTAAAAAGATATGAAAAGTTTCAATACATCAACAAGAAATATCCATCCTAAACATATATGCATCCAGCACAGGAACACCAGCATTTATAAAGCAACTACTAAGTAAACAAAAAAAGATATTGATTCTAATACTATTATAGATGGGGACTTAAATAGTCTATCTGGGTATTTAAGTCCCAGCTATAATAGAACTAGAGGCAAAAACAATAACATAGAGATCCAGAACCTCAACTTGACACTTTACCAAATGGACTTAATAGATACCTAAAAACACTTCACCCAACAACCAAAGAATATGAATTTTATTCATCACCACATGGAACATACTCTAAGATCATTAATGTCCTTGGCCATAAGTCAAACATCAACAAATTTCATAAGATCAAAATATTGCCATGTACCTTCTCAGACCACAGTGGAATAAAAATAAATATCAGCACCAGAATAATTCCCCTCAAACCCACAAAGACATGGACACTAAACAGCATGATGCTGAGCAATTACTGCATCAACACAGAAATCAAAACAGAAATAAATAATTCCTGGAAACAAATGAAAATGAAGAAACATCTTACCAAAACCTCTGTGATGCCATGAAAACAGTTTTAAGAGGGGAATTTATATCTCTGTGTACACACACCAAGAAAATGGAAAGATCACAAATTAACAGTCTAACAAATCACCTAAGGGGGCTGGAAAGACAAGACCACCAATACCCTAACTTTAGCAGATGAATCCAGATAACCAAAGTAAAAGCCCAAATATGGGACATAGAAGACAAAAAATATCTTAGAAAACATCAACAAAACAAAAAGCTAGTTCTTTGAAAGTAATAACAGGATTGATAGGCCCCTAACCAGAATTACCAAGAAAAAAGAGAGGGAAAGCCAAAATAAATGCAATTAGAAATGCAAAAGATCACATAACAATTGACCCCAAAGAAATACAAAAGATTATCAGAGACTACTATTCAGACGTGTACGGAAACAAATCCGATAACCTAAATGAAATGGGGGGCTCTCTGACATCAAAAAACCTCCCAAGGTTAAAACAAGTAGACACTGAAACAATAAATAGACCAATAACCAAGAAAATTGACTCTGTCATAAGAAAACTATATACAAAAAATAAAAGCCCAGGACTAGAGGGCTTTCCAGTGGAATTCTACAAAACATACAAAGAGGAGCTGATACCAATCCTATTGAAAGCATTACAGGCAATTGAGAAAGACAGGATTCTCCCCAAATGATTTTACATAGCTAACATCACCCTGATACCCAAACTGGATAAAGATCCTACATAAAAAGAGAACCACAAGCCAATATCACTAATGAACACTGATGCAAAGTTTCTCAACAAAATTCTAGCAGATTAGATCCAACAAAACATCTCAAATATCATCTGCCATGAGCAAATAGGCTTCATCCACAGGATGCAGGACTGGTTCAACATCTGTAAGAACATAAATGTAATTAAATACATCAACAGATGTAAAAATAAGAATCACGTGATTATGTCATTAGATGCAGAAAAAGCCTGTCATAGAATTCCAGCATTCATTCCTGATATAAACTCTTGAACACCTAAGCATAGAAAGAACATACCTCAATACAGTAAGTGCCTTCTACAATAAACTCACAGCCAGCATATTGGAAATGGACAAAAACTAGAAGCATTTTCCCTGTAAACAGGACAAAGACAAGGTTGCCCACTCTAAACCTTCCTGTTCGACATTGTATTGGAAGTCTTAGCTAGTATAATTAGACAAGAGAAGGAAATTAGGGGTATCCAAATAGGAAAAGAAGAAGTTAAATTATCCTTCTTTGCTGATGATATGATCCTATATCTAGAAAATCCAAGAGAATCTGTCAAAAACCTTCTTGTACTGATAAAAGACTTTGACAAAAACTCAGGATACAAAATAAATGTGCAAAAGACAGTCGCATTCTTATACACCAACAACAAGCAGGCAAAGAACCAAATAAAAAGCACAATCTCATTCACAATAGGCACAAAAAAATAAAATACCTCGGCATCTTCTTAACTAGAGAAGTCAAAGTCCTTTACAATGAAAACCACAAAACACTGCTTAAAGAAATCAAAGATGACACAAATAAATGGAAAGATACTCTATGCTCATGGATAGGAAGAATCAACATTGTTAATATGTCCAACCTACCAAAGGCAATCTACAGATTCAACACCATACTCCTTAAATTACCAACATCATTCTTCTCAGACCTGAAAATGACAATACAGAAACTCATACAGAAACATAAATGACCACAAACAGCAAAACAATCCCAATCCTCAACAAAAGGAACAAAGCAGGAGGTATCACACTTCCAGAATTTAAACTTTACTATAAGGCTACAATAAGCAAAACAGTCTGGTATTGGTACGAGAATAGGCATATAGACCAATGGAACCGGATAGAATTTCCAGAAGCCATACCTCAATTTCTCAACTAACTCATCTTTGACAAAACCTCCAACAACTACTGGGGAGAAGAGAACCTATTCAGTAAATGGTGCTGAGCAACCAGTTTGACCACATGCAGAAGATTGAAACAGGACCCCTCCCTATCCCCTTTCCCAAAAGTTAATTCTAAATGGATCAAAGACCTAAACGTAACACCTCAAACTATAAGAACCTTAGAAAATGCAGGAGACACCCTTATAGACATTGGAGTAGGTAATCAATACCTGACCAGAACTCCAAGTGCCTATGCCATAAGAGAAAGGATAGACAAGTGGGACCTCATTAAACTGAAAAGCTTCTGCAAAGCAAAAGAAACGATCAAGAGAGTGGGGAGACAGCCCACAGAATGAGGAAAAATATTTGCCAGCTAAGGTTTAACATCCAAGATCTGTAAGGAACTCAAATGACTTGAAAGGAAAAAAAAAAAAAAACATTAAAAAGTGGACAAAAGACAGGAATAAACACTACTCAAAAGAAGATATATAGGCATCCAACGGACACTTGCAAAAGTGCTCATCCTTACTAATCATCAGAGAAATGCAAATCAAAACCACATTGAGATACCACCTAACCTCAGTAGGAATGACCATCATTAGTAAAACAAACAACACATGCTGATGGGGTTGCAGAGGAAAAGAAACACCTCAAGACAACTGTTGGGAATGCAAACTCGTTTCACCTCTGTGGAAAACAATGTGGTGAATTCTAAAAGAACTAGAAATTGACTTTCCATATGACCCAGCAATCCCCCTACTGAGAATATACCCAGAGGAACTCAAAGCATTCTACAAAAATGATACCTGCACATATATGTTTATTGCAGCACTAGTTAAAATAGCAAAAACATGAAACCAACTCCATAGGAACTGGACTGCACACACATACTTAATGGAAGGACAAACATGTGGACTTTGCAGCAGCTTGAGTGGATTTAGAGTCAATAATACTCAGTGATCTACCACAGAAACAATGAACAGAGTACCACATGTTCTCACTCATAAGTGTACCCTGAACATTTACCATAATACTATGAGAAAGGGATTAGCAATAGTGGGATACCACCGGGGCGGGGGCGTTGGGGGGTACACAAGATCAAGAAGGGGGCATGATCTCAAACCAGGCAACTGTGGACCATAGAAGGCCCAAACTTTACCTGTATAATGTCCCCTTGTATACCTAATGCTGAATTTGTACCCCACATCTTTAAAATGAAATATATATTAAAATAAATAAATAAATAAAATGATGTCATAAAAGTTATATTGAAATCAATTTTTATTATTACTTTTTACTTTTTTTTACTATTAATGAAATGACAGTATGATAAACATAGTTAAAACAGAATAAAATACTATATTTTGTTTAAAATAAACTCAAGGCTAATGAGTAGGATGCTATCTTAATTATTTCATTTTAGCCAAGTTTATTTAATTATAATTTTCTTTTGAACACACATCTTATGCTTAACACTAAGAAAACTTCCTCAACCGATGTTTATGAAGAGGCTACAGTCTAATTGGGAGTCACTCCAACGCTGAAGTTACAGTAAATAAAGTAACCTTGACTAAATCAGTCACAAACTACTACAAAGGTGCCAAAATTGTGTGAGAGTATCAATGATATGTGTAGCAGAAAATCTGCATAGTCAAAGGTTAAGCATTCACCTTAAGAGAGGTCCCTTCATTTCATCAGTTCCTTTGCCTTCTATTCCTGAATATAAAAAGAATAGGGAGTAATGCTATAAGAGTCAGGGTAAGGCTCTTTGATAAGAATAAAAGGTTGTTTAAACCAGTATCTAATTTAGCAAGATTTCCCTCCCTGAGCCTCTTTTTCATTGGTAAAAAAATCAGAAATGATTTTAGCTCTAGGTAAATAAGGATTTGACAATGGAAACTAAACTCTAACTTTTTATTTATCTAAGATAAACTCAGAGTTAAAAATTAAGAATTGACTGATAATTAAGAATTATCAGTATAAGCCAGAGTAAAGTTGTAGTTCAAATCCAATTTTAGTAATTACCATAGCCCTTAAACTATTTTTGAAAAATATAGAATTATTTTTATGTAAAAAACATGTTGGACTTAGAATAAAAATAATTGAGCTGGATCCTGGCAATGCAATTTACGAGCTTATTTAAGACACTTGATTTCTCTAAGTTTCAGCTTCCTTAACCCTAAAATATAAATGATAAACTATGTTTAATATTCCTCAATGAGTCTATGAAAATTTCATTACATAATACAATTGAAGACCTTAATAAAGTGAAATTTTACATGATAATGTATTATTTTCATAAATAAACAAAGTAATAAAATATTCTATGACAAATGTTCTGAAGAATCAGAATCAAATCAAATAAACAGTTTTATTTTGTAAAATTTGAGCTTCATCATAGCCCAATTTCTTTCTTATTTTGAATTTCCTAATAAATTACTTAATTATTTAATACTATATCTACAGTTTGACTCTATATTTTTTCAAATCAAGATAATCATTTAAAAAAAATCTTTCAACTAATTATTTATCAGTTTCTGCCATTCAATTCCACAATCTGGATAATTTTATGATCAAATTTAGTAAAAATATTTTTCTTAACTAAAGAAAAAGTATGTAAAATTATAACTTTTTCCTGATATATAAGGAATCCCATAAATTAAACTTGACTTTAGTTTTTTTCATAGTGCTAGTTTCACTTTTTTATAAGTGAGATTGAAATGTTTTAACAATTAACTAAAATGCTATTCATATGTCCTTTTAAACATTATATTTGAACAAAGTTTTCTACGCATACTCTTTCTTCTCAAAAATGTTTCATAAATTGATATTAATAAGGAGTAATGTTGATGTTTCACATATATATTTATTTTTTCCTAATAAATTACTCAACATAATTGTTGTAAGGAACCTTGTAAAATTTATCCATTGAAAAATAAATTAACAGATGCAAAAATTCTTCTAGATTAATTTTCAGAATCTTTCTTCTCAAATGCAAATTTCACACACACACACACACACACACACACACACACACACACACACACTCACTCCTCACCATGGATTACTAAAGAACTGCTTTTTTATGATGAAATTTCATTATAAATTTAATTGAATAAGATTTATGCTCTCTCCTGAAAACAAGGAACTCACAAGAGAAAGCACCTCTCAAGGTAGTCAAAAGCATTTGTGTTTATATTAAGTAACTATTTTATCCATATGAAACATTAAACAATATTCTTTTCCTTGAGTCTATTGTAGAACGAAATCAAGAATATGCCTTTCTATTTTGTTGCCATGTGTGTCTAAGTCATTGGACTCTAAAACCTTAAAATTACTACTTTGGAGGATTTAGTTGAAAAAAAATAAACTCATATTTGCCAATTACCAAAGTAAAGTGCAAGTCATCATCGTTTCTAAATTATTGATGTTTTATACCAGCTTTCCTGGACTACAAAGCAAGCTCTTTGATTCATGGGGTCAATATTACATACTGACATAACAGACAAAAAGAAGCCCAAGGGTACAGTTGGCAGAAATCAAATATTAGAACATGGTTTTGAAACTACTGAAAATCAACATAAAACAAATTTTAATCAATCAACCCAACCATATTTAATAGAAACATATATAATCTTATCGTGTTAGGGATCTTTGATACCAAGTTTTGTATTACATGTGAATAAAAACAAAGCAAAACAAACAAAAAAATGAGGTCTGAAGGTTAAGTAATGCATTAATGATCAATTTAAAATGAGAAGCCAACATCAAAACTCCAGAGAATTCAGGACAACACTCGAAGATGACACTGTCATTCATCAGAAAAGTTCCTGAAACCACGGAGACCCTGGCCTGTGTGGAACCATGAGAACATTCCCTACGAAGGGAGGCCAGTGAGTGTCTGAGAGAAACCTGGGGTTCACACACCTCCCATGGACCACTGCAACCCTAGTCAGGAAAGAGATCCTCTCAGCATCCCCCCCATACTCCAGGCAAATACAAGAAACCACTGTAAGTCTGGACAGGGGCATTGCTTCAGTCTATGTGGAGCCCAGACTCAACTGACTCTATCCCACCAAAGAATGTTCCATAAGGACAGATATCGTGGCAGCCCCCTAACCCCCACCCCTGCTGTCCTCTACCAGGGACATTTTTCCTACTTCAGAGGAAGGTTCCCCCACCACAACCACTCTGGGCTCAACCTCAGGAGACTGATAGTTTGTTGAAACAGTGGCTAGACCTTCTGCAGCCCCGGCTGTCACTGTTTTTGCCCCGCCACACGTGGGATAGAGAGAAAACAGGTGGCAGAGCAGCTCCATGATTCCTAGCTAGGCAGACCCCTGCTACCCATGGCTGGGGGAGAGAAGGACCTCCATATGTTCAGGAAAAACAAAAACAAAAAACACCCTACCCTCACCTGGAAACTTCTGTGGTGTACTGCTGGCCGCCTCTCTGCCAACACTGCCTCTGCTGCTTCTGCTCTACACACACATGAGAAGAAAAAGACACCTACATTATCTCCAGTCAGGTAAGACCCTGCTACTCATTGCTGAGGGATTGACAGTCCCCCTCGCATCCAAGTAGAGAAAGGCTGTCCCACTTGATACTTCCTTCCTGTGCTGCCTGGGTTCTTTCCAGCCACTTCAGCTTCTGCTGCTGCCTCTGCCCCACCCACACACAGAAAAAGAAAGGACACCTCCACAATTACCAGCAAGGAAAGGTCCCTACCAGCCCCAGCGTGGGAAGAGAAAAGCCTCTGCCCAGGCGTGAAAAAGCCATCTAATCCTCACGCTTCCACGATGTGCTGTCTGGGCTCCTCCTAGCTGCCCTCACTGCTGCCTCTGCACCTACCACTGCCCCTGCCTTTCCCACAAATGGATGAGAGAGAGAACAACTCCATGGTTTCCAGCCAGCACCTCTATCCCCGTCACCCACAGACCAGGAAGGGAGAAGAGAGACATGTCACTTCTACACACCCACAGTACTGATGCCACAGATACTTGTTCTCGCAGCTCCCTATGGCTAGATTTCTGGTACTGCACAACTGCCTCACTCTGCATGAACACTGAAGCTGAGGCTAGCTTTCCCCCGAGGAAACAACTTCCAGAGTTCATGGTTAGGTTCCTACAAATTGTCCCTATTACTTCCTCTGTCCTGCTGCCTGATGGTTAGGGAGAGAACAGGGAGCTGGGTCACTGAGTGAAACCAATAGACCATACATAACATGTACCTCAGACATATCCATAAGAAAAAAAAGAAAACATTAAAAAACCCAATCCCAAGTAAAGAAAATTTAAAAAATAAAAGAAAAAGAAAAAAATCTGCTCTCAAATGTGAGAAGTCAGTGCAGGATCATCAGCAGTACCAAGCCAGTGTTTTGACACCTACAAAGGATTCCACCAGCTCCCAAGTAATGGATTCCAACCAGAATGAATTTTCCCTAGTGACAGAAATAGACTTAGAATATAGATGACAAAGAGACTCAAGAGATCAAAGGGAAAATAGTCAAGTCAAACAGGCCAAAAATCAGTACAAGAATTGAAAGGTGACATGGCCACTTAAGAAAAAAACAAATTGAATTTCTGGTTTTGATGAATTTGCTTCAGAAATTTCAAAATACAGTCGCAAACCTTCACAACAGATTTGACCAGGCCAAAATCATAATAATAAAATTTCAGAGCTTGAAGACCAATCCATCACATTATCCCAGTCAAACATAAAGAAAAAATAATTTTTAAAAAAGTGAACAAAATACAGGTGTAGTAGCTCATACTTATTATCTTAGAACTTTAGGAGACTGAGGTGAGAGGATGGTTTGAAGCTAAGAGTTCAAGACCACCTGGGCAACATGGCAAGAACTCATGGCTTTAATAAATAAAATAATTACCCGGGCATGGTGGAGCACACATGTAGTCCCAGATACTTGGAAGTCCTGAGGTAGGAGGATCACATGAGCTCAGCAGGTCGAGGAAGCAGTTGCTGTGATTGTGCCACTGCACTCCAGCCTGGGTGACAGAGTGAGACTCTATTCAAAATTTAAAAATACACATACACACACACACACACACACACACACACACACACACACACACACACACACACATACACACAGATAGATAAAAGACAAAGCTTTCAAGAGGTATAGGATTATATAAAAAGTCCAAATATAGGTTTGATCAGCATTCTTAGAGGAAAGAGAAATATGAGAGCAACCTAGAAAAAGCTTTTCAAGAAAACTTCCCCTATCTTGTTAGAGAGACTGCCATGTAGATACAAGATATTTAGAGAACTCCTGTGAGGTGCTATGTGAGACAACTATCCCCAAAGGCATGCAATCATCAGGTTATCCAAGATCTGCATGAAATTAAAAAAAAACACAACTATAAAGGCAACTAGAGTGAAAAGACAGTTCACTTACCAAGGGAGACTCATCAGAATAGCAGCACACTACTCAGCAAAAACCTTACAAGCCAAAAGAGATTTGGGTCCCATTTTTTTGCATTCTTAATGATAAGCAATGCCAGACAAGAATTTCTTACCCAGCCAAACTCAGCTTTATAAACAAAGGAAAAATAAATTCATTACCAGACAAATAAGTACTAAGGAAAATTCTCACCTCTAGACCAGCCCTATAAGTACATGGAAACAAAAGAATGATATCACTAAACACTAAAGATCATGTGAGAACATGGCTTAAAGACCATATAAATCAACCACAAAGCTGAGAACACAAAGGAACTTCTTAACAACTGTGCTGCAGTAACAAACCTTCACATATCCAAAAACTAACTTGAATGGTAACAGCCTAAACATGCCACTTAAAAGGCACAGAGTGGCAAATTGGATTACAAATACAAGATCCATCCTCCTGTTGTCTTCAGGACACCTATCTCATTTTTAATGACATCCACAAGCTTAAGGTAAAAGCTTGAGAAAGATCTTTCACATAAATAGAAAGCAAAAAAGAGCAGGCGTCACTATTCTTATATCAGATAAAATAGACATTGAATCAATGAAAGTTAAAAAAAAATGAAGGACACTATATAATTATAAGGGGCTCAATTCAACAACAAGAAATATTAATCTTAAATGTATATGCACCCAGCATAGGAGCCCCCAATGTATAAAGGAATTGCTACTTAACCTAAGAGAATGTATAGAGAGCCACAAAATAATAGGGAACTTCAACACACTACTAAGATCTTTAGACAAATCATTGAGGTAGCAAACCAACAAATAAATTCTGGGCTTAAATTTGACATCTGATCAATTAGATCTAACAAACATAAACAGAATATTCAATCTGACAATCACAGAATATATATTCTTTTCATCTGCACATGGAACATACTCTGTTTTTTTTTTTTTTTTTTGAGTTGGAGTCTCACACTGTCGCCCAGACTGGAGTGCAGCGGCCTCTCCCGGCCACCGCAGCCTCGACCTGCTGGGCTCCGGTGATCCTTCCGCCTCAGCCTTCCAAGTAGCTGGAACTACAGGCGCGCACTACCCAGCCCTGCTAATTATTTTGATTTATTGTAGAGATGAGGTCTCGCTACCCAGGCGGGTCTTGAACCCGCAGGCTCAGACAATCCACTCACCTCAGCCTCCCAAAGGTGCGGGATTACAGGCTGAGCCACCGAGCCCGGCCGGAACATACTCTTAAGATCAACCACATGCTCAGTTATAAATCAAGCTTGAATATATTCAAAAAAGTTGAAAACATCTCAAGCATGATTGGAATAAAAATAGAAATCGACACAAAAAGCAACCTTAAAATATACTCAAACACATGGAAATTAAATAACTTGCCCTTGAATGGTTTTGGGGTAAACAATGAAATCAAGGAACAAATAAATAGATTGTCAGAAAAAAATGAATATAAATATATAACATACTGAAACTTCCGGGATGCCACTAAACAGTGTAAGTGTTTAGTGAGAAAGAAGTGTATAGTATCACACACTCACATCAAGAAAATAGGAGATCTCAAATAAATAACGTAACCTCTCACCTAAAAGAACTGGAAAATAATAGCAAACTAATCTTACAGCTAACAGAAAAAAATAAAATAAAAGTCAGAGCAGAACTAAATGTAATTAATACCAAAAAATTACAAAGTACCAACAAATCAAAAAGCTGGGTTTTTTTTGAAAGGGTAAACAAAATCAACAGACCCCTGGCAAGATGAACACACAAAAAAAGAGAGAAAATCCAAATAAATTTAAATAGAAATCAAAAATCTGGTGCTACAATTGACCCTGAAGAAATATAAAATATTATCAGAGATTATTATAAACATCTTGATGTGTGTAAGTTAGAAAAGCTAGAGGAAATAAATAAATTCCTGAAAACACACAATCTCCCAAGATTGAAATAGGAAGAATTTGAAACTTTGAACAAATGAAAAACAAATCACTTTTCATGTGTAATGAAAAGTCTACCTACCAAAAAAGCTCTGGACCAGATGGATTTATTTATTCTACCAGATATACAAGGAGGAGCTGGTACCAATTCTATGGAAAATATTCCAAGCAATTGAGAAGGAAGGACTCATCCCTAACACATTCTATAAGGCCAATATTACCTTTATTCCAAATAATAGCAAAGATGCAACAGATAAAGACTACAATATCCCTAATGAACATAGATGTAAAAATATTCAACAATACTCAACAAAATACCAGTAAGCCACAGGTAACAGCACAAAACAAAGATTCTTCATCATGATGAGGTTGACTTTATTTCCTTCCATCCGCACAAGGCTGGTTCAACATACACAAATTATCAAATATAATCCACCACAAAAACAAAAGTAAAACCAAGGACTACATGTTTATTTCAATGCCCAAACTGTATTTGATAAAACTTGGCATCCTTCATAATAAAAACCCTCTACCATCTAGGCATTAAAGGAACATCCCTCAAAATAATGAGCCATCTGTGACACACCTTCAGCCAATATCATACTTCATGGACAAAAGTTGGAAGCATTCCTCCTAGAAACTGGAATAAGACAAGAATGTCCACCCTCACTTTTGCTTTTTAGCTTAGTATTGCAAGTCCTCACCAAAGCAATCAGACAAAAGAAGAAAATAAAAGGTATTCAAATAGGAAAAGAGAAAGTTAAATTATCTCTCTTTGTAAATGATATGCTTCTGTATCTAATAAACCATAAGAATACACCAAAAGACTCCTAGTACTGATAAATGACCTCAATAAAGTCTTGGGATACAAAATTTAAAAATCAGTTACATTTCTATACACCAATAACAAACAGGGCAAGAACAAAATCAAAACAAAATCCCATTTACAATAGACACACACACACACACACACACACACACACACACACACACACAAAACTCAAATAAATCTAACCAAAGAGCTGAAAGATCTCTACAATGAACACTACAGAATGCTGCTGAAAAGAATCAAAGGAATGGAAAACAATTGAAAAATATTCCATACTCATGGATTAGGAAGAATCAACATTGTTTCAAATGTCCATACTGTGTAAAGCAATCTACAAATTCAATACAATACCTACCATTTTTCACAGATCCAGAAAAGACAGTACTTAAATTTATATGGATGGAAAAAAAAGACCTAATAGCCAAACCAATCTTAAGCTGAAAGAACACATTCAGAGGCAGCGCATTGCCAGATTTCAAACTTTACTACAAGGTTACAGTAATCAAAACAGCAATGGAACAGAACAGAGCACTCAGAAATAATACTACTGACCTATTGAAGCAAGTCATCTTTGACAAAGTTGACAGAAACAAACATTGGGGAAAGGTTATCTATTCAACAAAAAGTGCTGGGGAAACCGGTTAAGCATATGTAAACGTATGAAGCTGGTCTCCTACCTATCATCATATACAAAAAATTAACTCAGGATGACTTAATGACTTAAATATAAGCCCCAAATTATAAAAAATATTTAAAAAAGGCTAGGAATCACTCTACTGGACATCAGTCTGGCAAAAAATTTATGGCCAAGTTCTTAAAAGCAAATGCAGCAAAAACAAAATTGACATGCCAGTCTTAGCTAAATGAAAAACTTCTGCACAGCAAAATAAACCATCATCAGAGTAATCAAAAAATCTACAGAATGGGAGAAAATATTTGCAAGCTATGCATTCAACAAAGGTCCCATTATCCAAAATGTATAAGGAACTCAAATGAATTGACAGAAAAACAACAACAAAAATAATATTAAAAAGAGGGCCATGGATATGAACAGATACTTCTCAAAGGAAGGTATATAGAAGCAGGCAACAAACAAAAAATACTCAACATCACTAATCACCAGAGAAATTCAAATCAAAACCTCAATGAGATACCATCTCACAACAGTCAGAATGTCTAATATTAAAATGTAAAAACTAAAAACAAAAAACAGATGTTGGCAAGGTTACAGAGAAAAGGGAATGTCATATACTGTTGGTAAGAATAAGTTCAGCCCCTGTGGAAAGAAGTTTGGAGGTTTTTCAGAGAACTAAAAATAGATTCACGATTTGACCCAGCAATCTTGCTACTGGATATCTACTCAAAGGAGTTTAAAGATATCTGCACTCATATGCTTGTTAAAAAAATATCTGCATATTTATTGCAATATTCATATTTATTGCAACACTACTCACAATAGCAAAAACTTGGAACCAACCTAAGTGCCCAGCAATAGCATATAGAATGAGGAAAATCTGGTATATATACACCATAGAGTACTATGCAGTCATAAAAACAAATGAAATCATGTCCTTTGCAGCAACATGGATGCAGCTGGATGCCATAATTCTAAGAGAATTATTACAGAAACAAAAAATTGAATGCTGCATGTTCTCACTTGGAAGTGGAAGCTAAACACTGGGTACACTCTGGCATAAGAATGGAAACAGACACTAGGGACATCTGTAGCAGGAAGAAGGGAAATGGGTAAGTGTTGAAAAAAACACCTCTTGGGTACTATGCTCATTACCTGAGTGACAGGCTCAATAGATGCTCCAATCTCACCATCATACAATATATGCAACGAACCTGCACATGTAACTTTTGAATCTAAAATTAAAATACAACAACAACTCCAGAGCAGAAAAATCTTTATTTCTATCTATGTAATTCTATCTATACACATTCTGTTTACCTAATACTGCATGGAAATTTTAGAAAATAAGAGAGAAAGATGGAGGAAGAGCAGAGGGAGGAAATGCCTATCTACCAGTTTTACTAGGAAAAAAATTAAAAGGATTTTTTATTTAGCCCTTTTGACTAGCACAAAAAGCACTAGATAAAAAGAAGAGATTATTAAGAGCTAATGTTATCACAAGTTAGTCATATGTTTTTATATTGTTTCCTGCCACTATTTAAAGTGATAATCTAAGTACAATTACACACACAGAGATCTTTGCCTTATGTGTTTAGGCAATCTAATTTTAAGCTATAAAATCTACTACATCATTTCTTCCCTTTCTTATTGCTGGTGCCACATTTTTTTCTTTTTATCACTTGTAATACTTACAACAATTTTCAAGCATTAAACAGCTTCCTATTTTTATACTATTAAAGATGAAATACAATTAAAATTGATTACCTTTATTAATGCTTTTTGTAGCCATTTCTTTTGCTCACTATGCATTTCTGCTTTATTTTAGATCATATAGTAAATATATTTAATTCATATTTTAATGTTAGTTCTTCTCTATAGAAGTAATCAATTGGATGCACTTAAGAAAGAATTTATAAAACATGTCCATAATATTTTATTTATGCACTATATTCTTATAAAACACCTACCTACCATATGCCAAGCACTCGTCTACCTTCAGGATGGATACAATAGGGTTCCTGTTCTCAAGGAGCTTAAATCCAATGGAAGAGGAAGATAAACATTCTATATAAATGATTTTATATTTATATATATATATATAGTGATTATATATATTACATGTAAAACATCTATTTTAGTTAATACGTGATTTACATAGTTTACATATTATAGTTAGTATTCAAGTATATAATGTACACACATTTCAGATAATGATAGTTGAAGTTAAGGTAATCAAGAAAAATTAGCTAGACAGGATAGACTTTAGTGATAAGAAAGAACAGCCATGCTCTGATTACCTAAGGGAAAACGATCATAAGAGAGAGAAACTGATGTGATAGGTGAGAAGGAGCTTTGGCATGTTCAATGAAAGGAAAGCTGACCAGTATGGCTGATTTATGGTTGAGGTAGTAAAGTCACAAATTGTCAGCTGGGTTAATGTTGAGCCTTCTAAGTCAGGATAACTTAGTTATCATTTGATCATTCCTCCATTAATTACATTAAATTATTAGGTCTACCATGTTTTGGACACCAAGAATACAAGATGGGCTTAGAGCACTGTCCTTTTCAGACAGAATTATAAATGAACCAACTAGATCACCAGTTGCTTTAGTTATTTCTGACAGAGAACTTCAATCAGCTTCTTTAGCATCCATGTAAACCACACTTGGCTGAGTTTTTAAAGTCTAAACTGCTTAATGTTTTTTTGGTACTTCCTCACACATGACTGCCAAAAGGTTCTATATTGGTACCTACCATTTCATCATGATTACCCTATATGATAAAATTCATCTTGAATTAATCACTCATTATATTGCTATAAATTAGACATTAAAATTACTCTGCTAATAACAGTATCACCAGTAAGCAGAAATTACTGTAACTAGGACATAATCTAATATTTTTAATCTGTCAGATGAAAAATTTACCTCTATAAATACAAAGAGAAAGAGAAAAAGAGGGGAAGATGGAACAGAGAGAAGAAAACACACATAATGTTTTCATACACAAATTTAATAAACAGTGGCCTTTTCTTCAGAAGCCACAGAAAATTGTGTATACCTATCACCCTAACAGATAATTTAGATGTCATAGACAGGAACCTAGAAAAAAGTAAAATAATTTTGAATCCATGATTTATATTTCTACATTTGAAAAAAGGAAATTTTTGACACATATTTTAAGCACTATGAAAAGCAAATTATTCCAGCAATATTGCTCTTGATAAATGCTAAGCTGTACCTGACAACCTGTTTTTGACATATTCTTTAGATGTTATTAGTTCATAAAAGTAATAGAGTGTTTCACCAGATTTCATTGCAAAATTCTGTTCTAAACACACACACACACACACACACACACACACACACACACACACACACGCACGCACACACACGCACGCACATATTACATAAAATGTAGCTTTCCTCTGTTCTTTCATCTACATGTCAAACACAATTTATCAAAAGACAAAGTACAAACTACTGTAAAGATGGCACATTTTAAAAACTAGTCACAAATAATATCAACAAACTGATTGCCTTTGATGTTTTAAAGGGGAGAGAATAGCCCAGTTGTTTCTATTATAATCTTCAACCTAACAATTTTACTAGAATTTTAATTTGGCAGAAGAATAAAATCTTTAGAGGATAAGTATATTGTAACAGATAAATGTATAGTTGTAGGAACAAAATTACAAAAATCTCTAATAGCTGCAGCTGGCAGGGAACCAAATCCTTTAAAATTTAATACGCTTCTGATTTGTTATGGTGTTGGTGTGAAAGGCTGGGCAGAAGTATTTTGATTTTCAAATAATTTTACCCATAAAATTTCCATGTATCTAAGCCCCATGATTCAAAATTAACATTGTTGCTCAATAGTTTTGTTGAAATAAGCAAGAGCTATCGCATTATAGACTGTCTTAATATGTTAATAATTTAGGGAATAATATAAATACATTGGACTAGGAAACAGTTGACTTGTCTTCTGCATGTATCATCTGCATATCACCTGCACCAAAATCTTCTGACCCAAACCCCGGCTCTCAATCAAATGTGGAGCTGGACCCAGGAGACTGATGTACTCTGAGTTTTGAGAGTCACTATCCCATGAATTGTGGTTTCCTGATCTGCTAAATGATTCTAGTGATTAACATTTCATGGTTTGTATTTTTTTATAATGCTCTATCTAAACACATTTAAGTAACTCCTGTACATATCAGGCAAGACATCTGCTTGGTTTTGTCTAACATGGATTTTCAGAACAAATCTAGAAGGATAGATATTCTTGAATGCAGATCATGGGAATTTTTCAGTTCCATTGAACAATAAAAGGTTAAGAATCCATTTTATTGATAGCCCTTTACCAACACATTAACTACCATTCTCCAACTGTGGGGCATTCAAAAAACAATTCTAAGTTGAGTATAAGGCATTGGAACTAAATTTCTCTCCACATTCGGAGGTTGCATAGTCACTTGCTCAATTCTCACTTTTGATAGACAGGTGAACTCCAGCTAAATCAACATCATCACTTTTAGTTTTTTTTTTTTTTTTTCCTCTATGTCTGGGACTCCACTGTCTTTTCTACTTAGAATATGATATTGCTATTGAATGAGGCAGCAGAATACACTGCTGTGGGTGGCGTTTGACATATCTAACTCCAGCTTTCTTCCCTGATTCTAATTGAAGATAAGGAGAATCAAAAGCATTTGTCTTCAATGACTTTGTGTTAATAAACTGCTCAACTACCACTTAGGATAGCTATTACTCTGAAAAAGAATAAAAAAACAATTGATAAAGCATTGGAGCTCAATATCCAATCCCTTAGTAATTGGAACTTTACCACTTTTTAATCACAAATGAAATCATTTACATGAGAAATTTATTATTTGGAAAAGAAATACAGTATTGGTATTCTTACATTAAAAAATATAGTACAAATTATTTGCATTACTTCTGTAAGACATCAAGAAAAACTACAGAAGCACAGAGGGTAGACACGATAACATGATGTACATCAAAAGTTAGTTGAGTGAGTCATTAATTATGGTTTAATTCTTAAAATAATAAACAAAAAAATCTCTGCATGTTGGCATGCTACAGTAACATAAAATATGCCAGACATGATGTGAATTAGCTGTCAGAAAGCAGAAAAATCAGTGATATCTACCACCATTTGTTTTCTAAAATTAACTTTGAAAAATGTAAAATCAGTCTACTGATGCCAATTAAACACTAATTTTCTATTTATGAGGCAAGGTAGTGATGGCACTTAAACAAATTCTTATCTTTAAATAGATCCCAAAGCGGGGAGAGAGGTTGATACATAAACAGATACACTAAAGCAGTCAAATATGGAAATGCGTAAAGGTTTGTATGAAGTGGTGTGGAGATGATAGGAAAAAAAACAACTTCTTGGTGTGTTAGAGTGTATCAGACAGGCAACAAGTAAGACCATCTATGTCTGTATCAATGATTCAAGTGATGACAGACTATTGAGTTTCTGACATCACTTTCTCACAATATTCCACCCCATATCCCAAGCCCTCTCAACACAAATGAAGTATTCCTGTTAGTTTGATGGACCAAGAGAATACTTCAAGTAGGTCATGATTCAAAAAGTCAAAGACATATACTTTGCCTTTGGTTCTATGGATGAATAAAAATTGCTTATGTTTATTCTCAAATTTTTAAATCAATTACTATTAGTGATGTCTGTTAGGAATTAAGTTTCATTTTAATTTTCTTACTTTTAAAAAATAAATTAATATTGGTGTATGATGATATTTGTTTTTTTCTCAGGTTTTCAAATTAGTATCACTGCAGGTATTGCATATTTTCAAACAAGAATATTTTTGTTTTGTCAGTTTTTGATAATCTAACTTTAAAAGTTGTCTGATTTATGACTCAAATATTCACTCAATTGATTCAACAGTACAAATATTATTCAGTCAGTCATTCAATTTATTCAGAAAAAATAGAAGGTCCTATTTTTGTCTTGTATGTCAAACTGGTCAAATAGTAAAACTGTGAACTAACAGAGCCACAACATATTTCATCTGGACGCAATTTTACACACCGCTTCAGTCTAAAGGGAATATGATAGCAAGGATCAGATATGTATATCTAAAGGCAAGATTTCACGCATTTACTTATAGGTTGGGCGAGTTACAGAAAAAGGTGCTTGCTGAACACTGGAAGAAGAATATAATTATATTTCACAATTTCACATCTTTTCATGTATCCCGTGGTATATTTTCCTTTATCCAACTCATTGTTCCATTTTGATTGATGTAACTAGTAAACAAACCTTGCATTTTATTACTTAAATTACCTACTTCAACATATTCCGTTTTTAGACACCATCTCTGAACATCATCCAATGAATTTAAATTTATGACAAGGCTCCCTTCGCACTAAAGAAAGAGAATTGACTCTATAATTGTATGACATTAAAAGTAGAAACTTTTGAAAATAGATAGTTGGAGCCCTAAGGTGTCATGGAAATAATTCCATATGCAATAGGGATTAATCTAACATGTCAGAGGACCACACTTCTTGACAAAGCATTTGAGGAAGCAATTTCTTATAAATTTTCTTTCTTTAGCTTCTATGTTGATTTAACATAAAGTTTCTGTTAATTTAGTAAAATGTTTGAATATCACTGAATAATGACTTCATTAATAAAGACAGCATGAAAAAAATAATTTGAGGGATATAACATAAATTTGAGGGATCCAGCAAGAAAGGTAGACTAGTTAGACAATAAAACAATGATCTGAAAATAGAAGAAAGCAGAATAGTCTCATAAGCAGCTGCATTCATGTTTGGTGATAGCAGCTGAGGTGAAGTTTCTTAGTTTCTCCAGGTTATTACCATTATCTTCTTAGTAGTCTGTGATGGCTCAGTCACTGAACTTGTATATTTTCCTATGCCAATTAACTTTGTAAATCTTCAAATTAGAGGGAAAAACCCAGTACCTATATCTATTTATCAATTGATTCTTACCTTTTCTAATACCTATAAAGGTATAGTTTATGTAGTTCTTATCTGTAGTAGTGTTTTGTTGCTGTTAATGTGTTTTTGTTTGTGATTGCAAAGTCCAGTGGGGAGATGCCAAAAGAAATCAAGGCCTCAACACATGATCTGCATGAGTTATCCTTCCATAAAGGATGTCTGTTTTGAGGAAATTTTGATATTATTCCAGATGGCAGTACTGTCATCTTGGCCACACCACATGTAGCACATTCGGGAATTATTCACTGTGTCTGGTGGCCTGGAAATGATTTTGCTATTGAAAAGACTGTAACGAAGTGTCAGCATATGCCAAGCTATTCAGCACTGTCCTCCAAAAGAACTTTTTTTTTTTTTTCCCATGGGAAGTGACTAAGAAGTTTTGGTCAACAATCCAAAAGTCTTTCACCAACCTTTTGAAAAGGAAGACCTTCAGTGTGTTGATCTTGTTCTTGATTCAGAGTGAACCCAGGTTTATGTCAAACGGCAACTATGTCTGTTATTACAAAACACTGGCAGTCAGGTACTTTAATTTACTTTAAATAATCTGTAGATATAAATTATGCAAGTGGTCAATAGCATTTGTCTTATTAATCAGAAGCATCTTGAGGTTCATTCAGATTGTTTCTATTTAGAAACAAAACAGTATTTACTAGACTTAATATTAACCAACTTTTGTGTGTCCTTTGATCATTTGAACTAAAAGAATGACATTTTTGTTGAGACTACAGAAGATGAGTCCTTTTTACTATAACTAAGGTCATAGTTCTTTGTTATATCCAGAGTGCAGTGATCTCAAGAGTGCAGTGATCTCAAGATCTCAAGATCTCAACATTGACTGACTTCACTGTTATTCCTTACATGGTGACCTAACAATAGCAAACCATTAGAAACATGCACCCTGAAATCCTTTGACATAGAATTTTCAGGTGCACTTCCCAACATATCATCAGAACTGTAAAATTAAGATATAGTTTTTATAGCATAGTTAAATTAATGAAAGTGAAGATACTAATTCTATATAGAGAAAGTCTCTTAAATACGTTTCTGCTCTATTGGTTAAAAGCTGACCTGGAATTCAGAATAAGGGCTACAGATATTTGATGACATTTAAGAGAGCAAGCTGGTGTTATTTAATCTTGATTGGCCAGTTTTCCTCTGTCATTTATTGAGGTCCAGTTATGTCATTTTAATTGCCTGAATTCATAAACGAAAAGAAAAGGTTAGGAATTTTCACAGGCTCCTGGAAGAGACAGAGGTATGAGGGAGTGATTATTCCCAAAGGTCATAGGGACTGTAATAGAAGAAGACAGTATAGTATAAAGAAGTATAGTATAGTATATATATACATATATACAGTATAGTATAAAGAAGACAGTAAAATATTGTTTAAGAGGGTGGAGTCTAACAGGCAACTATCTTACTATGGACAAATGATGAGTGTGGGAAAAATATAAATGCACATGTTGAGAGGGAAATTTAAATAATAAAAGCTAAATCAGATTTAACTGACACGGTGACTCATGCTTGTAATCCCAGCACTTTGGGAGGCCAAAGTGGGAGGACTATTTGAACCCAGGAGTTTGAGATCAGCTTAAGCAGCATAGTAAGACTCAACTCTACAAAAAAATAAAAAATAAATTGATTTTGGCACAACCTGTAGTCCCAGCTACTCGGGAGGATGAGAGGAGAAGATTGCTGGAGCCTAAGAGTTCGAGGCTGTGGTGAGCCGTGATGGTGCCACAGCACCCCAGTCTGGGTGACAGAGTAAGATGCTACCCCCCAAAATAAATAAAAAGTCAGTCATTTTTCATGCGACAGGAAAACTCTGCATAACATAATTCCAAGACAGTTTCTGAAATTTAATATTTTAAGCTCAAAGTCTTAGAAAGTTATTTAGCACAAATCAGTTGATAGACTAAACAGGTAAGTGCTGACAGAAGAGCTAGTAGAAGATAATTACTGGTAAATAACGAATGGAGATTCCTAACAGTTGTTGTGCATTTATCAGTCTGTCTCAAGTGCCAGTAGTCTGCAGCTGTCAATGATTTTCTACCAAAGCAGTATTTAGAGCACTAAGCTTTCAGGATTTAAAGGAAAATGAATCACGGACTTATTTACTTGCAGTTACTATCAAAATAATTACATTTTAGGGTACCTAAAATTGCATTAGGGCATCTAATCATAAAAAATGTATGCACAACAACTTAAATTTATGCTGATTAAGGTATTTTCTAGGAGACAGTTTATCAAGCTGCAAAGTACCAGAACACTGTCACTTTCCATTTGACAATGAAAATAGAAGAATTTGCTTGGAGTTATAATTGGTGATGGCACAGAAAGCTCTGGGAAGATTAAAGTGCTTTACAAATAGTTATACATGTCATATTGTTTTTATTTTGGATTTCCAAAGTAAAACATATGGATGAGCCTAGGAACATGCTGATTAATGTAAGTTTAAAAATCAGAACACAAACAAATAGTTGAAGTCACATACAAGGACCAATTGTCACTTAAAAAATTATTATATCCAAGTGAATTCTAGGTAAATACATTTACATCATAAAATTAGAATTTTTAGTATGTTAAATTATTGGTGTAACTATTATCTTTTTCTTCTTTTTGTGAGCATTCAAACAATTTTTAAAACCTTGATTAATTTCACCCATAATTGTCATAAGTTCATTAATTAATTTGCACAAAACATTCTTGATTTGAGGGGTAGTAAAGTGTGAGGCAAATGTATACTATAATTAGAGTGAAGATGACAGATGGTAGTTTTGCTAAGACTGGAGTAATTGTCCAAAAATGTTAGAAAACTTCCTCAATGCATGTCAAGAGAAGTTATAAATATCCAGGTCACTGATAGGGCTGTGAAAAATTCTATCTATACCCTGTAGGATAGTTCTACCAGGCCATTATTCATTCCTTTAGTATTTATTGAGTACCCATTATGGATCGGGTGTTAGGTAAAACCCTGGAGATATATCTGTAAGTAAGACAGAAAATGTTTTGAGATCTTATATTGTAATGGAAGCCAGACAATAAGCAAGTAAATCAAATGCAACAAAATTGATTTTAGAAAGTGATAAGATAGAGGCAGTAAATTAAGAGGATAATAATGCAGGAAGTCACTGAGTTGGCCATTTTCAATGTTGCGATGAGTTTGGAGGGTAAAATTCAAGCTAAAACTTGAAGAATGAGAATAAGCATGAGCTTTAAGAGTACATCAATTAGAAGCTTCTTTTTAAAAATGAATTTGCTTTCATTTCCTCCTTTGCCACATATTTACATATTTATTATCTATTTTGTGCAGCCAGAAAAGAGTTAGGCATCAGGAATGCAGGAGGCAGACCAGGCCCTGCCATTACTATGCATATAGTTTAGAAAGAAAGACAGAAAGTGTAAATAAGCAGTGACAATAAAGATGTTGATCATTGAGATCAAGACCATAATAGATACTATGATAACTATGACTATCCCAGTCTAATGGCTAATGAGGACTGTATGAGAAAAACAACACGAAAAAAAGAAAGACTTCTTTGGTAAACGGAGTTGTCAGCCCCTAAGATTTCCTTCCCACTGATGTGCATGTTCTGGGTAATTCACAAGACTGTGTGTTTGATAGATTGTACTCCTATGAATTAGGTTGTACTATATGGCACAATTTACTTTAGGATAGGAATATTATGGATGAGCCTTACATAATATTGTGATCATTTAAGAGTCACTTATTTGTCTGAGTTCTGATCTACAGAACTGTGAGCTAATAAGTGGACATTGTTTTAGGTTGCTAAGTTTGTGATAATTTGTCACCAGTAATAGAAAACTAACACAGATGTGGAGAGTAATGATAAATCCTGCTTAATTAAAGTTGGGTAAGTCATACTTTAATGATCTAGACTTTGGCTTGAAACAGGTAGGAGTTATACATGAGGAAATAGTGAATTACTTAAACTTAAAATGATTGGTACCCTCATGAATTTATAATTATTTAAACGCGAAACATTATATTATTTCTTTAATGTCTGTATTCCTCAAAACTCTGCCTTTTCCTGTCTTCCATGGCTTCTTCTCCCTTCCCTACACACTGGCTTAGACTATTAGCTCTTTAAAGAAGATATTGTACTTAGTACCTTTTCTGACACATACGTAAAGCATAAGAAAAAATTCACATTTCCTAGTGCTTATCATTTGATAAATAAGTTAATAGGGTCATCTACATTCCAGGTAACATCTAAGGTTCAGAGGAAATAACAATAATAACAGGAACAAATTAGGAATTAAATGAAGTCTCTACCCTCATGGAGATTTTGTACTTGTTGACTTAATAAAGTAATAAATAAATTAATCACTTTTCTACTCACTTTAAAGTCCTAGTTTAGCTTAGGACTCTGCAATTTTCAAAGGTAAACATTTCATAGATAAGTTTCCAGAGAAAAGGTGAAAAATGCTGACAGTTTATAGCTGATCTCCCAAGTTTTGCACACTCTTACTCTCTTTATAGGCAATGTTTACTTTGAAATGCCATCAAATCTATCATTATAATAGCATAACTCTGCCTTTTCCTGGCTTCCAAGTACTTTCACAAATCATAATCTATCAACTGCAATCCAAGCTCTGAGTACAAAATAGGAAATACAGTTAAATCATAAAAAAAGTCTATACATAGACCAATATCCTGTGTAAGCGATGTGTCGTAAAAATTGATGTTAACAAAAAGAAAGTTGACCAATACTGGTGCTTGACAAAACTGTGAGGTGGATACAATATTTATTTGTCACCTCTCACCTCCTCTTCAACTATACAAAGATGTTGAGTGTAAATTGTAATTTTGAGTTCTGAGTTTTGTCAATTGTTTAGTCTATAATCTTAGATTAAATGTTAATGTCTCTAGACCTCAGTTCAGCAAAAAAAAAAGTCACCTCTTTGGTTTGTTATAAGAATTACATAAAATGATATTTGTGAAGTACTTAAGATGTGAAGTACTTATTAATCCACTCTTCATCTTGACAGCGATTCTCAACTGGAGGCAGTTTTGCTCTCCTATGTTTGCCAATATAAGAGGCATTTTTGATAATCATGAATAGAGGAGTACTAATGTCATCTAGTGGGTAGAAGCCAGAGATTCTACTAAAGATTCTACAGTGCACAGAGGCCACAATGAAGAATTTTCTATCTATGGCGTTGAGATTGAGAAATTCTATTCTAGGGTAGCATGTTGTTACTATTTGCAGAAACTTCTGTTCTGGATCTCTGGATCTTTTTTCTTTCTCACTGTTCCTCATGAAGCCCTTTATTCCCTTTGCAAAGATATCTACTCCCCAATTAATGTGCCACTGAAACCTATTTCAATATGGTTATCTTCTAGAATTGTTTGAATTTTTACGAAGTGAACCAGAAAATGCAATAAAAAGAAATGAATCTCAGGTTATAATTTTCACTTCTACAAGAGGACGACAAGGAAGAAGGAGAAGTTCATTTTGGATATTTTTGTGAACTCTAAGATAACAGAATAAAGGCATACCTCAAAGTTATTATAAGTTTAATTCCTAAAAAAGGCAATTGGTTGAATATTGCAATAAAGAGAGTCACATAATTATTTTAGGTTCTCAGTGGATGTAAAAGTCATGTTTATAGCATACTGTAGTTCATTAAGTATGCAATACCATCGTGTATAAAAAACAATGTGCACATGTCAACGAAAATTACTTTGTTGCTATAAAATGTGAATGACCAACTGAGTCTTCAATGAGTCGATCTTTTCACTGGCAGAGGTTCTTGCATCCCTGTTGATTCCTGCTGAAAGATTACGGTGGTGGTTGCTAAAGTCTGAAGTGGCTTTGGCAATTTCATAAAATAAACAATGAAGTTTATCACATTGACTGACTCTTCCTTTTATGAAAGATTCCTCTTTAGCATGTGATGGTGTTTGATAGCTTTTTACTCATAGTAGAATTTCAAAATTAAAGTCAATCCTCTCAAACCTTGTCAAAGATTTATCAACTCAATTTATGTAATATTCTACTTTGTTGTCATTTCAACAATGTTTCCAGCATCTTTACAGTGATAGATTGCATCTCAAGACATCACTTCATTTGCTCATTTATAAGAAGAAACCCCTCATTCATTCAAATTTTGGCATGAGATTGTGGCAATTTAGTCACATCTTCTGGCTCCACATTTAATTCTAGTTCCCTTAGAGACAGGGTCTACCTCTGTCAACCAGATCAGAATGAGGAGATGTGATTATAGCTCATTTTAACCTAGAACTCCTGAGCTCAAGAGTTCTCCCTATTAGCTGGGACTACGAGAATGGGCTACCATGTCTAATTTTAAAATAAAACAAATTTGTAGAGACAGAGTCTCGCTATGTTGCCCAGGCTAGTTTTGAACTCCTGATCTCAAGAGTTCATCTGCCTTGTCATGTTGATATTTTGACCTCCTCTCATGAATCATGCATGGTTTTAATAATATCTAGAATGGTGAATTCTTTTCAGAGGATTTTCAAGTTAGTTTGCCCAGGTCCATCAGAGGAATTACTATCTAAGGAAGCTATAGCCTTACAAACTATATTTCTTAAAGAATAAAACCTGAGTGTTAAAATGACTCCATGATCCATAGGCTTAAGAAAGAAAATTGTGTTAGCAAGCATGAAAGCAACATATATCTTTTTAGACATCTCCATCAGAGCTCTTGAGTGACCAAATACATTGCCAAGGAGCTATAATATTTTGAAAACCATCTTGTTTCTGAGAATTAGATCTCAACCATGAGCTTAAAATAATCCAAACCATGCTGTAAACAGATGTACTGTCATTCAGGCTTTGTTGTTCCATTTATAGAGCACAGGGAAGGTAGATTCAATATAATTCATATGGGTCTTAGGATTTTCGGTATAGTAAATAAGCATTGGTTTTAATGTAAATCCATCAGCTACATTAGTTCCTACCAAGTGAATTAGCCTGTTCTTTGAATCTTTGAATTTACATCTTGACTTCTTTCCAGATGTGAAAGTTTTAGATGGCATCTTCTTCCAATAGATGACTGTTTCATCTATATTGAAAATACATTTTTTAGTGTAGTCACCTTATTAATGATCTTAGCTACATCTTCTGGATAAATAGTTGCAGCTTGTATGTCACCCTTTGTAGCTTCATCTTCACTTTTAAGCCATGGAGATGGCCTATTTTATTCAATTTTATGAACCAACCACTGCTAGCTTGCAACTTTTCTTCTGCAGCTGTCTCACCTCTCTCAGCCTTCATAAAATTGAAGAGAGTTAGGGATTTAATTAGGCTTTGGCCTAAAGGAATGTTGTGGTTGGCTTGATCTAGCCAGAGCAGGCAGACTTTCTCCATATCAGCAATACAGTAGCTTTGCTTTCCTATCTTTTGTGTATTCACTGGATTAGAACTTTTAATTTTCATTAAGAACTTATTTGCATTCACATCTTAGATAACTGTTTGGCACAAGAAGTCTAGGTTTCAGGACATCTTGGCCTTCAACATGCCATCCTCACTAAGCTTAATCATTTCTAACCTTTGATTAAAAATTAGAAATGTATGGCTCTTCCATTCACCTGAACTCTTAAAAGCCATTGTTGGATTATTAATTGGCCTAATTTCAATATTTCTGTATCTCAGGGAATAAGGATGCCTAAGGAGAGGGAGATATATGGAACAGTGGGTCACTAGAGCACTCAGAACATATATTGATTAGGTTTACTGTCATATGGTTTTTGGCACCCCAAAGCAAATATATTCATATTAGTAACATCAAATGTCACACTGTTCATAGCTCACCATAACAAATATAATAATTTTGGAATATTGTGAGGAATACTAAAATATGACACAGAGACTTGAAGTAAGCATATGTTGTTGGAGAAATTATGCCAATAGATTTGCTGGGTGCAAGGTACCACAAACCTTCAATTTGCAAAAAAAAAAAAAAAAAAAAAAAAAAAAAGCAATATCTGTGCAATAAAGCAAAATGCAATAAAATGAGATAGCTTGTAGTAATGAGAAGTAAACAACCTCTTCAACCTCCATAAATGAAACTAACTCTCTACAAGATGTTGAAGAAGAAAAACTGACATTTTGGATAACTCCTCTAATGTATTGGGTAAGAGATTCATAGGTGGGAGACTTTTCCTTCATCAGGTCTTTTAATCTCCAGTGAAACAACCTTCATTGCAATCTAATGGCACAGTATTATTTAAGTAAATTCATGCTTTGATTGATACTAATTGTCTTTATCAGTAATAATTTTAGAAGTAATACTTCTAATATAAATAGTATTTAAAGTGCTGGAGAAACACACACATCTATACTTGTATTTCTGATCTATAATTATTTCAAAGTTGCACTTGCCATTAGATGGATATTTGCACTCCAGCTCTCAGTCTAGCACTTAACTTTAGACATATTGCTTATTAAGAATGAAAAGAACAAAAATAATGGTAGGGAGTGAGGGGCCTGATAAAGGAGTTGGAGGTTGTAACACACAGTGGCCCAATACAAGATAGGGGAGTTCCTGGAAAGAAGCTACTGGGAGAGACTGACTAAGGGGGGGCTCGAACAAGCAGCCAGGGATCTCTTGTTGAAGCAGCTGGTGCTGCAGTCGCACTGCTTGGTCCCTAGCACTTTCTGGGTGGCAGAAGCTGAGAACCATTTTTTAAAAACTGACAAAGGCCTTCTTGGGAAGAATTGGCAGGGAGAGACTACCCGCTCCAGGATCTGCTTCACCACTGCAGCAGGAGAGACTGTTGGCTCCAGGCTCTAACTCACCACTGCAGCACCTGGTCAGAAGGTGGCAGCAAGGGCTGTGGAAGGAGGCCATAGCCAGAGCCCCACTGGAGAAGATGGAAGAGGAACCCTGACACCATCTTGAAAACAGGGCAGGAATGTGTTTTGGCTTGCTCACCACAGAGCAACAGACCCAATCTCTCAGACTGAGGGTCAGTTACTCAGGGGTTGATCATGACCCAGAGGGAAAATCCTGAAAGCACAATCTCCGGAGGGACTTGAGTACTTAGTCTCATGTACCACACCTCTACTCTGATTCAGCTGTGGGACAAAGGGTGTGATCAGAAAATGAAAAGGAAGACCCCAAGGAGTGTTCCCCATTCTCCAACTTATTCAACTCTCAAAACAACAAGAGACAGCAAAGCTTCCCACTCACAGTCTGATTTAAAAATAGAACAAATCCAGAGCCCTAATCAGGGAAGAACAGAGGGCTGAGCAAACATGAGAAAGAAAATCTTCTCCTAGTGCCAGTGAATAACGGAACTAAAGAGAAAAGAGAAAGATCTATCACAAATGAGGAAAAACCAGTGGAAGACTACAGGTAATGTCAGGTGTAACAAAGAAAAATGCCTAAAAAAAATCAGACCTCCGAGCCCAAACAATGGAAGTCACCAATGACTGACCTCAGAATGCTATGGGGATTAGGGAATTGATGGAAAGCATGAATAAGATTCAAGAAAGACAAGATGCAATGCTGAAAGAACTTGTAACAGAGATTTTGGCCACAAAAAATTTCATCCAGGAAATAAATAACAAGATGACAAGCATGGAAAACAGAGCTATCCAAGCAGAAGAAAGAATCTTAGAACTTTGAAGACCAGAGCATGGAATAACCAGATCTGTAAAAAACATAGAGAGAAAACTCAGAAAGAAAGACAAAGTCTGCAAGAGAGGTGAGATTATATCAAGTGGGTGAACCTAAGCCTGATTGGTATTTCAGAAGAGAAAGGGAAATAGAGAACAACTTAGAGCAAGTATTCCTGGCAGTTATCCAAGAAAACTATCCCCATCTCACCAGAGATGTGACCAGCCCAACACAAGAGACACAGAGAATCCCCCACAAGACATCAAATGAGAAGACCCTAAACAATAGTAATTTGCCTACACAAAGTAAGCACAAAGGAAAAATCTTAAAGACAGCAACAGAGGAATGTCAGACTCCCTACCAGGGAAAACCAATCAGCATAGGAGCAGACTTCTCAGCAGAAAAAATACAAGCAAGAAGGAACTGGAGTCCAATATTCAAAGTCCTTAAAGATAAACAATTTCAACCAAGAATTTCCTACCCAGCCAAGCTCAGCTTCATCAATGATGGAGAATTAAAATCCTTCCCAGTTATCCAATGCCTAAGAGATTATTCAGCTTCCAGACCAGTTCTACAAGAGATGCTTAAAGGTATTATTAAACACAGAAGGAAAAAAAAAGAAGAATGATGACACACTTCCCAAGAGAACATCAGAACACTGAATCAACACAGAATACATCACAACAACAAACTGGAAAACACACACATACATCAACCACAAAGCTAAAAAAAAACACAAAAAACAACAAACTAAGAAAAAATTCTATAAGAACCTCATGACAGGGATAAACGATCATATTTCAATAATCAGCCTGAATGTGAATGAACTAAATGCACCACTGAAATGACACAGAATGGCAAACTGGATAAAAAAAAAAAAGACCCAATTATTTACTTCATCCAGGAAACGCATCTCACAAAGAGGGATACACACAGACTCAAAGCTAGAGGATGAAAAATGAGTTTTCAGGCAAATGGATCATAAAAGAAGGTAGGAGTCACAATCTTAATATCAGACAAAACAACCTTTAAGCTGTCAAAAATTTGAAAAGATATGAAAGGATACTACATAATAATAAAAGGTTCAATCCATCAACAAGAAATATCCATCCTAAACATATAGACACCTCACATAGGAGCACCCACATTTATAAAGCAACTTCTAAGCAAACGAAAAAATGATGTTGACTATAACTCTATTATAACTGGGGAATTAAATACCCCACTAACAACACTAGATAGATCATCAAGGCAAAAAAATCAACAAAAATACTCAGAACCTCAACTTCACACTCAACCAAATGAACTGAGTAGATATCTACAGAATATTCTGCCCAACAGCCACAGAATATACATTACAGTCACCACCATGTGGAACATACTCCAAGATCATTCACATCCTTGGCCATAAATCACACATCAACAAATTCCATAAGGCTGAAATACTGCCATGCAATATCTCAGACGAGAGTGGAATAAAAATAAAAATAAACACCAAAATAATTCCCCAAAACCCACAATGACATGGACACTAAACAGCATGATGCTGAACAATTATCGTATCAACACAGAAATCAAAACAGAAGTTAAAAGATTCCTGGAAGCAAATGAAATGAAGAAACATCTTACCAAAACCTCTGGGATTCCATGAAATCAGTTCTAAGTGGGGGATTTATATCTCTATGAACAAACACCAAGAAAATGGAAAGATCACAAGTTAATAGCCTAACAAATCACCTAAGGGAGCTGACAAGACTAGACTAACAAAACCCTAACTTTAGCAGAAGAATCCAGATCACCTTAGTAAGGGCCAAATACAGGACATAGAAAACCAAAATATCATAGAAAAAAAATCAACAAAACAAAAAGCTGGTTCTTTGAAAGAATTAACAAGATTTATGGTCCCCTTAGCCAGAATGACCAAGAAAAAGAGAAAATTTCCAAATAAATCTAATCAGAAATGCAAAAGATCAAAATACAACTGACTCTGAAGAAATGCAAAAGATTATCAGAGATTATTTTGCACACATATGGAAACAAACTTGATAACCTAAATAAAATGGAGGATTTTCTAACATCACACAACCTCCCAAGGTTTAAACATGAAGACATTGAGACACTAAATAGACCAATAACAGCCCCAGAAGTTAACTCCATCATAAGAAAACTACCTACAAAAAAAGTCCTTGACCAGATGACTTTCCTGCAGAATTCTAAAACACGTACAAGGAGGAGCTGATATTAAACTCATTGGAAGTATTCCTGACAATTGAGAAAGATTAAATTCTTCCCAAATCAGTTTACAAAGCTAACATCACAAAAATACCCAACCGGGTAAAAGATCCAACATAAAATGGGAACCACAGGCCAATATCCCTAATGAACATAGATGCAAACATTCTCAGCAAGAATCTAGCAAATGAGATCCAACAACACATTTCAAAAATTATCTACCATGGCCAAGTAGGCTTCATCCCCAGGCTGCAGGGCTGGTTCAACATCTGCAAGATAATAAATGTAATTAAATACATCAACAGATGTAAAAAACAAGAGCCACATGATTATATCATTAGATGCAGAAAAAATTCAGCATCCCTTCTTGATAAATACCCTCAAACACCTAGGTACAGAAAGAACATAACTCCAAATAGTAAGTTCCATCTATGATAAACTCACAGACAGCATATTTCTAAAAGGACAGAAACTGGAAACATTTCCCTTGAAAACCAGAACATGACAAGGCTGCCCACTCTCACCCCTCTTGTTCAACATTGTGTTGGAAGTCCTAGCTAGAGCAATTAGACAAGAGAAGGAATTCAGGGGTATCCAAATAGGAAAAGAGGAAGTAAAGTTATCCCTCTTTGCTGATAATATGATCCCATACCTTGAATACCCAATAGAATCTCTCAAAAAAGCTGCTTGCAGTATTAAAGGACTTTGGCAGAGTCCAGGGGTACAAAATAAATGTGCAAAAGACAGTCATATTCTTACACACCAAAAACATGCAGGTAGAGAACCAAATAAAAAGCACAATCTCATTCATAATAGTCATAAAAAAATGAAATACCTTGACATCTTCCTAACCAGAGAAGTGAAAGACCTTTACAATGAAAACTATAAACCACTGCTCAAAGAAATCCAAGAAGACACAAACAAATGGAAAAATATTCTATGCTCATAGATAGGAAGAACCAACATTGTTAAGATGTCCATCCTACCAAAGGCAATCTACAGATTCAATGCAATATCCATTAAATTACCAACATCATTCTTCTCAGACCCTGAAATGACAAGACACAAATTCATATGGAAACATAAACAACCAAGAATAGCCAATACAATCCTTAGCAGAAGAAAAAAAAACAGGAGCTATCACACTTCCAGACTTCCAACTTTACTATAAGGCTACAATAAAAAAATAGCCTGGTGTTGATACAAAAACAGGCATATGGACCAATGAAACAGGACAGAGATTCCAGAAGCAAAACCTCAATATCTCAACCAACTCATCTTTGACAAAGCTTCCACCACCAGTGACTGGGGAGAAGAGAACCTATTCAGTAAACAGTGCTGGGAAAACTGACTGATCACATTCAGAAGATTGAAACAGGACCCCTACCTATCACCACACACAAAAATCAACTCTCAATGGATCAAAGATCCAAACATAAAACCTCAAACTATAAGAATCCTAGAAAATGCAGGAGACACCTTTATGGAACTGGCAACCAATTCCTGATCAAAACCCCAAGTGTCCATACCATAAGAGATAAAATAAGCGAATGGGGCCTCATCAAACTGAAAATCTTCTGCAAAGCAAAAGAAACAATCAAGAATGAGGGAAGACAGACCACGGAGTGGGAAAAAAAAAATATCTGCCAACTGTATATCTGACAAAAGCCTAACATCCAGGACCTACATGGAAGTCAAACGTGCCAAAAGGAAAAAGAAAAAAAAAAAAAAACAGCCCCATTAAAAAGTGGGCAAAAGACATAAGTACACATTTCTCAAAAGAAGAAATATGGGCAGCCAACAGACACATAAAAAAGTGCTCAGCCTCACTAGTCAGCAGAGAAATGCAAATCAAAACCACATTGAGATACCACTTAACCCCAGTAAGAATGGCCATCATTAATAGAACTAATAACAACAGATGCTGGAGAGGAACGCTTCTACAGTACTGGTGGGAAAACAAACTAGTGCATCATCTTTGAAAACTGTCACGATTTCTGAAAGAACTAGAAATTAACCTTCCATATGACCCATCAATCTCCCTATTGGGAATATACCCAGAGGAACTCAAATCATTCTACAAAAAAGATACCTGTACAAGCATGTTTATTGCAGCACTATTCACAATAGCAAAAACATGGAACCAACCATGCTTCCCATCAAAACCAAACTGGATAAAAATATGTGGTACATATACACAATGGAGTATTAGGCAGCCATAAAGGATCCACATAGGAACTCAAAAAAAAAAAAAAAAAAGAAGAACAGGAATGAAGAAATATGACAGTATGTAAATATTTGGTGAAAAGCAGAAAGAAGGAAGAATCATATATCTTGTTTATTCTTGAGCCTGGATCCTTCTGCAGACCCAGCTACCTTTAAAAAATCAGCAACTCATGTGATTTGCTTGGAAGAAAGACTCTTTCACTTTCTAGTGATAGTTTTAAAGTGTGTTTTTAATGTGAGAATTTTCCTAGTAATATGAAATATATTTCTACTAGTATAAGCTGGAAACATCATGTGACATGATGTTACCTCAAAAATAATGTGGACTATCCATGATGTACAAAGAGTAAAAACAATAATTTTATATTTTCTATTTTTAATATTAGAAAATAAAATTAATATTATGTCTCCTCTTGTACTCTATTGATCTCTATGATGATATATGTCTTTCTAAACAAGAAATTCCATTCTGGTTAAAATTATTCATATTATGCTTGGAAAATAATCAATCAGTTATTAAGCCAAAATAGTGTATGTTAAGTTTAATAAAAATACTATAAACAACGTTTGTTTTTAATTTCTATAAACTGATCACGTATTTTTAATTTAAATTCCAAAGGCCATTATACAAATTTAATGTTTGGATATATAGAATATGCATTTTGTTTTATTTGTAGGAAACATAAATATAATATTATTGATACATTTTTGAATGACTGGAATTAAGTAAACCATGTTACACACAGTAATAAAGTAATAAAGGGGATATGGAATATCATGGTCACATGAAGTGGTTGAATTCATTAGTACATGCCTGGGACACATATACAAATACTTCTAATTTCAACAATAAAAATACTAATATTTAATAGTTTTTAATATGTGATGTGCAGGGCTATCCTTATTAGAATAGCAAAGACAGGGGCAATATACTCTACCATGTACTATAGTTTCAAGGAATTGCTTTATCTGTAAAGAGACATACAGAAGTAGAAGCTTAATTGACAAGTAAGACACAGCTCATTAAGTCAGTCATCTTTATACTACAGTGAATAGGACATTCATTTTTCATTCTGTCACTAAGTAACTGTAAGAAGTAGTTTCAATAGGCTGGATTTGGGACATACAACAAGCTTACAATTAATTCTATGTGGTTAGAGTTTCAAAAAGGCATTTTATTTTTAAAAAATAGCTTAAAAATGGGAATAACAGATATGCCAGAACTTTTATTGAATGAACCAGTTTGATGACTATAATTCATATTTGAATTTTTATCTTCTAAACCAGATATAGCAAACACAAAATAATATTTGCTTTCCAAATGAGTATTCCAAGCAAAAGCTAAGTAGCATACTCAACTGCATTATGGCAAAGAGACTGAAAAAAATAAGACATTGTTCCATAAAGTATAAACCTTTAATCTTTTAAAAAATTTTTTCCCACGTGCACTATTATTGAAATGGATTTTGAAAATTCATGTACTTTACTTATGAAATACTTTACAAGCATAGTTTCCTGCCCTTGTTTATAAGTATGTACTATTGTGTGATTATGCTTTAAAATTTATTTAAATTTTACTTTTTATTTCATTTTGTATCATCTTGTTTACTTAGATTTTTAACTTGCAGATTATCCTTAAAACACACAAGTATGCACTATGTGCACAAACACACCCAGCTCCTCTCCAGAAACAGAAATGCTCTAAACATGTATCCTAATTTAGCAGTTCTCATTGGGTATAGATAAACAAATATCATGATGGCTTTCTCAGTAGATGTCTATGCGTCCAGAGTGATCTTTTCAAAGTTTTACAGCATTTAGTTCAGAAAGAGAAGAAAGAAGGCAAATATATGATTTCTTCTAAATGTAAGAGAGTAGTAACAAGCTTTCCATCGAACTAAAAGCACCAAGGAAATGTGGCACATTAATACAATATTTTTATTGTTATTTAAGGGATGGCAAATACTACTAGCTTTCTATTCTCAAATCTGTTTCCCTGTGTGTTTTTGTGTATGACTACTCAAATTAAAATCTATATCCCAGCTTTTCGCTTGAAATAGGGATGAGGATTAAAGTCACATGATGAAAAGAGAAAGAAAAAATATTTTTTGTTCTCTGACACTGTGGAGCCATTGTACCACCTCAGATCAGCCCACAGTTCTAGTCTTATATGCTGCTTAAGGCACTGTTGATAATGTATGTGTGGAGATGTAGGAGTTCTATGTACTCAAACCTAATTTTAACTGATTCAACAATACACTGCCATTAAAATATATAAATTTTAATGAGTAGCTCTTATGAGTCAGGGCAGGCTCGGACAAAGAAAAATAAAGTTATGTCTTTTTATTTCATAGAGTTAAAATTTTGGTGAGATATAATGTCATGTCAAATAAGCATGATAGAAATTAACATCAGGAATGGAAAAATGATAACTACTATTTTAACACCATGAAAGGAGGAATTTAAATTTCCTATGCAACTGGAGAAAATAGCAAAAGATAAAGGGATAAATAATTTTCAAAAAAAAAAAAAAGAAATAGCTCTCATTTATTCACCCAACTATTCATTTGATAGAAAATTATTAAACATTTACTGTACAATTATAGCCATATTAATCTGAGCTTCATCATATTAATCATTTATTTATTTGACATTCCATTGATTATCCATTTTGATATGGTCACTGCTTATTTCATATATTAGTTCATCCAATGCTTATAATATTTTGTGATAGTCATTTTACAGATAAAGAACGTGAATGTTGGTGAGCTTAAATAACTTGTCCAAGTTCACCCAACTAAAAGTGGATAAGCAAAGCCTGAGTTATGGTCTTTGTTCTAAAGTCTATGATACATGTCAAGGATTTGCACCTGCTCCTCAGGAGTTCACATTTCTGACAGAGGAGACCAAGCACACACATTATAATACAATTCAAACACTGACATCATAAAGTACAAAAAATTTATAGCACAACAGAGCAAATGATTAATTCCTCTTGATGGGTTCATGGTGGGAAGGATAAGGGCAATTCACAAAAGAATTAACAATGAAGCTTGAAACTTTAAGAAAGTGCAAGAATTCACCAAGCATAAAATAAGAGAATAAAAGTTCTTAGCAGAAGAAGGACATATGTAGAGGTAAAGAGGTGTGAAATAACATGGCTCTTCAGAATAATCCAGTGTGGCAGCCAAGAGTTTGCCATGAAGAGCTGAGGAGAAATGATGCAGAAACCCAAGGAAAGAGGACTTTTAAAAAGGAGGAAGTGGTTAATATAATCTATGACCTGGGAGAGTTTTCATAAGGGTGATGACTGAGGAAAAGTCATTGCATTTGATGATGAGGAAATTCTATCAAGGAGCTGCAGAGTGGGGACACCGAAGCAGAATTGGGTAAATATGGAGACACTGATTTTTAAGAGAACTGACATAAATGGAGTGAGGTATGTGGTTTAAATCTGAAGGAAGGGTTCTCCTCCCTCAGGGTCGGTTGTTTTATTTTAAGAGAAGATAGTTTAGTCTATTGGGGGCAAAGGAGAGAGTGTAGAAGAATGTGTAGAAATATTTTTAATGGCTCAGATTTCTGGAGGAGACTAGAAGAAAAAAGAGGAGACAGCACAGATGGAGAGGACAGACTTGAACTGGCTAGAGAATGTATTCAGCTGAGAAAAGGAGGTCATGATGAAGAATCCCTGGTAATACAGAAATTTTCAGGGATGGAAAGATCCCGTTGATAAGTATAAGTTAAGATAAATGGGTTGAAGACAAATGTTCTACCACAACTGCTCCAAGGAATTTAGATAAGGTTTTAAAAAATAAGTAAAAGAATTGCAAAGTAAGTCGAAGGTCCAATTAATATTGTAGATAAAAATATATTATGCAAATATAGGTTAGACAATTATTACTAATGTGGAATGTTAATTGATTGAAATAAAATATAGCCTCCTTTTGACTGTTGAGAGAAACAGTAAAAGGATATCCTCTTTCCTGAACTCAGACTAAGAGAGTTATGTTCTGAGTCTAGGTTTTTTCTTTCACAATCCCTGTGTTGCCATGCCAAAGACAGCAGCTGGAATATCACAAAATACAGATGCTGACAGTGTTTTGAATGATGTAGGAATACGAAGATATGAACTCTTTCAGCCTTGGGGTGGGCAGGCAGGGTGGGAATTTGCCTCCTCTGCACGCCAGAGATAATTTTCTATGTGACCCGCAGGAATTTATAGAAAATATAGGGTGATTATGGAATGGTATTGCTAGAAGTAGACTGAGAGGAACTGGACTCACCCTAAGATGGAGAAAGGTACTTGTCCATTACTGAGGAGAGATATACAGAAGTGAATAGCAATGGACTTGTCAGTTGGGAACAGAAATCTGCACCAGTGAAAGCAGAACTATTGGAGAAATAGGATCTCTTTGTTTATGGATGACTGGAGTGTGTGTGTGTGTGTGTGTGTGTGTGTGTGTGTGTGTGTATGTGTGTGTGTGTGTAAGGGTTAGGGTTCCCCCATTTTCCACATAACAGATAAAACCCTTTCCCAGAATCTTGTATATCTTGGGGGATAAATATATGTGAGATAAAATTATCAGCAACACATGGCAAGTAAAAGTAGAATCAGATTTATCTACCTATGAAAACTAAAACTAAAACTAAAACATTTAGTCCCAAGTGTTACAGACCAAATTAAATATTCCTGTTGACATAGAGAAAAAGTTTTATTATAATTTTGTAGGTAAATCCCTTACACATATCATCCTGTCTTAATTACCACAAATACACACACATCCAGACCACACCTGTTTCTCTCTTATCTGAGATATAGTCTTTAATTTATCATTGTGCCTGCACTGTATATTTCAATATTTTTAATATGATTTAAATATGTGACAAAAAGTCTGTTTCTTCCACATCTGGACAGACCTAATTACTTTATATAATTACCACTCTTCACAAATTACTATACAAAAGGACTTTAACTCTTTAAGAACTGATTCCTGGAAAATTTGTCTGGTGACCTCAGGAGAACGTCTGCATTTTTTTCCCAAAGAAAACACTCAGTTTTGGATTCATTCCTACTTGGTAAATAACCATTACAAAGTCTACACAGTTTTTCACATACTTTTTCTTTGTAGGCAGGAACTTAGGTCTCACTTTGGCTTCACATTAATAACTACTCATCTTGTAATATTATATACTCCTATGGCCTATGACAGAAGATATGAAATTATGAACCTGACCTTAGGCCCACCCGTGCTACTGATTCACTAGAAAATTGAATAAATGTCTTTAGTGTTAAACAACAAAATTTTTCTTTAACTGAAATTTAGATATATCAATGTTTGATGTGACTCTTTTGCATGTTGAACATTAACTTAGTAATTACCTCTAAATCACATTTTATATTCTTAATATCTGACTATATAGAAAAAAAAACTATTGAAACTATAGTATATAGTTACTAAACTGCAGATTAGATATATTATTCAGGCAATTCACTCACCTCAGCCTCCCAAAGGCGCAGGATTACAGGCTGAGCCACTGAGCCTGGCTATATATATATATAAAATCCTAGATAAGAAATAACTACAATGAAGTATAAACTGAAACCTCTTAATGATTCACCATGCTTTTTGAATAAATTGTATTTACCCTTACAACCATTAAGGAAAAAAATCACACATTCTCTAAATCAAGTGTTTCTGAATTGCTGAACTTTTATGTAAACTATTGTGTCTGGTTTGCTAATATTTTAGGTCTTCCAGTAATCCACAAATATATACTGAGGTTACTATAATATAACATTAAAAGATCATGAAACCTAATTTACTGCCATTAAGGATTATTTATTATTTCAGCAGCAGGTGAATAAGCTGCAAATTTTAAATATTTTAATAACTAATTAAAAGTCGACTTGACTACTATTAAATTATCATGTCATCTATTTCTTTTGCGTCTTTTGACTTTCATGAGCATATGCACTGGCCTGCAGAAAATTAATGGTTACTAGATGAAATATTTGGAATACCTTTTTATTGGTGCCTAAACCAAAGGCATAATATGAAGACTTTTCAGAACTGACTCTCTTAAGTCTCTAGATGTCCAGAAATCTATAGCTCAAGTGGTATTTTGAGCACACCTCAATCATCTGAAAAAAGTAAATTGCTCCTGGGTTATTGTGGGTCTCAGTTCAACAGCTCCACATTTCAACCTTTTCAACTGGTCACTGACATCTGCAGCAGTTTGCTATGTTGTAATAAAAGAACTGACCTGTTTCTATCATTTGGGATTTCAGGTTCGCTTTTCCTGAAATTTCCTAAAGTGGTTAGGTCACCATGAGGTAAAATACTGAAATAAGTTGGCAGGAGATTAACAAAATACTATAGTGCACAATCTGGGTTTATAGATTATTGATAATTAATGTCAGCAAAATCTTGCAAATTTATGTATAAGTGCTGCAAATAATATCATTACAATATTAATAAGTGTTATTTGTGTTCATTGCCAAAATAAGTTGCTTATTAGTATTTGTGAAAAATACTCAAATACGCCCAAGAAATAAATATATGATACTTGCAAAACAAAATTTTTATAATCAATAAAATATCTGAAATAAAACATACTTCTGCAAGAATATTTGTCCACGTGCATAATGCACAATTATTAGAAAATACAATATAAGTTATTGAAAGGTTTTTATTTCAGTGTGTCTCTAAAAACATCTCAAGATAGATTACTAAAAAATGAATAATCTTTTAATGTTCAAACTTCATAAATCTTTTAATAGTTCAGTAACTTTGACTATTTGATGTATAAAAATGCATTTTGGAAATGTACACAATGTTATGATAATCATAAATGCATTTTTAAAAATAAGACTCAAGATTTTTGGAATATATCTGATTAATTTTGTTTTCTTAAACAGGACTTTAAAAAAAACTATAATCTTTCTTTTAATTGCTTTGTTTCATTACTTTTTACAATTAAATTTACTGTAACAACCTACTGTAAAATAAATTTCTGATAATTTCAATCATTAAAAATCATAGCCAGCCGGTCTCGGTGGCTCAGCCTGTAATCCTGCACCTTTGGGAGGCTGAGGTGAGTGGATTGCCTGAGCCCACGAGTTCAAGACCCGCCTGGGCAGTGAGACCTCATCTCTACAATAAATCAAAAAATCAGCCGGGCATGGTAGCGCACGCCTGTAATTCCGGCTACTCGGAAGGCTGAGACGGAAGGATCGCTGGAGCCCAGCAGGTGAAGCTGCGGTGGCCGGGAGCGGCCACTACCCTCCAGTCTGGGCGACAGAGTGAGACTCCAACTCAAAAAAAAAAATCGTAGCCAGGGAATTGGGGAAAAAAAGTACAAATTATTGTAAAAGAAGTCTTGGCTTTTTACTTCATTGACATGATCATCAAGCCTTATATTAAAAGTCAGTCATATATAATTGAGAATAAAGTAAGGTAGAGATGATAATGGTCTGAAAATATCAAAGTAAACAGAAGTTAATTTTAGACTAAAACAGAGATTGTTTAAAAAACTAAGAGAAAGGTGAGATATTATAAGGTGGAGAATAGATGAGAGTGGTAGGAGTTGCTAGAAGTTGACAATGTGAGTAGACAGAAGACCATCAATACAAGATGCAATTGTTTAAATTATTGAAATTGCTTATTTTGCTATAGGACTTGTGTTTCTCCATATTTTAGCAAAGCTATGCCTTTTACCTGCTCTTGAGAATTGCTTTCCCCCAACTCTCTCTATCATCACATGGTCTCAAACTTCCTTCCTCAGAAAGAGTGCAATCCGGGCAGAATTCTGCTCTAACTGTCGTAAACCGCCAAGTCTAAAAATGGATTCTACCATCTTCCAGTAGAAAAACTGGTCCTTACAGATGAAGGTGGGTATTAAGGAAAGATTAATTACTGAGATCTCTCATCTGACATGAAAATTGTAGTATTAAAGATCTCTCCAAGCTTGATATCACACCCTAACATAAAATCAGAAATACTTCTTTTCCTTAGTCACCAATTTACATAATCAAGAGTCAATTCAATGCTGGAGTAAATGGCATGGTGGTAGTAGATGGCAGGAAGGGATTCTTATAAACCTCTCTAACCTGAAAAGCTAAAACAAAAGTATTAATTTATTAGTGTTTCTATAACAGAGTCACACACTGGGTGACTTAAACAGTAGAAATTTAATTCTCACAGTTTTGAAGGTTAAAAGTCCAAGATCAAAATGTCAGCAAATTGGTTTTATCTGAAGCCTCTCTCTTTGACTCGCGGATGGCCTCCTCACTATGTCCTCATATGGTCTTTCTTCTGTGCAAATACACCCTCAGGGTCTCTATGTGAGTCTAAATTTTCTTTTCTTACAAGGACCACCACTCAGATTGAATTAGACCTATCCTAACAAGCCTGTTTAAACTTAATTTACTCTTTAAAGGCCCTGTCTCCAAATACAGTCATTTTAATGTGACTCCAAATGCTATTAGTCCTCTTCATTAAATTCTTCAGTGGAAATGACACAGACTCACCATTGTAGTTCCCCAGTAACTAGGTTATAAACATTGTTCCAGGTGTGGGCATTTGACTAATCATAAGCCACGTCAAGTCCTCTGATTTGTATTTTGCAACATGATGCTGAAAAAGAAGCTTTAATTTTTGAGGTCATGGAGAAAACTTTTCTTCAGCAGGAGAAAATAAGGTTCACTCATGTATGAAACAGAAATAACATGGGTTAAGATAGGGAAGAAGGGATGGAAGCAGAGTTGTATAGAGGAAACAAGGAAGAAAAGGGAGGCAGGAGAGAAAGGTGAGAACTGAAAGCCTAATTTGTATTTCAGTATTAAATCAGGCCTAAAACCACTTGAGTTTATTAAAAAACTGGATCTTCGTGATTAAAAAAATAAAAAAACAAAAGCAAAAAACTCTGATTGTGTTTGTTGATTTCCGTGGTATAAACAGTTCCGTAAAGACTGATATAAAGCTATTTATTTTACATGAATAATCGCAGAATTGGAAGAGATGCACAGTAGCACACAATTGTTTTCACCATTCAGACCTAATATGAATCCAAATTATTTCCAAAAGCTTCTAGAAGATGAATAAGGCAAAATCTAGTGAGGTAAGTGTGAAGCAATGGAATTTGATCACTTGTTGCCTTGTCCTTTGACCACTGACGTGGAGATAATAAAATCCTCCCTAAAGGCATATATTTGTTATATATATACACACAATGAATGCACTAATGCATATGAAGCTAATAGTGTCTAGCAGGTAGAAGTAGCTAGATAGTTATTATAGATGTGTATTAGTGGATTTTAATTTCCAAAACCAAAATAATTAGAACACTGCTCTTTCATTTGCCACTTGACTGCCCTGTGTCATAAAACACAGAGCATTTTATTTTATTCTACTCCATAAAATGAACATTCCTTGGGAAATAATTCTATTCAGGACACTGGGGTAAGAATGAAAAGAAATATATGTTGTTATAAAATTCATATGAGTAAACACATCAGTAGAGCTGTGTTTATAAGAATATAGTTATCATAAAGTCATAGAGATCTGATGTAGAAGGCAGCTCTTTATTCTATTGAAAATAGTATCTTATTACTTTAAAAAATAAGTGTTATTATTCAAAGATATAAATGCAGCCTCAGATAAGGAGAATTTAAAAAGAGAGGAAAAGGTAGAAGAGAGTGAAAGAGAGGTGGGAAGATATGACTTAATTTATGCAGCAGCTATTGAAGTGCGACAGCATGTGGAGGTTTGGCCCAGGAGAAAAAAAAATGAAGTGCCATTCTGTGAGCATCTGTGAATGACTGAGCCATGGAGAAGTGCCAGGAGCAAAAGTGCTGCAGGTTTGAGATTCTGTAGTTTGACCTGGTTGTGTCTACCTGATGCTTCAGCAAAAATTTAGACAAAGCTCCAAGGAAAGCAGCAGCAGTAGCATCATTAGAAAATAAAAGGATTGTCTATTTGCATCCCTGGCAATGACTAAAATCTGCTGAGAGCTGAGCAGAACAACTTATATATATATCTAGGAAAATATTTCATTTTCCAAAAATGACCATTGATTGCCAGGTGACATAAAAGGTAGAAAAATAATGACAAAAAAGTGGTATCTTTACATTTGTAATGTTTAAAAAGAGACCACGGAGAGACTTTAGGATGGTTTGTGGAAAGCTGTTATTGTATAATAAAGAGTGATGGCTTTGAAGACAGATTATCTGTATGAGGTTCAGGACTTACCAATGGGAACATGGGAATCCTTCCATGACTGTGCTCTTTCATTTGTAAGTGGGACTGGCAATAGTTATTGTGAAGATCAAATTCATGTAAGGCACAGAATAAAAGCTAGCTATCTTTATTTTTTAAAAAATGTTTGAGTGGATAGCTGATTGAAATATTTAAACAACAGAGCATCTTAAGCCTGAAGGATGGGTATAGAATTCATGTCACCTCTTCTGCCCAGGAGGGGAGAATTATGAATATGTGAATTAGAGAGTGGTGGTACAGGTGGTTTAGATGAAATACAGGCAGAGAGAGGAGCACAGGTGTCCAAGACTACACATATCTAAACTGAACAGGGAGGCCTGATATGTGACCAAGAGAAAGGTCTGAAAAATAAAGCAGTAAGAAACAAAGAATGCTTAGAGGTATTACCTCAGAGAATAAAGGCCAAGCTGGGGGAGGTGGTTATGAAGTCACTGATTTTTACTAGATATTAACAGGGAATAAAGTTAACTCTTTAAGAGAAGATGAATTTCTCTAGTAAGAAAAAAAGAACAAAATGGGATTAGGTGTAGAAATGAAGTGCCAGTTGGAGAATAGAACAGGGATCAGAAGGAGGGGTTGTAACCATAAAATACAAAATATTGTTCAATGTTGTAAGTATGTGGCACATTAAGGGTAAAAATTCATTCCTTCAATTCCATCTCACTGGAGCAAAATGTGTATATGTGATCCAAACACATGTAGAAAAACAAAAGATGAAGTAAGTTTGTTGAAAGGATATGAAGAGGGTTAGGATAACAGTCATTCAGAAGGATTATCTTTAAAGAAAAACATATACTCACAATAACAAAAAACCGTTGTCTCTCATTTGGATGGTTATTACCAAATGTGATTTTAATATATTCATAAGGATTATAAAAGGAGAGAAGAAGAGTCTGAGACAGGAGGAGGTGGACAGAGAACAGGACAATATGTTCATTTTGGGGGAGTCAGATCTTTATCTACATGCCTAAGTAAAAAGAAGAAAGATAACTTTTGCTCCCATGTCAACAATATTGTTTACAAAGAAGAGTTGTCTAATTTCTAAACTAATACCCAGGATATGGTAAGCCCTCAATAAATATCTGATGAACGAATGAGCAATTTAAGACTCAATCTAATGCTATATCTTAGGGAACTTGAGAAGTAAAGACAGGAAATTGTTGCAGCGTCACTTCTTTTGCTTTGCATGAATATGAGCATAAAAAAACAAAAATAAAAAGAGTGTCAAATTTAATAAAATTAAATTAGCTCAAAATTTCAAGCAAAAATTGAATTTGGAAAAGATATCTGCCACAGTGAACTTGAGTTTCCCAATACTCAAAGATTTTTTTTCTGAAATCAGTGGCAATATAAATAATGTGATGTTTTGGTTTTACAAAACGAAATATACCAACATATTGAAGATTCGCATAATTTAGTGAGCCAACATTTTCCAAGTGACTAATACATTGTCACAAAAATCATTCATGAGTAAATATGAATTCAAGGAACAGAATAGACCTATGGATTTTATTTTAGCAGCATGAAAAGTTGATTGATTGATTTCAGATTCCACATTGCAACTAATACTTAAGAAACTGTTAATCAAGTTGGATGTTGTATAAAAGAAGATATCTACAAATGTCTGAAAAGTTTATTGAAAAATTCTTCCCTTTCCAACTATATATCTGTGTGAGACTAAATTTTCCTCCAATACTTCAATAGAAACAAAGACATGAAATCGATCTGTACACGTGTACAAAAAATATGATCTCATAAAATTTTTGGGGGGGAAACAGGTATTTTCATTCAAATGTTATTTATGTTAGTATGCAATAGATTTATTGTTTAAACAATTTAAACAATTTTAACAATTTTAAATAAACAATAATTTGAACAATTTTAAATAAACACATACTTTAACACTTTTAAGTTTAAATTTCTGATACAGCAGACATCGTTAGATATACACACAAAAGTTCTACGGTTCCCTTACTAATTCTGAAAGTGAAAGGGGTTTCTGAATCCAAAATGTTTAAAAATCACTTCTCTAATACTAGTAGCAGGAAATCAGGAAAATCAGCAGCTAAACCTTATGCTGTGGATGGCTGGATTTATGCAGCTCTGCTTTTATTTGATTTTTAAATTCAGCTTCTTGACTTGTTTTTAATTCTTTCAGGTTCTGAACTTCAACTTTCCTAACACACATCCCCTACCTTCCTCTACCAGAACTCTTACCGCACCTGATATTTGATATTGCATCTCTGAAGTAGTTTTTTGACTCTAGGTCTTGGTTTCACTTTGCCCTTTGCCTGTGTATCTCATCTGCTTCTAGATGGCTCCTCTAGCTCAGCAGAGAAAGTACTACTTCTCGCATCTGCCCATCTGCTTATTATTTGTAAGCCGATGTATACTTTGACTTGTATTACTGAGTAGTGATTGCAACCTAATGATGTTTTCCAAATTATAGCAACCTCTCTAAATTATAGACTAACATGAGGATATAAACTTTCCTTTATCATTAATACAACTAAGATATTTGGGGCCGGGCTTGGTGGCTCAGCCTGTAATCCCAGCACTTCCAGCATTTTGGGAGGCCAAGGTGAGTAGATTGCATGAGTCCAAGGGTTCGAGACCAGCCTGGGCAACTTGGTGAGACCTCGTCTCTACAATAACTCAAAAATTATCTGGGCGTGGTAGCGCATGCCTGTAGTTCCCACTACTTGGAAGGCTGAGGCGGAAGGATCCCCAGAGCCCAGCAGGTCGACCTGGGGTGGCATGAGAGTGCCACTGTACTCCAGTCTGGGCGATGGAGTGAGACTCCAACTCAAAAAAAAAAAAAAAAGATATTTGGGATCAACATTCAGTAAATCTTATTTATTAATATAAATAATGTAAATAACTATCATATTGTAAGAAAAACTGCTTTCTTGGCTTTGGACTCTTGTCCCGGAGTGATCATGAGCATGGAAGTTGTGCCATATTTCCTTTGTGATCACTGTTCTTCAAATGTTTTGTTCTCATAGATATCACAGCCCTTTCAAGTAAAACAAAATGACTTATGAACAAGCAGGGTTAAAACTTGTATACAGTAGGGCCCAAAACCCTACAGCATGTTATTTAATGATCCCTGGATAGCATCTGGGCTACTCATTCGAGTGAATCCACAAGCATAGCACCATGAGGACTTCTTAAAAATCTAACTCTTGTATTTACAAAAATTATCCATAGATTTTTGTAATTACAGGTTTCAAACATTATAATTTGGTACATTTTGAGCATTCTAATTCAGAAGCATTTCATTAGTTCCAGTTAAGAAGCCTGTTCATCTTACTGCAATTCTGCCTATTTGCACTTTGACTTTTTCTTCAATTGCTAACTGGAATTGAGAAAGAAAGAAAAAATAATTAAAGATGGTATTCCTATGCATTCCCTCAAGAGAAGAATTCATAGCTGTAAGGATTGCTAAAGGAAAAGTTTCAAGCTATAAATACAAATATATGTGTTTATTTAAGTATCATATTATTTTAAGTGATAAGATAGAAAAATAAAGTGAGAAATACAAATGTTTCCTCTTGGGCAGTACTTTTTCTGATTTCACTTGGCCTACACTGTCACAGAGAAAATCTGGAAATCAGGAATCTAAATGCAACTTACTTATAATGCTGCACCTGCTTATATGAAAAAGGAATGCATCTGGAATACAAAACTTTTTGTAGCTAAATTAATATTAATTGATATTTAGAAGCTTATGAACTAATCCTCAGCTAAATGTGGAATAAATAGTAATGAGTTTTGTGTTCTGAAAATAAAACAATCTAATAATATCAGATGCATATTGAAAGACATAAATAGCTCTTCAAATGAGCTTGTAACCCCTACTTCTGCATATGTAAAATTTTAGCTGTGGAAAGATGACATAGGTCATCAGATATCCTGTTATTTCTACAAAATATATAATGCTTGTTGGAAAAAAATATATTTGGTAACATTAAAAATGCACAAATTTAGACCTTTTGAGAAACAGGTGGGTACATTTTTGACAAGAATATATCAGTTGGCTTTAATTTCACAAATTTTTCTGACAGTTCCAGTGGAAGCAAAATTTGCTATGAACTTGTTCTATTCATTCTATTATGTGGAAAAAACAATTATTAATCATAGCCTAGATTAATAAGGAGAGACGTTGTTAGAAAGATTATAAACTGTTTATGTGTCAACCCATATAAACTATCCATAACCTAATTCTACTTGATTCAATAAGAGCAGATCTTGGAATTATGATTATTGGGAAATCAGTTGTTTCAATAATAGTTTTCCATTTGAACTGGTTATTAAGAAGAACCTTTTAGCAAGTAGTAGTAACCCAGTTAGGTTACCCAAATAGATAAGCAAAATCTCAACAGAAATTTTCAAAACTACTTGTATTGTTTTTGTTTCCCACTATAGGAATATTATAGATAAGCAAAAGTTTTATATGTTTCTTAGAACTATTAATTCGATTTTTAACTTATAGAGATACTGCTGGTGAGGGTGAGGCTGGGTATGTCTTGGTATTAATTTTTTGCTTTGTTGAGTAGAAGGAAGGACACTCATACTCATTGAAGGAGCTACTCAATGTGAACTTTTAGCACACACAACCCCCTAAGAAAAAGGATTTTGCATTTCCAAATAGTATTTCTTGAAGTCATATTTTTGCTTCTGGTACTTATTATGGAGAATTAATGAATATAACTGGGTTTCATAAAGACTACTCAACCGGAGTTTGGAGATAATTAAGAACATAGCAAACCCCCTAAAGTAGCACCATTTAAAATATGGTTCACCTTCATCTCAATACCAAGGGGTACAAATGAAAAAAGAAAATTCCTGGAACCCATCCAAGACTTACTGAGTCAACATCTCAGGAAAGACAGCCAGAAAGCTGAATTTTTCACAAGTACCTCAATTATTATTTGTAAAATTAGAAAATGTATTTTTTTTAGATGATGATTTTTATTGCTTTAGATGTGGAATAAATTATTTTCAAAGATTGAAACAGATTGTTACCACCAAAGCAATGATGTGTAAAACACTATTGAGTTTATTAAGGATTAAAGTGAGACAAGATATAGAGTGTCTAAATTTTAAAACATTATTCTTTCATTATACCCTTTTGACCCTGTGCAGCAGTCCCCGGCATGGCTTCAGATACAAATTCTCTGGTTCAAGAATAACAGGATCTAATAGTAACTGAATATTCATAATCTATTTCCATGATTATTCTGCTTTAGGCAGACTGCCAGCTAGAAAAAAAGAGGGAAGTTATTAATTTCAAATGCTTTAAATTCCCCACTATTGCAGCCTTCAAAAATGCTAAGCTGCCTGGTTATATTCTCGCCGTATTCCTGTTTACAACATTTTTATTAATGCATTACTGTTTATAACATTTTCATTTTAGTCTCTCAAAAAGTGGAATAAGAAAATTTCAATGCATTAAGAAAAATATTAAACTGCAACAACAAATAGAAAAATGTAAATCACAGCTACCTAAGGATTTCTTATAAACTACAAATCGAATTCCCATTTATAAAGTAGATGCCAGCGATTTATGTATGAAATAATATATCCTTTTAAATTTTGTGCCTTTAATTTAGCTTCTTTTGGAAGTGTTCATAGCACTTTAATTCTATCACATTAGTCAGATATATACATTTTCCTAGGACATTTTAAAACTGTAAAATCGCACGTAGGGTTTCAGATGAATTCAAATGTTAGGAGATTACATTTCTGAGTCTCAGATTTAGCCATAATCCTCTTAACAATGGATAAAGAACAGTGTTATCAGTGTTATTTTGTTTTGGAGTTGCCTTTTTGAGGGTGTGTGTGTGCATGTGTGTATGTGCACACGCTTGTGCATGTATGTGGGTACCTTGGTACAATCAATATTCTATCCTAAGAGTATTGAAACCTTTTAATCTTCCTTGATATCCCAAAAATCATTTCTAATTCTGCTTTATCTCCTTTCCTGTTTTGTCTGCCAATAAGGGGAAAGAGAAGGATGAAGTTTCTTTATTCTTCTACAGTATCAAGGACTCTCAAAACACACATTTATGAAATAAGAACTAGAGTCTAAATAACAACACCAAGTTGTGTTTACCAAATTTGTAAATCAAACTAAGATACCTCATTAAAATGATTGAAAGCACCAAAGAGCATCTCTTCAAGGATGCATCAAAAAATACTAAAATTACACATACTTGCTTGAAAGACTCACAATTTCACTGCCATAGCATTCTCAAAAACACTGATTCATTTGCAGGGTGTTGGCCAAGGTAAACCAATCAATAGAAAAGGAAAGAGTGATGCTATGATACTTTATTTTGGGTTTTAGTGGTGGTAACATTAATGCTTACCTCAAAACTAGTCTACGTGCCTTTAAATAAATCTATAACATTCCAGAAAGGTGGTGGTAGAAGTTAGAGATTTGGGAGTAGAGGAAAGGAACCCAAAAAGATAAAGAAAAATTGGAGATAAAGTTCCCTCTCTCTTCTGCAACAGAGATTTAAACCCTTAGCAGCTATTATTTCTAGATTTAAAAATACAGATAAAGACAAGAAATATTAATTTATCACCTGAAAATAGCTAACAAAATGTTAATGTTTTATGTCTACTAGAACAAGAGCTTCCATGTCATTTTCTCAATGTTAGAGTATCACCTTTAGAGCTATTTTTCCTAGGTTACATTTGACAAGTGAAAATGTACATGGAACTTTGTTCAGTCTTTTTATTTCAAATTATAGCACACACAGAGATAAAATATTTCAATTTAATATTCATTATTCAGATGGATTGTTAGCACTCATCTTGATGTGTATTCATATTTGGGATTGTTTGATTTGCTAAAAGCTTGGAATACTGTGTACAGTGCAGAGAACTTGCATCCGTATTGCAAAGACAGAATAAATTATCTCAAGTGTAGACTATTATCATAAAAAGATGTTTAATTCTTACAGAAACACACATTACTTCCATCTGGTAAATGGTAACTACTAAAATATTTATAAGTATCACATCATAATTCACATGTCACATATGTTAGTGAAATTCATTTTTTATGTTTCCCAATTAAAAGCCATTATGTATTACATGATACACAGTCACTCATTTGTGTATCTAACAGAAAAATAAATGATTTCCTTAATATCTCCACAGGGATTACTTCTCACCCTTCTGTGTAAATAATGTAAATATAATATTGAAGGAGGTAAAACACCATAGCTTACTGAAGTTTGTGTTTGTTTTCAATAATGTAATAGAACAAATTTTGTCGAGATGGGTTTAGGTTCATAATTGCTGATCTCAATTTTTCTTTTAAGTATTCTTTCAATTGAATGGTTGGATATTGTGCAGGATTTAGGTATCTTTTCTAGGAATAAAGTTTATAGCTTTGCAATATACATAAAGAAGCCATTTTCCATAAACACCTTAAACAAAGATTCAAATTCATAACACACATCATACATTGTTTAATCATAACAGCTGGATTGTTGTATAGTAGAGCATGTATTTGCATGCAATTACATAGGTAATGAGAATAAATAGATTCCAGTTCAAATCCAACTACTTTTTACATAGTAAAACACATACAAGCACATCATGATATATTAGCATGCCAGATCCCTTTTAAAATTAACTTCTGATTATAAGTATTAAAATATCTTTGACTATTTCTGATCACTGAGAGAATAAATGTAAAGGTCTTAATATTTTCTAATTTTAGTTTTTCTTGCACAGAAAGTCAAATAATAATATTAAAATGTTTAAAGTATTTTACTCAATGGGTACAAATACAGAATAGGACAAGAACAGAATCAAACGCTGAGAACAGTCTTTACTAACTCTGTTGAAGGCAGTATGTCTTTCATTGCAAACGTTCCTCAAGCAATCTTCCTTTGTAGATTTTCTTTTAAAGATTATTTGTATTTTACTATTCCTAAGTAACAAGATTCCTCTTCTATTACCCCACATATTAGATTATTACATTATAATTCCTTTACTATGAGACTATATTACACTTTCTGCGGCACATCAAGGATTCAGCTAAGTCAATTAAATGCATTCATATGTTATATTATAAATTAATACATCATGCTTTTATGTGTCTTTACTCATGTTCACTACGCTAGATTCATCTGTCTCCTCAGTCTACAAAAGTAGTCTCATATCTCCTATATCAAAATCATTATTCTTGATACTTCTACCCCCTTTTCTAAATCCCTAATACTTCCACCCACACTTTTCTAAAATAGAAATGGACATCAAAGTTATTTGTAAACTCTAAGGCACTCCGGAAATATTTGTCCTATGTGTTTCTGTTGTTGTTATTATTTATTCATTCAAACATGTATTAAGCAGCTGCAATTTGACATATACTAGTCTAGGAGTTCTCAAAGTGTGTTCTGAGGACCCCTAGTATTCCTTAAACACATTCAGGTTGTCACATGAGGTCAAAACTAGTTCCATAATAACACTAAGATGACATTGGCCTTTTTTTTTTTTTTTTTGAGTTGGAGTCTCACTCTGTCACCTGGGCTGAAATGCAGTGACACACTCACGGTCACAATAGCCTCGACCTGCTGGGCTCAGGTGATCCTTCTGTCTCAGCCTTCCAAGTAATTGGAACTATAGGCACGTGCCACCATGCCTGGTTAATTTTTTGTTTGTTGTAGAGATGAAGTTACCCCAAGTTTCCCAGGCTGGTCTCAAACCCGTGGGCTCAGGCAATCCTCTCACTTGGTCCTCCCAAAGTGCTGGGATTATAGGCATAGCCACCGTGCCCAGCCTCATTTGCCTTTTGCATTCTTATTCGTTCATAACTGTAGAGTTTCCCAAAGACTGCACTACCATTAACTCTGATGGCTACTGAAATGTGTGCTAGTGTATTTCTCGGTATAACAATGTTCTCAGCTTTAATTTCCACTATGGTAAAAATCAATAGCTATAATCCACATAAACCAGGAGTTGGCAACAATTTTTTGTACAGGATGAGATAGTAAATAGTTTAGGCTTGGCAGGCCATGTGACCTCAGTCATTACTCAAGTCTGCTGTTTCAGTAAGAAAACAACTATAGACAGATGATACAAAACTAAATGGCAGTAGCTCTGTGCCAGTAAAACTTTATTTACAAAATGAAGACACTGTATTTGGCCTGCATGCTATAGCTTGCTGACCTCAATATAAACAAAGGTCTTTGGGTCCTCAATATTTTTTTGTGAAGTAATGGGGTTCCCAGACTAAGAACTTTGAAAATCACCAAGGAAGACTTCCAATACTGAATTAAGTTTTGTGTGATCTGCTTGCTCTAAAGTAGTTGTCTAGGGGAAAAGGTACACAAAATATATTGAGATTCTTGTTATACTGGAAAAAGCAAAAGATAATGTGAAGTGTGAAGGAGAATGAATATGTACACTCAACACCATTTTTTTCTTTATAACGATATATATGTATGCATACATTTGCATATGAAAATTTTAGAATACATACTGGAAGAAATTTGCCACAGTCTTTAGTCCAAATCTAAGTAATCTTCAGAATCCCTTGGGAATGAGAATGGAAGTAGGAAGTGATTCCACTTTAAAAATTCTTCATATACCTGACAGTAGATGATAGCTCATGAAATTTATCTTGTAAATAGGCCCTTCTAAAATCTGATGCAGAAGACAGTGGGTAAAACTAACGATCAGTCACATATGAGAAACTGCACTCTAAGCATCGCCTAGAGAATTTCCTCAACTAGCATTTCCTCTATACTAAATATGTATGTTGCTCAAAGTCTACTTCACTAGGTATCTTCAACTATCTCTGTTTATAATGTTCCCATAGGCCTGTTTACCCACTGTTATCTACTTTAGCTCATCCGACTTTAGTCCTGAATCTCTTTATTCTCTTATGTAGCTTCTAAAAATTATTAGCATATGCATAGAAAACTTAGATTATCTTTAATCTTCTTACCTTTGCTTTTGCACTTTGGGATACTCCCTGTACCTTCAAACTCATCTTCACTTGTTAAAATTTTACACTTTGAGCTGTCCATAAGTCTTGTTTATATATATATTTTTGGAGACAGGAACTTGCTCTGTCACCCTGGTTAGAGTGCAATGGTGTGATCCCAAGTAGCTAGAACTACAGGCATACGCCACCACGCCTTGCTAATTATTGGAGTTTTTGTAGAAACAAGGTCTTGCTATGTTGCCCAGGATGTTCTCAAACTCCTGGCCTCGAGTAATCCTCCTACCTCCACCTCCCAAAGTGCTGGGATTATAGGTACAAGCACCATTTCCAGTCTTGTAATTATTTCTGTTGTTGTTGTCATTTTCAACCAATGTTCTTTTTCCTTACAATAAATTTCACTTGCCATTGAGCACTGCCTTATCATGTTACAATTATGTGATTCTTTGACTTATCATTAAAGTAAACTATTAGAAAAGTGGGAATATTTTAGTCTGTTGTATTACAAAATTTCTGATACTCAGTAGGTACTCAACCCATGCCAACTGTTAGAAGGGGGCTTCATAGTATATTTTCAATGCAAGGTAATACAACAATTTTATTTGATATATCCACGTGCTATATTGTATCATATCTCATTCGCAGGGCATTCTGCAGGTGTCTTTTCATGCTCTCTAACCCTTTATTCTCTATCCCCATCACTAAGGCAACACAAACCTATATGGGTATTATAGACCATTTCATGATAAAATGCACTGTCTCAGGAAGCACACAGAGAAGTATTATTCTCTTTTACCAACTTATAAACAAGTAATTCTCTAAAGTCATTTCTACACTTGAAATAATGCATTGAGTTAGTGGAAATTGTTTGTTTAATGTCCCTCTTCTCGAATGCAATATAAGCCTCTTCAGATTATAAACTGTGTCTGTCTTATTCATGACCATAACCCCAGGAACACAGTGATTGGGTCATAAAAGATGTCCTCATATTGCCTGATTAAATGACTAAACTTTCCATTCCCTTATTTCTTCATCTCACAAAAGGACTAATCTTTGTGAATGTGGAGATTACCCATAGACAATGTTTCATTGTTATAATGCCTAATGAGAACAAAGTTTAAGGTCTAAATAAATACAATGCAAAATGAAAGTAAAAACACTTAAAATATTTTTGGTGAAAAAAATGGCTTTATTATTTCTTTGCCTGGACATTAAATAAAATGTCTCCCAGAAAACAAAATGAAATACATAAAATAAAAACCAAAACAAAACCACAAATTCTTATACATCCTCCCATCTTCTTGAAGGAAATATTTATGATATTCTCTGAGATGGTAATAGTTTTTAATCCAGCACTATCATTTATTACTTACGTAGCCATATAAATATAGAAGTCTGGGGGAAATCCTTTAGGTTGACACTAACAAGGAAAATGTGTTTTTAACCATCTTTTTAAACATATAACTCTACCTAACTGACATTTTGAAAGCAATGCTGAAAAAAATTTTGATTTGGGACCCAGACTTATTTGACATGAATCTGAGTTAAACAGATATTTGTAAAAACACGATTTTAAAAGCAGTTAGTTTTCTATGTCATGATGATTGCTCCTGCAGAAGTTAAAAGGTGCTGGGTTTTGCTTAGTAGTGATCATCACCCATAAGAAACTAATTAGAAAACGATTCTAGGAGGCAAAATGTCCTTCAGGAGCATGTTGCTACAGCTGCCAATAGGCTAACAAAAACAAGTTACTGCCTAAAACTATGTTTTTGAGACATTCAAGATTTGAAAACAGTCCACCCTTCAGTAAGCTGTTAATAAAAAGTCATAATACAATTTTGCCCTAAATTTATCTAATATTTTAGGGTATGGTAAATAATGGCAGTCCTTTAGAATTGGTTAATGTTTTATTCTTCACATATAGTGGTTTATGTGACAGTAATTTATGTATGTTAAGTAGGGCATGTATGAAATTTCCTTTATTTGAATAAAATATTTTAAGTAACTTGTTACAAAGAATTTTTTTAAAAAAAGATCATCAAGTGTCATCTCTGGGCTATAAGGCAATGAGAAGTAATTTAATAAATCATTAATTAACATTAGTGTCATTATTACAATTGGATGAAAAACAGATATTCATTTTTTCTTCTTTTTTTATTTTGTAGAGATGTGGTATTGCTGTTTTGGGCAGGCTTATCTTGAACTCTTGTAGCACTTATGCGCTCATCCCACCTTAGCCTCCCAAAGCACTGGGAATACAGGCTTTGGCTACCATACCTAGTCAATATTCATTCTTGATAGCCCTATGGTGGGGTTTTATGGTTGAGGCATGTGTGTCAATACACCTTAGAGTCCTATACAATTTTAGACTCTAACACACAATTTTAGACTCTGACCTTTTTTTTAGATTGGAAAATATTTTAAAAGTATATTAGAAAGAGGGAGAGAGAGGAGATTCACCTCCCAAACGTAGGGGAGGAGGCCAAAGCTAGGAAACATGGTGATAATGGCTCAAGGAACCACATAGTCAAACCATGGTTAAGCAAAGTAATGACTGACTCTGATATTCTTTATCAAAATCTGACTTGTATTAAGCAATATTTATGAAAAACTAACCAAAACTCATCTCAAATAATTTTATTACAGGTTTTTCCCCACCAGACGTACCTTAATCTTCTACATGTTGCCACTGAATTAAGCTAAATCATCAAGTGCTGTGGAATAGTTAACCTGTATTGCCATGACTCTTGGTAGTACTGTTTGTTCTATGTTTAATTATTTATGCTTCTGGCTTGTCCTAAGGCAGGTTTTAAAAGAAGCAATTGTTGGTCATACCTTATTAAATTCATTCTTGTATTTTGGTATAACATCCACTCATCTTTCAATGTCACTTTTAAAATCAGTTGAGATTTCTCTAATTTGGCTTTCTTTTGTTTGCTTTTCTAATGGACCCTATGAATACTGTAATTGTTCCAGTTTGTTCATTACTCTGCCTACTCCAATGCATACAAGAAAAAGTGCAGCCAAATTCTAGGACTAGATTTCATTTGTATATAATTACCTTTCTCTTTTTTTTTCCCACTTTTCTTAAATCTATGTTTTTATTTTTCAAGTACTTATCTACTTATTTTATCCTTTTATATATACAATATATGAATAGAATTAGTAGCCAAAATTAATATTTCTTACATTCTTATTATATAATAATCATTGTTGAGACACTATTTTATGCATTAAAACATTGTCACAAGATGTCGGTAAGGTAACAATTATTATGTTCATCTTACAGATAAGGAAAATTAAGCTTGTGCCAGTTAACATATTCAAGGCCATGCAAGTTGTAAATAGTTTAATTAGCATTTGAATCCAGGTTTTTCTGTCTAGAGAATGAAAGTACTTAGTTCAGCATTTTTGTTGCTTCTTACATTACCATTTCAACCCTATTGTTGCTTTGCATCTCTTAAACCAGTCATTAATAATTAGGGGAACATCTCTTTGGTTTTCACTCATTTTCTGAAGTCATTCATAATCCTTTGGTTCTTTGGGTAAATTTCTATTGCTTTCTTACACAAAGATATAAAGGAGTAGACATAAAATAGTGATGTTCATTTTATATGCTCTATTTTTTGATATGTGAAATGCAAGTTAAATTTTACTGTGGGCAAAAATCCTGAAATCTTTTTGCACAATGACAGAATTTAAAAACTTGTTCTATCCCTTCTCTGCTCTCTCCTGTCTCTCAATATTTCCAAGTATATGAGTTTAAATGTCAGTCAATATGGCATTGGAACTATTGTCTTCCAGCAACACTAGAAGATAATGACAGTGAATCATTCTAACTCCTATTTAGAAAGACAAAGACAGCTTGGAATGCCTCTTGTAGAGGAGGTCAGATGATTGCTACATGATATGTTCTGAAACTACACAATGAACTGTTGCAATCCATAACTATTTTAAACTGAATAATTGTGTTTTCTTTTTAAAGTGATAGAAATCGTAGACTTAAGAATAAAGATTTTTGCTTTACTTTAAGTGTCATAAATCTATACAATTAGAAATAAAATAACTCAAGAGAAAATCTATGAAGGATCTCTTAGTAAACTCAGCAGAAGTTGCTTCCTGCCATCTGCCCATAGCAAGTTTGTGCGGAGAACACTTAATTAGGACTGATAAAATACATTATAAATGAAAAATAAAACTATATTTTGATAAATAAAGTTTGAACATTAATACTAAAGGAATAAAAACAGTATGTTTGAAAAAGAACAATTATTAATAATAACATTTAAAATGTATAGGAGACAGTGAATACATTGGAACTTTAAAGCAAAGTATCATCATAATGATTGATAAAAGTCATAATGATATTGATATAGATTACACACCACAAAATGTAAGCTTAGCTCTGTTCAGTCATTAGAGATCATAAAAATATTTTGAAAAGGACAAATGAAAAAGAGTGTTTATAGCCAGACAAACAATGTAAATCCTCAGTCATTCTATTTACTACATCATCTTGGGGAAATCATTAGTCTTTCTTAACCTCACATTTCTGTTCCTAGAAGGAACTGGGAACATTATGAGAATTACATTAGAAAATATGGAAGTGTTTACTAGATTCCCAGTCTTGTTGTAAGTGCTCGCTCACTTTTAGTTTAGTTTTAGTTTTAGGTTTTTTTTTTCTGTTTTAGTAGTTTCACCTGTTTCAATATGTACTAAAATAAAGACTAACAATAAGTTAGCAAATTTGTGGGAGGGAGGAGAGTTTGTTGTTGTTGATTATCTACTTACCAAAAACTCACAAGAGAAAAAAAAAGAAAAAAAAATGTAAAATTTCATTAATGAAGTGCTAATTGGGTGAGAAGATTATCATCCTAAATAAGGTGAAAGTCTGAAATGTAGGGCATTGATAAGCAAATGTAAATGTGTTTCCTTTAGGGACATAATACAAACTAATGAGTAAACAAATGTTGTTTAATAAGGATTCTGACAAATCTATTTCAATGAATGGATAAGAGACACATAATTAGCACATTATTCTATATTCTGGTAGAGTGCTTGAACCAAATCGTTTATTTAAATAACTTAAACATTTTTGCAACTCTATTAAAGCTATTCATTTACTTAATTCTATAAAAAAGTTTTTTTAACTCATTTATCTATCAAGTGCAAATATATCTCACAAATGTCCACAGTAAGATCATTATAAATTCTGAAATAATTCAACTAAAAATTAATAAAATTTGGCTATCAGTAACTTTGGTAGCAGAATGAAAGTGGATATGGAAGCCAAAATCAGAAGTCTTATTTTTATTTGAGCAGCTCAAATATAAGAAGCTTTGGTTTTATTTAGGAAACAATTATTGACCATTATTATCAATCAACTGAACGGGAGCGTAGAAATACAGTTTCCCAGGCCTCTTAGCTAGAGATTCAAGTTAATTTAACCTGGCATGAAGTTTGGGAATCTGAATGTCTAAGGAACGCCTAGACACCTATTACCATGATAATTTGGATAATATTTCTAGACATTGTCACCTTTCAAGATTTACTGCTAAAATTGGCTACTTGGCTATGATACATACTGGATAAATGACTTAACAACTATTTCTGCAAGTTTAGCAAAAAACAAAAAAAACCCACAAAAAACTGTCAACAATATATCAAACCCTATGTTGAATATTTTGAAACATGAAATAAACAACAAGATTTATTTTATTTTATTTTTGAGTTGGAGTCTTACTCTGTTGCCCAGGCTGGAGTGCAGTGGTAAAAATGAAAGTATTCATATCATTTATTCATGCATCAATTCTTTCATCTGTTTCATTCTTTGAGAACCTGCACTGCTTTTCATTATATGTATTTATTTATATTATTATAGATATGTGGGGTACAAGTCAGGATTATTATACAAGCCAGCTGTGTGCAGGTGAAGTTTGGACTGCCAAGTGGCCCTCACTTTTCCTGGTTTAGTACCAGGTACCGTTTGTGATGCTACACACCCACCCCTCCTATCCACAGCCCCTCATCAGATACATTGATTAAGGAAAGGCCACTGCCATCAAGGGACTGCTCAGAAATGTTTTTTATTAGCTGGGGATAAACTACTCATATGTAAGATAATATGCTAAATGGCCATTTGAACAAAATTCAGTAGACTGAATTGACTACCCAAATAATGGATCTTGATCTAGCTAGGAGGTGGGGGTAGTAAAGTGCTTCATGGAGGCGGTGACATTAGAAAGGATTAGGAGTAGATTTAACAAATAAAGACAAGGGACATAGTGAAGAACGCTGACTCTCAAATATATATTAAAAAAATTTTTTTTTTGTCTCAAGGACCTTATATATGAATAAAAATATAAAAATCTCCAAAGAAGTTTTGTTTATGTGGGTCATAACTGCTGATGTTTATTGTACTCAAAATTAATCTGAGAATTTAAAATATAGTTGCTTATTCATTTCATTTAAAATAATACATTTTATTTGGCACACTGTAATCCCAGCACTCACACCTGTAATCCTAGCACTCTGGGAAGCTGAGGTGGTAGGATTGCTTGAGACTAGGGATTCAAGGTCAGCAGGGGCAATATCAAGACCTCAGCTCTACAAAATAATAATTAAAAAAAATTTTAATTAGCTGGGTGTGGTGACACATGCCTGTAGTCCCATGTACTCAGGAGGTTGAGGTTTGAGGATCACTTGAGCACAGGCACACAAAGCTGTCATGAGCTATAATCATGTTATTGCACTCCACCCTGTGTGACAGAGTGTGACCCTGATTCAAAATTAGTAATAATAACAATGAATAACAAATTAACTTAACATTATTATAAGTAACAAATATTTTATGAAAAATAACAATGGTTTAAGAAAAACAGAATAGTCGAATTGCTTAACATTTTTGCAAAACTCATAGATAATTGAGTTAAAAGAAGACAACTGGATTCTTATACTGCTTCTGTACCATGCTGTGAAATCTATTTTTTGAAGTACATGAAGAAAGACTAGCCACACACCAATGTGCAACTGGAGGAGGAAGGAATAATTTATTAAATTATTCTAATAAGGGGTAGTTACAGCCTTTTCATACAATTTTGAATATTTTTTGATGCTACATCAAAACTTAAATGGTAGTTTCTTAATAGTTAGAATATGGAAACTAAAACATATCATTCAACTCTTGTCACATGATCTCATATCAGTGAACTCACAGGATCCAGAGACCACACTGTAAGAAAACTTGTATATAGCGTTCACAACATTAGACCCATCAAAAAACTCACCATTGCTTGTGTCCTTCTAATCTTAAATTTGTGTGAAACATTATTGTATAATACTTGGGATTATTTAAAAACAGATTTTCAAGTCAACAAAAGTGTTTACCCAAAAGTACTAAATTAACTTAAATGGTTATTTTATACAGATAATTACAAATTATCACATTTAAAGTAGGAGCTAGAATAATGTAATGCAAGAAATCTAGTAAAGTTTGCTCCTACCATTCATGCATTGAACAAATATTTATTGAATGCCTTCTAAGTCCTTTACATTATTATGTATACTAGAGATACAGTAGTGAACAAAACAGACCAAAAAAAAAAAAAAAAAATCACTCCTTGTCAGAATGTACATTCCAGTGGAACCGACAAAACACAATTGAGATAAAACAAAAATTAAAGCATATTATACAGAAGTATTAAGGAAAAGTATAAAGACACAAAGAAGATAGTTAAAAAGTGTGTGTTAGGGATTGGGAGTTGGAATACTATTAGAGTGAATGTCCAGTGAAAGTTTCAATGAGAGAGTGAAATTTATGTAAAGGCCTGAAATTCATGTTAAGACCTCACTGGGTCAGGGCTGTGGCATGTGTTCATGTAATTTGGTACTTGGACAAGAGGTTTAGAAGGGGGTAAATTGCAATTTGTGCTCTTCTCAACAAGCTGTGGGATCCATTGGAAGGTGTATGTTTTTCTTCCTTCAAAAAAACAAGCCAAGAAGATATCCAAGAGAGATTTCCAGGCAGACGATGGAGTACAAAGACCCTAAGTTGGATACACAACTGGTCTGTTTGAATGACATGAACCAAGAGAAATAGAAAGAAGTCAGAGAAGGTAGGAAGGAAAGAGAAGATAGAACAAGGGAATATTGCTGAGGATCTGTGGTTTTTAATAAGGACTTTGGTATTTACTCTGACTGAAATGGGAAACTACCAAGAACTTTGAATAGGAGGATGACATGATGCCACTTGTGTTTCAACAGGATCACTCTGGCTGCTGTACTGTGTACACACTGAAGAAATGCCAAGTTGGAACACTCAGGACATTTTCAGCTACAACTAGTAGTATATCAAACCAAAAGTGGCTTAAACAGTATAGACATTTAATATTTCACCTAACACAAGCTACAAAATATGAATTAAGTAGTTCATCAATGTCGGTAAGAACCTAGAAGGCCTTTTCTTTTTTTTGCTGATGCCTGATCTTCTTAATGTCTGTAGACTATTTCTTCTGGGCTCCAAAGGCTTCTTGGGTTCCTTTCATTACATCTTACTTTGACAACATAGTGTGTGCGAGTGTCCGGGGGAGTTTCTCATTTATATGAGGGCCGAAAAGATTCGTGTCTCAGTGCGTTTGTAACCCACTGCAGTGCCACAAAACACCTGATAGGAAGTTCTCACTTGGGCAGGGCTGTGGTTTGTGTTCATGTAACTTAGTACTTGGCCAAGAGGTTTAGAAGGGGGTTAAATTGCAATCTGTGCTCTTCTCAACAGACTGTGGGCCCCATTGGAAGGTGTATTATTTTTTTTCTTCCTTCAAAGGTGTTACCTGTTCATCATCCATTAACCCATAAGAATAACCTTTTATTTTAATTTTTACAAAGGTGCTCTTACTTAAGCTAGTTGTACCCTAGGTTCAGGCTACTGATTTTTCATACCTGGCCTAGACACAATATTAAATATTAGAATACCTGAACCAAGTCAGAAGAAAGGTATGAGATGGTTTGCAAAGTATCAAAAAGTATCTGCCAGAAAGATATTTCTTAAATGGGTAGATTTATATTAATACTTTCATTAAAAGAAACTTGTGAATATTGAACATAAATTCTGGATTATAAACTTTCATATACTTTGTCTGTTTATTAGTTCATTATTGCTATAGCAGCAATGTGTTTAATAGATTGTTTTAGCTATCTAATTTTTCTAACAATTAACCTAAGTTAATAATTACTACTTATGAGCCGGGCTTGGTGGCTCAACCTGTAATCCCACGCCTTTGGGAGGCTGAGGTGGGTGGATTGCCTGAGCCCCCGGGTTCGAGACCCACCTGGGCAGATGAGACCTCATCTCTACAATAAGTCAAAAAATTAGCCGGGTGTGGTAGCGCACGTCTGTAGTTCCAGCTACGTGGAAGGCTGAGGCGGAAGGATCGCCGGAGCCCAGCAGGTTGAGGCTGCGGTGGCTGAGAGCAGCCACTGCACTCCGGTCTGGGTGACAGAGTGAGACTCCAACTCAAAAAAATAAAATAAAATAAAATAATAAAAACGAAAAAGTAATTACTACTTATTAAATAACATTTCAAGGTATTTTATTTTTTTAAAGTTTAAAGGCAAAGTTTGATGTGCAAAGAGGCAATTTAGAGTTAATTTCTTAGACAACCCAAATCCTTAATATTAATTTATATAGCAGTCTATGATCAGTTATATCAGCAATTAACATGAATTAAATGAGCAACCTTGTTACATATAAATGCAGAGCTAATGGCTTGATAAGGTACAAAGGCACAGCTTTGAGGTAACTCTGATAATTATAGTTTTCTTTCGTTTTTTTTAAAGAGCAACTCATGGATTTTAAATGTTTTTAAATTTTGAAATACAGAATAAAAGTTTCTTTTCAAACATTTATGATAATAATGAGCTTATTTTCTCAAGAATATAAAATCCTTGCCATGAAACTAACACACAAGACGAGACTTTTCTTGGCAAAAAAGAATGTCACAGGCACTAGAGAATGCTTGGCAAAAGAACTGCTAAAACAAAAGACAGGAAACAAAACTCACAACTCTTACACAGCAGAGACTTACACATTTTGGAATAATAAAGAAGATGAAAATATTTCAAAAAACAAAAAATGATGCATTTTAATAACTTCAACTAAATATTGGAACCTAATAGTAGCTTATGCTTTCTATTAAGAAATGAAGGCATTGGATGCCTAAACAGCCCAAAATATCTCCATCAGTGTTTTTCTTAGCCTTAATGTCAAACTCCTACCATTCCTATTCACATACTCTGATAAAATATTTTTGTGGGTTTTGGTATCCACAGAAAGTTAAGTAAAAGTACTTAGAAAGAATTTCAGACTTTACCAGTTTTTAGTACTTGTTTATCAAACAAATTTATATTATGGCTACACTAAATAAAATTCATGATAATTCAAGGAAGATGTAAGATGTTTATTGTACTATGATCTAGACATATTTATAGTCTATTGAACTTTTGAACGATTGCTTCTAATAAAATATAATATGATTTGGGTGACAAGAAAATGGATTTGAATTTATTTGAGTATATATATATATATTTTTGAGTTGGAGTCTTACTCTGTCTCCCAGACTGGAGTGCAGTGACACGCTCCTGGCCACCACAGCCTCGATCTGTGGGCTCCGGTGATCCTTCTGCCTCAGCCTTCCAAGTAGCCGGAACTATAGGCGCGCACTACCACGCCCGGCTAATTTTTGATTTGCTGTGGAGACAGGTCTCACCAAGTCGCCCGGGCGGGTTTCGAACTTGCGGGCTCAGGCAATCCACTCGCCTCGGCCTCTCAAAGTGCTGGGATTACAGGCTGAGCCACCGAGTCCGGCCTTCAAGAGTTTATATTTTTTAATATGAAAGGGGACTCCTGTTTTCCTCATATAATAGTTTCTAATTTTAATAATTGTACCTATTGGCAATAGACAACTTATTTTGTTCTCATTATATTGCTTTCTTCTGTTTACAGACTTTAGCATAGAGTTCAAACATACATAATTCATCTTTATGATGACATAGATTCAACCTACTCTATGTTTCAACTTAATTCTTAACCTCCTGTGATATTTCCCTTCACATAAACTCCACATTAGTGACATCATTCCATTCCATGCTTACACTTTAGTACTTTTCATGTATTGAAGTCTTCCTACTTTGATCATTATTAATTTCACCAAAAGTGAAATAAAAGAGAAATGGAGAAAAGATCTAAGTAGCTGTTCATATGCGCCAGAGTTCTTAGCTTCAGTTGCAGGACTGCTTAGCTTGGGGGCAAGTTCTATGGAAGAGGAAAGGGGAAATACTGCCTTTGGTCTTGTGATGCTTTGATTCATAAGTTTGAGGAAGCCTTACTTAAAATAGCTTTTAGAAAAACAACAAACTCCAGTGTCCTTCTGGGTCCTCAGCCCTCTCTGATTCCTGAGTCCTGATTGTGATGCTGGCCATGTTTCCAAACCGCGGATTCACTAGGTCCCCTTTGGTTGTAGGACAGGAAATGAAACGTTAGGAGCTCTGCTTGGGGAACAGTTTGCTACTTATGATTTTCTTTTGTTCTAAAACGTTTATTTTGAGGAGCAGCAGTTACATATGATTTAATGACATTACTTGTCTAATGGCATTAACAAAGGTGTTGCAGCAGTTCACTGTTATAATCCTGTGTTCAGAAAATTCATTTAAGCTTTTCCATTTATACTGCAGGTGTGTCCTAAAACTGTTCCTAGTGTACTTGTACAGTTGCATTGAAATGCATGCTGAAATGCACGTTGGTTTGAAGATGTCTTTTCTCATTCCTGCCCCACCCCCTTTTCTCCAACACCCATTTCTGTATATTTGTGGTGAGGAAAGTACTTGTTCATCATAGACATGGACATTAAGAGACATTCAAAAGTCAGAAACATCAGTAATGTTTCTCTTTTCTTAGTTCATTCTGCAGAGTGGAAACTGGAGCCTATTAGATTTGGTAGTACTACTTTGAGTCCCTAGGGAAAATCCAGCCCACTACACAGTAGACAGCTAGTTTAAAAAATATTTTTAAACAAGGACACTTCTTTCCAAAAAGTGTCACCAAATGTGTTCTTGTCTCAGACTTACACTGTCTTAAAAGTTTGGAAAGATACACATCTCTCGTCCCTATTAGAGGCTTGGCCTTCAGATCACCTCAGCAAACTGTGGCTCTTAACTTACTGCACAAGGGTATTCGCTCTCCTCAGGTGTAGGGAAATGCAAGTAAATCTTAAAAGTAAAAAGCACTAATTAGTTTAAAAAGTCACTTTTTGGGTTTTTATTATACAAAAAACAGAAATACTTTTTTTGATTTCCTAAATTATACTTTGTTCCTGTGTAATGATTCATGTTTATGAAGACAGTTGAATTTTAGCAGTCCTAGCTTTTCAAAGAAACTGTTTAATGCAAAACTTTCTACATGCCATTCAGAAATTATGTATATCTTTTATGACCTTTATTCTGTATTTTAATGTACATATTTAGCTATAGTGTGATTTGTATATTTCACTGTTTTAAAAAACAAACATCAGAAAGCTTGTTTCAAGTGGAAGATAGAATACAAAATAAAATGTTACTTGTGTATTGGTAAAAAAAATGTTTTTAAGATGTCTTACTTGGGGGTATGTATGCAAGGTGGAAATCCAACAAAATTGGCAAGTTGATCACAGTAGAAAAGATCTTGTTGTTTTAAATTAATCAATGCAGAAGTGAATGCTTATAAAATTAAAACAAATTATTTTAAAGTTCAGTTCAGATGCTTCTAGGGTATTAAAGAACTTAAAGTCAATCACCTAATTATAAGGTTTAATGTAAATCATTAAATATTTTGAGAAAGCCAAAAAATGCAGAAAGCTACAAAACAACATAGAACAAATTTCTCTGTACATAAATCCGTAATTATCTATAGAAACATTTTGTCATTTAAAATGTGTTTTTTATTAAAAAAATTAAACATTACAGATCAGGCTGTTTACTTCTTTGTTCCCTCTTCTAATCACATTTCTTATTGCTGGTGGAGGCATTAAAAATAATAATTTTAGTGTATTTTTTACTGTTGTGTTTTGCTCTCTATATTTCTGTATTGCAATTATTGAAGGAACACTGATCACTTTGAATACTAAAAATACCTAAATCTTATAAAAGATATGGTTTAAATTGTATTGAATTGAGCCGGTTAAATGTATTAATTCAAAATATTAATTTTTCTGAAGCATACATAAATTTTAAATTGGCTACACACGTGTGTATTTAAATTTATCTATGTCTTATCACTGTGCTAAGTCAAATTTATAATACTTTCTGTATTCTTCCACGTGAGTAGTTGTTTGCAATTAGTTGTTTACATTAAATGTATATATTAGAGAAAATGATTTTAGTATTGCATCTAGGTTATTTTGTCAATATACATTTTTAAACAAAAAACCTGATGTACTGACACAAAGTAGGAGTTTTGTACAGCTTGCAATAAAATAATTAACTATAATGTGATAGTCTTAATCAATAGTTTTCAGTAAAATTTGAATCTGAAATGGATGAAATGCTAAAGGTATTTGTATATACATCCTGTTTCCCAAGGCATCATCTGAAGTACAAAGGGTGCATTCTAAATAGAACTGCAGAAGTTTATCTATTGAAAAGACACTGCAGAAAACATTACACCATCCACTATTCCCGGGGTATATACAAGGATTCTGAAATTCTCCAAGCCAAGGACTTTCCATAAATTGCATAGCAGTCAAGACAATTCACTTCTAGGAAGAACCATAACAAAACCAGAGATAACATAGTACTGTTTTCTTTTGTTTCTGTTTGCTGCTATCAGTGTCTTGAATCATTTGGACTTTGAATTAACTCTTCCTGCTTGATCCTTTGAGAATTTTCAGCTTTCTGCTATTTTGACTGATTTTTCTGACTTTCATTTTTTACTTAACAAGGCATTTGAGTGCTCCTTTGGTTCTTAAGACCTAGTTATACCAAGTTCACCAGGTTGTCCTGATTCTTCTTCCTACACATTGACTCACAGCTTCTAGACTTTTAACAAATATTCCAAATATGTGTGAATGCCATAAAAAGAAGCATTCACTCAAGAGTTTGAAGGGAAAGTTTCTTGTTGTAGCCCTCTCCCCTATGAACTATTAAACCATATAGAATTCATACATTCTCATGTCTCAGAGCGTAGTTAGAACCAAATGAGAACTGAATGTGAAAGTATTTTAATATGTAAAGCATATCTTTTTCTGTCAAACTTGTCATTTCTAGATTATTTCAAGACAAAAAACATCTTTTAAAAAAGAGAATGCAAATAGTATTATGCAACTCTTAGTTAAGACATCTCAAATTTCATTCATCTAAAAAATATGTGATGCTTGGCAAAACCAAGCACACTATAATTCTCACTATTATTCCTATATTTTCAAAACTAGACACTTTGGTTCTTTCTCTTTATTATGCGATACTGAGAATTTATAAACTTATGCCAATTAAAAACTGTATTTATTTAATAATACCAAGGATTAGTTACTGCAAAGAAGATGCAGACAGAAAATTTTAAAAATATCATAAGCCTCTGAATAAAAAAAATCTCTAATTGAAATTATGTCATCTATGCCACTACAATAACTTCTCTCATACTTAGTAGTCAAATATTTCCACAACATATTACTATTATATTTTTTCAAATTTATTTTGCTGTTTCTTTTCAAATAGTTAATTATGCCTACTCTAAATACTAAGTATTTTACAAACTTTAGTTTATTCTCATAAACAGAGATTTCAAGGAGTTTAATAATTAGCCCAAGGTCACAGATTACTGAGTGAGGCAGCTGGGATTTTATCCTCAAATCTGATTCTGGTGTTGTTTTTAAAAACCCTGTTCACTACTCATGCTGTCCCTGCACACATACTCTTTACTTTAGACCAGTGGTTTTCAATATTGGCTGCACATCAAAATCACCCAGGAGCTTTAAAAACTTCTTTTGTCAGGACCTCTCTCTCAGAAATTGCGGTTTAACTTGTCTGTGATGGAGGTTTGTGGTGATACCTGAGAATAAGTTTTAAAATTTCCCTCGGGTGATTCTTACATACAAACAGCATTGAAAAAGCTCAGATTTGGCCAAATGTGTCCACTGTCTGGTTAACACTCTGAACAACAATGCTTTTCTATCACCAAAACCTTTGCTCATGCTGAGAGGTAGAGTGACCTCACGAAAAAACAAGGGCTTTGGTGTACGACTGAAATAAATGGTTTTGAATCAATGCTCATCACCAATCTGTCATGGAAACTGAGTATATATAGTGGCAATGAGACTCTTGCAACATAATGTCCTCATTTAAAAATGAGGAAAATAAAATATATTTTGCAGAATTATTATGAAGGCTATAATGCATATGCATATAAAACAGACACAATTATATAGTTGTTTTGACTTTAAGACATTCATGTAAAAAAAGCAATACATATGCTTCAAATGTATATTGCAAAAGGGTGGTTGTCCACAGGTAGAGATGAATTGAATGTGTTCAGCAGTGTCGTACAAAAACTTCACATCTGCCTCACACACCCACAAATGACATAAAGTATGAAGGAACACTGCTAGCAAGACTGTTCTGGGTGGAATAGGAAATTCCAATGGAATAGCATCACACCATGTAAACGTAAGGAAGACTTTTCTGACTTTTGCATATATGTGCCACTTGCCTATGTCCTTAAAGCTAAATAAATAGCAAACAAGTTGGTGAGCAAGATCATTTCCAAGCAATTCACCAAATCAGACTGTTAATTGTCCATTAGAATAGGCAAAATAGCTCTTATTAAGTGTGCCTTCTGCTCACAATGCCTTTTCCCATTCTACCTGGAAAAATCCCATCATTATATTCTAACACCAGTCTCAGTTGCCATTTTCCTTTTGAAATGTTTTCTGAATGCAAAGGTAGTAGCTAACAACACTTACAGTCTTTTTTGCATCAATGACCTAGAATGCAAAATTTAAAAATGGATTCTGTATCATTAATTTGTTAATTTAAATATAATTTATTGAGCACTAACTATAGAGCAAGATTTCAGATAAAAAAAAATGCTATCCTTTCCCCCTTATCAGTTACAGTCTAATGGTAAAAACAGACGGAAAGTAGTGACACACAGTTGAAGTTTAGTGTAACATCTGAAATAATAGAAACAGGTGTGCATATGGTAATAACAAAAAAGAGTGCATGATTATTAGTGTCTCATGTGTAGATGTGTCAGAAAAGATTTCACACAGTTGAATGTGATTGAGGTCAGCTTTACAGAATTTTTTGATAGCATAGCTTTTACTGACAAAGGTAACATTGGCCTGGCTCTACTGTTTATAATTCTGTGAACATGGACATGATATACAACTCCCCTGTGTCTGTTCCTTCACCAAATTTCCATAATACTGTATTACATTAGGTAATACATGTAAAAGATTCAGCAGAATATCTATTATAAGCTAAGCCATCAACAAACCAGTTATCTTGATACAAATCAATTAAACCTTATTAGACTGGCATACCAGAGGAAATAATAGGATTTGCAAAAAATAGGGAAATTACGGCCATCTCAAGAAGCTGTTAACAATACATCAGAAACTGAGCATTTGATATTTATGGGAAATGAAGGAAGATATAGCTGGACAGGTAGATTGAGGCTGGAATTGAAACGCCTTGGTATGTTGTTCTAAGGAGTATGGACTTTATCCTGAAGGCAACAGGAATAGAGTTTGATTGGGAGAATGACATTACAAATCACATGGAGGGCCATAATATTATCAGGTTATAATTAAACACACACACACACACACACACACACACACACACACACACACACACACACACGTGCAATGATGTAGATGATGGAAGTGTAATGAAATACTCAAAGAATTAAGCCAAATAGGAAATAGCAAAAAGAAGTTATTGCTGACATTTAGAGATAAAGAAGGTTTGAAAGAAACATACTAAACTGGGTTTAAGAAGGTAGATTCAACATTACTTGAATAATTAGGTGCAAATGTGGATTATGCAGGTTCCATAGGGACCTCTGGGGCCCTGAATTATGGTGAAGGTCAGAAAAATTATTACAGATGGTTAACAAATGGGAGTAGATTTTAAGAATAAGATAATAGATGCAGTTCTAAGGTAAGTGAGAGACAGCTAGGTAGTTATGCACAAAGTTCTGGACCACAGCAGAGGGCTGAGAACTGGAGATATGTGTGGTATACTACATCCCTATTTGATTTTAAATCAATAGTTTTTATTCACCATAAAGTTGTCATCAATTTTAAATATAAGCAGAGATTTGTCAATTGTTACTGAGTTATATGCTTTATGTTCAATATTCACCAAAATCAAGGAAAATCTTGCATCAATTATCAGAATTCCCATTTTACATAAGAGTTATCTAAACTTTCAATATAAACTTTTTTTCCAGATAGAAAATGTAAAACGTAAGATTTTAAGCTCTTTCTCTTCTTCATTTTACCAAATCTTGATATTTATTTTGCCTGGCTAGATTGCAGACTATCAGTTTACATAAACCTGCGCACAAGAAAGCATACATTAATGTATTAGCAATAGTAAGGTTTTTAATGTGACTAAATCAGAAGAAAATCTTCAATAAAACGTATTTTTCTTTAAGCTTTACTCTTTAGGTATAATAAAATGAAGACATATCAGGCATCAATATGTGTTAGTGAAATATCTTGTAGAATTCAAATATGAAAACTTAAAGAAAATTTTTTATGTCTGACTTTATCTAAATTAATAGAAAAGTCAATGTTCCTTCACAAATTCATATTGTAATAATCAGTTATAGTTTAGGAACTGCAAGGCAGAAGAATTTGATACTTCAAGATAGAGGACAATGGAAAACTGAAGGTACACATATCTGAAAAAGCTACACAAAACAAAACAACCTTAGTCAATATCTAGAGGAACAGTTTAGTCCTGGACATTATCTAAGTAATAAAATGACATGAAATGGATATCCATAGGTGTTTAGATAATGCATTATTTTCCCATTTTGTTAAGCTCTGAGTGACTCTGAACTGCGAGACACCTGTCAAGTAGAAAGGAACTTCAAGCAACACCTTCAAGAAGTAGCAAATTAAGTATATGTCAATGAGTTGTTGAACTGAATGAGAATGTCAAACATGCCAGAATTACAGACACTTTCTTTATCAGGTTGCAAGATTATAATGAGTTCAGTAGAAATCATTTGAATGTAGTTAATTTTTATTATAGCTGTATTCTATAATGTACTATTGCTTATACTCAAGGCCTAGAAATATATATTTATCTTCACTAAAATTACTAGAGACATGCACAAATATTAACATGTAAAAAGACTCTTTGCAGACCCCCTAGTAATTAAAAATTAGAAAAATATAAATATTCAAAAATAGTGGATGATTTTAAAAATTAGGACTTATCTGTGTCTGGGAATGCTATGCATTCATATGTATTTTTACCCCAAGAATATGTAATAACATAGGATCAGGTGCATCTAGAATAAGCTTAAAAATGCTGAAAAACGTTAGTGTTTTATGGTGACAATATCAAAGATAATAGATAGTCAAATGGCATATATCGTCATTTGTAGTGATGTGGTATATATTGATATAGGTGTAGAATGCATCATGAGGAAACTCAAGTGAGTTACAGTGAAAATAATGCTTTTTTGGATGATAGAATTATAAGTAGTTTTTTATTTTCTAATTTACACTTTACTGTTTTTTTTAAGATTGTCTACATTAATCAAGCTAAATAATGCCTAAAAATTCTGACCTGACACTTATTAGGTGTTCAACACAGTTGTGAAATATTGCTTAAATTAAGGACGATTCATTTATATGTTATTTATTTTTTTAAACTTACTTAACCAAAATGCTCTCAACTAAGATATCCTTTGAGTGACTTACTTTTTTCTCTTCACTGATTCTAGAATAATGTCACAAAATATTTTATGCTATCCAAATGAGAATATCAATTTCTCAATGTTGGCCAATGTAGGAATAAAACAGTAATGCGATATCACAATCGTTTGCAAAAATTGCCTCTGTTAGCATGTGTATATTTCGTTGGGTGATAGTGGCTACAGATTTCATGTTCTGTGACCTCAAGACAATAGTGTATGTAAAGTAGACCTGAGATTGAATCTAACACTTCAGTTAGTTCCATTAAATTGATCTTTTAATTCAGTCTATGGGTCTCTCTGTTCCTGTTTATGAACTTAAGTTCTACAAAAATAAAGCCATAAGAAAATTATGCTTTATCTTTTTTTCACTTGAAAATTTCTTCCAGAATGAATGTTGTCTTTTACAATTAAATCACTTTATTTATTTTAAATTTCCACCCCCTAAAGATGTTAATTTCTATTCTAAATTTATTCTGTTAAAATGCTTGTAAGCAGTGTTAATTGTGTATTCTGATCTTATAGTCAAAAAGTAAATTCTGGTTTGACTTTATACTTTATGGGTATAATGAGATATTTGATATTTCCATCCATTTCCTATTATTTCTGTAACAAAATTACCACAGATTTTGAGACTTACAGCAAGATGAATATATTATTTCATAATTCTAGAAGCCAGAATACCCAGGTAGAACTTAAGGAACAAAAATCAATGTTGCTTTTAAAGGCTTTAGAAAAGAATTTGTTTCCTTGAATTTTTCCAGCATATAGTGGTCACTCTTCACTATCCTTGGGCTATGGACTTTTCTTTCATCTTTAAAGCCAGCAGTGAAGCACCTTCAAATTATCTCTTCCTTGAACACTTTTGTTTCCTTCTTATAAGAACCCTTGTCATTACTGTATGCCCACCCAGATAATCTGGGAAAATCTCCCCATGTTAAGAGCCTTAATTTAATTCTACCTGAAAAGTTTTTTTTGCATGTAACATGTTCGCAGATTTCAGGGATTAGGACATGGACATTTTGAGAAGTCATTATTCTGACCTTCAGTAATACATACATACACAATTAGTAAGCATTCAGATAATCATATGAGGCAGAAACTCTATCTCTAAAAGAATACTTTAAGTTATTGTATTGATATATTCCTCATACTGACTCCTTTTTCCTGTCCTTTAACTTATATGGCATAACTTATCAATGCTTATTTTCATTTATACTTTTAGGTAAGCTTTTGAATATATGGTAATTAATTGACCAATGTCTCATGACCATTTATTTTGCTAGTGCTTTCTTTTTCTTTTATATTATAACTTTTATTATGTGCATAAAATCCTCACATATTATTCATTTGACAAATAATCTAGTTTTAACTGTTTCTCTGCTTATTCGATTGTTTTCCTTTTTTCTCATTCATTGATACTTATTTTGATAGTATCCGTAGATTTTTTTTGCACATAACACTTAAAATATTCATCACTGAAAGAAAATATACTAAAAAGATAGAAATGGATACCAATGTTAATCAACATATATGTTGCCTAAATACTTATTTCCCTTATGAGTTCTTTGAAAATAAGCAAATAATACACATTATTTGTATACACAATATGCAGATAATCCAGAAAAAAATAGATAAGAAACTCCCACTTAAATAGTACTCAAATTGGTCAAAATATCAAATGAAATAAATGTTTAAGGAAATTACATATATTAGCATGTGATTATAGAACCTCAAGTTTGGAACAATGTTGGGTAAAAGTGTGAAAACTGAACTTTTAGAATTGCAAGAGAAAAAAAGATTATTGGTCTTCCAGATAACAGGTGAACAACTGACACACTGTTTTGCAATTCCCTTTTACATTGAATCTCCAATTTTTTATGTCCTGCAACATGTGAAACAGCCATTTTCATCTCTGGAATTTTGCCTTTTGCTCATTTTTTGTCTTAATCTTTCTTGAAATGACTTTATCTTTGCTCTCTGCCTACATGAATATTATACATCCTTCAATATCAATTATAATAATGTCTTCCTTCATTTGAGTTAATCATTTAATGTCTCCTAAGCCTTTATTTTCTTATGTGCAGTTACAAATAACAATAGTACCTAATTGCAGGAGTTTTGAAAGATCAAACAAAATGTTTAGAATTAGTAATACTAAAGTAAAACAATTTTCAAATTATAAAATTCTGTCAAAATAATAGTCATTATTAATATCTTAAACTATACTTGAGATATACAATACATGTCAAGCTTTTATATATTTTAGATCTCAATGGCCATACATAGTGCTGAAGATAAGTTGCAAACAGGAAAAAGATACAGTACTTCGTGTAAAAGAAAATAGGTGTCAGAATAGTGAGAACAAAAATATAAGAAGAAAATTATTATACCTGATACATAATAAGAAAAGAGTCAGAAAAAGGTATTGAAGGAGGATGGAAGAAGAGCAGCTAAAACAGTTTTGGAGAACAGGTAAAAATAATTTTATTTCACTTACTTCACTTATATAATCCTTTAATATGGATAATAAAAGATATAACCAGCACGTCTCTAGTGTCCATATATTTAAAAAATTTCATTGTGTAGAAGACACATTTCTAGTTCTTTTAAGAATAGGTTTCTAGTTCTTATAAGGAAGAGTTTACAGAAAGAGTGAATAGGATTATGACGAATAAATTATGACGAAAACATAATTTATTTTTATGTCTCTGGGCGTATGTATGAGAGAGAGAGAGAGAGAGAGAGAGAGAGAGAGAGAGAGAGAGAGAGAGAGAGAAAGAGAAAGACTTATATTCTATTTCCTAATACAATTAACACAGTTTAAAATAAAGATCCAAAACCCCCTTAAATCACAGTAGAAACAAAAGGGCCAAGAATAAAAGACATTTGAGAGAAAAATTATTCCAGAAATTTAGAATTGTGAAAATCAGTATATTTGCACATATCTAGGAGAGAAAAGATCAAAACAAAATATGATTGTGTGGTGCCAAGATGGTAATTTAGGGAAAAGAATCCCAAATCTAATTTGCAGAGTTGAATGAGAAACAAAAGAGAGAATCTGAACACTTGAAAAAAAGAGCTCTAAGAAACAAAGTTTACAAACTATTAGATATTGTCCAATTCTTTATGAGATCTTATAAGAAATGATGAGAATTTAAAGTACTAAACCTAGCAGATCTAAATTTAGAATTTCCTGTCTCTGAAGTACATTTTACTAGTAGGTTTCCTCTTAATAAAAATTGGTAATCAAATAAATGTGTTAAAGCTACCTCAAATGAAAAAAAAATCTTTTTGCTATATAAATTCTCAGAACCAGTGTTGAGGTACACTGAGGATCTTCAAGAGAGGTATGTGTGTTTTCTAAATGTATTTGACCATCATTCTATTTTTCTAGTAATTCCTATTAATATCAAAAAGAGGAGCTTGAGGTTTGAGACCAATGAGAAATGCCAATTTATTCATTCCTTTTATTTATACTATTTTTTAGAAAATTGTATACATGAGGTGATTGAGGAACAGAAAGGCAAAAATTCTTACCAAAAAATGCACAGCAATTTAATAAAAGAAGGACAATGATATAGTTTTTAAAAGCTGTACTGCAGTACTTATTAGCTGTATTGCAGACCTAACCACTCATAACTATGTATGGACATAAACTTATCTGAAAAGAGGGTCTTGGCTGTGCTGTTATCAAGTTAAGATGAGGTTATTAAGGAGGGCCTTAATCCAACTTGACTGTTGTTCTTATAAGAGGAGGGAAACTTGGACATAGATACACACAGTGAGAGCAGGATGTGATGACACACACACATAGAAGTATGTCTGTCATGTGAAGACACAGCCAGACACCAGAGTACTATCTCAGGCCACAGAATGCCAGGGGCTACCAGAAGCTGGAGGAGGAGGCAAAGAAGAAATAATTCCCAGAAGATTTAAAGAGAACATGGGGGCCCTGCTGACACCTTGATTTCAGATTTTTTGCTTCCAGAACTGAGAGGATAAAGCCTCCTTGTTGTTTGCAGCCACTTGGTTTGTGTAACTTTGCTATAGCAGCTCTGAGAAACTAATATGCAAAGAGTGTGTTGCTGTACACTTTTTTAGCACTCAAAGGAATAGAGTAGTTACTTTCAAACATGGGTCTCCCTGAAAAACAATAAGACAAATATGTGAATGGGTTACAGATGGAAGTGAAAATAAAATGCTCTGATAATCTTTTCACTAATTTTAACATCACACAGACACAGAGGAAAGGTAATAATATGAGGAGGAAAACAGGCTGGTAGAGACTTTTTGACTCCCTGAGCGGAACCATGGCAGCTGGCAAGACCAAGCACCTTATGAATGACAGCAAAAGGGAGTCAAGAAAAAAATGGTCGATCCATTTTCTAAGAAAGATTGGTATGATGTGAAAGCACTTGGCTCTATTTAATACAAGAAATATTAGCAAAACGCTTGTCACCAGGATTCAAAGAACTCAAACTGCATCTGATGGCCTCAAGCGCTGTGTATTTGAAGTCACTCTTGCTGATCTGCAGAATGAAGAAGTTGCATTTACAAAATTCAAGCTGATCACTGAAGAAGTTCAGGGAACTGCCTGACTAACTTCTGTGGCATTGACCTTACCCATGACAAATGTGCTCCATGGTCATAAAATGGCAGACTGTGATTGAAGCTCATGTTGATGCCAAGACTACTGATAGTTATTTGCTTTGTCTGTTTTGTGTTGGTTTTACTAAAAAACAGAACAATCAGATCTCAAAGACCTCTTACACTCAGCACCAACAGGTCCACAGGATCCAGAAGATGATGGAAATCATGATCCAAGTAGTGCAGACAAATGACTGGAAAGAAGCGGTCAATAAATTGATTCTAGACAGCATTGGAAAAGACAGAAAAGGCTTGCCAATCTATTTGTCCTCTTCATGATGTCTTTGTTAAAAATGTATAAATGCTGAAGAACCCCAGGTTTGAATTGGGAAAACTCATGGAGCTGCACGGTGAAGGTAGTAGTTCTGGAAAACTACTGTGAACAAGAATGGTGCTAAAGTTGAATGAGCTGGTGGGTGTGAACCACCAGTCCAAGAATTCATTTAAAATGCAGACTCTTAATAATGACAAAAGTCCAATATGTGATAGTTTAAAAACTCAAAGGCTGGTACAAAAGGTACTTTAGTTCCTTGAAATACAAAATTTTGTAATATATGGGTTATCTACTATTAGGGAGGATATTCACTATTAGAAAAAAAGGTGACATCAAAATAATATATTTTCTTTCTCATCTTTGTTATATTTACCATTAAATCTGCATTGATTATGAAATCTTAATTTACCTATGTGTTAAAACTCAGTGATTTTTAAAATTTCATAGAGAAAAATATGGCATTATATTAAGATTAAGAAGTTATCACCGAAAGATTTAGAGCATACCTCAAGGGAGAAAAACAAACATAAAGTCTTTTAAAAAGATTCTGATATTACTTTGAAAACAAATATTACCTTCAAAACAGGTAGCGAGCAATTAATAAACTTCTCTGATCTCTATCTTATCACTTAGATTTTGGGATTTCTCGCATGAAGTAACCATAGGATTTATATACAGTTTTATGTATTAATAGCACAGAAATATGCAACAGCAATGCTATGCCTATTGGTTCAGACCTATGCTAAGGCCCTGCCACTAATCTGCTTCTGCTACAATGAAGGAGTCTGGTAATGATAGAGTCAGTAGCATACCACAAAGACATTCTCCCCACTTGATTTGAAAACCTGCTATGAAGTTACTAAAACAAAAACAGTATGGCATTCTCAGATTAATAAAAAAATATAGCTGTGAAGAGAATAAGGGGCTCAACAATTAGATCCAATTACATATTGATAACATATTGTATAAAAACTGCAGGTTTGTAATCCAGCAGAACTAGTATTAATTAGGTAATAAGTGATACTGGTGCAATGAACTATTCACCTATAGGCATGATATTGGATTTTCTTTCAATATCAGTGATCAGCATCAGTGATCACGCCATTTCCCAGATAGATAAAAAAATTGTAATGTAAAAAACATAGTCAGGGATTAAGGAGACCAAAGGTTGAATGGGCATAGAACAGAGGATTTTTAGGATAGTGAAACAATTCTGTATGATTCTATAATGATGGATGTATGTCTTTATACCATCATCAAAACCTCTAGAATGTACAACACAGCAAGTGAAATATAATGTGAACTATGGATTTGTATGATAATGATGTGACATCGTGGATTAACCAGCTCTAACAAATATACCATTCTGGTGCAGGATATTGATCATGGAAGAGGCTATGAATGTGTGAAGGGGACAGGTGTGTAATTAAATTATCTGTACTTTCTGCTCAACCTCGCTATGAAAACTGCTCAAAAAAATAAACTTTGTTAATTAAAATTGCACAACTTTGTATTGACATGTAAAACTGAAACTATAATAAAAACACTGGCATAAAGAACAGCATAATAATTTGCAAAATTAAAAAAACATGCTATAGAATATTATACACTAGTTAATAAAATACAAGGTGGTATTTCATTGCATACTTGTGTGGGCATGGCCACCAGAGACAGACTTCCTGGGTTTGAATCTGGACTATTTTACTTACTATTTGGGTGACAGAAAGCTATTTAATTTCCTTTGGCCTCTGTTATTATTATTTTTTTGGTCTATAAAATAAGGATAATTAAAAAAATCAACCTTTTGGGGTTGTTATCAGTATTTTATGTTAATAAAATGTAAGTCACCAGAAAAGTAGTTGGCATCTATTTAAGCACTACACTATATAATGTTAGCCTATTGTATATTATTACATTAGATTTACTATGTGCTTATACTACTTTTTCACATAATAATTTTATAAATAAGTATGCTCATGTAATTATGGCCAAGGTATGTAGCTTTCAGGACACAATTGTTTTGAAGACTAGAATAATGCATGTTGTAGCCCAAAACAAATTTATATGCTAAAATATAGTTTTAAATACTTATATGCAGTTTTTAAGCAAGAAAAGGTGCACTTCAAAGTGTTTACAATGATTATCTCAGTGGGGGTGGCATTCTGAGAACTGAAATATAAAAGGTTTTTGCTCAGAGAGGATTGTACAGATAAATTACTTGTATAAAGAAATAACAAAATTTCATCCATATGATTAATATGTCAAAACTTAGCATGATATTACAAACATATGTTAAACTTCGAGACAAAATGCAGAGGTTGTGTACATTTCTCAGGGGCTCTTCTCATATGACTGGCATGGCATAGCATTTTTTAAAAGACATAATGTTGCATGCCATAAAAACAACTGTCGGCATCTATAGACAGTGTATTCAAAGATAAATGCTTAATGTTTTTATTCATCCTTTTAAAGAATAATGAATGAGCCAGGTGCTATGCTAGGTATTTTATATGCATTATATATTTTGGCCAACACATCGGCCCTCTAAGGTAGACGTTGTGGATTTCTCTGTTTCTAGATGACAAAACCGAAAATTTAGAGAGATTAGGTAATTGAGCTAATAAAAAAGTGGAGTCAGTATCCCAATATCAATAATTTCTCCATAGTTTAAAACTTTAAAACTTTTTAAATTCCATATCTTATTTGGGAAACTTTTGTGTCTAAATCTGCCCAAGAGGGATCTATGTGTCACATCTGAGTCCTGACAGCCCAACTTATCAGAACCAACTGATTTGACTTCATGCCCCTATAGAATTTGTATTTTTCCCCATTACATGCTGAAATTGGAACACTTCCCATTACACTTTAGACTTTGTTTTTGAATGTCTACAAGTGTCAAAAATGATTATGATGCCAATACTAACTGACTGTATCAAAGATTATGAACAAAATCTTTGTTGTTAGTCTGAACTATATGTATATGACTGAGGTTAACCTCTGTCTCAATTGAGATGCTCTCCATGTTGATATATATGCTATTTTATTTCCCATTTGCCACAGCATGGATTCCTTCATAACTTTTAATTCTTTTTTCTTTTTCTTTTTCTTTTTTTTTTTTTTAGTTGGAGTCTCACTCTGTCGCCCAGACTGGAATGCAGTGGCCGCTCCCGGCCACCGCAGCCTCAACCTGCTGGGCTCAGGCGATCCTTCCGCCTCAGCCTTCCAAGTAGCCAGGATTACAGGCATATGCTACCACACCCGGCTGATTTTTTGATTTTTATTGTAGAGATGAGGTCTCGCTGCCCAGGCGGGTCTCGAATCCGCGGGCTCAGGCAATCCACTCACCTCAGCCTCCCAAAGGCGCGGGATTACAGGCTGAGCCACCGAGCCCGGCTAATTCTTTTTTCAATGTCTTTATTTCTCATCTCAAAGCTACTTCCTCAGATTGCTTCTAGGGGTGTATTATCATATTTTCTTTATTTCTTTGCTTCCTTCCTCCTTATTCTTATGTTTAATGTTATTTTTGTTGTTGTTGTTGTTATTGTTGTCTTAACTGACATTTTCTTTGCTTTGCCATCTCCCAAGTTAGTCCAAATTTAGAATGTTTAAGTCCTACTTTTGAAAAAAAATATGTAGTATTTCACTGATATCCTTAGCTGATTCACTTTATGTAAATCACTAAGTATTTTTCTTTATTAATATATAGAAAGTGTTAATGATATTACCTAACTCATAAACGGATCTTGAGCAATTATAACGCTATGAGAAAGCGATTGGCAGTAATGGGAAACCACCAGGGGAGGGGAGGGTGGGATTGGCAGCTGAGGGAAACTGCTAGGGGAGGGAGGGGCATACCTCATCAACAAGGGACCTGCATGATAAATGTTTATATACCTAACCCTGAAATGTACCCCACATATTTATAATAAAAATAAAAAATAAAATAAAATAATTGAATCAATACATGTAAGCACATATGAACAATAAATAAATTTAAATTAAAAAATTTACTGTGCTCTTACTATGTGCATGGAATCGAGGGCTGATAGGAACAGTGTGATAAGATGGTTATTTAAGAAGAACGACATGAAAAAGCACAATAAGTGCTAAATACACTTTAATTATGAATGTGCTAAGTGCTACCATGAAGATGAGATGGCTTAGGAGCATATATCAGAAGAACTTGACCTAGTTTGTTGGAAAACATTTTCCTTAAGAAACTAATTCTTTTTGTTATGGGCTGAATTTTGAACCCTGAAAATCGACATGTGAAGTCGTAACCACCAGTAATTGAGTGTGACCATATTGGAGGTAAGGACTTCGAAGAAGTTATTATCTTTAAGTGATGCCAACTGTTAGTGTGGGATCCAAGCCAATCTTATTAATGTTCTTCTAAAAAGAGAGAGACACCAGGAATGCATGCACACACAGTGGAAAGGTATGTGAGAGCACACTGAGAAAGACATCATCTGCAAGTCAAGGATTGCGACCTCAGAAGAATCCTAAATTGCCAACACCTTGATCTTGCACTTCTTTTAAAATAATTTTGTTATTTTAAAAGTTATGAGGTACAATTCTGGATTAAGTATAGAAGTAGTCATCTTACAGGTAAAGTTTGGGCCTCCCTTTGGTCCCCACTTCGCCATGTTTGATATCAGGTGCCCTTACTGATGTCTCCCCTGCCTCCCACGGCAGTATCCCACTACTGCCAATCCATTTCTTATAGAATTATAAGGATTCACTTAAGAATGAGATCATGTGGTACTTAGTTATTTGTTTCTGTGATAGATCAATGAGTATTATAGAATCTAAATCCATCCAAGTTGCTGTAGAGTCCATATGTTTGTCCTTCCTTATGACTGTATAATATTCCATTGTGTATATATACCACATTTTAAAAATACAGTTCAGTTTAGATGGGCAGCACGGTTGGTTCCATGTTTTTGCTATTGTGAACAGTGCTGCAATAAACATGTGTGTGCAGGTATCTTCATTTAGAATTATATGAGTTCTTCTGGGTATATTTCCAGTAGAGGGATTGCTGGGTCATATGGAAGGTCAATTTCTAATTATTTAGAAATTGTCACACTGTTTCCCACAGAGGTTGAACTAGTTTGCATTCCCACCAGCAGTGTAGAAACACTCCCTTTTCTATGCATGCTTGCCAGAATCTGTTGTTTTTTGTTTTATTAATGATGGTCATTCTTACTGGGGTTAGGTGATATCTCAGTGCAGTTTTGATTTGCATTTCTCTGATGATTAGTGAGGCTGAGCACTTTTTCACTTGTCTGTTGGTTGCCCACATATCTCCTTTTGAGAAGTGTCTATTCATATCTTTTGCCCATTTTTTAATGAAGCTGTTTGTTTGTTTCCTTTCATCATGTGTGAGTTCCTTGTAGATCCTGGATGTTAGGCCTTTGTCAGATATACAGTTGGCAAATAATTTTTCCCATTCTGTGGGTGGTATCCCCACTCTCTTGATGGTTTCTTTTGCTTTGTAGAAGTTTTTCAGTTTGATGAGGTTCCACGTGTCTATCTTATCTCTTATGAAGTGTATATCTGGGGTTATCATCAGGAATTGGTTGCTTGCTCCGATTTCCATAAGGGTGTTTTCTCAGATTCTTATAGTTTGAGGTTTTATATTGAAGTCTTTGATCCATTTAGAGTTGATTTTTGTGTATGGTGATAGGTAGGCATCCTGTTTCAATCTTTTGTATGTGGTCAGCCAGTTTTTCCAGCATAATTTACTGAATAGGTTCTCCTCTCCCCAGTAGTTGTTGGGGGAGGCTTTGTCGAAGATGACTTGGTTGAGAAATTGAGGTCTTGGTTCTGGGATCCCTATCCTGTTACATTGGTCTATAATCCTGTTCTTGTACCAAAACCAGGTTGTTTTGATTACTGTAGACTTATAGTAAAGTTTAATGTCTGGAAGTTTGATACCTCCTGCTTTGTTTCTTTTGCTGAGGATTGTTTTAGCTATTTGTGGCAATTTATGTTTCCATAAGAATAACTATATTGTCATTTCAGGTCTGAAAAGAATTATGTTAGTAATTTAAGGGGTATTGTGTTGAATCTGTAGTTTGCCTTTGATCGGATGGACATCTTAACAATGTTGATTCTTTCTATCCATGAGCACAGTATATTTTTCCATTTGTTTATGTCTTCTTGGATTTCTTTGAGTGGTGTTTTGTAGTTTTCATTGTAAAGGTTTTGCATTTCTCTGATTAGGAAGATGCCGAGGTATTTTATTTTTTCTGTCGCTATTGTGAATGACATTGTGCTTTTTATTTGCTTCTCTGCCCTTTTGTTGTTGGTATGTTAGAATGTGATAGTCTTTTGTTTCTTTATAAAAATAAATCTTTATTTTGTACCCTGAGAATGTACCAGTCTCCTTTATCAGTGCAAGGAGGTTTTTCACAGATTCTCTTGGATTTTCTAGGTATAGTATCATATCATCAGCAAAGAAAGATAACTTCCTCTTTTCCTATTGGACACCCCCAATTTTCTTCTCTTGTCTAATTGCTCTAGCTAGATAGGATTGCTCTTGTCTAAATCCTCTAACACAATGTGGAACAGGAGGGGTGAGACATTAGGCAGCCTTGATTTTTTCCTGGTTTTCAAGAGAAATGCTTCCAGTTTATGTCCATTTAGCAATATGCTAGTTGTGGGATTATTGTAGAAGGCACTTACTATTTTGAGGTATAGTCCTTCTATGCCTAAGTGTTCAAGGGTTTTTGTCAAGAATGGATACTGGGTTTTATCAAAAGCATTTTCTGCATCTAATGATACATATTTAAATGATTCTTATTCTTGTTTTTATATCAGTTGATGTATTTAATTACATTTATGGTCTTACTGATGTTGAACCAGTCCTGCATCCTGGGGATAAAACCTGTTTGGTTGTGGTGGATAATTTTTTAGATATTTTGTTGGATCCGATTTGCTAGAATCTTGTTGAGAATTTTTGCCTCTATATTCATTAGGGATATTGGCCTGTGGTTCTCTTTTGCATCTTTACCCGCTTGGGTATCAGTGTGATGTTAGCTTTGTAAATTGATTTGGGGAGAATTCCATCTTTCTCAATTGCCTGGAATACTTTCAATTGAATTGGTATCTGCTTCTCTTTAAGTATTTCCACTGGAAAGCTGTCTGGTCCTGGGCTCCCCCACCTTCCAGGTAGTTTTCTTATGAAGTAGTCAATTTCCTGGGTTGCTGTTGGTCTATTTATTGTCTCAATGTCTTCTTGTTTCAACCTTGGAAGGTTGTGTGATGTCAGAAATTTCTCCATTTCCTTTAGTTTCTCAAGTTTGTTTCCAAACATGTGTGCATCGTAATCTCTGCTAGTATTTTATTTGGGGGGGGGGGGGATCAGTTGTGATTTGATCTTTTGTGTTTCTTATTATGCTCATTTGGGTTTTTTCCTCCCTTTTTCTTGTTCATTTTATATAGGGGTCCATCAATCTTGTTTATCTTTGAGATCTTTGGAAATTGGACTCCAGTCCCTTCTAGCTTATAGTTTTACTGCTCATAGGTCTGCTGCTATTTTCTTATTGGTCTTCCTCAGTAGGATGTTTGACCTTTCTCTCTTGGTGGCTTTAGAATTTTTTTCTTTTGTACCTACTTTGTGTAGGCAAATTACTATGTGTCTATAGATTGGTGTTTTCATTTGATGTTTTGTGGGGGTTCTCTGTATCTCTTGTGTTTGGACAGTCATATCTCTGGTAAGATGGGGAATGTTTTTTTTTTTTTTTAATTACCTCCTGGAATACTTCTTCTAAAGTGTTCTCCATTTCCCTTTCTTCTTCTGGGATACCAATCAGGCATAGATTCAGCCTCTTGATATAATCACACATCTCTTGGGAGCTTTGTTCTTTATTTCTGAGTTTTCTTTCTCTGTTTTTTTTACAGACTGATTTAATTATGTAGTTTGGTCATCCAGTTCTGAGATTCTTTCTTTTGCTTAATTACTTCTGCTTTCCATGCTTTTTATCTTGCTATTTAGTTCCTGGATGAAGTTTCTTATAGCCAAAAGCTTTCTTACAAATTCTTTCAGTGTTGCATCTTGTCTTTCTTCTTATTCACTCTTTTCTTCCATTCCCTAATCTCTGTTGTATTCTTGGACCAGTAGGTGGTGACTTTTCAAACTATTTGGCCTCTGACATCTGATTTTTCAGTTGTTTTCTCTTTGGTACACTGGGATATTATGTCTTCTTCTGTTGAATTTTCCTCATTTGTGACAGATTTTTTTTTCTCTTTAGTTTTATTATTCAGTGGCATTCACTTATGATGTTTTCTCTCTTCTTCCCTGATCAGTGCTCTGAATTTGTTTTATTTTGAAACAGGGCTGAGGATGGGAAGCTTTGCTGTCTCTTGTAGTATTGAGAGTTGAATAAGATGGGGAGTTAACATCTAGAAACTACTTGCAAATCACAATGATCACTAACTAGGGTATGGGCTCTCTGACATTCACTACCCAACACCACTCTATATGATGATGCAGTGAGTATGTGTGTGTAGCCCCTGAGTCCAAGATAAAGTAACAGTAATGAGGAGAACAGAGAAAAGTAGAATGAAATAGGATAGAAAAAATTGAAAAAATATATATAAAATAAAACGCAGAAAAACAAAAGCAGTAGCAAAGCAAAAATCACACCGACCCACATCCACACCCACACACACAAACTGGAAAAACAAAACAAAACAAAATACAACAAAAACAGGAAAACCAAACAGACACACACAAAACACACACACACACACACACACACACACACACCACAAAACAAAAGAAGAAGGAAAAAAGAAAAGAGAAAAAAAGGGGGGAGAATGCAAATCGAATCTTCACACACACATATTAAACCCCCCAAAATAGAAAAAACAAAAACACAAAAAATGAAAAAGTAACAGTCATTCACATACACACATAAATAGAAAACAAAAAAATGAAAGAATGAAGAAAGAAAAATTGGTAAGGAAACACAAATTGAACCCTCACACACACATTCACTCACAAAGAAAAATAAATAAATAAATAAATAAATAAATAACCTGCCATCTTGCAGCAGGTTGTGTAATTGTTCCTCTCAGCTGCTCATAGGAAAACCCATTTGCTGTCCCCTACAGAGATGCAGCTACATTCATAATTTTCCCAGCACACCACCTGGAGAAGGAGGAGGGGGTGGTGTGGATGGGTGGGGCTTCAGTATGGTCAGGGGGATCACCTCCAGTGGGGAAGTGAGGGGTTGTCTCCTCCCCAGATACTGGTTGGGGCACCCCATCCAGGCTTATCCTGGAGTTGAATCTTCCTATCATGGCAGCCTTCCAGGCTCTGTCTGGGTTCTCCCTCTCAGTTGTGGCCCAGCTGTGAGGTTTGAAGTTCAGAGGATTTCTGGGGAACAGGGGTTTGGGTCAACCCTGGATTCATTGCTGATCTCTTCTGGGATCTTCCTTGTTCTTTGCTGGTCACATCCTTTGTTTCGTGGCTAAATCTGGGTAGGCGGTAGGGTACCTGAGACTCAGCACTCATCCTGTCCCTCTGAAGTTTTTTCTTTACTTTAAAAAAATATATTTATTTATTATAAAGATGTGGGGTACAATTCAGGGTTAGGTATACAAACATTGATCGTGCAGGTACCCTTGTTGATGAGGTATGCCCCTCCCTCCCCTAGCAGTTTCTCTCAATTGCCAGTCCCACCCCACCTCCTCTGACAGTTTTCCTCTACTGCCAATCTCTTTCTTATAGCATTATAATTGTTCAAGGTCACCCTATGAGTGAGAACATATGGAGCTCAATTCTTTGTTTCTGTGATCAATCACTGAGGATGATCGACTCCAAATCCATCCAATTTGCTGCAAAGTCCATATATTTGTCCTTCTTTATGGCTGCACAATATTCCATTGTATATATGTACCACTTTTTTTTTAATATTTCAGGATATTCCCTCTGGGTCACAATCACTCCCTGAGTAGTTAACCTGATGGTTATAGAAATTGAGTCTGTCGCTCCATGGTGGGCAAGCTGGAACATTTTCTTACCCAGTTTTCAAGTTGGTGGCAGGGATTCTGTTTTATCTTCTCCAGTAGGGCTCTGCCTCTGGTTCTCTCACTGTACTCCCTTCACAGCTTCTGCTACCAGTGTTCAGCCACGCACTGCAATAGTGAGGCAGAGCCTGGAGCCAGCAGTCACCCCTAGCATCTTCTCCAGAAGGGTTTTGCTGATTTAATAACAAATGGAGCTTGGCTTCTGCACTCTGGGGAGCACTAGGGTCCAAGCAGAGCAACTGCAGGACCAGCTGCTTCACCAGGAGAGGGCTAGCCACTTGCTTCTGAGTCCCCACTCAGTCAGCCACTTACATGCCTACTTACAGACATGTATGCAAAATTGTCTACACACTCACTCTATCACACAGGGACTCACATAGTCTGAATGACTCTGCTGCTGTCTTTCTCCACCTCTAATCTTGCATTTCTAACCTCCAAAACTATGAGATATAAATTTCTGTTGTTTTAAGTTATCTGGTATGTGGTATTTTGTTATGGCAGCACTAGCAAACTAATACACATTATTTTTAAAATAAACATTCTTAACTTCTATCTCAGTTAATCCATGGTCACCCAAGATTCATACAAAGTCCAGGCTCCTTGCTGATTTAGCAACTCTGCATCCTAATTGTAAACAAAGCACAAAATAGAACAACCAGTTTGCAGTTCTATGTCTATTGAGTGGGAATAGTATTTCCAAATACATATAACATATAAATAATATACATATAACATATAACATATAAATAATACATATAACATATAATACAAATACATATAACATATAAATAATACATATAACATATAAATAGTGAGTATTGCAACACCAAACAGTGTTCAAGGATTTGAAAATAACCAACTTTCCAAAGTTAATATCAGTTATTCTTGAAAATCCTCTCTAATGATATCTTAAGGGGCATACATATGCAGCTCAGTCTCACATTCTTGGCAGTGGTCTCTTTAATTTGTAAACATTCAAAATGGCAATACTGGGAAGATATCACAGGGGAAATTTTGTTTTACTTTAGTACCAACAGCAGTCAATCCTAGAGCCATATTTAGCTATGTTGACATGTTTGCTCTGTCAGTTTTTTTTAGTACTTCTTGATATAAGCTTATTTGGTTTACACATTTTTAATAGCTCATCAGGCACAATTGTCACTAAATGTTGCATAAAATTAAAATAATGCAATTAGATATTATACAGGGTCTTACAAAATATGAAAATGTGATATATATGATATGTCTGAAATCAAAATGGGTGGGTTGAAATAACTTCTTAAAATATAAGAAGTAGTGCCTCAAGTTATACTTAATGAAAATAACAACAACAACAAACCCTTTTTTTAAAAAAGAAGCAATTAAAAAAATATCCTATTGTAATATATCTTCTTTGATCCAGCACTTTAAGAGGCTAAATTCAAAGAAATACACTGCCCTCACCATTAAAATAACTATTGTACTTTTACCTAAATTGCTATATTGTGGCAAACTCAAGGTTGTGGATATCTGCTTAAAATGCTATGAAATCATAATCACCTCCACAAGAGCAGTTCATCTCTCCAGTAAATTATGTATCACGGTAAATGTGATCTCTCCTGTTTCTGGCATGTTTTCCATCATATTAAGTGCGATACCATAAAACTTGAATAGGACCCATACAAACTGTGACTAATGATGCTGGAATTACTCCTAAGAAGCAAAAAGTATCCTAACGTTATAACAAAAAATTGGATTGCTTGATATGCACCATAGATTGAAACCTGCAGCTGTGGTTGCCTTCCATTTCAAGATAACTTAATTACAGCCAGCCCTGTAACTGTGTAAGCATGTGCAAAAACCTTGCACTTTTTGAGAAATATCCTTTTATCTTGTTTTGAAAATGTAACTTTTAAGCGGGTGCAGAATTGCTATGAAAAAGGCATATCTATAGTCTCTAACATGATTTGATAACAAATTAAGGCATTATACGATAGCTAAATGCAAAAAGACGGGGACACAGATCTAATGTCAGCAAAGGATGGTTTGATAATTTTAGAAAGGTTTGGTATGAAGAAGAATCAAGAGAAGCAGCATCTGCCAACTGAGAAGCAGTAAATGAATTACCAGATACTGCTAAGAAAATCATTGAGAAGAAAAAGCATCTGCCTGAACAGGTTTTTAATGCAGATGAAAGTGTTCTGTCCAAAAAATAAAATAGAATAAAATAAAATAACAATAAATAAATAAAGATCATAAAGGGCATTTATTAGTAAGGAAGAGAAGTAAGCACCAATATTTAAGCAGGAAAGGATAAGTTAACTCTATACCATTTTGTGCAAATATAGTCAGATTTATCATCAGGACTACCCTTAGCTATAAAGCTGATAATCCCCAAATTTTGAAAGCAAAGATAAACACCAGCTGCCAGTCTTTTGGTTGTACAACCAGAAGACCAGAACAATGAACTCTTTTTCTGGATTTGCTCCGCTGTTGCCTTGTCCCTGAAGTCAGAAAGTATCTTGGCAGTAAGGGACTGAACTTTAGAGTTCTTTTGATATTAGACAATGTCACTGGCCACCCAGAATGATGAGCCCCAAAACAAAGACATCAAAGTGGTCTACTTACCCCCATAACACAATGTCTCTAATCCAGCTTCTAAATCAGGAATGATAAGGACCTTTAGGGTTCATTACACAGAAAAGACTTACAACACTATGGAAGAAAACCTCGGTAGAGAGAACATCATGTAATTCTGGAAGGATTACAACATTGAGGATGCCATTATTGTTATAGAAAAAGGCATGAAAGGCATTGAATCAAAAACAATGAATCCCTACCAAAGAAAATTGAGTACAGATGTTGTGTATGACTTTACAGGATTTACAAGAGAGCCAATAAAGAAAAGTATAAAAAAGACTGTAGATATGGCAAAAGGGGACATGTCAATATTTGGATCTTGGAGAAATTCAAGAGGTAATAGACACCACATCAGAGGAACTAGCAGAAGATAACTTGACAGAGATGAGTATGTCTGTACCAGTGCCAGAAGATGAGAATAAGACATAAAAGAAGCAGTGCCAGCAAACAAATTAATATTGCACAATTTGACAGAGGGTTCCTGTTATTCAAGACAGAATTTGACATCTTTTCTGATATTGATTCTTCTAGGATGCAGATAGTGAAGCTAAAGCAAATAGTGGAAGAAAGATTCGTACTGTACAGAAACATTCTTAGGAAAAAAGCACACAAGGACAAAAATTACAATGAATTTCTGTAATGTTATGCTGAGTATCTGTGCTGCCTGTATCCTCTCCACCTCCTTCACCACTTCTATTCTACCAGCCCTGAGACAGCTAGACAAAACCTTCCCCTTCCTCCTTCCTCTCAGTCTTTTCAATGTGAAGATGGTGAGAATGAAGATATTTATGATTCATGCCCACTTTGTAAATAGTAAGTATATTTTCTTTTCCTCGTAGTTTTTGAAAATAACATTTTCTTTTCTCTGCCTTATGTTATTGTAACAATACAGTATATAACACACAAAGCAAACAAAATATATGTTAATCAATGGCTTATGTTTTCAGTAAGGTTTCAGGTCAACAGTAGGCTATTACTAGTTAAATATTTAGGGATTCAAAATTTATACACAGATTTTTGACTGTGCAGGACAGTGCTCCTAGCTCCTATGCTGTTCAGGGCTCAACTGTATTAGAATATCAGAATATGGATGACTCTATGTTGTACTGCTTCATTTTTTTTCTTTACTTACAAGGTTACTTCTACGGCAACACCTATCTAACTTTGAGACGAAATATTTTCATTGGAAATATTTGGCAACTTTTGGATTCAATCAGGCTCACTGTTTATCAATGATGATAAACATATCAATTTATGGAATGATTTTAAGTAAGAAACCATGACGCCTGTGTCAATCTGCTGACTATTCACACAGGTAAGAGATTGTTGTATTGATGTTTTGCTAACCAAACTCAGTTTTCTTTTCCTACATTGGAGATAATATATAAATGTGCGCACACACACACACACACACATACACACACACACACACACACACACACACACCTGGGGGTGATAGGCTGTTTGTAAATTTGCAGGTGGAAGACAGTGACTAGTTTCCAGTTGTGACATGGTTTGCATATGTTTCATATTTAAAGAAAAGTTTTCCACTGAGACTTGCACCAACTTAGCCCCCTGTTTTTGCCCCTTGCCACTCTTCAACTTTCTAAACAATGGCCATTAAACTGCAACCCCAGTCTTATGTGTGACTGATTCTCTACCCTTTGCACACTAACCAACTGAATTTCAATTTACTTATTTCATTCTACTTCAATTTTTTTCTCTCTTCTGAACCCTCATTTTAAAGCTGCTGTCACTGGATTTGCAACATTTTAATCAAGTCTCAAGCAAATGATTGTTGTTTTTTTCAGTTCTTTTTTGTATTCAACATTCGCCATAGGAAAGTACCAAAAGATTGAGGAAGTGGGAGAGTGATGTTACAGAAATAATAAAAAATCAACTTTCAGCCCAGGCACTCCTTAAACACACTTTCTACTAATACAGACTCATTTTCACCAATAAATCTGTAAAATAAATAAATAAATAAATAAATCGTCTACATATTAAAAGTAAGTAACCCCGAATGGCCAAAGTCATTCACAACTCAACTGTGGATGATTTAATCAGTTAAGCAGACCATTACTTAAATAAGGAAGATTTTATTTGGAATTTTAAAAATAGACAAGAATAAACATTCTAGGCATACACACACAGACACACACACACACAAAGAAGACACAACTACAGAATGTGAAAGTGACAATCAGTGTAGCACTGGGTACAAAGGTGGAAAGCATCCATGATTTGAAATCGAGAAAACTGCCTTAGTACTCAGCTCTGCAACTGACCTGGTATGTGAAACTGGTGTATACATGAACACAGAAACTAATTTCTCCTCTGTAAAGTAAAGAAGCTTGATTACTATAACCACGAAAAACATTATGATCATGGAATAGTTAAGAGGGTGAGCTAGGAAGATAAAAAAACATATAAAAATATGAGATTTATTAACGAGTTATTTGTGTCCAAGAGTTTTAAGAAAGTGTCAGTTGAAAAATGAATGTTGTGAATTCACTGATGCTTGATGCTATTTCAGAACGTTTTTTTGCTTTAAAGACCATAGATTAGTATTATGAATACCCAATTAGCTTAGTACTCCCATTCAAAACAACCTCAAATTTAATAATGTTTTTCAACCTCATTATGCAGAGGTAGAAGACAATATAGTAAATATGTGGATAAGTTCTATCTCTCTAGGCTCTATAATTCTATAGTATCACAAACATGCACTAAATTTTCAAACAGTTACATTTTTATACCATATCTCCAGGAACCACAAGGGTCCACCATTCAGAGATAAGGATTTTTCCTCTCTCTCACACATACACTATATATATACATACACATACATATTTCAACTTTGGGGAAAAAAGATACATGCTTTTATTTCTCTTTTATGCTAATAAAATCATCTCCTGGTTCCCAGGAACCAGGAAGTAAAGTAGCATTCTGAACTGCACAGGATATCAATACCTCACACAAGATGTTAGTGACAGTAATAGGAAGAGGCAAAAGTCATTCACAACTCAACTGTGGATGATTTCAATCAGTTAAGCAGATCCATTTCCTAACAGCTGTGCACCTCGCATAACATTATGAGTGATTTTATTAGCATGCTTGAGATCCATTGGAATCCTTATGTAACTAGTACAATATGATATTGGACAGTAAGTAATTAAACAATAATGTGTTCAGGGAAGAGCTTAGTGTCACACAGTAAATGCATGATGCTGAGAAAATGCAGGAACCTATTTTCAGCTCAGACTCCAACTAGAAAGTGACTCTTAGTCACCAGGTGTGTTGGGCAGCCTCTATGTTATGGTCACAACTCATAGAGGACAAAACTGGTGGCAGAAAAATATTGATGTTATGGAGACATGACAGCCTGGAGTTTATTGACTATATCCATATAGATACATATTTCTCACTAAAGCACTATCTCAACAATGATGCATGAAGCCTCACACTACAGAACCTATTAAATTACTATAAAATATAGATACATAGTCTAGGTGAGCTCTACTTATTTGAGACAGCGTTGATGTCTAGGTGATGACTGGTGTGGACAAAATTGTAGAACCAACTCTGCTTACAGAGTTCTGCCTAATGAAAGAGTTATTTTTGTTCCAGAGAGCTACACATCATACCTAGAAATGCCTTACAAAATTTTTTAACTTTAGGGATGGTTTAGCGATTTCACTACAATCATGAAATAACAGACATTATACCAATTTAATATTAATTTCCTTCCTTGTATTTTGTGCTTATTATTATCATGCCTTTTTGAAACAGATTACTCAGTTTTCTACAACTTTTTAATGAGTTAGGAAAGCACATCTGGAAGTTGATGCTGTATACTTCTTTATTTAATTTGATAGCATGTGAAATTTTACTGACAATTTTAAGTAAAATTAATCATAAAAATTATACCTGACATTTATTTTTATATGCAGATTATATACTCAGGTATTTTACATTAATTATCTTTTAAAATTATCACATCAGCCTTATGTGAAAGGTATACCTGTTTTCCTTATTTTGTAGATAATAAAACTCATGATTTGACAACCTAAGTAATTTAAGGTGACAATGGTTGGAAGTGCTAGTGCTGAATCTGAACCTCTTGAGACAGACTCCACAACCCATAAACTTATCATTTATTTAGAAAAGAAAACCCATCATTTTACTCATTTTTGGATATTTCATTAGTATGTTATAAGTATTACCAGAAATTTAGGATGCATGGATTTTTGTCTGAGAATAATCACAGCCAATATTTAGTGAGGACCAGCATTTCACTAAGCATTGTCAATGTAGTAACATATATTAATTCTCCCAAGACTCACATAGGTAGATATTACTATATTGTCTATTGTACAAATAAGTAAACCAAAGGATTGAGAGTTAAAGAAACTTGTCCAAGGTAACATAAGTCTTAAGAAGTGGAAATGGAATTCAAACTTAGCAATCTGTGTCCATGTGCTTATTGCTCCCCGCTAGACTGCAATGCTTGAAGAAAAAAAAATAAAACAAATTTCTGTCTTAAAATACTTACAAAATACTAGTAAACTACTGATGACATATGATTTAGGAAGTGCAAGAGTTTTTTTAAAAAGTACTTTCTTTACTAATGCTAAATAACTCTATTAACAATATTGTCATTTATTGAGAAATATGAAATACATAAAAGAAACAAAACAAGTAAAAAATTTAAAAAATTATGTAAGGTTATAAAGTTAATATTTTGAGTTGATGAAAGTAAAATTTACATGTTTATACACACACATATACACACAAATATATATAATATATGTATATACACACAAATACATACACATACATATGTACAATATACAGGGGCTGCCAAAAACTGTATAAACATTATTATTTATGTATTAATTTTCAAAGTTGGATTATTAGGTTGGTGAAAAAGTAATTGTGGTTTTTAAAAATTTCATATTTACTGTTTGATACTGGAATATGTTCTTGAATAAATGTGATCATGTTATACATCATTTTACTGCCCATTTCTCATTTTATTTTTTTGCTAATAACATTATTTCTTGTTTATTTTATATTTATTTTAAATCATGGAAACGATGGTGGACAAAAAGCAAATTTGAGCAATTTTCTTATTTGAGTTCAAAATGGATTGTCAAGTAGCAGAGACAACTTGCAACATCAACAGCACATTTGGCCCAGGAAGTGCTAACGAACATACAATGCAGCGGTGGTAGAAGAAGTTTTGCAAAGGAGATGAGAGCTTTGAAGATGAGGAGCATATTGACTGGCCATTGGAAGTTGACAACGATCAACTGAAAGTAATCATTAAAGCTGATTCTCTTAAAACTACCCAAGATGTTGCTGAAGAAAATGTCGACCATTGTGCAGTCATTTGACATTTGCAGTAAAGTGAAAAAGCTTGATAAGTGGGTGCCTCAAGAGTTGACCTAAATTCAAAAAAGTTGTCCTTTCAAAGTGTTGTCTTCTCTTATTCTATGTAAAAATAATGAACCATTTCTCGATCAGATTGTGACTTGCCACAAAAAGTGAATTGTATACAACAACTGGCACCAGCTCAGTGGTTAGACCAAGAAGAAGCTCCAAAGCACATGCCAAAGTCAAACTTTCACCAAAAAAATGTTACAATCACTGGTGACCTACTGACGGTCTGACCCACAAAAGCTTTCTGAATCCCAGCAAAACCATTACAACTGAGAAGTATGCTGAGCAAATCCACGAGCTGCACCAAAAACAGCAACTCCTGTAGCTGGCATTGGTCAACAGAAAGGTCCCTGCCCATCACACAACCAGTGCTTATGTTGAGTGAAATAGGCTATGTAGTTTTGCTTCATCCGCCATATTCACCTGACTTCTTGCCAACTGACTACCACTTCTTCAAGCATCTCAACAACTTTTTTTGTAGGAAAAATACTTCCACAACCAGCAGGATGTAGAAAATGCTTTCCAAGAGTTTGTCAAATCATGTAACACAAATTTTTATAATACAGGGATAAACAAACACTTCTCATTGGTAAAAATGTGTTGACTGTAATGGTTCTTATTTTGATTAATAAAGATGTGTTTGAGCCTAGTTAGAATGATTTAAAATTCACAGTCTGAAAGCATAATTACTTTTGCACTAACTTAATAAATTATGGTAGCAGAGTATAGTATGACATTCACTCCACCATGCTTCGGTCATTTTCTTTGGCTGCCCTGCTTATTGCATGGTAACACTAACATTCATTTGATTCATACTATCTTTTGAGAGAACATCATACTTAAAATGTGTACACATTTTTTTTTGGCATCCTTGTACATGCGGTAATCAACTACTACAACAAGGTTAGTCAAGGATAGATGCTAACAATGACAAAGAAAATCTGGTGATTAAGCCTGGGTCCCACCAGAAATTGGGAAATCTCATATGAATCTTCTGTATTGAGCAAGGACTCTATAACTATCTCATACTGGCAGCTTTCCCTGGTTTCCAGCAGAAGAAAACACAAATCTTTGAACAACATGATCCCTAAGTAGACTTTCATTGGCATTCATTCATATTAACTTCTAACAAATATTAGCTCACAGTAAAAAAAAACAACAACAACAATATACAAAGAAATAAATAGACCTGTGTGAAAATCAACAGAGAAATACCAAGAAAATATTTAGAACCAAAAGGACAACAAATGTTGTACTTATGTATAGCAAAAAATAACATAACTGTATATAAATAAGTTAAAAATTTAAAGAATTAAAACTATATAACAATAAGAAATTATAACAATGATTACATATAAAAGAATAAAATATAAATTTTAGAAATGAAAAATATCACAAAAATGTTAATGGAGAGGTAAACAGAAGAGTAGATCTAAGAGAAGAGGTAGTGAATTGGAAGAAGGATCAAAGAAAAAACAGGTGGACAAGTCAATGCAATTTATAAAAGAAAGAATGAGAGATATGGAAAAAAGAATGAAGTAACCTAACACATGTACAAGTAAAATCCCAAAAGGAGAGTTAAAAGAAAGGATATATTTGAAAAATATTTAGAAATTTCCACAACTGAGGAATACCTGAAACAGTGATATCAAAGCATTTTATATATGAATCAAGATAAATAAAAACCAATACTTAGACACATGATAGCACGCCTGAATAATACCAAAGATAAAAAGTAGATTTGAAAAGCAAATGTGAAGGCAAGATGTGACAGCTCACTTACAAAAGAATACAGTTAGTCTAAAACTAGATTTCTTGGACTTCCAGCAAGATGGCAACAGGGCAACCTGGTCTATGAAACCCTCTGCAAAGGAGAACACAGAGGGTCTCTGACTCTCTCCCTGGGGGCTGCGGACCCCAACATTGCAGCCTGCTCTTAACATGGAGCTTGGCTGTTGCCACTGCTGGGGCATTGCAGTGGTCTGGATAGCCACTGCAGCGCAGACACAACAGCTGCATGGTGGCCATAGCACATCGCACCACCCATGGCTGAGGCAATCAACGACTTCAGTTCTTGAAGCCCCCGCAGGCAAGATCTGCTGGGATCGCTGCCACCTCTCCTGTGACTGAGACGTCCTGCCTGCTGTGGGTCTCCTCCCGTGTGCCCTGAGGCAGGCTCCCATCTCAGCCTCCGCCTGACTCTTGTCTGATCCTAGCCCCTCTGGGCGAGCAGCTAAGATAGCACCACCTGCTGGCGATTCAAGGTAACAACACTGAAACAGGAGAAACAAGTTTGAAAAACAGACACAGGTCAGAGTGGTGAACGGAGGGTGATCTGAACTGTCCTTCACAGCAGGCCAGGGGCAAGTGACCCTAACTGCGAAGTAATTTACCAGCTTGAAAAGAAAGCTAGAAATCAGAGTTGAAAGGACATTGAACTTAAATGAAAAGTCTCAGAGTGTGCTTGATTGGTTCTGTGAGTTTAATGACTTAATTCTATTCCTACTGTATTGTTCCTTTTTTTTTTCTTTTTTTTTCCTCTACCTTTTCTTCTCTTTTCTCCTCTCTGTGTATAGAGGGACAGCACACCAATAAGGTGGCTGGTTATCTTGTATGTTAGCATCATTGTATGTTTTATTTTTTTGTATGGGAGTTGGTTAGTCTGTAGCTGTGGTCTATTGTTTTTATCTGTTTCAGTAGAGGTCTCTCTCTCCATTTGTTGGTACACTCATTTGTTTCCCCCCTTACTCCTCTATCTCTCCACACCCCTCTTCTCCCCACTGTCTGCTCCATTCTCTTCCCTCTGCTAACCACATTTTATTTCAGGGAGTAAACCTACAGCCCCACTGCATGGACAGATTCCAAGGCAGTGGGAAGTGGGTTTCAGATTATCCATACACCTGTCAGCAAATACCAGGACCTGCAGATAGATTTTGAATCACAGCTCCCCGCTTAAGTAAATCTCAAAACTGCAAAAAGGACCACCCCCAACCTACAGTGCAACTCCAGAATTGAACAAAGTAAGAGGACATACATAAAGAATAGGAGATTGAACAAACAGAAGTAAAACCAATCCCTCTATCCCTGAATAACAGAATTAAAGAAGATGGTGACATGGAGGGAAGGAAAAAGTAGGGAGGGGGAAAAAACTGCACAAATGAAGAAAAACCAAAAGAAGAATATAGGTCTCACACAGACCCCAGGGAGATCAGACACTGAGAATACAGAATCTGGAACACAAACAATGAAGAGCCCCCAGAATGACTGGTAACATGCAACAAACCCAGACATCAAGACATTAATAGAGAGAATTAAAAAAATTAAGGAGAAATAAGAGGAAAATAGGAAGGAGCTGATGTCAGAAATAAAAGCAGTAAAGAATACTGTGATGGAAGTAAATAACAAACTAATAAGCATGGAAAGCAGAATTAGCCAAGCAGAAGAAAGAATCTCAGAGCTCGAAGACCAAAACACAGAACTAACCCAAACTGTCAAAAGCATAGAAAAAAAGCTCAAAAAGACAGAACAAAACCTTCAAGAGATGAATGAACACTTCAAGAGACCAAACCTAAGAGTAATTGGGCTTCCTGAGGCAGAGAGAGAAACAGAAGCCACACTGGAACAAATATTTCATGAAATCATTCAAGAAAACTTCCCTCATCTCATCAAGGGTGAAAAAATTCAAACACAGGAGATTCAAAGAACCCCTGAAAGACAATAAATGAGAAGACCAACTCCCAGACATATAATAATTCATCTAAACAAAGTAGGTATAAAAGAAAAAAATCCTAAAGGCTGCAAGAGAAAAAGGTCAGACTATGTACCAAGGAAGTTCAATTAGAATAACAGCAGATTTATCTATAGAAATTCTCCAGGCTAGGAGAGTTTGGAGCCCTATCTTCAAAGTTCTAAAAGATAAACAATTTCAACTGAGAATAACCTACCCAGCCAAGCTAAGCTTCATCAGTGAGGGAGAATTGAAATCTTTCCCAGATATCCAATCCCTAAGAACCTACACTGCCACAAGACCACCACTACAAGAAACACTTAAGAACGTATTGAACACAGAAGAAAAGGAAAAAAGAACAACAATGTTCTCCACAAGAGTACAGGCAAAAGATTAAAAACACACATGATCCAACTCTAAAACCAAAATAAAGACAACACACAAACAGGAAGAAAAACAACTCTGCAAGAACATTATGATAGGGATCACTCTCACATTTCAATAATTAGTTTGAATGTGAATAGACTAAATGCACCACTGAAAAGACATAGAATGGCAAAATGGATAAAATATCACCAGACAACAATCTATTGCCTGCAAGAGACTCACCTCACTAGAAAGGACACTCACAGACTCAAAGTAAAAGGATGGGAAACAAATTTTCAGGCAAATGGAACACAAAAGAAAGGAGGAGTTGCGATCTTAATCTCAGACAAAATACCCTTTAAGCTATCAAAAATTAAAAAAGATACAGAAGGCCACTACATAATGATAAAAGGTTCAGTCCATCAACAAGAAATAGCCATCCTAAACTTATAGCACCAAACATAAGAGCACCAACTTTCATAAAGCAGCTCCTAGGTAAACTAAAAACAGATATCGACTCCAATACCATCATAGTTGGGGACTTCAATACCCCACTCACAACCCTAGACAGATGATCAGGACAAAAAATCATCAATGAGATCTGAAACCTCAATGTGACTCTTGATCAAATGGACTTAATTGATACCTACAGAACCCTCCATCCAAAGACCACAGAATACACATTCTATCCATCACCACATGGAATGTACTCTAAGATCGACCACATACTTGGCCATAAATCAAGCATAAGCAAATTTAAAAGGACTGACATTTTACCATGCACCTTCTTGGACCACAGTGGAATAAAAATAAACATTAACACCAACAAGGTCCCCCCAAATCCCACAAAGACATGGATACTAAACAGCATGATACTAAACAACTCCTGGGTCAATGATGAACTCAAAACAGAGATTAAAATATACATGGAAACAAGTGAAAATGAAGAAACATCTTACCAAAATCTCTGGGATGCCATGAAAGCTGTAGTAGGAGGGGAATTTGTATCCCTACAAATGCACAGGAAGGAAATGGAAGGATCACAAATTAACAGCCTAAGAAGCCACCTAAAAAAGCTGGAAAAGCAAGACCACAAAAACCCTAATTCCAGCAGAAGAATCCAGATCACCAAAATAAAAGCCCAAATCCAGGACATAGAAGACAAAAAGATAATGCAAAAATCAATGAAACAAAAAGCTAGTTCTTCGAAAGGATAAACAAGATCGATGGTGCCCTAGCTAGACTGGCAAAGAAAAAGAGAGAAAAAGCCCAAATAAAAACAATCAGAAACACAAAATATGAAGTCACATCTGATCCTGAAGATATACTAAAGATCATTAGAGACTACTATGTACACTTGTATGGAAACAAACTTGAAAACCTTTCAGAAATGGAAGACTTTCTGTCATCACACAACCTGCCTAGGTTGAAACAAGAAGAAATTGAGACCCTAAATACACCAATAACAATCAAGGAAAGTGACTACATAATAAGAAAACTACCTACCAAAAAAAAGCCCTGGACCAGATGGTTTTCCAGCAGAATTCTACAAGACCTTTAAGGAGGAGCTTATACCAATCCTACTGAAGGTATTCCAGGCAATTGGGAAAGACAGAACTCTCCCCAAATCATTTTACGAAGCCAACATCACATTGATACCCAAGCCAGGTAAAGACCCAACAAAGAAAGAGAACTACAGGCCAATATCTTTGATGAACATAGATGCTAAAATTCTCAACAAGATCCTAGCGAACCAGATTCAACAACACATCTCAAAAATCATCCATCATGAACAAGTAGGCTTCATTCCTGGGATGCAAGGCTAGTTCAACATTCGTAAAACCATAAATGTAATTAAATACATCAACAGATGTCAAAACAAAAACCACATGATTATATCATTAGATGCAGAAAAAGTTTTTGATAAAATCCAGCACCCCTTCTTGATAAAAACCCTCGAACAGCTAGGCATATGGGAAACATACCTCAAAATAGTAAAATCCATCTACGAGAAACCCACAGCCAGCATACTTCTAAACGGACAAAAATTGGAACCATTTCCCCTGAAAACTGGATCAAGACAAGGATGCCCACTCTCACCTCTCCTGTTCAATATAGTAATGGAAGTCCTGAATAGAGCAATCAGAGAAGAGAAGGTAATCAGGGGTATCCAAATACGAAAAGAGGAAGTCAAGCTATCTCTCTTTGCAGATGACATGATCGTGTACCTTGAAAACCCAAGAGAATCTGTCAAAAACCTCCTTACACTGATAAAGGCCTTTGGCAAAGTCTCAGGATATAAAATAAATGTGCAAAAGACAATCGCATTTCTTTACACCAATAATAAACAAACAGAAACCCAAATAAAAACCACAATTCCATTCACAATAGCCACCAAAAAAATGAAATACCTTGGCATCTCCCTAACCAGAAATGTGAAAGACATTTACAATGAAAACTACAAAAGACTGCTCAAAGAAATCAAAGATGACACAAACAAGTGGAAAAATATCCCATGCTCATGGATTGGAAGAATCAACACTGTGAAGATGTCTATCTTACCTAAGGCAATCTACAGATTTAATGTGATACCCATCAAATTACCAGCAACATTCTTCTCAGACCTAGAAAAAACAACACAGGAATTCATATGGCAACACAGGCGACCAAGAATAGCCAGAACAATCCTCAGAAAAAAAAAAAAAGCAGGTGGTATGACATTACTAGACTTCAAACTTTACTATAAAGCTACAATAATCAAAACAGCTTGGTATTGGTGCAGAACAGGCATACAGAACAATGGAATAGAATTGAGATTCCAGAAGCAAAACCTCAATTTCTCAACCAACTCATGTTTGACAAAGCCTCTGCCACCTACCACTGGGGAGAGGAGAACCTATTCAGTAAATGGTGCTGGGAAAACTGGCTGACCACATGCAGAAGACTGAAACAGGACCCCTATCTATCCCCATACACAAAAATTAACTCTAAATGGATCAGAGACCTAAATCTAAAACCTCAAACCATAAGGACCTTAGAAAATGAAGGATATACCCTCATGGAAATTGGAAATGGCATCCAATTCCTGAACAAAACCCGAAACCCACAGGCCATAAGAGATAAGATAGACAAATGGGACCTCATTAAACTGACAAGCTTCTGTAAAGCCAAAGAAACCCTCAAGAGACCAGGGAGACAGCCTACAGACTGGGAAAAAGTATTTGCCAACTCCAGGTCCAACAAAGGCTTAACATTTTGGATCTACAAGAAGCTCAAACATGCTGAAAAGAAAAAAACAAACAATCCCTTTATAAAATGGGCAAAAGATATGAACAGACAATTCTCAAAGGAAGACATCTGAGCAGCCAACAGACACATGAAAAAATGTTCAACCTCACTAATCATCAGGGAGATGCAAATCAAAACCACACTGAGACACCACCTAATGCCAATCAGAATGGCAATTATCAATAACACAAAAAATAACAGTTGCTGGAGAGGGTGTGGCGAAAAAGGAACACTTCTACACTGTTGGTGGGAATGCAAAGTAGTGCAAGCTCTGTGGAAAACAGTATGGCGAATCCTAAAAGCTCTAAATATTGACCTCCCATATGACCCTGCAATCCCCCTACTGGGAATATACCCTGAAGAGCACAAATCAGTCTATAAAAAAGATACCTGCACACGTATGTTTATCGCAACACTGTTCACAATAACAAGAACCTAGAAGCAACGATGCTGTCCATCAAAAGAGGACTGGATTAAAAAAATGTGGTACATATACATGATGGAATATTACGCAGCCATAAAAAAGGACAAAATCATAAATTTTGCAGCAACCTGGATGGAACTAGAGTCTATAATACTGAGTGACCTCTCACAGAAACAAAGATCTGAGTATTATATGTTCTCACTCATATAATGGACCTTGAACATCCAATGTAATACTGTAAGAAAATGACTGACAGTGGTGGGAAACTATGGGGGGGAGGGGAAGGGAAATGGGATTAACAGTAGTAAATATCTGTCTAAAGCTGGGAGACATCTCTTATCAACAAGGGTGCCTGAACGAAGCATAGTTGTATACTTAACCCTTAACTGTACCTCACAATATCATAATAAAAAATATTGATAACAAATAAAATAAAACTAGATTTCTCAAGAGCTACAATGGTAACTTGAAAGAAACTGAAAAAGTATCTTGCAAATGCTAAAAAAAGATAACTGTAAAGCCAGAATTGTATATTCAACAAAATTCTATAAAAATGAGGGCATAATAGAAATATTTTTAAAAGTTAAAAGAAAAATATGAATACTAAACTCTAATATGCATTTTATTAAGAATGCTCAAAGAATTTATTTAAAGAAGTAGAAGAACTCTGTTCCTTATCCAAGAACAAATATTTTATTGCCAAATATTCACAGAAATTCTTTTCTTTTAAAAAAGGTAAATACAAACAAGCCAAGAGAATAAAAAATGCAATGTTTCAAATTAAATAATTTAAGACAGATGTAAATATTTCAAATAGATAGAATGTCCAATAAATATAGAGATTATAAAATTATGTTTCATAACTTTAATTTTTTTTAAAAAAATAAGATATAATAAAAAGACAAATTAAGATCATAATGACATATGATTTTTACACCCAATATTTATAAAAATGTAGAGGACAAATAATACTAAGTGTGGTTAAGAGCGTGGATCAGTGAGAATACTTTAATACTGCTAAAAAGGAGTGTGAATTATTAGAAAACATTTGATAGCCAGGCATGGTGGCATGTGTCTGTAGTTCCAGCTACTTGGAAGGATGAGGCTGAAGGATTACCTAAATGCAGCAGATCGAGGCTGTTGTGGCCCTGAACGTGCCACTGCACTCCAGACTGGGTGACAAGAGTAAGACTCCAACTCAAAAAAAAAAAAGAGAAAACATTTGAAAGAAAATGTATGTTTTCTTTTAAAGATGAACACACGTGCACCCTATGACTCAACCATTTCACTTCTTTTCTCTCTGTAGAAATAATATTTCTTGAAGGAAGGGTTAACTATCTTCCCTTTTGTCATTCCTTTCCATTCTTTAATAGAGAAAATCAGGCTTTTGTTATCACTATTCTATTAAACCTGCTCTTGCTAAGATCAGTGATAACTTCCTCATTGCTGAATCTAATGTTTGACACTCAACCTTCTTTTTATTTGACCTATAAACAGGTTTAATTGACCCCTTAACTCATTGGTCAGTTCCTTCCTGCCTCCTTTTCTGCTTCTTCCTTCCTCCCTGACACCATGACTTCTTAATGTTAGAATGCACCAGGGAAATGTCTTTGCTTCCCCCCTTCTCATCTATATTGGTACACTTAATAATATTATCCAAGCTTATGATTTGAAATTCTATCTATATATCCAATACCACGTGAGGCCTACATCAACATCTAGCAATATGTAATTATATTTCTAACTGACCTCTTAGGCTGCCTTTATAACCTCTTCCCCCACAAATTCATCTGTCAGAAAATCCTGGTGACCCTTTCTTCAAAAGATATTCAAGATGCAATCACCAGTTATCAACATCTTCTGCTATCACCTCAGGCTGCAGCACCATCTCTTGTCAGGATAACAGTGATACTCTCTGTCATCTTCGCTACTTCCATCTTAGCTCTGCCTCCTCTGCTCTATTCCATGAAGTAGTCAGAAGAAATCTTCTAGAATGTAAGAATTATATACTCCTCTGGTCAACACTTTATAATGGCTTCCCATTTCACACAGAATAAGATCTAAAACACTTACAGTTAACTAACTGCAAAACCTGAAGTGATCCCATCATTTAAGATAATTTCTGTGTCATCTCATTCTGCTCTTGTCTCTGCTCTTTCCACACACCAGACATGCTCCTGCTTTAGGACTTCTCACTAGTTGTCTACTCCTCCTTAAATTTTCTTCCTTTGGATATCTACATAGATAACTCTCGATCTCCTCAAAGTTATATATATATTTTTGAGTTGGAGTCTCACTCTGTCACCCAGACTGGAGTGCAGTGGCCACTCCTGGCCACCGCAGCCTCGACCTGCTGGGCTCTGGCGATCCTTCCGCCTCAGCCTTCCAAGTAGCTGGAACTACAGGCGCGCGCTACCACACCCGGCTGGTTTTTTGATTTATTGTAGAGATGAGGTCTTGCCAAGTTGCCCAGGCGAGTCTCGAGCCCGTGGGCTCAGGCAATCCACTCACTTCAGCCTCCCAAAGGCATGGGATTACAGGCTGAGCCACCGAGCCCGTCTCAAAGTTATATTTTGCTAAAATTTAACCTTCTCCACTATGCCTATACTGGCCTCCTCATTTAAAATTCCTCAACTCTCACCTTGGCACTTGAGATACTCCTTACCTTTGACTATTGTTTATTATTTTTAAGTTCCATAGCATTTATAATTTTGTCACATATAACTTACACATTTTTTAATGTTTGTTTTGGGTCATTAGACTCTATCAGCTTGAATATCAGAGGTGTCAAAAACACATATACACATTTTAAGTGATGTTATCTATGTATTACTTTTTGAAGTTGAATTTAATTACAGTAGCAATCTGTGGTATGATGTTCGCACAAAAGATGGTGGTGAATGAATGCTAGTGTCACCATGCAACAGACAGGATAGTAAAAAAAAATTGGCAGAAGTGATTGTTGTTCTAGGAGCACAAGACCATTTTGAAGCAGTATTTGAAATTCAAGAACTTTGTGGAAGTACGATGACAATGAAGGCGCGAATATGCAACAGAATCTCCAACACACCTAACAATTACAAACATTCATGATAAGTTTGAGAGCCATGGTAATAATGAGCACAAGGAAAGACCTGGGAGGTTCTCACACCAAGTCCTGCAGTGGTTCGCAGTAATCATAAAGGTCTGGATACTGATGGCAACCACTTTGAGCACCTCTTGTAAATGCAGAAGCCAAACGTGACTTGTGTTCATCTTTTGTTATTAGTATACATTGAATATTACAATTTAAATATAGTTTTTTCCTTTCTTAAATGTGTATATATATTTTTGGCACCTTCTGTGCATGCCTCATAATGCCTGGGGTCTTCAACTTTTATGTTTACCCAAGTAACTTAGAACAGTACTGAGAGAGTAAGAACTCAACAAATATATTGTGAATTAATAAATGGAGTGCACTATTTGATACGTTCTCTACAGAAGCATTTACTCAGGTGTAGTATTAATAATAGCAAGTTTGCTTATAAAAGCAAAACACCAGAAATCACCCAAACATTGACTTTCAGGAAAGATGCTTCCCAGAGGTTATTTTATCTTCTGTCACATATTGCTATTCATTTCAATGACGCTTCTGACTTCAATTTTAAAGAACTACATTTATAATCTTTAAATTAGCTGTCTGAAGAAAATCTATTTAATTAAGTTTTTGGTTAAATCCTGTATGAAAGATGGGAACCATTCCCTCACCAAGACTGTGGTCTATCTTAAGACTAAAAATTCATGAAAATCTCCAGTTTCTCAAGGTAACAATGAATGTTGACATCAGCAAGTGACAATTTTTCTTTTCTTTCAATTAAAATACTTAAATAATGCATTTTAATAGCACCATCTGCTTAAAATCTATTCATTTTCACATTTAAACCTCGATGCCCTGTCTTCATTGCAACTTGCCCTTTTGCAAGGGGTGGGGGTTCTCAGTGTTTGACTTTAGCATTTTTTTTTTGCCATGTCTTTATTCTCAATCATTTAAGCATTTGTGAGTGCTTGTAATGACTTCAGCACACATCTAGGAGCTGAAAAAAACCACATAGAGTGAATATACTATGTAAAGTTTATTAAAAACCATGAGAGATAACTAGTTAAGTATATAAAATAAACATATGAAAATACTAGGACAAAATATGACAGCCCTTGACATTTGTCATAATTAATGTATCAATCAGTAAATTCTTCTTGAATAAAGTTAACTAACCTAAAAAAATGGACTGTAATTTTATCTGAATCTACATTAAGACTGGGGTTCAGGTCAAACAATGCCTTAATAACCAGCTTACACAAGGAAAGCATATGTTAGAGACAGAAATCTCACAGATACTTATGTTAAAGACAAGGAAGTTTGAGCAGAGTGAAAATAAATCAAACTTAAGTTCAAAAGATAGGAAAAAGCTTCAAGATAAGAAAGAGATTAATGTGAAATACATACAATTATTTTCTTTTTAACTTCTTAGATTCTGCAAGCACCTGCTCATTTCTATAAACACTTTTGCATTTGTTTAAATATCTTAGAATTTGTGTTAATGCATTGCTAGCTCTGACATCTCTAATGTTACACTTAAATCATATGTTCCAATCCTGTCATTTTCAAAAGAAGAAATGCTTCTATGATCAGGTATTGAAATGTCAATTTACAATTTATAGTTTTTAAAAACAGGCTTTTTAAAGCAGTTAAAATACACAAATGTTATTCAAAAGCTATGTTAACTACTATTTCTTGTCTTTCTTTTACTTTGTGGGTTTGACAGCAGTTTTCCAATTTTTTTTTTTTTTTTTACCAAGAAAATTATATCAAATGTGAAAAAAGAATGGTAAAAGTTCGATACATACATACTGAATATAACAAAACACCAGGCATATCTCTTTTGTGAGACAGTTTCTTTAACTAATCAAAGTAATATAGAAAGAATTAAGATAAATTCTTCCAGGAATACTTTAAATATAGTCTATTTTAAATGTAGCACTCTAAGAAGAATATTTTATTTTTGGTTAGAATACTGATTTAGAGCTAAAAAAAATATTTTTTTCTCCTTCTCAATACCCAAATAGGTATCTTGGAGGAAAAAAATGCAATTCCTATGAGTTGACACAATATTCAATATGCATTTATTCCTCAAATTACATGTTAGAGAGATTAAAAATTAATATAAACAAACTATTACACTATATGATATTTCTGCTAGTAACAGATTTGAGGAATTCCAGTAGATTTTAATATTGTGGCTCCATTTCAGCTACTTGATTTTAATTAATATTGCATTTCATTACAGAAATAGCTCCTTTTGTTTGCACATAATTTAAAGATATTGTTGTCTATATTTTAAATATAATCTCCACAATGTTTGAATCCTGACTGGATATGCATGGGTAATACTGGGAGATTTATTTTTTGATGACTTTTGTCATCAGTTTTTTTTTTTTAAAGGAACACAGTGAAAGCTGCCTTACTTGGAAATAAAATGGGAATTAAAAATTCCTTTTGGACACTGACCTTTCCACATTCCAAAAAGATTGATGAGATAATGTTTAAAGTGCTGCCATAGTACTTAATACCACATAATTCACTCTCATAGCAAAGCAAATGACTTTAAGCCGTCTTTAAAAAAGATGACACAGCTCAGATCACTGAATCGAAATCTTTACTGCCACCCTTGAAGAGAGAAAAATACTTTCACATGGATCATATTTGGCACCAAGTTTGTGATTTTCCACCCTATTTGGATCAATAGTAACTTGAAAAGAAGTCTTGACGTTGCTTATAGCTTCCCAAATATATAACAGCTCATTGACGTACTATAAGATTAAGATACTGCAAATATTTCACACTACTCTACTATCTTATATTCCATTTTTTAATGATAAATAGGATATAGATATCAATTCAAAAATTTAAGCATTACTGCAGAATTTTATATATTTAATATTATTAGAATATATAAGAATAAAAGCATATATTAATTAATTTTACTTGCTTGACTAGATGAATTCTATGTATATTAAATAGAATATGTTAAATCTTAAAATTAGAAAAGGTAGTCATTCATATACAGAATTTCAAAGTTATTCTCAGTGAAATTTTTGGTAAGGAGATGTTCCAAAAAAGTCCATTCTTTGTTAAAGTAATCAAAATTGGATATGCATTAAAAGATTTTTATTCAACTTGAAATTTCAAACAAGGTAGGAAATATGCTTTGACAAATTTTGAGACTACATATTTGCATATAGAATGTAGCTAAAGATGTTAAAAAGAGAACATTTTTGAAACATAGTTATCTGAATCTACAGAATTAAAATAAGTTTATTTATATGTGACATCAATGTATAAATATCATATAACAACCACATTAGGTAAAGTCATTCACAAGGGTAAAGTTCACATACTTGTTTATTAATATGAAAAAGCATATGAAGGAAAAACATTGATTTAGTGGCAAGCAACATGAATTTTTCCCTTAGTACCAAAAATTTTTAAAATAGGAAAAAGCAAAGTTGAAGTTATAGATTTTTAAAATCTAATGACATGGAATTAATTAAACAAATACTATAAATAGGAGCAAAACATCTAAATGAAAGCAAAGTATTTAGTATTCTTAATCTTTGAATTGGTTCACCCCCAAATTCAACAGTTTTACTAATTGACTTTTCATTGTGTAGGATATTCAGATTTTTTTTTTTTTTTTGAGTTGGAGTCTCACTCCATCGCCCAGACTGGAGTGCAGTGGCACGCTCCCAGCCACCACAACCTCGACCTGCTGGGTTCCCAGGATCCTTCTGCCTCAGCCTTCCAAGTAGCTGGAACTGCAGGCATGCACCACCATACCTGGCTACTTTTTGGTTTATTGTAGAGATGAGGTCTCGCCAAGTTGCCTGGGCTGGTCTCGAACCCGTAAGCTCAGGCAGTCCACTCACCTCGGCTTCCCACTGACCCCGGCCCAGATTTTTAAATGATAATAACTAGTAAGAAAACAATACAACATTACCTGTTTTAATTTGTTTGTTAGCATTTTGGAGTACTTTAACAAACTTACCTTTACAAACTGTTAAGATTGGATCTGAAAGATTGAAGCATGTAAAATGGCTTTTTTTGTAGGTGAACATAATACTTTATAAGTCGATCCCAATTCTATAAAAGAAGCATTTCAAAACCCACAATACAGATTCTTTGCATTGTGTTTTCACAGTACTTTCTTTGGAACTATTCAAAAGTTTAGTAAATTATTGGAATTGATAATGAATATGTTATTTTATAGCTATAATATATCTCAAACTATTTATACATTAAATCACAATATATTAATAAATGATTTTAATTATTAATAACATATTAACTCAAATCAAAATTTTACCACAAAATTAAAAATATAATAATAATAGCAATACAAAGAAATATTTATATGATTTTCTGTTTTCAAAGTAACTTAGAAAAAGTTATTGCAACATCTTGGAAAATAAGTATCATTTTATACTCTGCTGTTAAGTTTTCTATAAAAATTTTTTAGGTAGCCAAATACTATATCACAACTTTTAGTACTAATCTACATTCTGATGAAAGATGAAGACCTGAATCTCCACCAAACCACTTCCCCACCCTTAGGCAATCTCACTTTGGACTCTCCAGGTCACCAATTTTCTTAGTTTCCACTTTTCCCACTCACCAGTGTTTTGCATACTGTTCTCTCTAATTTGCAACCATGTTTTTCCATCACTGGTAGTACACTTCCAAATGTACTTCAAGATCATGCTGTCTAATTACAGAGCCCCAAAAACCTAGTAATTATGGTTCTTCAAATCATGATTAAACAGTAAATAGTCTTTGAGTTAAATTTTTAGGGGTCCTCCTAAAGCTAATACATATAAGCATTAATAAGGGACTGGGTGAAGTCTTTCCAATTGGCAGATGGCAATTTTTTAGATGTACTAAGTGAGGACAGACAAATATGAGCGTGTGTGTGTGAGGTGAGTATTTGTGAGGTGAGTGTTTTCTATCATCTTGATTGTGTAAAATTATCACCAAAGCAAAACCTTTTTAGGTTTAAAATTATGACCATGATAATAAGAGTGCAGAGACTCCAAGAGACTAAGTATTAGCAAAACTATTATTTCACAAATAAAATTTTAACAAAAATTAGGAAAATTTTCAAAATGTTAATGAATTCCAAATTTCTTAAGAAAATGTCCTAAGAAGAAAAAATAGTTTCATACAAATCATAGTATTACTATAAGCCCTTTAAGAACAATAGCCATATATATGCATGATCACATATAAATTTTTATACTGAGGGTATTGAAAATACAACTTTCAATGTTATTTTCTGTTTCAATGGACTTTATTACAATCGGCAAATAATTATGAAACTTCCATTAAAGTTCAGATACTATACTCAGAATTAAGGATAACAAAGTTAAAAACAGAAAAGTCCCTATTCTTAAAAACACAAATACTTAATTGCAATACAATATACTCTTTGCTTTATAATAGAGAAAATCATACTATACAAGAAATAGCTTCCAATACATATTTTAAAATGTTATTGAAATATAACACACAGCCGGGCTCGGTGGCTCAGCCTGTAATCCTGCGCCTTTGGGAGGCTGAGGTGAGTGGATTGCCTGAGCCCGCGGGTTCAAGACCCGCCTGGGCAGCGAGACTTCATCTGTACAATAAATCAAAAAATCAGTCGGGCGTGGTAGTGCATGCCTGTAATTCCGACTACTTGGAAGGCTGAGGCGGAAGGATCACCGGAGCCCAGCAGGTCGAGGCTGCGGTGGCCGGGAGCGGCCACTGCATTCCAGTCTGGGCGATAGAGTGAGACTCCAACTCAAAAAAAAAACCAAAAAACAAAAAAACAAAAAAAGAAATATAACACCCATACAAGAAAATGTACGTAACTTAAGTGTACAGCTCAATTAATTTTATTTAATGCCCTTGTAACATAAGTGAAAATGCAAAATGTTAAAATAAGTAAAAACCACTCATATGAATATAGAGAATATACTAATTCCTCAAAACTCCTTTCTAACATATTACTTCAAAAAAATTAGAAGTTAGTTTGAAAAATAAAATTGCAGTTATAAATATTATAATATATATAAATAATTGAGTGTAGAAAAACAATTGTGCACCCAAAAGTCATAATATAGAAAGAGTGTGCAATCATCTCAGTTATTTTATAAATAATATACTGACATTTTTAATGTGCATTTTACTACTTTGAAGACTTCAATCTCTTTGAAATTTAAAATTACTCAATTTAAATAACACGGGGAATAACTGAATAAACATATTGCTAATTAATTCTAAATAGATAAGTTTGATAATTTCAATTAATAGCTTGCATCCACACATTTGATAATGTAAAAATTACCAGATTTGCTTAATAGACATGGTAATAGATTTCTATACCTGTGGTTTGAACAAAAGCAAAACAAAGCAAAAACCCTTACAAGAAAGTAAATTATTCATCTGTCAATGCCCTAGGAAAAGAATAATGTTTAATGAAATATTTGGATGGGTAGACACATCATAATATAAGATCAAAAGTCAAAAAAGGAGGTTTTAATTCCTTTAGCTTTCTTTTATCATGCATGAACAGTCTAACAGTAGAATGAGAAATACAGATAGAATATTCACCGCCTTGATCAGGGGCTTACCTTGTCATGAGATGGACATAATCTTACTATAGTTACTTACCTGAAAGAAAACCATATCAACCTTTCTTCATAAAGCACAGAAACGTTAAAGGTTGAATCTTACAAAAAAAAGGCTCTTTAGCACGAAAGAATCTCTGTCTCATTCAAAATATTGCCTCATTCACCCCCTCCTTCTCTTTTATAATTTAAATGACATAGAATTGTATTGGTAATATAAGTTAAGTTTAGAATGGAGTCTGTTAAAACTTAACACCAGACAAGGTATCTGTGAGAAAACAAAATGCTTTGAGATGGAACCTGAGGATTTCTTTAACTGGTCTTAAATTGTCACATGTGACAAAGTTATACATGGTTCATTTGAAAACAGTATTCAAAGATATTAAATTAATTACTAAAATACATTCTTATTTGAAATATCTTAAATTAAGCTCCCAAAACAAACAAATAAACAAAAAAACATGATTCATGTTAACTCCAGGATAAAATAATATGACCAATAGAACAAATCACATATGGATGACTTTGATCACTATTTCCTCTATTGTTTGTTAGTTTCTAGATTGTGTCTCTCAGATTTTACATATATAAAAAGAATGTATGCATTACATTCTATGATTTGTGTACATAGATGCTGTCATGTATCACCTTCAGTATTCAGATGTATTTTTAAGTAATTAAATGGATTTTTTTTTCATCTATCTCCACTAATTTTCTGGAAGCAAATGACAAATGTTTTCAGTATTACATGCTGGAGTTAAATGTATAGTAGGTCCCAAAGGTTAAAATACCTTAATTATTACAAACTAGAATTTACGAACATGTTCCCTTAACCAAAGCTGAAATCGTCTAAAGAGAAGCAAAAATAGTAATAAAGCATAGATTGGCAAGGACTGTTACTTAACTATCAAATCTGTATTTTCTTATTAGTAACAAAGTCCTAATTCCAGATAATAGTCTCCACCTGACAGAGTACATCTTCCACTTTCCCTTCATATTAAGAGTGGTTAATGAGATGTAAGTATATTAGTGGGGTTTATTGGAAAACTCATCATGAGACGGAAGATCTCCTCCCTTTTGCCCTTCTCCCATTTCCTAATTCTCATTCAAAATGAAGATGCCATAGTTGGAGACCCAGGTCATCCTGGACTTTGAGGATGGAAGCCATAATTAAGGATGTCAGAGCAGAATATAAGAAACCTGCTTCCCAATGCTTTGGCAAATTTAAGAATGCTCACTTCTAGCTTGTAAACTTTCCCGTGTTAATCTCTGTTATTAACATCTAAATATTTCCCAGTTTAGAAATAGAGAGTAATGAGGAAATCTAAGATTCATCAATTTTCATTCAAAATATATTTAAATATGAAGAGTTTATGAAAACTAAAGATAATTAAGGCAACATGTTTCTGTCAGAAACTTGAATTGCATCATGTGATCAGGCATACAAATATAACCTAATTGACTATATTCCAAAAAACACTGATAAGAATGCATATATAAATACTTTATAATTATTTTAAAATTATGATAAAAGAAGAATGTTCTTGTTTGATCCAATAGAAATAATACTGTAGTTCTCCTCAAGCATCCCTAACAGTTGCACATTTGGGATGGGAGAATATTTTATTTTATTTTTTTCAACTAAGAAAGGTAGATTTATTTAAAAAAAGATACAGTGTGTAGGGCATAATGGGCAGGACAACAGTGAGAGTGTTTACTGTCTTCTGCTATTTAAATTTTTGATATTCACTTACACACATGTTAGAATGAAAATTTTTGTGAATAAATAGGTGCTAAGAGTAAGTCAAGTTTGGACATCTTACTTAGGAGCTGGGTAACTGGTCAATTTACTGAAACTCTTTAAGCTTTCTTATTAAAAAAATAAAGGGCTAGAATAGATTATATTTAAGGCACGAACCCGCATTAACTTTCTATTATATTCTGAAGATGACTTTACATAAAAGCCATTAGTGAGCACACTATGGGAAATGATCTCGAAATATTTTGTGACTATAATTCTTAATTCTATAAATCTCAAACTCCCTGTGGTCAATTTTCACATTTGTTAACCAAAATTTTATAGTCCTAACATTCCATGATTTTATAAAATTATAATTGCCAATTTATCAGATGCTATATTTACGTATACAAGTATCTAGTATGTATCTCAGGCATACATCCCATTTAGAATACTACGTTTGAATTAAATTCTTGTTTATTAAACTTTCTAAAACCCTCAAATGCCAGTTTGTCACAATTATCTGATATTCTTGTCAAAAAAAATATGCATTTATGGGCTTCCGGAACCTATTCAATCAAAATGTACTTGAGAGGAAACTAGACATTTTCAACAATGGGATAGAAAAATAATTTGGACCAGGAGAGTTAGGAATATACTAGGCTAAATCATACAAATTGTTTTGAAATATATGAAGCATATAATGTTTAAGAACTCATGAATACATACTACCAAAAAGCTCACAGACCAATAGAAGAAATTGGAAAGCATAATATTTAAAATGTATTGTATAAAGTGCAATCATAGATTTTTTTTTTTAATACAGTGAAGAAGGTAGTGTGAGTAACAAGTATTTCTCTTTGAGGTGGAGAAAACATTTTCACTGAGATGGGAGCATGAGCTCCATGTTTTAATTCAACACTGGGATAAGTGTGTTGAGAAAAGAGAGGGCATTGTATGTTAAACAATCATGGAGGGCAGCCCTGTGTGTTGCAGAACATCTGGTAGCATACCTGGCCTCTTACAATATGCCAGTGGCGTCCCTGGAGTTGTCTCTAGAGCTACCATAATAAAATGCATAGAGCTACCATAATAAAATACAGACCGCATGCCTTAAACAATAGAAAGTTTTTTCTCGGCATTCTGAAAGTTGGAAATTCAAAATTAAGGTGTTGCCAGATTTGGTTTCTCCCAAGGCCTTTCTTCTTTGTTTGTAGATGGACACATTTCACAGGGTTCTCACATGACCAAGGATTCCTAGTGGTTCTTCCTCTTCTTAAAAGAACATTGGTTCTAATGGATCAGGATTCCTCCTTTATGTCCTTACTTTACCTTAATCACTTCTTTAAAGGCCCTATATCCAAATACAGTCACATTAAGGGGTAAGACTTCAACATACACATTTTGGGGGAACACTATTCAGTTTATAGTGACCACTTTAAAGAAGCAATGCCTAAGATGTGAGGCTAAACAGAAAGGTAGTGTCAGACTCTTAAGGATTTCATATTTCCCTTTGCAAAATATGGGGAGACACTACACTAACATTTTTTAAAACAGATTTGGACTAGAAGAGAAAACTGGCAGAGTGACTGGTATGATGTCATTACCATACAAAGCAAAACATAATGACTATCTGAGCTAAGGCGGTAAAGAAATAAAAGAGGAGAAGAATTGGGTAGTGTTTAGGCTTTTTTAAAAAAAATTTCTAACTCAAACAGGTCAAAAAAGAAATGAATTCAACACAATACTGGCAAATCTACTAATAACGTCTTAGAACCATACAACTTCAGAACTGAAAAAAGATTTTAAGGCCATTTTTACATCTCCTATGCAAAGTACAGATCTCTTCTCTAATATCTCTGATAAGGACTTATTTAGACTTTTCTTAAACACTTCCACAGGTGAACTCACTTCCACACTGAGTAACCTACTCAATTTTTTAATCTTATTGAATCAAACTTTTGTTCATTGCAATCATTTTTTTAAATTATGTGATAAAAAATTTTTTACACTCTGTTTTTGAAATCACTTCACATTATATTTTCCCCTGCTTTCTTCCATAATTAAATTCTTCTGGGCTCATTAAAAAATTCCTTTTGCTCTTATCAGGGACACACTGATACACAACCTTCATTAATATAATCTAGATAGAGTTCATCTCAAAATTCATTTAGTATCTTAACTTTTTTTCCACAGGAAGGTAGCAGAACCTTTTACTATTTAGTGTCTCCCTACAGAAGAAGAAAGAATAATTTTTAAGGAAAAATGATGCAATGTTTCAGCCTGAGGTATTAACATTTCTCACCCGTGCATTTACTTTCCAGGCTGTTTTCAGAAGATTTTTAACTATAAAAGTTAACAATGAAGAAATAATCTAGATGACGCTAGCAATATTAATGTGCATTTTAATGACTTAATGCTCTTCTAGGACACAAATCTCCACATACATACTCCCTCTCACTACACTGAACACACCCACACCTACCCTCTGATGTGGGTCGGTGTATGTGGTGTCTGTGTGTGGGAGGCTGTGTATCCCATTCTAATTCTTTCATTTTTGTGTTAAAGGAAAATTGATGGAAATTCTTTGAGTAACACTGAGCAAATATCACTCACTATATGGCACATAGCTATGGGGCCCAAAATTGTACCTGAACTATATAATACAGTGATTTCATTTTCCTGTATCAGCATACCAATCTCTTGTAAGAGTAAGAGTATCCAATATTTCACAAAAGTTTTTTTATTTTACAAAGTATATTTACATCACCCATAGTACTAAACACATTTTGAAAGTTAATCTTTAAAGTGATGAAAGATTAAACCCACACACATACACACACAAACACAAACACACACACACATTTTTCCTCCTCAGGCAAAATAAAAGGAATTAAAACTTTTATCTGAGATTATCAAAACATATCTGTTAATTTTTACATAATTATGACATTCCTATATCATTTCAGAGGTTAATTTTCTTTAATTATCTTCAGTATGACAATTTACCTGCAGTTACTCATTTCTTAAACATAGTGCATGCATTAACTTTATGTGCAATGACACTAGTAACTTTAAAAGATGAATTCCATTTTTGTTGTGAACATTAATCATTTTTTGGGCCCAGACACAAGAAATGAACAGTGATGAGGTTGACAGTTCTGACAGAGGAGGCCAGGTGTTAAGGCCAGTGATTAATCTGACAATTAAAATGAACCCCTTTGCTGGTCAAATATTTTCAGATTAAAAAAGATGTAATTACAAGAGTGAAGGTTAGTCAGAACCTTGCCAGTTAGTCTAGGTATTTTGTTAATAGCTATATACCAGCTAATTTTGGGCTGCAGAAACAAAACTTACATAACAATATCCTGAGCCCATGTATACAATAAAGGTTTTAGTCCCTTTGAGAAACTAGTAGGAGAAAATTAGAAATTTTTAGTGTACTCTGGAAATTTGCATTTTTAGCTTGCTACATCAGGCATAAACTTTTTCTGGGAAGGCTGACATACAGATTTTACTATCTCATTTAGAAATGAGTGATAAGGCTCAAATTACTTCAGCACTTTTTTTTTTGAGTCACAGGTAATTATTGTTTTGTTTTGTTTTGTTTTAGCCAACTACTGTGTTTCTACGAAAATTATAGTCAAAGTGCAAATCTATGAATCTCCTATAAAATAATTGGCCAAAAGTTCTTGTTAAAAAAACAGATTTCTTGACATCTACTCTAGGGTACTGAATCAATAACTATGCTGAACTTCAAGAACAACTGTTCTAGGAATCCCTAAGCATTCTGAGTAATTTGAAAGGAGTACAAGTAATTCTGACTCTAATGATAACTCTGAATTTAATAAAATGGGAATAGAGTGGGATAATATGATCTTGAAGGGATTTGAGAAAAAAATAAAATAAATAGCTGGTAGCCATCCAGGCAAGATGAGTCCACAAGCCCAGGTTCCAAATAAACTATAATGGACATAAAACAATGATTGCCTACCTCTAAATAATGGCCAGATAAGGAAAGTGAGTTACATGTTAATCTCAAATAGCAAGCTCTTACAAAACCAAAGAAGCCCAGAGTACTTGGGGTATTCTGGAAGAAATGAGAATATCCTGATAAACAATTCATTCTCTCATATGTATTTAATGTATGGAATAATTTCATTCTCTATGATCATTAAAAATAAACAGTACCTCAGTAGCATTCTCTATCAATGATAACAAAGTTCCTTACAAATAATGTACATCCCAAAAAGAACTGAGAAAAAAGTACTCTGGTAAGTTTCTTCAACATTTTCAATATATCTTACAAGGGAGGCTCTATATGATCTGGAACTTCTCAACCTCTTCTCCCAGAACAATGGATTGCAGACATTATGTGGAGCCTCACCCATTTTGTTTTTAGGAAGGTTCTTCCATGGCCTATCCTATCTCAATCTTTCCCGACTAATTCCTGCTTATCCTTCAGCCTGAGCTTTAAGAGAAGTCTTATATTATTCCTTTTACCTTCTATCTTGATTGGGTTCGGTTCAGGTCTCTAAAATGTTCTCATGGCCTTTGCATTTTCTTTTTACAACATTAACAAAATTAAAGTTAACTAATTATATGTATTATTTTTCATTTATTTCTTGATTAGGGCCTATAAACATGAAGAGGTCATGAATGATAGTTTCCTTGTTTAATCTAGTTATCTTCTGCAGTTAAAGTACATGGCAGCCGGGCACAGTGGCTAGGGCCTATAATGCTAGCACTTTGGGAGACTGAAGTGAGAGAACTGCTTGAGTCCAGGAGTTTGAGACCACATAGGCAACATAGTGCAACCTCTTCTCTACAAAAAATCGAAAAATTACCCAGGGGTAGTGATGTGTGCTTGTAGTCCCAGCTACTTGGAAGGCTGAGACCGAAGGATGGCCTGAGGCCAGGAGGTTGAGGCTGCTGTAAGCTCTGATTGTGCCCCTGCACTCTAGCCTGGGTGACAGCCCAACTCAAAAAACAACAAAAAAAAGCACATGGCATGTAGCAAGTCTTAAGTACATATGCTTTTGATGTATACTACTGCAATTACTTGTGTAAATATGGATTATTTGTTTAGCAGAATTTAAGTCTATATGTTTTAAAATTACTAAACAACTCTAAATTATAGTTTAAATTTTAACCTTAAAATTAAGTTTTTTTTTCTTTTATCCCCAATTGATTGCTAAATGGATAATAGTGTCACTCTGGCCTATTTAAAACAAACAGCTAAAGCAAAAATTAAAATAATTAAGATTATTTTAACTGTTTCATTTGATTTATAGGAATGGTTAAAATATGATATTAATTATTCTTTTATTTTATATAACATTATTTGATAAGTATTATATATTTCTCCGTGTTAGTTATGTATTCAACTTTAGGTATAAATCTCAGACTTTTAAAGACGGTAGAAAGATTTTCATAGTATAATACACATTTAATTAGCAAAGACGTGTTTTAAGATGTTTAAATTTCACCAAAAGTTTGTGCGTGTTTAAAAAACTGCTTATTTTTCTTGCTTTTTGTGTTAATATTTTTGATAGAGTTACTCCATTAAGAGTCCACAAGTAAAATACAATAAAGTGAAAAGATATAACCAGACTAAAATGATTATAAATATTGGTATTTTAGGAAACTATAACCTAATCTGCTAAAATGAATTTGATGTTTCAAATGACATTTCTTCTGCTTTTCTTTGAACTGTCTTCAGAATGGTACCCCCAAGGGAATTATAATGTAGTTAAATATCCACAGTTTTATATCCATTGAATTGGTATTTAGTATACTTCAGAAATACACAAGTGCTGGCAGACATTTTATTTAATTAGATTTTTATCATATAGATGAAGAGTTAACAAGACAAGACAACACAAGTGAATAACAATGAAGGAATATTCTTCTTGCAGATAATATAAATTTATTTAATACTGAACTAATGAGTAGGTGATTTTTCTAGTATGACTTGACAGAGCATGTAAATTAACCAATAATATGAAGCCTCAGAGACTAAAGCAATCGGAGCCTGCAGTAAATGCTGAGACTCAGGGAATGTAACATCACCTTTCAATGAGGTAAGAATTGATGTGTATGAATCAGTGAAACTGTGCTCTCCACCATAAAGCAGGTCCCATGACAGAAATAGTACTATGAGTTTTTGCTCTGTGTGCCATAAATTCTCTACTTTTGTTTTCCAGGCAAAATGTGGGAAATGGAGTTCAGTTTGCTTTAAACTGCAGGCAATTTTTGACTACACAGTATTATGAAAAGAACATGGGCTTCCAAATTTACAGTATACATGAGCAATGATAAACAATTATTCAAAGTGCCTCAGTTGTGTTCTCAGTAAAATGGGATTAATATCAACCATACAGAGTTGTTGAGAGGAATAAATTAGGATGTTGTTTAGGAATAAATCTAATACCTGTTGTTAACATACAGCATGGCATGTTTTTATGAACATGCCACTGCTTTTCTTCTTTGTTGTATAAAATTCCTTTAGGTCACTGTTGACTCAACTGCATAAACTGCAGAAAGAAATAGTAGGGGTCAAGAAACTGAATACAGAAGGGCATAGAAAGGTGAGAAGGTATGTGAACAAGGAAGAACATCGTATATGAATAAAACTATGAGATTTGTAGTTAGTCTGGCAGAATTTGGACTGACTCCAATATTCATTCCACCTTCCTTCTATGTGCCTTTTTGTATAGTAAATGCTAGAAGGAGAAAGAATACATACATTTTCTCAACTCCCTGGTACAAGGGATTTAGATGACAGATAAATTCTGCCAATCAGATAAAATCAAAGAAGATTTGGAAAAGGAAATTGAGGCAGAAGCTGTGCTTTTGCTTCTATTTGAAAACATGTCATGGAGAAATCTACCTATGTATTTTTCTTTGGCAGTCAAGTTTCCACTGTTGCATCACCATTTTTGTAGGTAAGTAGGGACTAGACATGGCTGATTGAAGCCCAGTACAGTTCTGAAGCCAGTAGGAATAGAAGTATTTTCCACTGTGGTTTCTTGAGTGTGCTAGCTTCCTGTCCATGGATGTGTCCAGATATTGGCTCCATGGAATGATTCTGAAGTCAGTGGCTTTTCCTCACAGAAGAGGCATTAGCTAGCTCCCTTGAGTAGCTTAGTTCAGTGATGTGACTTTGTGATTTGTTTGTGAAAGCTCAATCTAGAATCTTTCTTCAATCCTATTGTCATTTAATAACCTGTAAACATTCCTTTATAAAAAACGACATTAAGGAGATTCTATACTCTGAAACTGAACTATGTAGATGAAGATTACATTAAAGTTGATTACATTATAATCAATAGAGGGATTATATGGACAAGCAACATCTTAGACCATTTGAATGATAATATTCATTTGATTAAGTCTTAACTTTTGTTTCTTAAAACTAAACGATTCCACTCCAAACAAAAGGGATGAAATGAAGAAAATAATCACTGACTCTTCATCCATCATATATACTCTATTAGGCATTGTAGGGTAATAAAAAGAAAAAAACATAGTGCTACATTAAATGAACACACAAACTATGCAGGGGGTCACATGTTTACAAAAATTTTAAGTATAAGAATGTGGCATAGAGTGACCCAGCAGCACAGATGAAAGGAAGAGTAATTATGGTCCTGGTGAAGTGGGAAGAATAATAGTATCTCTTGTGATTCTAGTGATTGCAATCTTTTCAGAAAAGGTTTCTCAAAATGAGATTCACAAAAACAGTTGTCTAAGATTATTAAGTTCTTAAGAAAGTGTTTCAGAGTGATATTTTGGGAAATACTGGGTAAAGCAAATTATGTTTTGTTTCTTCAGGACTGCTCAGAGACTTGAATGGTTGATGCACCTTAGTTATTTCCTAAAAAGAAATATAAACCACAATATTTCATGATTTTCTTGTTAATAGAGTACACTCTCCATAGGCTACCTATTAGAACTCTTGTTTTAAGAAACACAATTTTAAAATAAGATGTGATATGACACAAGAACAGTGATTCTTCTGAATTCATACACATGATCATTGTGCCTGTGGTGTAATGAGAAAAATTAGACCAGAAAATTGTTGGTAAAAACTATTTTCAAATTCTATGCTAAGAAACTTGTACAACATTCTGCAGAAAAGGGAAAGGCATAGGAATTTGTTTTTTGCCAAAAGAAGAGGTATTCAGAACCACAGTTAGGAACAACCACAAAACATTAAGATGACAGATAAACTACCAGCACTGATTAAGTGGAAACATTGGAAACGAAGAGATTTTTGTTGTTGTTTTCCTCCAAAAGTCAAAGAATGATTATAAACTTGACTTGCTGGAGAAAAACCTGCAATGAAAAACACACATATGCAAACATGAACACACATATAATAATAGCAAACCAGAAGTCTGTGAACCAATTTCAAAAAAAAGGAAAAAACTCATCTCAACAACTATCTTCAAATCTGTTTAACTTCATGGCATTGATAAAAGTGTTCTTTTCAACCACTATTTTTTTTAGTACTTCTTATTATGGTTTTCTAAGAGTAGAAGTGCTTAACTTTATAATTTTTAAAGTACACAAATAACAGTTATGACTATGATTAGAAGAATACAAAAAATCAAAGCTAGCATGTGCTAATTTTATTTATTTATTTATTTATTTATTTATTTATTTTAATATATTTATTTATTTATTGGGTTAGATTCTCACTCCATCGCCCAGGCTGGCCACCCCGGCGTCGACACCCTGGGTTCCCGCGATCCTTCCGCCTCAGCCTTCCAAGTCGCCATCGCGCTACCACGCCCGGCTAATTTTTGATTTATTGTGAGACGACTTCTCACCAAGTTGCCCGGGATAGTCTTGAATTTGCAAGCTCAGGCAATCCATTCGCCTCAGCTTCCCAAAGTGCTGGATTTACAGGTTGAGTCATTGATCCCGGTCTGACAGGTGCGATTTTAAATGTTTTATATATAGAATCTATTTTTTCTTCAAAATAACCTCATGAGTATGTGCCATTATTACCTAAATTTAATGAAACATTGAACTAAAACTTCATAGACCTAGTTCTTTGATCCAAGTCACGATTGTCTGGCTATAGGTCAAGTTGCTAAAGCACAGAGACAAAATAAACACAGCAGCTTGAATAAGATAGAACTTTCTCTGTCACGCAGCCCAGAATTACAGGCAGGTTAGGAGGGCAGTTTGATTTCATAAGATCATCAGGGACATGAACACCTTCTATCTAGTAGTTCTGTAATCCTTGGGGTATTGCCTTCATGGGCATGGCTGAAGCTAGCCTTCCCAGACCATGTCCACAACCCAGCCCATCTGAGGGTGTAGGAGCAGTGGACGGTAGGAGGTACTTTAAAGGGTGAGATCCAGAATGCTGTACATTACTTCTTCTCACATCCCATTGGCCATAACTTAGTCGTATGGTTTTGTCGAACTTCAAGAAAAACTGGGTTTTAATTAAAATTAAGAGAAAATGAATACTAGAGACAATTAGCAATCAAACTTAAAGAGTCCTAGTAAATCACCTGGGGACCTATCTACTAATTTCCAGAACTGAGATACAAACTCAGTTCTCTATCACTTATCTCTTAGCTCCTATTCTACACCTAAAATCTATCTGTGAAATAGGTATTATTAACCATACTGATATATATGTACTTATGATTAGAAAGATTAAATTATTTCTCTAAATTAGGCAACTATTCAGAAACTGTAAAATATGAAAACTCATGTTTGGCACACAGTAATTTAAAAAAAAAAATCACACTGATGCTGTATTCCCAGCACTTTGGGAGGCCGAGGCTAGAGGATAGCCCACGGGTTCAAGACCAGCCTGGACAACTTGGCAAGATCTCCTTTCTACAATAAAAAACTTAGCCAGTTGTGGTGGCACATGCCTGTAATTTGAGCTACTTGGAAGGCTAAGGCGGAAGGATCACCTGAGCCCAGCAGGTGGAGGCGGCGGTGATCATGAGTGCCATTGCACTCCATCCAGCCTGGATGACAGAGTGAGATGTCAACTCAAAAAAAAAAAAAATCACACTGAATATGTATGTACTTTTAGAGAATCTTATGCTCTACAAATATTCATTCAATTTATTTGTTGATACAGTCCCTGAGTGAAAGTGCTTCTTATCTGTAAGAGGTTGACTATCAGGTCTTCAAAACGAATCACCTTCTAACTTTTTCTGGGAGAAAACTTGACTAATGTTATTCTAACTTACAGTAACTTTTCCAGGAAAAAAAATGTACCTCTATAAATCATGAGATTACCTTTATTGGCAGTAGGCTATCAAAGCTATCTCCTAGAACTCACCAGTCAAATTTGCTCACATTTTCAGTGAAAGAGAATCAGTATGCAAATCGGATAACATATAAAACAAGTCTTTCTAGGTCAGTATCTAAAGAAGTGCATATCAAAATAAGAGTGCTCTACTGAATGCCACTAAATTCAAATCTCAACAGAGAGTCAAAGATCAAACAGAGAAGGCCAAGATCAAATTGAAAATAAAGTGATCTTGCACATCTCTTGAGCTTTTACTATTAGTGATGCTAGCAACCAGGCAATGTCTCTAGGTGCTGGGAACTGAGGTGGATAAAGTGAGGGCACCATCAGTCTTTAATGCTCTCTATCTGGATCTTTTCATAACTACTAAAAAGCACTTAAAAAATTTCAGGTACATTAGTAGAGCAGTAGGGAGTTGAAATCTCCTTTCATACGATCTTGGCAGTCATTTGGCTGTATCAAAGGTCACTGTTTCTTGCATGCTACAGTAAACTTCTACCTAAAAGTGTCAGTATGGCTGTGAGAAGCTATCAACCAGCTGCATGGGTCTACAGGACTAAAAACAAAACAAAACAAAAAAAACTTTGTCTTGCTTGCTGACAAGCTTCATTAAAATGTAGCAGCAGCACTTTTTAGAGAAACATGACAATTTTCAAATGTATTTTGTTTACCCTCACTCATAAGATGTGTTTATAATAATGCATGTAATGAAGAATGTGGACATTGATTTTTAATGAAAAATAATGCTACATGTGTCCAAGTAATTTACATTTTTGTTTCTGAACTTCCTATGAAATTAGTCCCCTGTGTTCTATAACATTCTTAGTCCACATTCTAAAATTGTCTAAAAAATAAATGTAGATGCCATAATGATGATTTATACTGTTTTTATTTTTACCTAGGTTTATTATAAAAATTTAATATCATAAAAATTAGTAAAAACAGAAAGTGTGAAAAGGTGTTTTTCCTAAGATATTTCATACATTTCTCAATATTATAATATTTATTGTCAGCCTAAAAAAAAAAATGTTTTGATACGTACTTTGTAGCTTTGAGCTTCTAAATTTTTTTAAGTGTGATAAAGAGATAATTATTATGATGACCATTATACAATGATAAGCAACATGTATTATGAAAAACAATTTGATAGATTTAATTTACTTATTATAGTTATCCCAGGGAATTTCTACTTTCCTGGATTTTAGCACTAAGACCTTAAATCCAATTCATATATTTTGATGTCTACTATACAACATTGTGTGAATTCCTTATTCAGATATTCATTTACTCAACAGGTATTTCTAGTCAATTATATGCCAGATGAGAAGTCATGGCTCACACACAAGTCTTACAGAGTCTAATAAGAGAGATGAAAATTAATGCATAAAATTACAAGTTGTATTAAACTCTATAAAGAAAAACTACAGATGTTAATGACAGGATAAACAGAATGAAATCATTTAATCTGTGGCTAGCGAAGGCTCTTGTGAAGAGGTGCATGAGGCTCCCAAGTTTGCAACAAGAATGTGTGGTGAAAGAGTAGTGCTCACAGCAACCTATGAACTGATGGAGGAGAATGAGAGAAGGGAGAACTAGTAATTCAAACAAGAAGTGGACTGTCCACCCTTGAAAGATCAAATTCTCAGTTCTTGGGCTCCAGTTATTCAAATAGGGAGTATCTTACTTTACTTTCCTTCTTTGTACTGTTGTGGAGGTTTCCCTAGACCTTCAGAAAGAAGACTATTTAAAACCTTCAATTTTTGGTGGGGGATGGGCAAATAAATGTTCAAGTCAAAGAACATATTTCTTATCCTTCTTACAACTAGACAAGGCTATTGAACTAAATTTTGGGCAATGGTGCAATGCTGAAATGTCATGTGTAAATGTCAGAAAGTCTTAAAAGGAAAAGATAAATAATGGACATAATGGCTATAGCACAAACATCCATCTTGGGCCATAATACAGATGCCATGGGTTGAGAATAAACTAGAATAAGATCTAAAAGCCTGGTTCCTGATGAATCCACCTTACCATGCTGGAATGCCTGATATATACATAATTTCTCTGGCCCTTACATTCCATTCTTTACCCAGAAATCAGCATGATCCTTTTAACATGTAAACAAGATTATATCTCTTCTTTGTTTATAACCCAAACTGTTTTTTAATCTCGCTCAGAGTAAAATATAAAGTCTTCATGACCTTCAAGGCTTTCTGTGACTTGACTTCGTCTGCTAACTCTTTCCTTCTTACAATGTGTTGCAATGCTATTGGTTCCCAGTCCAGACCTTAAAAAAGAATAAACATGCTCCTGTCTCGGGGTCTTTGCATTTGTTATTTTCTCTCTCGAGATGCTGTAACCTGAAATAAGCTTATGTCTAACTCTTTCACTTGATATACATACATGTTCATTTGTTAATAAAACCCTAAGTATAATCTATGATCATGCTAAATGAAATTATACCATATGCATCACTCTGCCCTATTAAATTTCCTCTTCTGTCTTATTTTCATAGTACCTATCACCTATCTAGTACATACAGTCATCCCTCAGTATCCACAGGGAGTTGGTTATAGGACCCCCACAGATACCCAAATCCACAGTGCTCAGGTCACTGATATCTGCATAAAATGGCATTATATTTCCATAATAACCTATGCACATTTTCCCGTATAACTTAAATTATTTCTAGATTACTTATAATGCCTAATAAAGTGTAAATGCTATGTAAATAGCTGTCATACTGTATTTTTAAGTTATGTTATTTTATAATTTTTAAAATTGTTTTTAAGCATATTTTTGATCCATAGTTGGTTGAATATGTGGATGCGCAACCTGCAGATATGAAAGGTGGACTTTGCATATAGTGTTTCACTGTATCCCCAGTGGTTAGAACAATAGTGACTAGAGCCTAGAAGTTAATTTATAAATATCTGTTGAATACATGAATAAAAGATAGTTCACTCTAGCTCATTATAGGTTACAGATTAATATACCAGCAAAATAAAAGCTGATGTTTCCCTGTAGCCTATGTAGCTGAGGGTAAAAAAGCCTTTGCTGTTTGTATTATCTCAAATTCTACTAATACTATTTTTAAGCTTCTAACTGCTCCCCATCCCCATACTTATATAATACAACCCCTTTATTCCACCTAAGGTAACTTAGTAACACGGATTAGAAGAGGAAGAAATAGTGTGTCACAAGTAGATATGCAACAATCAGTGTAAGATGTTGGTCAGAAGTTGGAGAAAATAGAAAACAGCAATGTCTTGGAGACTGGAAATAATTTTCTTGTATTAGTCTTTCTCGGGAAAGATGCCAAGACAGCAGGGAATAATAAATAATCCAAGTTTAAATGCATCACAATTTAAGTATCCTCTTTCCTGACTACTCTTTTGGAAAGTCTTTATTCGTTCAACAAATATCAATTGAACTCAAGACAATAGGGTTACAATGAACAAAAACAGACCCTGTATACGACTTTTTGAGGGAAAATCTAACAGGTGGGAAATCACTACATCCTATGATCTATAATTTTGTTATATTTCATTTCTTCTGAAGCCGAGTTAAAGAAATATATATGCTGACTGGGGGTGGTGGTGCAAATGATCAATTTTGAAAACTGAATTTCTGTGATAAAAAGATACAATAAAATGTTTTTCTTATTTTAACAAGGAAATTGAATTAAGATAAAGAGGTGAGGTTCTAGTTCACTTTAAGGAATATTCATTTGAATCTACATTAAAGCTTTCTCTATTTAGAAGATAACATATTCATATATATTCACTTTTACTTGGCAAGAAGTTACTCCCAATCTCAGCCAGGACAATACCACAAAAGTATAGTTAAAACTTAGTATTTGTTATAAGGAAAGCTATATTTTATTTTATTTCTTCAAATAAAAGTGAGAGATTTGGCATTTTCTGGATTTCAGTGACAGGATACCTTTGCTTAGAACCCCTGGTTAGGAAGTGGCTGGTTTAACTTCTATTTGATATCTCTTCACCGGCTGTGAACTGTTGAAATTGAGAGGAAAGGAAAGAGTTCGGGGAGGGAGTGGAGAAGTTAGTCTATTCATATTTTATAAGACCTTCCCTGTTACCATCAGAGCACACATTCACACGCGGTGTCTCTGACAGACCAAGGACCACTGACACAGAAAAAGGGTCAAGATATGCAGCATGACAGATTCTTTGAAGTCTGCATTTTGGTGGCATTTAGACACAAAATATTTGTTCTCTTTTGATCTCAATAACCCTTGTGAATTTTCTAATATTATCATGAATTCTGTCTTCTGAAATCTCAATTACTATCTCTTATATCTGTCTAAACAGAGCTGTGAAGAAATTTCAGCTGTGAAGAGCTGAAATTTGATAATACAGCAAATCAGGACAAAAGCTGGCCATTATTTTTATACACTAATCTAATCAATTGTATTAATCCTATTGTAATAATCCACACAAAAGGATTTTATTATAATTTATTATAATCTGGAAAAATACATATATAATATAGAATTAGAAAAACATTGGAATTTGAATAATGTGGGGACTATGCCTTTAAACTCTAGTCCCACCTGCACTGGATGTGTGGGCTGCTCACTGAAAGGAAGATAGCCCTGAATGAGCATTTCCCAAAAAGGGCTGAGAGCTTTCAGCTGATAATCTTTCCAGCAGCCAGACAAAGAAACCCTTTATAATCCAGGTGATATGGTATAGCATCTATGACACTAACCTCTTCAAATATTTATTAAACACCTACGCACAGTAAAAATGACTATGACCAGAGGAATTAAAAGATAATGTGATCAGTTCCTTCTTCCAGGAGCTTGAGAGAACAGATAATACATACAGAGCATGCACTTAATATTATTCTAAAGTTAATAAATATTTAGAGGCATATAATAGGTGAAAATCAAGATCAATGGAAATTTACAATGTTGGGAGGTCATCAGTGAATGGAAAGCATTGGGGAAAGTTCCTTTCTGTTTGAGTTAGATACATAAAGGTAGATGAGATTTCAACATGGGGAGATGAAGGTAAACAATTTTAAGGTATAAAGAAGATAGTTTGTAGTGCTATGTAAGTCAATGTAAAATGGGACCTGTTGCAGAATGAGCAACAAGACCATTTTGACAGAAATATGGGTCATATAATAAAAGTTTAAGGAGAAACCTCAAAAAAAGATGTTGGTGCACCTTTGATATCTCAGACTTTATTAGAGATCTTGCTGATCTCTACCAAAAGATCACTACCTGTTTGTTTATGAATTGATGGAAGGAATGACATTTTAAGATGAGACCTCTCTAACTAGTACAGCCAACTGACCTTTCTCAATATTCTATTTTTTTTCCAGAATACTCACCCTAGAGTAGACAATCAGAATGTTTACTTTTGCTGGTTGGTGGACCTCTTGATTAACTGTTATTCAAATGAACTGGATTTTAAAAAGTAAATCAAACTATTTTTTACATGTCCAGCTAGAAGAGTAAGTTACCCTAAATACTCATGTTTGTTTGCAGAATTAGGTTTTTGCACTAAATTTTCCCACTCCTTTGCTGCTTTCCACACATAGTTTTAAAATAATGTTAAACTTCACACTTTAGCTAAGTATAGAACAACTCTTTACATCTATGTAGGTTAAGTCTACCTCTTATGGATTCAATTAATACTGAAGTATGAGGAAATACTTTAAAATGTAAAAAAACAAAAAACTCCATGACCATAAAAACATTATTATCAAAACCTCCATGGCCATTAAAATGCTATTATCAAACACCAGATTATGAGCAGTATAACTAATGCTAACATTGTTATTGAGAGATCATATTCATTCAGTATTTGCTGTGTTTAAGGAATGGGACATTTGCACAAGATTTATCTTCTTTAATAGTCACAATGACATTATGAGTCAGAAACTATTTTTATTCTAATATTTCAGATAAGTAAATTGCCTGAAGTTTCACAGCTCATCAGAAGTTAAGACCAGATATGAATTCAAGTTGTTTATTCCAAAGATAATTATCCCTGTTGAGTACATAAAGAAGTTGAGACTTATACAATTAAGAAATTTATTCTGTTGAAGGCAGGCTTATTTGCCTCAAACATTCACACATTTAATTGTTAGACTGTGAGTTCTCACATCAAAGTTAATTAATTAACTAATTAATTAATTAATTTTGAGTTGAAGTCTCATTCTGTCACCCAGGGTGGAGCACAGTGGCATGCTCATGACTACTGCAGCCTTGACCTCGTGGGCTCAGGCTGTCTTTTATCCACAGCCTCCCGAGTAGCTGGAACTACAGGAACACACCACCACGCCAAGCTATTTAAAAAAATATATAGTGAGATGAAGGGTCACCAACTGTCCCAAGCTGGTCTCGCACCGCTGGTCTCAAGCAATCCATTCATCTGTGCCTCCCAAAGCGCTGTGATTACAAGCGTGAGCCACCATGCCTGGCCACATCTAAATCTACTAAACAAAATTTAAAACATAGAAGTCATAGCAAAAAAAAAAAAATAGTTCTTGTGGGTTTACAATTAGCCACAGAACACAATCTCAACTGAAAGGGAAAAAAATAAGCGCTGATGGATTCTGTGTCGAACTCATTATTACTCATTTCTCTTCCCTAAGATAACTTTAACACACTTTGGTCTTCAAACTTCCAACAACCTCTTCCCCTAATCTCAGCTGGTGATTGTGACGTATGTACTAATTTGAAAAAAAGAAAAGGAGAAACTTTCAAAAGAAAACAGACCTCTTTTTTCTAATACCAGACCTGTCAACCTACCTGCATTTTAACCTGTCCTCCTTCTTACTAAACTTAGTAATTGTTCTTGCACTTATTCTCTGCTTTGTTTCATAGAAAAGCATCTCATCTGAGGTTATTAATACTTGTCAATTCTATTTGATTTCCCATACACATTCTCTTCTCAAGCTCCTCCCTGTTGGGAATTTACCCCATGACTTCCACTAAAGTTTTTTTTAAAGGTGGTCAGTGGCCTACGTCTTGCTAAATCCAATTTTTTTACATCATTTTCTCAACTTCTCAACAGTATTTGAATTATTGATCATTCCCTATTTTAAAAAATATAACTTTTTGGCCTCCAGAAAACGAGTCTTCTTCTGCTTTTCATTTTACGTCAATGACTGTTCCTCACTAGACTTTTCTGACTCAAATCAGCTCTAAATGTTAGTGGCCCTTGAACTGAATCTATGATCCTTTAGTTTTCTATCATACTCTTTTCATAGATAATCTCAGTTATTTTCATGACTTTCAACGTGATCTACAGATCACGTTGATGACTTTCAGTTTTATACATTCAGAAATATATTCTCCCTGAGTTCCAAATTCATTTGTATATCTGAACTCTTGATAGTTTCCTTTGATAAGACAAAGAGAAAAGCAGCCCCTGATATCTGCAACGCCTTCTTTTACTCAACACTCACAACCATTCCATCAAAATATCTATTTCCAAAGGAAATTTTGATTCATTTTTCATCACCATATATAGCATCCTTTTCATCCCATAATCATCTGTGAATTGTTACACAATATCCTCATTATTGATCTGTGTGAAAACATGTACCTACTACACTGTATTCTATATGCAAAGCCTGAATAATTAAAAAATCATAATAACTGGTTCTGGAAAAACTGAATATCCATATGCAAAAGAAAAAAACTAGACCCTTATATCTAATCATATATAACAATCAGCACAAAATAAATTAAAGACTTAAACGTAAGACCCAAATTATAAAACTACTTGAAGAAAACATAGAAAAAACATTCCAGAACATTGATCTAGGACAAGATTTTAAGACTAAGACCCCCAGAACTTAGACAGAAAATCAAAAATAGGTAAATGGGAGTACAGACGGTGCCAAAAAATGTATACATTTTAAGAAAGGAAAAACTGTATCAAAATTGTAATACTCAATATATACCAATAATACAAGTCACATCTGACTTCTGCAATTAAACAGGTGTTCAAAGTGGTTACCAACAGCATCCAGATGCTTCCAGTTATGGTGAACATCTCTTAACATTGCTTAAAATGTGCATACACTTTTTTGTCACACTGAGTATATTGATCTAAAAACCTTCCACACAGCAAGGAAACCATCAGCAGAGTGAAAAGACAGCCAATTGCATGAGGGGTAATATTTGCAAAATATTTATCTGACAAGAGACTAATATACAAAATCTACAAGAAATTCAAACAACTAAAAGCAAAGCACAAAAACAAAACAAACAGAAAACCCCAAACAATCCCGTTAAAAAAGGCAAAACATCTAAATAGACATTTCTCAAAAGAAGACAAACAATTGCCCAATAGTGTATGAGAAAATGCTCTATATTACTAATCGTCAGATAAATGCAAATGATTATCTCATTGAGTAACCACAATGAAATAGCATCTTACTCCAGTTGGAATGGCTGTTATCAAAAGACCAAAAATAACAGATGCTCTCAAAGATGCAGATAAAAGGTGGAAATGTAAGTTAGTATAGCCATTATGAAAAAAAATGGAGATTTCCCAAGAAGTTAAAAATAGAATTACCATACTACTCAGCAATCTCACTACTGTGTATTTATCTTTAAAAAAGGAAATCAGTGTATCAAAGTGATACTTGCATCCCCATGTTTATTGCACTATTCACAGTAGCAAAGACATGGAATCAACCTAAGTGCCCATCAACAGATGAATGAATAAAGAATATGTGGTATATTCACACAATGACTATTATTAGGCCATAAAATAGGATGAAGTCATGTCATTTATAGCAACATGGATGAAACTAGAGGTCATTGTGTTAATGAAAAAAGTCAGACACCAAAGACAAATATCACATGTGCTCATTCATAGGAAGGAGTTTAAAAAGTTGATCTCATGGACCTAGAGGGTAGAATAATAATTACCCGAGACTGGGAAAGATGTGGGTGCGTGTGGCGATGGGGTAATGAAGGGAAGTTGATGAATGGGTACAAACATAGAGTTAAATAGAAGGAATATGTTCTAATTTCCTATAGTAGAGTAGGTTGACAATAGTTAACAATAATGTGTAGTACATTTCAAAATAGCTAGAAGTGAGAAGTTGAAATGTTTTCAACACAGAAATGATGAATGCTTATGGCAATTACTATCCTACATACATTTACTTGATCACTACACATTCTACATATATAACAAAATATTACATGCATTTCATAAATATGTACAAATATGTATCATTAAAATATGTAAACATGACAGTGTCATTTCACTGCTTATTTTTGCAATAACTTACACTTAGAATTAATTAAATGCACAATCCTTACATAAATGGCTCCAGAGTACTTCTGTGATAATATCTTTAAAGCTTTTTCCCTTTAACCCCCTTGCTTTATCCAAACACCCTTTTGTTTCTTGAACACATTAAGCTCTTTTCTGACTCAAGCTCTTCGCACATTATTTTAACACTGCTCACAACATTCAGTATTCATCATCCAGACTTTCACATGGTGGGCTCCCTTGCTTAACTCAGCTCCTGTCATTTATTCCAAGAGATGTTTCTTTACAACTTCACTTAAAATAATACACTCCATCCTTGTTGCCTTATCTGTTTATTTATCTATATTGATTTATCTGTTTATCTGCTTTATTTATGTGACAGTTCTTAGAAGACATGAAATTATCCCCATTAATTGCTTATTTACTCATCTATATAAAGGTAGCTTTTTATAAGCAGAAACCTCTGCCAGACTCCTCACTATCTCCCCACTGATAAACTTAGTGCCCACCACAGAAATCAATTTTTTAAAAATTTTTAGAAGAGTGACAATAGGTATAGATAAGTATCTTAAAAATGGTAGAAACTAAGTTTAACATTAATTTTCATATTAGTCTACTGGAGCTCAGCTGAAAGCCATAAAGCTTGTCTGATGCCCATATGTGAAGTCTAGACCCCTGGGGAAAGACAAGTGCTAATGGTGGCTGACCATCATCAGCTCTACCTGAAACTCATGGCCTGGCCTTAGGCACAACCTCTGGTTATACAATGTATCTTTCTCTGTAGGAGATATATCCATTGCAGTAGCGGTGTGAAGCAAAGACCAGGTCAAGTAAAAAATATTACACAGGTGTGCACATACACACACATGAAATAGTAGAAGTGAGGCTAATATAATTTTTAAATTCTTTATTTTTTTTGGTTTAAAAAAAAGTAAATGAAAATGAGATATAAAATACACATAGCTGTAAAACAGATGCTGTTGGAAAACACCACTTCTAAAAAGATCCAGGAAATGTTTCTCTATTGATTCTCAAATTGAAAAAATTTTGCTTATCTGAGTAAGTCTAGAAAATTGCTCCCTTTTCCTTAATGGTCATGTTAAATGTGAATATTGAAATGCTATTTCTAAATACACTGGTTCAAGAGGGGTATTTAAATATATCAAACCCATATAAATAGTTCTCAATGATATTTACTAATGCCATATATTTCTTTCATACTCTACTAGCCACTGATTTAAGTGCTTTAGTTACAGTTTATTTAATTATAAATTAACATACCACACCACACCATACATCACAGTGAGGTTCATATTATCATCATTGCTGCTGCTTTACAGATTAAGAAATTAAAGCAAAAAATATGTAAGTAATTTACTGAAAAATTTTGTTTTAAATCCAGGTAGCCTGATCCTACAGTCTACAGGCTCCTCAAAACTATTTTATATTTCCTCTCTCATAAAGAGCCCTATTCTCCGGGCTGGTCTATCTCTTTCTACCAAGTTCCTGATTCTTGATATCTTTTCTCTCACAGGGCAGGTTCCAAGAGCTTTCAGTGCTACGGAAAGATCTGAGTCTTTCCCCAACTCATTATCATACTAACTCCTAAACTAACTACTCACTAACAAGTCTACTTCCAAAGATACTCATCACTGCAAGGACTATAAAATGTATGGCTACTGCAGGTTACATAAGTCTTTCAAAACACATGTTACAGTTCCCTACTAGGGCAAAAAATAGAGAATCTGTGCTTACGCATGAAGTGGCTAACAAGTTAACTTTTTGTAGAATTATAGTGACAGTTTATACATTAGAAAACATGCAAACAATGTTGTTTTTTAAGTGATGAGAACAAATACTGAAGGAATTTTCTTCACATTATTATTTATTTCGCTATTACTGTTATTAATACATATGAAGAACTTTCTAATTCTAATTTTATAGTTACTTAATGGAAAAAACACTCCTTTTAACATCATAGCATTGTTGTGACCTCCTTATAATTTTGTTTCTATTCATTCCTATTTCTTTTGTTTTTTACACATTTGCTCATTTTCTACACATAGTCTTTCATGTATGGGTTGCCTTCTTTCTTCAAACTAAGTGACAGTAACTCCTTGAACCCTTCTTCAGAGGTCCTTGCTTTCAGCCCATTAATCATTTTAGTTGCCATCTCTGAGTCTTACACATGTTCATCCCATCAGTTTTGAAATGTGGAAGTAAAACTGCACACTCATTCTTTATTCTAACTGAGACCTGTTTTCTAATACTTGCAATCATCCCACTGTGAGGACACTCAAGTTTCTGTGTGTCATTGTGTTTTATTTTTTAACTAAACAAATGCCAATGTATAAAAAGATGCATAGGATCTGAGCTTTTAATAAGATTACATTGCTTATACACATTAACTGGTTTCAGATGAACTGTTTTGTGTCTAGCCAGCAATTTTCTATTACACATCCTTTGAAACAATGCCATTTATTATGTATCTTTCCTTCAATGTTTCATAGTCAAAAAAACTCCTATCTCTCTTTCTAGAACTGAGCAATCACATCCAAAGTGGTATCATTCTATAGCTCATTGAAAGTATTCTGGTAACATAATCTAATAGAATCAGGCCAAAGACTTATCTTTAAAAGACAATACCTGTATGTCCACAGATTATGATACTCCTTGGTTTCAATTCTTCAATTTCTTGAGCAATTGCCTAACTAATTGTTGTCTTAAAATGGGCTTATTACTTGCATTTGAAATAAACCAGTTTTTTGTAGCAATCAATAATAATTAACTATAGAATTTTGAGTAACTGTTATGAATTTTTACTCATTTTTCCCTTCTTTAAGTAATTGATAAATTAATATATATCTTCTTTTACATTCATTACCAGACTGAAGATTACAATACAGTTTTTAAATGCATTGATACATAAGAGAATTGGCATAAATGAAACACAAACTGTTGCCTTTGAATGTCATCATTTGCTTTCTCTTTTTTACATGCGTGTGTCTTCAAATGTCTGCAACAACTTATGCAAACACACAACGTTACAGATATAGACATAAACACACTGGACTTTGATTAATTAATAAGTTCTTTACACATTCTCTTGCCATAATAACTATAGTTGGTGGAAGTGGATATTTCTGTAACAAGCATCCTATTAGACACTAGTAGTTTAAAAATTCTAATCTGTACCATGTCATGCTCTTGCCTGTTTGTCGAGTGCAAAAAAAATGAAAAATTCCACTGAAATAAAAATATACTTTAATGGGCATTTTAACCCCATAAACATGATTGTATTGCTGTTTGATAATTTGACTTTTGCATACGCTGTCATTTCTTCTGCTAAGAATCCGTTCATACATTTATATAGCATTCTACCCAGGAAACGTTTGCTTGTCACAGACCTCCAAAATGATGGCTTCTCTTAGATAAATACATAAACAAATGCACTTGCTTACTGTGCTCATCTATAGAATTGTTTCATTATGGTTAAGACAGATTGTTTCTCAAAGGAAAAAATATTGAGGAGGGAAAGCATTATATCTTGCTTCTAGGGATTAGAAAGCTATAAGGTTTGACTTTCTCACTATTTAAGTTGCACAAATCCTCTTGTTATTTGAGCACTTCTTATATTTGAAGTATATACTATTTTACTGCAAATCTTGTCTCATATTCAATGCTTCACTCAAAGACCTTTAGAGAAAGAAAATTGTCTACAGCCAACATGTGTTTATCAAGCATTGCAGTTTTGTGGGTGTGCTTACTTAATCACAGAACTGCCTGTGCGACAGAGAAATTTGCACCTTTGCAAAATTCACTCCAAGGTCACTGACAGCTCTTAGAACATTGGCTCATCTGGCCATCATCCAAACTGTCTAGTGACTATTGAAGTCTCATCTTCCCCTTGTCGACACAGGTTATTATGAAGGATATTTCAGATTAGACTCCTCAAGGTTCATAACATCAAGACTTAGTTAATCCAAGAGTTATGCATATTGTTTTGCAAAGTAGCTTTAGATCATTTAGTTACTAGAATGTTGAAATGACTATGAATGTCAAAAGTCATTATAGTGTATTATACATTTGTATTTGAAAGTGTAGAAGTTGTTAATGTCTATGTATCCTGGTTGACATTGAAGGCAGAGGAAGGTCAGAACAAGTGTTGAAAAAAGACAGTCACAAAACTGAATCATAGCACATATATTTTATTTAACAACATTAAAAAGAAAGCTCTATGGGAAAAAGAAGAAAAAACTGATTTAAGCCTGTCTATTTGTAAACATGATGCCTTTGTGGTTATGCAGGTATTTGAATTTGGAAGTTTTAAACTTTATAAATAAAACAGTCCATTGTTCTACTAATTTCCTAAACTATATTAAAATCAAGAGACTCTTTTGGTGGTATACAAATATAGTCAAACAAATACTTCGATTTGGAATTTGTGTTCTGAATACTGTCTTTTAATTGTACAATGTTTGATAATTACTATTTTTAATTTAATTATTTCATACTAATTTTCTTTTAGCTATATTTTCATATGTTAAACCATTAATTAAATTTGCGTTATTTTGAATCTATATATCGCTGTTGGTTTTTTCTGAGTAAAGATAGTTTAAGAATTGTTACCATCTAACCTATTTGTAAGCCTGGTAAGGAGGTCAACCATATTGTGTTATCTTAATATGTTTTCTACTTCATTTGATTATTATTTTTTATTAAACAAATCTATGTATGCATTGAGTATACCCATGGGCTAAATGCTTGCTGTGCCCATTCCTTATGCAAAGGTATGTTGCCAAGAATCAACAAATGTCTTTCAAACTTTTATAGTGAAACAAATTATGTTCTTATAATATTCTGTGAACATACAATAAATATTAGACACCATTGAATTATTTATATTTGATTCGATACAATCTGAAGCTTAGAGTTTGGTAAATGAAAAATCATTTATATTTAAAAATATTTTATCAACAAATATGTATATATAATTATTTTTCAAGTGCGTATTTGAATATCTGTTTAAATTATTGCTGCTATTGGAAAATGAAGCATGCCCTTCTGTAACATTCTTCTATTGCATGTTGTATTTCCACTGAAGTACTGAGACTTCAAAATCTATAGTAATTGTAATGGCAAACAAGGCAGGCATTCTCTCAAACACTTTTTGTAATGTAGAAGAGATGAAGGTTGCAGAACAAGCAGTAAATTTTTCAAAATATATCATACAGGCTGGAGGCAGCTGAGCTAAGAAATATTCAGGTGCTGCTCCTCATAGGATCACCTCAACAGTAAAGTCTGGAATCACAAATATCTGTTGAGGGCGAATGTATCATTCCTAGGGCCACATCTGTTATATTCTTTCTTGGTCCATGTCAAATGCCCAGAGATCTTCTTTAAGTAGATGATCTTATTATTTTGAATTTATCTAATGTTTTCATTCATCAGTGTCTAATTTTCATATTTATTACTGAATCTAAGTCTTAGCTAAAGCTGATTGAGGCAAGTGGCAGAAGAGCAGAAGAAGCTAGTAAAGACATATCCTCTATGGCAGGGTTTTTTTGGTGGAAGTATTCTTAGCTAAGTGAGGTGAAAAGAGATTATGAGTTCAGCAGGCAAGTCAGAGGTCCCTAGGAGAAGTGATCACTTAATTATATTCTACAACATTTGGCACAAGATATTAGCTTGTGAGGCAAACTTGAAATGCCCATAAGAAATACTTATTGTCTTTCCAGCATCATACATCCTTCTTCTCTGTTTTGGTTTTCCTTAGAAGGAAACCTTACCATTTGTGGAACTGGTCCCATCCTCAGCTTCAGTAGAAGACTCTGAATGCCTTGAAACCAGTAAGTGCTTTAGAGATGAACACAAATCCAATTGTGATGAGAAAGAAGATGAACCTCAGGACTTGTGCAGAGGCTACAGAAAAATAGTCTGTCTCTATTGTTACACAATATGCTGTAGAATAATGTGGGCCAGAATGCTCCCTGGCTGCAGAAAAATTGCTACTACATAAGAAGAGTGCATAGTTGCTAGTAATTCTGGGGTCACCGTGAAGATTTTCTGGATGAAGGCAACAATCTAAGAAACTAGAGAAAACCAGAGATGGCAGAATCACTGGACTTACGTAGTAAACTTTAGTCTATCTCACCTCTGACTTTTCTTATTTGTTTGTTCATTTATTATTGTCAGCCAGCTTAGGTTTTTTGTTTGTTTGTTTGTTTCTGTTATGTTTTTGTTTTTGGCACTTCCCAAAGTATCTTAGCTTATACAGTCTCCCAACATATTCCTTATGCATTGAAATGGGAAACCCAGAAGATTTAGAAATCAGGTTGGTAGTTATGAGGATTTGACCAGGTATCAGAGTCCCATTTCTAGCACTTAGCAAGTAAAGATACAAGCAAGTAAATGAGGCGGGTAAAAACATATCACAGTCCTAGTCTTAGGAAGAGACTAAAAGAGAAATAATGCAATCCTGTGAATTCTTAGGTCAGAAACTCTAGTATAGGAATTTCATTAAGAAAAATTTGCATCAATAAAGTTTGGAGTGAAGCATTGTCTCAGGAATCCACATATGATCATGGAAGAGAAGAATTATTTTTATAGCAGATAAGGGTTGAAGTAGATGCATCTCATGACCTGTCCATTATATTACTTAGCACTTCTGTCTGCACTTCTTCTTTTTTCTTTAATGATGAGTTTTATAAATTTTTAAATATATTTCAATGTAATAATAATACAAGGAAAGTACACAATAAGTTTTATTCAACTGAATTATCTCCAAACCATCCCCCCACACCCTTGTCTATGGAAAAACTGTCTTCCATGAGACTGTCCCCCATGCAAAAAAGGTTGAGGTTTGCTGCCTTAGAGTGTTTACTAGTAAATGCTTTTTGCTTCTTAACAAGATTTATGTGTGGTTAAGCCAGTACTTTTTGAGGAAGAGAGAAAAAATCAGAAAGCTTGTAATAGTCTCTTTTCCTACACAATATGAAATACCATATTTACAAAGTATAATAGGAAAAGTTGTGAAAGAAGACATGGCAAATACAGCTATAGATAAGAGATATAGCATAATATTCGTTCCTCACCCCCAACAAACTACTGAATTGTATTTTCCTTAAAAACAGAGCCTTTGCTCTGTCATGAGCATAAGAGAGTTCCAAGAAATATAATGTATAATGCATTTTTTGCTTTTCTTTCTGATACTTAAGGCAAATACCAAAAAAGGTGAATTTTTTTCCCTTGTATATGCATCTCTGCATAAATAAAAGCAACTTCTAAGGAAACCACAGTTCATTCTGACAAAGTATTCAAGCAAATATGAAAAATTAGAGATGAGAGTGTTATTCAAGATCAGACTGCAGCCAAATCCACACATTTTCCAATATTTAAATTAAAATAAAAGTCATCTATTTTATTGTTTAGTCTACTTGAGTAATAAGTACACTTAAATGCCCAGGCTTCACTACTATTCAATATTTGCATGTAAAAAAACCCACACTTGTACCCTTAAATGAATAAAAATATCGAATAAAATACCAAAATCAATAGTAGCTTTAAATGTATGTGCACATTTTTACCCTTAAATATACATGAAGCAAACATTTATAAAAATGCAGTAAGAAAATGAAAAATTCAATCTCATAGATGGAGATTTCAACACCTCTTCCTAAATTATCAGATCAAATGAAAACAAAAATTAACTACAGCAATCAATTTATAAGAAATAAAGAAGCAGAGGCACAAACTAAACGACATCACAGGAATGCAGTAGCAAAATCCGGAATCTGGGAAACCCTGCGGGTCCAAAAAACTAGTATCTTCAATAAATTGATGGAAGAAAACATTTTGACAAGAAGAAACTTATTGCTTAGAACACTTGAGGCATACCAATCAAATGCAATCAATGTGTCAGGTTCGGATCTTATTATGGAAAAAGGAAAAAAAAAAAGACAAAAAATAACAAAAATAATTACTTAATGGGAAAGCGGTACTTTGTCCTATATTGAAGCATTGGAGACAGTGTGTCTTCTCTACAAATAACTTTGCTGATTGGCAAAGAATTCTGGTAAGAAATCTATGCACAAGAAGGATTAGACAGATTAAGAAAAACAATTAGCTTCCTATAACAAGAGTGATATGTAATCTCAGACCTTTTAGTAGTATTCAAGAAAATTATATCTTAAGGGAGTATAAAGTTAGAACCCAGCGAAGAAAAAAGCAACTCGCCAAAGGTGACACAGAAACTTAGTGGCAGACTTTAAGTTAAAAAAATAAAAGTAAAAAGACTTAATAATCCCTGTTTATAAATACTAGTGAAACATTTTTGATAAATGGAGATAAACTTTACTATAATTTATTCCATTAATTTAGCATTTCAGAGTGAAACTAAACAGTCATGTTGCTTGCGGGTAAACCTATCTAATAGCTGTTAAATTTTTAATAATTTAATACATAGCTATATAAAATCTATACAATAGCTACTAAACATCTCTCTGAAGGAACCTCTAACTATTCTGACTTTAATGCTGTTTTTGGACACTAATCATAGGATGAAACTAAAAGACATTTTCTTCTAAGGCTTGCATTTTGAAAATAAAAACTACCACAGGAAATATATTTTAAAGACTGTATGCCATGTCAGGGTGGTATAAATTCTCTAGATTTTAATTCAGATGCCTGAAGTTCCTCATGAGTTTATTCAACCATTGGGTGTATTCAAGTATACAACAGAACAAAATATGTGTAAGCAGATGACAATGTTTTTTTTTTTTTTTCAGTTGGAGTCTCACTCCATCACCCAGACTGGAGTGCAGTGGCACGCTCCCAGCCACTGCAGCCTCAACCTGCTGGGCTCTGGCGATCCTTCTGCCTCAGTCTTCCAAGTAGCTAGAGCTACCATGCCTGGCTAATTACAATCTTAAGAAGATAAACAGAGACAGCAAACATATCTTGGAGTCAAGTAAAATTATTGCAGGTTGCTACCTAAACACTAAGTCTACAGTAACTGAAAAGTGATTAGATACAGACTTACTGCATTCTATTTTCCCACAGTAATGTAGTGAAGGACTAGTGAGAAAATTTAGTGCTTTTGGGAACTGTCTTCATGAGTCAAATCATGAAAGCAAGAGGAAAAAAAAAGCCAAACTGATTTTCAGCAAATCCTACTGCTTCACAAATTCACATGCTGATCATGTTTCTTTTTTTATCACTTCTTTTTGCTTTTCTTTTTACTTTATAGCATTAAAAGTTGCTTCAAGGTCTTTTAAAATTTAAATACATTATGAACATCCAAGTTTAATACATCTAGACTGAAACCAAAGAACAAAAGGGAGATTTGACAATCTCCCTATACCAAACTATTGCTCTCATTAAAGTTAGTATGTGCTTAAATATATTAGAGAACTCAATGCCAAGTATAACTCTTAAATACATTAAATAAAAAGTTCAGTACAAAGTTCTTTCCTATCAACAATAGGATGACTCCCAAATTCAAACATAGACCTATGGGAGAGACAGTAAGATATATATATATATATATATATATATATATATATAGATAAGAGAGAGAGAGAGAGAGAGAGAGAGAGAGAGAGAGAGAGAGAGAGAGAGAGACAGAGAGAGAGAGAGAGAAAGGGGGGAGGGGGAGAAAGAATGTGTCTACATAATGAGCTAAGACAGAGAAGAGAGAATGAAAAAATTGTACACTAGGCATTAAGTAGTTCATAATCTATTATCAGTTCAATAAAAGAAAGTACTCTACATCAAAGTAGCAAAATATTTTTTTACATTTTTCAATGCAAGCAATTTAAAAAAGTATATCTTAAAGTCAGAAATACAAAGTGTCATCATACTTTCTCATTTCTGATTTTAGAAATGTTAAAAAGAACAATGATCATATATAATCTGAAACATCTGTATTGTCAGTCTAAAACCTTTGGACACTGCTAGTTTTCACTCATACTATGTTTCTGTTTCATTTTTTTTGTGAAATCCAGATTATTCTCTCTGTGACACTTCACAGAAAGTCACATGAGGATTAAGAGCTAGAATCTGATCACTTACTGTAGAAATTTCTACTGATCCTGCAGACCTCAAGCTATGACTTTGAAATAAATTTCATCCAAAAGGGAGAATTTCTCAATAATGCTAAATTTGCAATCCTCTTTTCTACAAAGCTCTGTCCCCAGATGGAACAGCAGACATCTTAGAGAATTTACAATCCAGTTGGGGAAATGGGCAGTTACACAAGAGTTAAAGAACCATTTCAAAAACATTATACAACAGAACATGATGAGAGGGTAAACATTTACTCTGTATTTAGAGAAGGTTTCATAGTTCTGTGGTATTTGCCCTGAGCTACAGGTGTTGTTCTCAATACAAGTAAGAAAAAAGAAAAACTAAAGGATGAAAAACATTAGAAAAGCATAAGGCAGTTTCTAGGACAGTAAGTAGACCAGATGATTTGGAACACCTTAATGTGGGAAAGAAGTAGGGGAGTGAGTTGAAAAGAGTTGGAGCAGGGCTTAAGATGGAGTTATAAGCTTTTTCCTGTACAATCACTGAAGGACTTAAAAGCATTTATTATTTCCCTTTAACTCCATTTCTCCTTCTCTTGCTTTCTCATGAAGAAATAAATATATAGAATAAATATACATTTAAACATATCAGTGATGGCCATTCCCTTATTAAGCTATGGTGTGGCCCTGTACTCTTAGAGCTATGGCCAGGCCATGTTTCCTGGCTTTGGTCTCCTCCCCTGCCTTGGGGAGGTGAATCTCCTTTCTCTCTCTCTCTCTCTTTCAAATTTACTTTCTAAATAAACCATATTTTCTAATCTAAAAAAAATCAGTGATAATCATATTTCTGTCTTTTGTATCACAACAAATGCTATATTAGGTTAGGTTTAATGAGGGGGGAAAGAATGAGGTAATACAAACAAGGAAAAAAGTAAATGAATGTCATTAAGTAGAGAACTAAGGAGTATCATATCAAGTGGTCAAATGGGCTTAAGCAACTTGAATTCCTCTGTTTTACACAGTCTCTATGTCAAATGTCAAAGTTCAAGTTCTATTTATAAACATTCTGTTCATATTCAATTTTGCTGAGACTTTCTTTTTAAGAAAAGGTTTACTTTCCAGTAACAAAGTGAACTAGCAGGAGAATATCAGACAAGATATAGGTAGCCTTGGCATCATCAAACAGGCATACTCCTCAAGTGCGACTATAGAAACTTAGGAAAACATAGCCCGCTATTAGAAGAACTTGAACAATGATTTGTTGTGATCTATTTCATTTGAGAGTCTAAGATCCAATAAATACATAAGCAGATATTTTTTTCTCCACAAATAATGAAACAAAAACATAGGATGAGTGAAAACTAGCAGTGTCGAAAGACTCTAGACTAATAATACAGATGTGTCAGATTATTTATGATCGTTGTTCTTGGTAACATTTCTAAAACAAGAAATGAGAAAAAGTAATGAGCTAATAATATAAGATGTCCCAAATATTTTACATAAAATAAAGTCAAAACAATAAAACAAATATAAATATGCAGTGAAAAAAAACTATTTCTTATCCTCTCTAAATTCAACTCTCTCTAAATTCAATAAACTTGATTTTCTAGTTATCACTATTCAAAGTGAAGAGTTTATTTAAATCAGAAATCTATATGATTGCTTGCATACAACAAAAATGAGGGGGAAATGCACAAAGAATTATATGATGGTCTATAATAGTAATAATAAAAAAGATCATTCTTTCTATATTTATTTTCTACTTATTTATTATTATAAACTCAGGGGTTTCATGTGCAGGTTTGTGACATGTGTATGTTGCACAATAGTGAAGTTCAGACTTCAAGTATACTCATCATCCAAACAGTGAACATTTTACCCAATATGTAATTTTTCAACTCTCATCCCCCCTCTGCACTATCTTTTAGATGATAAATACATATAGAACGAGTCTATGATGAAATTATCAATTAAGAGCCAGTAGAAAATAAAAGACAAAATTGGGTCTTACTACAGATATCCTTTTTCTGTGCAGTACATTGGTCTTAATTCTATTTTTCTTTTCTTCTTTTTATTTTCTTTCTTGGGGAAAACTTACCAATGCTCATATTACTATTGCATTTTTTTTTAATGAAACAAAGACTTTGGTTAAGATGAGAGTTTTTCATGTGGTTAACTACTTAAAGTTATTTTTAGAAACAAAGATGAATCCTCTGTTTCTGGCATTGGTCTGGTATAGAAGTCAAAAAATATCCCTAGTTGGGCTATCCAAAAATCAAAGATAACATACTTGCTACTGTACACTGAGAGAGAATGAAAATGCTGGTCCTAGCACTAAATGAACATTATTACTGTCCTTCCTAGAAACCTCTGCAAGACCTAAAATCAAAATGCTAGTCCTAGCACTAGATGAACAAAATTATCACTGTCCTTCCTAGAAACCTCTGCAAGACCTAAAAAAAAAAAGAGGTGCAGAGATTAAGAGAATTTGTCAAGGAAAAAAAGAAAATTCTTGAAAGTATAACACAGAAATGCAGAAGAAAAAAAATAAGGTGAGCTGGAGGGGCATGATGACAGGAGAAGCAGGACAGAAGAGATGAGAGCAGGAAGGAGAAAAAAAGAAAAACGTTCAGGAAAATGATTATATGGAATGTAAAATTGTAATGGGTTCCAGCAAAATGAGTGATAATAATGAAAAATTATAAGTATTTTAATTTAGTAACTGGAAAACTTTTAAATTAATTTTAAAATTATTTCTTATGTACATTGCTCTAGCTGACATTAAGAAAGAAGTTCCCATAAATAAATACTGGCCATCTTTTTAAAGTTGTTGAATGATATTTTTAAACTAAATATTTTAGACTCTTCTCCTATATTATATCTAAGTAAAATTCATTATTTCCTTAAAAAAATGGCATTTTTGAATTACTTCCATAACATATTGCAAAACACAATATAGTGACTTCAGTGAAATGTTATGTGTATACAAACATTTCAAGTCAAAATTGATGTTGGATTTTATTAATAACATTTTTCTCATTTAATGTTGAGAAATGAATGAGATTATTCATAAAGATGTAAGGGCTGATAGAGAATTAAATGGCAGAAAAATAAGTCACCGAAGACAACAATTCTGAAATGAATATTCCTAGCCCGTCTTATAAAGACTCTTAAAAACATCAGTCAACTATCTCACATCTCACAACCTTCTATCCTACGAAAAACAGGGAGTTTTAAAGTTTTTGTCTGAAAGGATTTGAATAGACAAGTAAGAGTTGAAATGTTAAATGGATGGTTGGGGCAAGTAGACAGCTGCGCTAAAGCTTGCAGACATGAAAGTTAGTGAATTTCTCAAGTGAGAGGCACAGTGATTATAGAGAGAGAATAAAACATGAATCAGGGAAAATAAATAAGAGTAAATTGAAGAATATGTTCACTAATGTACTAAATGTGAACTTTAATTTGGATGGCCTGTAGGAGACACAAATGCATATTGATACAGAAATTATATGACCCACCAATGATTATAAAGATGGTGCTAAAATAGGAATACATAAGTAATTGTTACAGTAGTCTAGGAGGACTAGATTGATGGCAATTGTAGTTAAGATGAAAATTACTACTACCACTATCTAAAGTTTACATGGTGCGTCTAATGTGACTGATAGTGTTTCATATGCTTTACAAATATTAATTCATTTAATCCTCACAACAACCTATGAAATATGTGTTATCACTTTCCCCATCCTACAGTGAAAGGAACTGTGAAGCACAGAGAATTTATGGGACTTGTGATAATCACCATTCCCAATGTAAGAAATGGTGTTAGAATTTGAACTCTGGTATCCTGGCTCAATATCCTTATTCTTAACTCATGAACAAGATTGCAAATATGTAGATTATATATGAGAAGAATTATAAATACAGAATCAAAATGCCTTGGTAACATGATAAATGGTGAAGTTTAGTGGAAAACAAAGATACATCTGAGGTTAATTATAAGATCATCAATCTGAGATTTGAAACACAAGAGAAATGGGCAAGTTTATAGTAGAGGGGAAGAAAATGAATTTTGTTCCATATGGAATGAGTTGTAGTCAATTATTTGAGAGTTATAATCTCTCTCTGACTTGAAGCTTTGATTTACAGATTCAAGGATTTCAGTCAGTGATAGTCCTGGAATTTAAATGTTAATTAGAACCCCTACTAAGAAATGTCAAAGTTATGAGAAAGCTAAAATCATTGGTGAGTGGTGATACGGTGGGATGTGGTTGAAGAAATAGAGACTCACAAGGACATGCATAAAGAAGCAGGGACTAGCCCCATGTTAACCTACACATAAACATGCAGAAAGCCACATCTGTCTTATAAACAACTTTCTATTTTTCTCTAAGTCCTTGAAATGCACACATTTCTTTCCCTTGAGCACACACAGTTGACCAGTGTCTTTTCAATAAACTTAATTTTACTTCAGCTGGCCTTAATGTGTATCTGTTCTTTGCCTTCAAATGGGCACTGACAAAGGTACAGCACAAAACAAAGAAATAAATCCAAAAGGAAGGAAAGGTTTTTAAGAAGACTGACTTTTAAAAGAACAATAAGACAGGAATATCATTCTTGACTGTAATTATGGATTCTCTTCCAAGATCAGAAAAAAATTATGGAAAATAATTCTTATGCTTAATTGGATTGATCACTCTTGTACTGAAAACGTTACTTCAGACATGCTTACTGAGTTTGGACTATTTATAAATATGAGGTAGGATTCCCCCCAAAACAGAATTGTTATTGGTAGGGTAGGATCTTTAAAGTACAGACTTCCCCTGCTAGGTTAATATTCTAGGAACCCCATTGACATCAGTGTACCAGCTAGTGATTTGTGAGACTCTGTGTTCAGTTCCAGTGATATATATATTTTTTTTCATTTGGAGATTCTTTCAACACGTTTGCTCATTTTACAATGAATGATTTATGAGCACAACTCTCCACACCCTGATACTTGTTCAGCAGTTTTTGACTAAAAATGGCATGACCCTCATGCCCCATCTTTCCTATTTACTAGATCTCACTTTGAGAAACTTTTTTTTTTATTTCTCCAGATGGAAATAAACATCCTCAAAGGAAAATGTTTTGCCTATATGGAAGAGGTAAAACAAAAACTGGCAGAAGCACAAAAAGGCATCAAAATCGACCAGTTCAAAGACTGTTTTGAACAGTGGAAAAAGCATCTTGGTAAATGTATTGTATCAAACAGAGAATACTTTGAAGGGGATGGAAGTTTAAACATGTAAAAATAAATATACAATTTTTTACAAATAAATTCCGGTTTGCTTTTGGTCCTCCTTCGTACAGTGCCAATGAAGATGACCTAGTGATGTGACTGTTACAAGGGAGGAAGAGTCAGAAACATTTTTTCCCCCTTTTTTCTTCTGCTACACCTTTTTTTCTCTCTTCTGATTACTCTCTTTTATTTTTAAATTTTATTATGCTCATCATCAAATTCTTTGTTATTAGTGTTGCCCTAGAGTGACGTAAAAAGAAGGCATAATAAATTAAAATTCATGGACTTTCTATGAATCTCATACAATTGTTCTAGCAAAACACTTTACCAAAATCACAGGATTGTCTGGTTTGAGAAATCAACATAAATTTATTAAGTTTGTCCACTTTGAAATACAGGTGTTAATGAATGGTAACAGTCCTCAAAGACAATCAAGTAAAAATTTAAGATGAAAAGCAAGAGATCCATACAAACTATATTATAGACTAGCTAACAGCACTTATTTTTTTTTTAAGTTCATATTTATATTTAAAGTGTGTTTCAACATATCACAGCAGCTGGGGTGTAATTCAAATAAATTGTGTAGAATTATACCTTCTGAAAGTATAATGTGGAATTTAAAAGTCTGATGTAATTTGAGGAAACTTAAAAATAATTTAAATAGCCGGGCTCGGTGGCTCAGCCTGTAATCCCGCGCCTTTGGGAGGCTGAGGTAAGTGGATTGCCTGAGCCCGCGGGTTCGAGACCCGCCTGGGCAGCGAGACCTCATCTCTACAATAAATCAAAAAATCAGCCGGGCTTGGTAGCGCATGCCTGTAATTCCGGCTACTTGGAAGGCTGAGGGGGAAGGATCACTGGAGCCCACCAGGTCGAGGCTGCGGTGGCCGGAAGCGGCCACTGCACTCCAGTCTGGGCGACAGAGTGAGACTCCAACTCAATAATAATAATAATAATAATAATAATAATAATAATTTAAATAGATTAATAAAGTAAAGTATGTGAGTCATACAAAAGAAGTAGGCTAATGTTTCCATTACACTCTGTAATGATCTGAATGATCATGTTCTAGGGTAACTTGAGAAGGCCGCTAAGGATGGAAAATGAGTTGAAAATGTACCATAAAAGAGAGAAAATAATACTGAATACAAACAGTCTGGAGAGAGATAACGTAGGTAGTGGTATCTAATAGGCATGTGCCTCTTGTCCTTCAAATCTCTGTGTTCACTTTCTTCTTCTAAATATGACCTGCTGTTTGACAAAAGATGATCTTGAATTATTAATGATAATCAGAGGGTATGTTAGTAATCTATACTTTTTTAAATGATGCAGGTTAGCCAGTGTAGCCTAGAGACAGATAGATACATTTTGTGCAGGCAGATATAAATTAAAATAGGGTAAGCATTCAGACATTTTTGTTATTGGTACATGACCTTCACTCACCCAACCAGGTATCCCAGACCTGACCACCTTGCGGGTTGGAATGTGAAACTACTAGTGCAATGAATTACAGAAACAATAGGGAATTATCCAAAACACAGACATAATGTTCTAAAAGCTAGTTAGACAATAACTTTAATTATTTAGAGGGTCTTTGTGACCTTAAGAGTTTGAGACTTGGTAACCAAAACTCATGACCAGATACCTGCTGCCCTCTGTTCTTAGCTTGTGGTGTACTTAATCATTATCATAAAAGTACATAAAGCTTCTTGTCAATGGCACGCATGTGTCCTTTCTCTTAAGGGACTAATGCTTTTCCTTGACCATGTCCCTTTTCTTTCTAATTTTTTTTTATTAAACTATACTTTGGATTTGCTTTGGTGCCCCACCCAGCATTGTAAAATAATAATAATAATTCTCCTGAACTAAACTGAAGTTAAACTTTAAAAAATTGTCTATTTTTTCCAAAATTAAAAAGAAAACTTAGAAAATATATTCAGATGAAAGCTATTTTCAGATTGAATACACATGCCTTACCTAGTCAACACATAATGGAGGAGATACTAAAGCAAATGGAAGGAATGCAGCAAACAGGAAAGTTGACATAGCAAATAGCATAGGTTCCTGGGATATCTGAATATCTAAAATTTTTTTTTGAGAGTAGTAACCTAAAAGATATAATTTTTGGCAAAGTTATCAGAAAAATTCTCTTAAATCATGTCATGAGAGTAAAAACACATCATAGAGAATAAAGAGTGAAAAATTACCAGAAAACAGAAAGTTGTAGCTCATATTTTAGAGGTGATACATTGTAAGAAAACAAACTTTCTATGGTCTGGCTTTGTAGATTTCTGTAGTATTATTTTAGGAGCAATAGAACAAGAATGGCTTGAAATGCACTAAATAAAGATAAATATTTAATTGTATGAATTTTGCATAAATAAAACACTAAGAAACTCTATTTTATTAAAGATCTAATAGAGAGATACCTATTATTGAATTGACTATAATTGAATATGTAATAGAAGAAGATTGGTAAATAGGAGGAGATATAATTCCTGTTAGACATGGCTTATCAATCAGGATTGAATGGAAGCATATGTAGAATCAAAGAGTTATACTTAAATCAATTATTAGTTATTTACTCTATAAATGAGTACTCTTAGTAATTTATTTAGTATTAAGATCTGAATTTAAGAACTATTTTATTTTTTATTTTTTTATAGCAGTACTAAATGTTTTTTTGATGAATACTCAATTACAGGTTTAGTAAATGAATTCCCAAAGGAGTTAGTACTACTGTTGTTATAGCTACTTTACTTTTTTTAATATTTGAAATAGGCAGACCCTTGTCCTTGACACAATCACACACATAATCATAAGATTCCTTTCTTCTATTATTGTAATAAAGTCTACTTAGTGTGTGTGTGTGTGTGTATGTGTGTATATATATGTCTACTTAGTGTATATATATGTGTGTGTGTGTGTATGTGTGTATACATGTTACTTGCTATTCGCTTCAACATACTTGGTCTAATACTTTAAAAAGTAGCTTGTATTTAAGAAATTGAATTTTTTAGGATTGAGACCCTTTCACAACAAAGATCTGTATCACAAGGTTTATTTTTTCACTTTACATTTCTATAATGCAAACTGTAAATATTCATATGGGACCTGCATTTATCATGATTTCAGAGCTAGAGGTCTTAATTGGTTGTTTCCTGCCCACAAAAGATGTCTGATTCTTTCATTAATCACCTAAAAACACTTAAACATGTTTTAAATAAAAACTATGAATATCTCAACCAATGAAATGTTGTGTCTGTCTGGAAAGTTCTCCCCATGCATCCTCTCTCCTCACCTCCTCCAGTATCTCTCAGTACATATGTTATTTTTCCAAAGCTGATGTTGAGAATTCTCTCTGAATACTCCATTCCATGTAGGTTCTTCCTTCTATAAAATTCACCATATATAATTCAAAGTGTCATTTTATTCTCTTTAAAAGAGATGACTCATTTGGGCCTGGTAGGAAAAAAATGTTGAAATTATTAGGGTTGATAAACTGGGCCAGTGCTTAGGATAATAAATTATAAAGAATTAACTTTCCAAGGATTTATTGTCTAGGATGGAGGGAAGAGTAAATATTTAATACTACTAAGTGAATAAAGCCTAAGTAAGTGTTTATTTCTACTGAGACACTATTGTATTTAGTAATGGTAAATTTTTGCATTTTGTTAAGACAATAGGTTAAAAGAAAAAAATGCATGAGATTTCATGAGTATAACCTTTTTACAGTGACCAACATGGACACAACTATTGGGACATAACACAATACTGCCTATTCTTTTTCAGAACTGTTTTATATTACATAGTAACTTAAACAATACAAATCTATCATGTCACATAGCCTGTTGTATCTCAAAATGGTTTTAAGAGGCTAAAATCAAGATATTTTAAGACTGTGTTTCTTCTAGTGGGTCTAGAATTCAACTTTTTCCTTGCCTTTCCCAAGGTCTAAAGATTTCTTGTGTTTCTTGACTCACAGACTTCTTCTATCATCAAAACCAGCAACAGCATCTTCCCCACCTCTGCTGCCTTTGTGACATCTCCTGTGATTCTTACTTTCTTGCACTTTTCTTTCTCTTATGGGAATTCCTGTAATTACATTTGGCCTCCAAAAATAATCTGAGATCATCTTCTCATTTTTATGTCCTTAAATTAATTACATTAGCTAAATCTTTTTGCCACATAAGGCAACATATTTGCAAGCTCCAGAGATTAAAGAGTGAATAACTTTGGGGATCTTATTCTTTTTTTGAAATTTTGTATCTTTTTAATTTCTTTATCTTCATTTTTATTTTATTTTATTTTATTATAAAGATGTGGGATACAATTCAGGGTTAGGTATACAAGCGTTGATTATGCAGGTACCCTTGTTGATGAGGTATGTCCCTCCCTCTCCTAGCAGTTTCCCTCAACTGCCAATCCCACACCCCTCCCCTGATTCTGTTTACCATATGAACCTTCCCTCAGTCATTTGTGACTAGTCTTAAATTAATATTGAAATAAATATTTTTTTCTATTTATTAAATTTATGAATACTCTTATGCTGTTGGGTGATCTCAATATCATAATGTATATAACGCCATTGATTTTTTTTTTTTTAGTTGGAGTCTTAATCTGTCACCCAGGCTGAAGTTGTTGGGTGTTCTCAAGATCACAATGTATATAGCTTCATTGATTTTTTTTTTTTTTTTTTTTTGAGTTGGAGAGTTACTCCGTCACTCAGGTTGGAGTGCAGTGTCACACTCACGGCCATCCCAGCGTTGACCTGCTGGGCTCCAGCGATCCTTCTGCCTCTGCCTTCCAAGTAGCCATAATTACAGGCATGCGCTACCATGCTTGGCTAATTTTTTGATATATTGTAGAGATGAGGTCTTGCCAAGTTGCCCAGGCTGTTCTCGAACCTGCGAACTCAGGCAATCTGCTCTCCTCAGCCTCCTAAAGTGCTGGGATTATAGACTGAGTCACCAAGCCGGCCTGCTTCATGAATTATTGGTTGAGCAACATTTTATGGTGTGAGGTAACCAAAGGACATTGGAATTCATCTGAAAATTTGTTCATGATATAAAATATGAAAAAGAGGCTGATGAGTTTTCTGCAAATACAGTTTTCCAGAAAATGTTCATATAATTGAAACAGAAATTCAAGAGAGTCTGAGGAACATCTATGTCAGATAGGAGATATACACTTTATTTTCAGAGTGCAGTTAATTATATAGAGTTCCTTACTAAAATTTAAATCTTTGGGTGCTGAAGACTCTTTGATTTCCTTTTGTAAGGCAATTTATAGAGTATATAGAGAGTAGTCCCTTCCCCTCCTTATCTGCAGTTTTGGTTTTCAAAGTTTCAGTTACCTGCTGACAACTGAGGTTCAAAAATAGGTGAGTATAGTACAAGAAGATAATTTCAGAGAGAGAAAGAGAAAGAGACTGAATTCACATAGCTTACATTATAGTTTATTGTTATAATTGTTCTGTTTTATTGCTGGTTACTTTTGTTTATTTCTTACTGAGCCTAATTTATAAATCAAACTTTATTTTAGGTATCTATATAAAGCAAAACATAAAATTTAATAGTATTTGTTTTTTCACAATGCAGGAGATATTACCTTTCCAGACTTTAAACTTTATTGTAAGGCTACAATAATCAAAACAGCCTGGCATTGGTACAAGAACAGGCATATAGATCAATGGAGCAGGATAGAGACTCTGGAAGCAAAACCTCAATTTCTTAATTAACTCATCTTCAACAAAGTCTCCTTTAACAACCAGTGGGAGAGGAGAACTTATTCAGTAAATAGTGTTGGGAAAACTGGTTGACCACATGCAGAAGATTGAAACAAGACTCCTACCTATCACCCTACATAAAAAGGAACTCTAAGTGGATCAAATACCTAAATGTAAAACCTCAAACTATAAGACCCATAGAAAATTTAGGATACACCCTTATGGATATTGGAACTGGCAACCAACTCCTGACCAAAACCCTAAATGCCCATGCCATAAGAGATAAGATAGACAAATGGGACCTCATCAAACTGAAAAACTTCTGCAAAGCAAAAGAAAACATCAGGAGAGTGGGAAGACAGCCCGTAGAATGGGGAAAAAAAATTTGCTAACTTTATATCTGACAAAGGCCTAACATCTAGGATCTACAAGGTACTCAAACATACCAAAAAGAAAAAGCAAAATCCCTATTAAAAAGTGGGCAAAAGATATGAATAGACACTTCTCAAAAGACATACAAGCAGTCAACAGACACATGAAAAAATGGTCAGCCTCACTAATTTTCAAAGAAATCCAAATTGAAACCACACTAAGACATCACCTAACTGCAGTCATGATGGCCATCATTAATAAAACAAGAAAGATCCTGAATTGTACCCCACATCTTCAAAATAAAACATTTTAAAAAACTAATTATACTAGTAAGAAGAGTGTTAAAAAAAATAAAATGAAGCAAAAAAAAAAAAAAACCCAGATGCTGGAGGAATGCAGTGTAAAGAGAACAGTTCTACATTGTTGGTGGGAGTGTAAACTAGTACAATCTCTGTGGAAAACAGTGACCTTCTATATGACCCAGCAATCCCACTTCTGGGAATATACACAGAGCAACACAAATCACTCTATGAAAAAGATACCTGCATATGCATGTTTATTGTAGCATTATTCACAAGAGCAAAAACATGGAACCAACTGTGTTGCCCATTGAAAGTGGACTGGATTAAAAAAATGTAGTACATATACACAAAGGAATAGTACACAGCCATAAGGAAGGTCAAAACTATGAACTTCACAGCAACTTGGAAGGATTTAGAGTCTATACTACTCAGTGATCTATCACAGAATACCATGTGTTCTCACTCATAAGTGGACCCTGAACAATTTTCATAACACTACTAGAAAGGGATTAGCAGTAGTGAGAAACTGCCAGGGTAGGGGAGCACACTTCATCAGCAAGGATACCTGATCTCAACTCAGGTAAAAGTGGGGACCAAAGTTTACCTATACAATGACCATTTGTATTCCTAATCCTGAATTGTACCCCACATCTCTAAATTAAAAAAAATTTTTAAATGGTATTTGTTTTCAGTAATCTACTGGGGGTCTTGGAACGTATTCCCTGTAAGGAAATGAGTAGTTTATTGTCCTAAAGTACATTGATATGTGATTAATATTAAATGTGATTAATATCAAATTGGATTATTTAATTATATATTAATATACATTAACATTCTAATTGAAGAAATGGAATATAACCATCAATATGTAATAACTCATGGTTAAAATAAACATATTGTGGAAAGCAAAAAGAAACAACTAGAATGTCCTAGCCTAAATAGGACTTATTTTACTTATATCTTTAATTCTAATATTCATGAATATAAAATCCCCTCTTGAGAAATTTAATCAAGAAAAATAAAATATGTATTTAACTTTAAAAATATTATCCGAATCAAGAATGTTAAGTACTTTTAAGTTCTTTTAATTTATTTGTTAGTACAAAATTACCATAATTAAAAATTTCTCATACTTCGAACTTCTAAGAGCTGACAGAAACACTAAGGATAATTCTTCACTTTCCCAACTAATTGGAAGTAAGGAAGATTTAAAGAACTGTTTTTCTTTCTCTGCTCCGCTGAAGAATTTCCAAGAGTCATATTCATTTTGGCTACAGGATCATTCCATCAACTTTCAGGTGTTGGCATTCTTAGCCTTGGTAGTAGCTATGCCAAAATTCACACCATATTCAAAGGGACAAAGCCAGGACCACAGCCCCTTGAATCTTACATTAGATTTGACTCTGTGTCAGTAAGGTTATTTGAAGCTCTTTGATTGGATGGATACTTTTTCATTATTCTTCATCTCCTAGATAGTGCTTAGGAAGCAAGGAGAATAGATTCCATACAGATTCTGAGTCCTTGCAGACTTGCCAGTGAACTGTCTAGTTTACACTAATTTGCACGAATTCCCAGGTTAAGAAAGCAGAGGCTTCCTAAAATGGATATCCACTTTTTTAATTCCGCAATTCCTTTTATGGTCCTGTCCCTTGACTACCTCCCACAACCCCAACTTCAATACCAATTAGCTCTGACTCCTCAGGAAAGGTCATTGCATAGAGGTTCTCCTGGGATTAGCTTTGTGCAGTGACAGTGCCATGGAGGACCCTTCTAGACCAAGGCCAACATAAAGGTAACAGAAAGAACTTTTAAGCTTCAGTCAATCTGTTACAGGTTAGATCAGAATGTCAGTATCAGAAAGAATAGGAGAAAGGAATGGTTTCCAGGATTTTTCATTTAGACAAAAAACAGAAATCATAACTGACTTTAGAATGAATGTGCTGTGAGATGTTGCAACGTTTTCTCTTTTTTTATTTCCTCACACCTATCAGACACCTCACCTATCCAAGTAAAATACAAATACATATGTTAAGAGACAGAGAGAGAGAGAGAGAGAGAGAGAGAGAGAGAGAGAGAGAAAGAGAATATGAGAATGTTCTGACTTAAAGGCAAATCTTTCAAGTCTCTTTGTGCGTCTCTGTCTCTGTTATAACATCAATCCCGTATGTATAATTTATCACAAATTTTCTGTGTGTGTATGTGTGTGTTTCTCATTACAAATTAACCCTAATGTATACCAGTCACTGCATTAGGTCTTAAAACTGTAGAATTGGGAGAAAAACGCTCATCGACAAACACACAAGCACGCAAAACGACATCAATACCAAAAGAAAGGCCTAATCTACAAATAGCACACAATTTTGTGGGGAGACAAGCATGCAAATGTGTAAAAGCTGTGAGCTCCCTTTTTTCATATAAAAGGAATATCATTATGATAATATTAATTCTAAGATGAGACAGTACTTCAACAACTTTTTGAAATATTGGTTAAAAGGCTGAAGACATATTTGAGCAGTCACATATAAGTCTATGATAATGGCTGGAATAAAAACATAGGGAACTACAGTCACTTACCACTAACCTGCCTCTGTCTTCACATTTATTGCCCTGTCATGGAACTACTTGTTTTTATAACAATTGCTTTGTTACTTGTGCAATTTACTCGTGAGTTTTTTGAAGGCATGGACTTGTCCTATATCTCATTGTAAACCTAGCACATATCACGTGTATTTATATATAACAAACATTCAATAAAATATTGGTAGAGAAATCAATGAAGAAACGCATTCTACATGTTACTGAATAAGTAACCATACAATTTAAAGTCTGTTTTTAATATGTAATTAAATCTGTTCTTTAACATTAAATATATTTACAAACATACATATAATGACAGAACACTAAAAAAATTATACTCCTAATTCTCTAAGTCCATTTTCAATATTTACTCCTGCTGAGGTTATTTACAAATTTAAAGGAAAAGCGATGGAGTGTTGACTACATTATACTAAACATTGCTGATTCCACGTGTAAAATTGTAAATTGGATTTTGTTGAATTTTTCCAAAGAAGCATTCTTAACACCTCTTGTCTTCCTTGTTTTTAATAATTTTCCCTCTTCTATTCACAGGGATAATACTATATACTCCAAGAATTACTGGGACAGTACAATATTTTTAAAGTATAAAAAATAATATACATGTACATTACTACCCTCTTTCTGTACTTTCAAACACTCTTTTCAATTTAGATAAATGTGGTGATCAAATAATCACATTGAAATATTACTACTAATTTGTTTATAAAACTCACCCTGGAAAAGACTGCTCTACAGTATTGAAAATAAAAGCAGTCAGCTAGAGTCTCCTGCTTATTTATAAACTTTTTCAAGATAACACATCTTAATAATAATAATAAATTTTTATAGATACAACCTTTAATTTTTCAATAATGATAAATTAGTTTTCCTAAAATTGCCCTCCTTAATTAGTCAAGATAATAGAAAATAAAGTTGATTCTTACTTAGGTTAATACCAAACAACACTGTAACAATTTTCCAAAGCTACTTCAAGATAAATCTGAGTATATATTGTATAGAAAAATACTTTTAAATAAATGCATTGTTTATCTTCTTTATCAGACTTATATACTTCTTTTGAGCACACCATATTACAGAATTTTCCTATGCTACAAAGGTTCAGTGTTTTTAGAAAGCTTCTGACAGTTGTGAAAATGAATACTTATTTACAACCAAGCCTAAGAGTAGTATTTCCCAAAGTTGCTGGCTTTGCTTACTAGGAAAAAAGAAAGAAATAAAAGCTTCCCAAATTTAAGAAAGCATTTCTTTTCTAAAATTGGCCAGAGACTAAGCGCATTATTTAATCTCTAAACATATAATGATAAAGAGCTTTTAAATTTTCAAGTTGTGTTATATGTAAACAAAACAATAGATGCTTTCCTTTTAATTGAAATTTGTTCATAGTGTAAAGCTAGGACATTCTATTGCACATCATCTGAAAGCTTAATCTAGTTCATAAATTATAACTCTTAAAGTTGGAAATTAGTATTTTATTTACTTGCATGCCACATCTCATCCAATTTTCACTCCATTCAATGATTTAAATGCTATAATTCTTTCAATTTTTGCATAATATATTAGTATTCAAACCCACTTTTTTACTCAGTGCAATTTTTGATAGATAGATGAGTTAGACTTCTGAATAATTTACTATCTGCTGCAAGGATTTGAAATAACAGCTTTGTGCTCTGATTTAACTGATTGTTTACTCACTTGTACCAGCCAAAACCAAGGCTCATCTCTATTGGCACCTTAGCATTACACAAACATCAATAATGAATGGGGGAACATTTTCTTCTGTTCTGGTAAAAGATACCATGTTATTATTACTTTGGGCTTGTTTTACTGTAATCACTAAAATATCCTGACACTTCTTCTAAAGAAACATCTTTACTAACTCAGCATGGGCTGAGTAAAAATGGTTTTAAATCCGTTTAAAAGTAAATGATTTATAAAAATTTGAGAACATATTGTAAGCACAAAAAATAGCAGCAGAAAGAAGCTGAATTTAGCTCTATTAAATTCTATTAATTTTTGTGTGCTTAATCTAAGTTGAAGATGAAACCAATAAAGCACCATTCCTGATGGGAAAAAAATCAATGCAACATTATATTACTGTTCAGTGGGTGGGTGTTAAAATAACTTTTCCTGTGGGGAGAAAAATAAACCTTATTTTAAAATAGCTGAGATCACAATGCTGTGATGATTTTGCTTTGTACCTTTTCTATGTAGTAATTTATGCTTAGAAGCAATAGGCAAAATGGAGTGTTATCGAAGGGAAACATTGCCGAAAAGTATATTATCCCAAGATTTATTGAAAAACAGAAAAAAATAAATAAAAGAAAGCTCTTAACAAGAAATAAAAACTGGAATTCTATGTGATATATGTTATATAATTCCTTTCTTTCCCCCTTCAAGGGACTTAAGGATAGTTTAGCAACTCATAGTAGAGTTAACAAATATCCATTTATGCTCATCTCAGTGTGGCATAAACGATAACCTATATTATCATCCCTTATTCAATTTCCATGTTTTAACACTGTGATAAGATCTAAAGAGTAAGAGATTGTTTCTCTGCTTGCTTTGTTTCTGTTTTTTGTTGCTATTGTTTTGAGGTTTTAGTACATTGGAAACTTAAAATAACAGAGGAAGCTAACGGTATTAAATCCCATTACAGAGGATATATATTCCTTTAAACACTTTATTCAATATTTTTCAGTTTTCAAAATAGTCTCTGGCAAATGCAAAGTAGTGTGTTCATATCATATTAGAAGAATGAACTTTGTTTTGTCCTCATACTGATTAGCAAGTAAACCAGCTTACATTTGTTTCTGTGATATATTAAGTCTATTAACATTTTCCCAAAGGGTCTTGCAGTCAAATAACTTTGAAAAATGTAAAAATATAGAATTTCTGGAAATTTCAAACTTCTGAAAGCCTATAAACTGTAGCACGTTAAGAAATCCAAGAAATGCTTCAATAAATGCCAAAACAAAATAAATGGAAACACATCTCTTATTCCACAGAAGTGACTTTGAAGAGCTATTTGAGCTACCTAATCATTTTCTTGAGTTTGAATAATTCTAGATGGTGAACAATATAAGCAAGTCCAGAGGTGGTGTGGCAGGCACTTAACCAAAACAGTATGATATCTGTTACCTGTGGAACAAAATTCAGCTAAGTATTACAGTATGCCAAAAAAAAAAAAGTAGGCTTTCAATTCTTGGAGGATTTTTTAGTTTTTTTTTTGTTGTTGTTAATTTAATAGGAAGTAATTTAGTATAAATTTATGCTGAGATTTATTCTATCAGCAAATAAACACAAAAACAATTTACAACTCCATTTTGTGAATGAAGACTTTTTTTTTTTTTTTTTTTTTTTTTTTGAGTTGAAGTCTCCATCACCCAGACTGGAGTGCAGTGGCACGCTCCCGGTCACTGCAGCCTTGACCTACTGGACTCTGGCGATCCTTCCGCCTCAGCCTTCCAAATGACTGGAACTACAGGTGCGCACTACCACGCCCGGCTTAATTTTTGATTTACTGTAGAGATGAAGTCTCGCCAAGTTGCCCAGGTGGTTCTTGAACCCACAGGCTCAGGCAATCCACTCACCTCGGCCTCCCAAAGCACTGGGATTACAGGCTGAGCCACCGAGTCTGGCAAAGACTATTTTTATTTCTCTACAGATTTTTGAACTTTTGTTCAAAAGGGCCATGCCTTTACATTTAGTATATGTATGAAAAACATTAACTGATTGAATGTCTATAAGTACAAGTACATAGGGATTAAGTTTTAGTTAGGAGGACGTTCAGCTAAAATTTGATAACATAATAAGATATGCTATTGAATAACTAGATAACTGAGATTATTATTAGTCAACATTTGAAGCCTGCATTTTCTTTTAGAAAGAAAAAAATTCATATTTACCAAAGGCAATGCTAATTTATTTAACCTTTCCTTCAATGAGTCAGAAGAAGTGTTAAGTTCAAGTTATGCTAAACATTTTTTTTCTGAAAAACCTTTGGGGAATCAAAGTTGCGACTTCATAATCTTACTCTCAAGAATCAATACTTAGTGATTCCAGACAGAAGCACCAAATTATTCCACTGGAGTCAAACCAATTTTATGGTAGGTAGAATGGATTTTCAACTTGAGTCTTTTTTAGCTTAACCAATATGGATTAATTGCTTTAGTAACTTTATCAAAAGATCGGCTATCTGACTCAATCTACTTGTTTTTGCAAATTGTTTTGTCATTACAAAGATTAATTTTGTTTAACTGCATTCATCACATATTTTTTCACCTTAGCATAACCCAATACATTTAAAAAATTTGCATTTCTTTTATACCAATTATGAAATAGCTATTTTCACGTAGAGTTATGCAATTACATAAAGTTTCAGTCAACAACAGACCACATATACAGCAGTGATCCCATAAGAATATAATAAAGTTAAAAATTTTTATAGTCTGAGTGGCATCATAATTATTGTAACAACAAATTGTGTTTCTGGTGATGCTAGTGTAACCAAACCTACTGCACTGCTAGTTGTATAAAAGTCTATCACGTACAATTATGTGCAGTACATAATACTTGATAAAGACAATAAATGATTATGTTACTGGTTTGTATATTTACTATCTACCATTTGTATTTTAGAGTACACTCATACTTAACAAAAAATAAGGTTAACTGTGAAACAGCCTCAGACAGGTTCTTCAGGGGATATTCCAGAAGACTTTGTTATCATGGGAGATGACATCTACATGTGTGTTATTGTCTCTGAAAACTTTCCAGTGGGACAAGATGTGAAGGTGGAAGACAGTGATGCTGACAATCCTGACCCTCAGTAAGTCTTAGGCTAAAGTGTGTGTCTGTGAATTTTTTTTTTTTTTTGAGTTGGAGTCTTACTCTGTCGCCCAGACTGGAGTGCAGTGGCCGCTCCTGGCCACCGCAGCCTCGACCTGCTGGGCTCCGGCGATCCTTCTGCCTCAGCCTTCCAAGTAGCCGGAATTACAGGCATGCACTAACACGCCTGGCTGATTTTTTTTTTTTTTAATTTATTTTTGAGATGAGGTCTCGCTGCCCAGGCGGGATCGAACCTGCGGGCTCAGGCAATCCACTCACCTCAGCCTCCCAAAGGCGCGGGATTACAGGCTGAGCCACCAAGCCCGGTTTGTGAATTTTTTTTTAACAAAAAAAGCTTAAAAAGTATAAAACTAAAATATTAAAAATAGAAAAAAAGCTTACAGATTAAAGATATAAAGAAGGAAAATATTTTAGTGCAGGTATATAGTATATGTGTTTAAACTCAGTGTTATTAAAAAATAATCAGAAAGTTTAAAAATGTTAAAAGCTTATAAAGTAAAAAAAGGTACAATAAGCTAGGGCTAATTTATTATTTAAAAAGAAATATAGTTTTTAATAAATTTAGTGCAGCCTAATGTACAGTGCTTATAAAGTCTAAAGTAGTGTACGGATATGTCCTAGGCATTCACATTCACTCACCACTCACTGACTCAGCCAGAGCACGGTAAGTGCTCTATACAGGACTGCCAATCCCTTTCTTACTGCACTTTGGTAAATGTTCAGGGTCTGCTTATGAGTAAGAACATGTGGTACTCTTTTCTTTGTTTCTGTGATAGATCGCTGAGTATTATAGACTCTAAATCCATGCAAGTTGCTGTGAAGTTCATAAGTTTGTTGTTCTTAATATTCCATCGTGTATGTGTACCACATTATTTTAATCCAGTCCGGTATCAATGGGCAACACAGTTGGTTCCATGTTTTTGCTATTGTGAATAGTGCTGCAATAAATAGGTGTGTGCAGGTATCTCTTTGTAAAGAATGACTTGAATTCCACTGGGTATATTTCCAATAGGGGGATTGCTGAGTCATATGGAAGGTCAATTTCTAGTTCTTTCAGAATACTTTTCACTCACTCTATAATATTTCATTTATTTTTTCATCCAATAATTTGTCAAGCAGTTATTATGTACCAGGCATTGCTAAGTATTTAATGTGTATTGAAAACAAGTCAGACATGATGGCTTCTTTTCCGGATCATAAATTTTATTTATGATACATGTATCTCATGTTCCATTCAAATGATATCTTAACTATTGTCTAAATAACCCTGACCTGCCCCACTTATATATCTTTACTTTAGCCCTTTCTTATACCTGAAATAACATTCTCACTCTTGTCTACTCCTATTCTAATACTATCCAGATTTAGAGGACCAAATCAAGTACCTGGCCTGACTTTCTTTGATCCTCTAGCCAGAAATGATTTGAACTTTTATGGAGAAAGGAGAAAAACGGGAATAATGATTTATGTGTGTTGAATGTTGAATGCTTATTGTATGCCAGGAACTGTACTAGTTGCAATTTCATTTAATCTTTATCACTCAATTATTCTCATTTTGCCAGTCAGAAGGAACTTGTCTAAGAGCATAAGCTGGATCAAAACTAAGACTCAGACTCAAATCTGTTTAATATCAAGTTAGTCCTTGAGACACTAAATCCTCCTATTTAAATTGCTACTACACTCAGGTTTGTGACTTAGTGTTAAGTACCACATGTACTTTATATTACAGATAATTAAATCCTTGTCATTTTACTTATGGTAAAAATATTTAACAAAGGAATAAATTTGTTACTCTTTTAGGAATATAGTGATTATTTCTGCTGTTGTCTCAATAGGAAACTTCAGGAAATTAATCCATCCTTCCTTTTGCTTATTGTCAAAGAAATATTTATAATTTGAAATTTTGGTTAAATCCCTGTCCTGGGCACAGTTGCTTGATGACTAACGTGATTTAGGTAATACATTATAGGATTTAAGGTGACTCCCAGAATTCTTATTGAAAATATGAGTATGTGATGTTTCCCTTCCCAGCACAGGAATCCAGGAGGAGGAAGAGAATATGGAGGCATGGTAACGGGTTCAGCTCTGGCCTGTTGACTTTAACATGTCTGTGAGATCATGAGATGAGGATGTTCAATAGAGAGGTAGGTTTAAGGTATGGAGCTCAGTAAAGGGAACCAGGTTGGAGAAACAGATTTAAGGTTTGTTAGCAAACAGTATTTCTATTTGCTTTGTGACTTTAATAATGACATATTTTAATTGATCTATAAATGTATCTTGATGTGTGTGAGGATAAGATAGAATTCAATTTTTTCCTAATAATTAACTAGTTATCTCGGCATGTTTGAATAATTTTCCTTTGCTCTATCTATAATAAACTACTATCATTTAATAAATTATAGCACTTAATTATGCCTATTTTAGGATAAGCATGCCTTCTATGGTTTCTTGAAAGCATATAGTACAGTCAATAATAAGTAGTGAGCCCAATCAAGTCATTAGATAGTCTTTCAGCTATCATTCATACATTTTAAAACAACCTTTGGTAGTTTTTCTTTCTTTCTTTCTTTCTTTTTTTGAATTGTAGTCTCATTCTGTCACCCAGACTGGAGTGCAGTGGCATGCCCCCCGCCACCGCAGCCTTGACCTGCTGGATTCCGGCGATCCTTCAGCCTCAGCCTTCTAAGTAGTTGGAACTACAGGCGTGCACTACCATGCCTGGCTAATTTTTTGATTTATTGTAGAGATGAGGTCTCGCCAAGTTGCCCAGGCGGGTCTCGAACCCGCGGGCTCAGGAAATCCACAGACCTCGGCCTCCCAAAGTGCAGGATTACAGGCTGAGCACCAAGCCCGGTCTTGTAGTTTTTCAAGGAGCTAAAGTTTACAAACACTACCAATATTCAGCTAAAGTTTACAAATTCTACCAAAACACATTTTTTTTTCTGTCTTGTTCATAAAAGTATAATTGTGGAAAGGGGCTTAAAAAAGACATCTACAACGTCAAAAATTAAGCTAAACATAAACTCAGTCTTTGCACAGTTAAAAAGTTCCCTTCCTGGAAACTGGCAACAGCACTTGCTGGCTAGGTTAAACTGTTTAACAGTTTTTTTTTTTTTTCATTTCTGTGAACCCCACTTGCATTGCTTGAAAAGTACCTAGGCCTCCAGGATGTTGCAGTTTGGCCCACTTGGAAAGTCCCAATGTGGTTTAGCCCCATTTAAGCAAGCTCCTATAGCTAATGGGGGCCCCTTGCTGTGGGACTGTTATGTCCAGCAGGCAAGCAACTGCCAGCCTGGCTCTTGGCTAATAAACCTCTCCTTTTTATAACTTGTACTTTTGGTGTTGGTGTTTGTGAATTAAGCGCTCAGTCCCTATTTCATTTGGGGGCTCCCCTGGGAGATCTGATAGCTTAATCACCAGCTGACCTTGTGGGTCTGGATACCTGCAAACCTCAGTGTTTGTCGTGCATGGTGAGTCTGTGGACTCACAAATGGCTGATTGTCGTCTCTGGCAGACTCACAACATCCCCAGAGCCCTCTGAGAGGTGAGTCAAGTTCCTGGTTTGTTTGTGTGTACTTCTGGTTGGAACCGCAGGAAAGCTGGACGCAGCACTAATTCCTGGGTCCGAGGTCCCAGTGAGACATCACTGGGCACTCTGGTATTGCCCTCAGGCAGTTAGATCTGTCTGTTCAGTTTGTGTTATTGTCTTATTTGTTCAGTGTTAGTCACTGTTGTGTCTGTCATTGTTATCGATATAATGGGGTGGCAGTGCTCTAAGCCTGACACCCTTCTGCAACTGGTTTTGTGCCACTTCAAGAATTTCCAAGGAGTGGCACCGCAGTCAGGTTAGTAGGTAAACCAAGGAAACCTAACCACCTTTTGTTCCCTCGAATGGCCCACATTTCCTAATTGCAACTGGCCACCGGGGGTGGGGGGGACCTTCAACCCTGCCATAGTGGGGAAGGTCCAACAGTTCATCTATTGATGTAACCCGGATCAGATCCCATACATCATTGCCTGGTACCTCTTGGTAATGCAGCAGCCATCATGGATGAAGAAAGCTGAAAAGAAAGCTAATTATTCTCATTTTTTAGCCCTACAGGAAACTCCGAAAGCCAAACCTCCAGTCCTCCAGAGCCCACCGGAGGACGATAAAATTCCCCCACTCTACATCTGAGCGGGAGCAGGGGGCCCACAGGTTCTCAGCGAGTCACTCACCAGGAGTGGGTTCTCATATCAGCCCCTTTATCCCCCTCTTCCCCATGCATCTCCCGAGGGCCCAACCACCCCTGATAAACCAACTAGCCCCAACTCATCTTCAGGAAACTCAGAACCACAAACTTCCACAGTCCTTCCCCTGAGACAGGCCCCAGGACTAGACGTGGGAGGTTCAGGAGGCCAGTCCTTTATGGTTTATGCCCCTTTTGCTACTAGTGATCTTTACAATTGGAAACACCAAAATCAGCATTCTCTGAAAAACCTCAGTGCTTCATAGGCCTTTTAGAAACTCTTTTCTTCACCCACCAGCCCACTTGGAATAACTGCCAACAACTCCTCCAAACTTTTTTTACTGTGGAGGAAAGATAATGAATCCATTAGGAGGCAAGGAAATTGGTCCTGGGACTGGATGGTAGACTGGCAGAGCAGGACCGGGTGAACTGTTTCTTCCCCGCTGAGAGGCCTAATTGGAACCCGAACACTGATCACAGTAGGGAGTGTCTCACCGCCTATCACCGGACTCTAATGGGGGGTCTCTGGGCCGCTGCCAGACAGCCCACAAATTTGTCTAAGGTAAGTGAAGTAACTCAGGGCCCACAGGAATCTCCCACAGCTTTTCTGGAACTCCTTATGGAGGCCTATTGGATGTATACTTCCATAGACCCAGAGGCTCCAGAAAATCGGAGGGCTTTAGTTGCAGCCTTTGTCTCCCAGTTGGTCCCTGATATAAGAAAGAAATTGCAGAAAATTGAAGGATTTGAAGGGAAAAGCTTATCAGAATTAACTGAGGTAGCCCAGAAGGTCTATAATAGCAGGGACTCACTTGAAGACCAACAAACCAAAATGATGGCCAAAGTAGTAGCAGCAGCCTTACAGGAAGTTAAACCCAAGCAGCCAACAGGGAAAAGAGGAACTGGCACCAGGTGAAAAACTCCACTAGCAAAAAAATCAATGTGACTACTGTAAAAAAATTGGGCACTGGGTTAAAAACTGCCCAGATGGGCCACCTGACCACAAGAGTGCCCTCCAGGGGGGTGCCCACCAAAATCTACTCCTGTGCTTCAATTACAAACTGACTGACAGAGCTGGGGCTCTGTCAATTCCCCCCCGGAGTCCAGGGTGAAACTTACGGTGGGGGGAAGTCCTGTCTACTTCTTAATGGACATGGGGGCTGAGTATTCAGTCCTCCAAAAGTACAATGACCTGCTTCAGAATAAGCATTCCTTGGTCCAGGGGGCAACCGGGACTCAATTATGCCCCTCAACCACCAAAAAAACAATAAATCTGGGAAAAGGGGAAGTAGCTCATTCATTCCTAGTAATTCCAGACTGCCGGTACCTGCTCCTGGGACGTGACCTCTTACACAAGCTTAAGGCCAACATAGGTTTTAAGGAAACCATGGCAGCAGTAAGCCTAAACCCACCTGGGGCATCAAAAATTCTTGTTACTGTTCCCCTAAGTGAGGAATACGTGTTAACAGAAGGTGGGCCCCTCTTGGCTCTTCAAACGCCATATGCTGACCCAGCTGCAGACTGAGTTTCCCCAAGTCTGGGCCGAATTAAACTCCCTTCGGCTGGTATCCCATCAACTGCCAGTCGTTGTACATCTCAAAAGTCAGGCAACACCCATTAGGGTAAAACAGTACCCTATATCCCCAGAGGCCTGAAAAGGCATAGCAATCCACATCCAGCCTCTCTGGGAAGCTGAAACCCTAGTGCCGTGCCACTCATCTTGGAACATGCCGCTTCTTCCTGTCCAAAAGGCAGGCACAGGAAACTACCACCCTGTCCAGGACCTCAGGAAGGTCAACAGGTGAGTGGAGGATATCCATCCCACAGTCCCCAACCTGTACACCCTCTCAGCAGGTTAACTCCAGAGAGACAGGTATACACTGTCCTGGACCTTAAGGATGCCTTCTTCAGCATCCCATTGACTGAGCAGAGCCAACCCTTGTTTGCTTTTGAATGAACAGATCCTGAAAAAGGGAAAAATGGCCAGTTAACCTGGACACGACTCCCACAAGGATTTAAAAACTCTCCCATGCTATTAAATGAAGCTCTCCATCAAGACCTCAGAGCTTTCTGGCAACAGCACCCTGAAGTGACTCCGCTACAGTATGTAGATGATCTGTTAATTGCAGCCACATCAGAAGGTGAGTGCCTGTGTGCCACCAGGCACCTGCTTAAAGAACTTCAGATTCTGGGGTATAGGGTGTCAGCAAAAAAGGTTCAGCTCTGTGTGACTATAGCCACATACCTTGGGTATAACCTCGAGGGAGATAAAAGATCCCTAACTGCCCAGCGCATTCAGGTTATAGCAGGCATCCTGGCCCCAAGAAGCAAAAGGCAGGTCCGGGAATTCTTGGAAGCTGTAGGACACTGCCGACTATGGATCCCTGAGTTTACTGAACTCGCAAAACCCCTCTATAAAATAACCAAGGGACCAGAGGATAATTTTAAATGGACACCAGAGGGGGCAAAGCTTTCCAAGCCCTTAAAAACACCCTGGTCTCAGCACCAGCCCTGGCCTTGCCAGTTATTGAAAAACCTTTCCACCTTTATATAAATAAAAGATTAGGCATAACCTGGGGGGTCCTAACCCAAAAGCTCGGCCCATGGAACAGGCCGGTCGCCTACCTGTCAAAAAAACTGGACCAGGTAGCCTCAGGCTGGCCACCCTGCCTGCGGGTTATAGCAGCCATTGTCATGTTAGTAAAGGACTCAGACAAACTAACATTGGGACAGAAAATGACTGTCATGGCCATGCATGCAGTGGAGTCTTTACCCCGAGGTGCCCCTGACAAATGAATGTCAAATGCCTGAATAACTCATTATCAAGTGCTGCTTTTAGATCAACCCCGCATCAAGTTCCAGCATTTCCCCAGCTTGAACCCCGCAACTTTACTACCAGAAGAAAGTCCCACAGGGCCACTGCATTGTTGTTATGAAACAACTTGAATTCCAGAGTCTGAGCTGGGACCTAACCGATGTCCTGAGAACAAACCCTGACCTAACGCTTTTCTTGGATGGCAGCAGTTTCATCCAGAATGGGGTAAGGTATGCAGGGGCAGTGGTGATCACTCTTCAGGGAACTATTTGGGCTGAGCCTCTTCCACAGGGAACATCAGCCCAAAAAGCAGAACTGATTGTCCTAACCAAGGCCCTAAAAGCAGATGAAGGAAAAGTTGTCAACATCTACACTGACAGCAGGTATGCGTTTGCAACTGCACGCGTTCATGGGACAATTTACAGGGAGCGGGGATTGCTCACTGCAGAGGGGAAAACTATAAAAAGTAAAACGAAGGTCTTAGACCACCTGGCAGCAGTATGGGCCCCCAAACAGGTGGCCATCATTCATTGCCCGGGTCACCAAAAAGGAAACTCAAAAAAGGCAATAAGAAATAGAAAAGCAGATCAAACAGCCAGAAAAGCTGCTTACAGCAGAACCACCTGCCTGCTGGCACTGCCTCCTCCAGTTCTATGTAAGCCACCAAAATATACAGAAGAAGACCTCCTCACTGCACAGAAATTGCAGACAACCTCAAACTCAGACGGATGGCTTCAACTTCAGGACGGCAGAACCTTCCTCCCTCAAGTCCTGGGACAACAAATCCTAAGGCAGCTCCACGAAGGTACTCATTTGGGAAGGACAAAACTAATTGAACTTATGAGAAAAGAATTCTATCTCCCTCATCTGGACCAGCTTGCCCAGGAACTCATTCAAGGATGTGTGTCATGCCAGCAGACTAATAATGCTAAGTTCAGTATATCCACCCAAGGGGTCCGAGATAGGGGACTAACCCCCAAGAGACATTGGGAAATAGACTTTACAGAGCAATATGGATATAAATAGCTATTGGTCTTGGTAGACACCTTCTCGGGATGGGTCGAGGCATTTCCTACAAAAACTAAAACTGTTTCTGTAACAGCAAAAAAAAAAAAAACTCTTAAATGACATCATACCAAGATATGGTCTACCTATCTCAATAGAATCAGATAATGGCCCAGCATTTATTTCTAAACTTACTGAAGGTATTGCAAAAACCTTGGGGATAAATTGGAACTTACATTGTGCTTATCACTCCCAGAGCTCAGGGCAGATAGAGAGGATGAATCGCACACTTAAAGAGACCTTAACCAAATTAACCCTGGAGACCGGCGAAGGTTGGGTAACACTCCTTCCCTATGCCCTCTTACGGGCCAGGTCTAACCCCCTTCGAAATTCTGTTCAGACAGCCTGCTGTTACTTCCAAAATTTGGACTGAAAAAAGCACTGAACTGTCTAACCATAATTTCCTTCAGTCACTGCCGGCTCTTCAAAGAGTTCAGCAAGCTGTCACTGAGACTGTGCAGGCAGCCTTCCAGAACATCCACACCCATTCCAGCCCAGTGACCATGTCTGGATAAAATGGCACAAAGCTGAGGCTCTCACCCCAAGGTGGGAGGGGCCCCACATAGTGATCCTTACTACTCCTACAGCCGTCAAAGTCAGCAGTGTCCATCCCTGGATTCATCATTCACAAGTAAAGGCAGCTACCACTGCGCCCCCAGAAACATGGAAATTCGTTTAACTAGCTACTGGAGAAAATCCTCTAAAGATAAGACTTTTGTGGGCCTGTTATCTTAATCATATTCTTTGCATACTCTCCCCAGCTTGAGGCCTATTGGCCTAACTCGCATAATCCCTATACTTCAGGGAACTATTCCTGGGAACTGAGAAATACCATCACTGGGACTGTAATTGCCACCTACAGAGGAAGTGGGCAGCCTGTATTTAATTTTAACCTTTGTAAATCATGGCCAGGTCTAACCCTCAGGGGCACACACACTGATGAATGTAGCACCTTAGCTTTTAAAAAAAGAACTTAAATCTGTTGGTTTTTATTCTTTCCCGGCATCGGGACCAGCCCGTTGCCACAAAGCAGGGTAATACCACTGTTCTGCATGGGGTACAAACTATTGTTCCTTGGAAAAACCAAAACCTATACATAAGCATCCTTGGTTATATTAAAAATAATGTGTCATCAGTAAAATTAATAGTCCTCAAAACTCAATATAATCCCCTGTATGAAGAGTCAATGATTTGACTCCAGGAACAACTGAAAGGGGGAAATGTGGAAAGGGGCTAAAAAGACATCTGCAATGTCAAAAATTAGGCTAAGCATAAACTCAGTCTTTGTACAGTTAAAAAGTTCCCTTCCTGGAAACTGGCAACAGCACTTGCTGGCTAGGTTAAACTGTTTAACAGTTTTTTTTTTTTTTCATTTCTGTGAACCCCACTTGCATTGCTTGAAAAGTACCTAGGCCTCCAGGATGTTGTGGTTTGGCCCACTTGGAAAGTCCCAATGTGGTTTAGCCCCATTTAAGCAAGCTCCTATAGCTAATGGGGGCCCCTTGCTGTGGGACTGTTATGTCCAGCAGGCAAGTGGCCGCCCGCCCAGCTCTTGGCTAATAAAAAACCTCTCCTTTTTATAACTTGTACTTTTGGTGTTGGTGTCTGTGAATTAAGTGCTCGGTCCCTATTTCATAATAATATGTAAATAATTCAGTTCAGTTGAGACTTATTAGAACTGAAGTACGTCTCACAGTTTCTATTCATATTTAGCCATACTGTTGAAGTACAGTGACTTTAAAATATCTTCTTTGTGAACCTATAAGACTTCTAGGGTTCTCCTCTTTCTGTTTTTATCATTCACAAATTACCATAGGTTGTTTACTAACACATTTGATTTTTCTCCTTTTGCTCAGAATTAACATGAAGATCTATAGATTACAGTCTTAATTATTTTTCCTCTTTGAAAATAATATACTTGATTCTATTAATTTGTTTGCAAAAAAAAGGACAGGACACTCAAGCATCAGATGTTGAAGTAAATTTCAGGGTTCCTTCTGATCCTGAAATTCTGTTCTTTTATAGCATTATAGAACAACCCAGAATATTATAAAATACTGTTTTAATTTCCATTGCCTGCACATAGGCTTTTTGTATTCTGTGGAAGAGAATATCTTGGGAAGAGGAAACTAAAGGTTGTTTAATTTATATTTCATTTCCCGCACTCCTATATTACATTTAAATTTCAACTGTTGTCCGTATATACTCCGTTTCTTAGCTCTTGGTAAACAGGCAAAATGAAAGTAACTTATAAGTTGAATAGATCTGTTTTCTCTCTCATCAGTGACCCAAGTAGTAAACCTAACTTTGCCTTGCTTTTCTAGAATGCATAATATAAACTACAATTTATGTCGTACTCAATATTTTCACCTATCCCTTTCTATGTTTTAGAGGTTTACTCAGTTTCCTTACAGTTTATTCTTTATTTTGTGCTTACTCCCACTTTTTTTATGCTATAAAAGCTAAGCCCAGCAGAAATCTCCATATAGCTGCATTAGTTTATTTGATGTGTGTTTGCTTTCTTTCTCATTAGAAAATCTGTGAGGCTACAATAAAAATTTCATTTTTTAAAGTGTTTGAACACACCTACCTTTGTTGTGAACTTGCTTTGTTCAGAAGATTTTCTTAAAATCTGGGGAAAATATTAGACTCTACAAAGCATTATTTTCTTGGCTTTATGGCAACTAAGATGACATGATCATCTTCTCCCAAGATTCCTGTCACTTCCACTTTACCAACTGATGCTTTCTTGACAAAATAAGATCTAAAATAGCAGCCCCTATTCAACCTTCTGAAAAGTAGAGTTTTCAGTTAGACCAAAATTATCAGACGCTCTGTTTTTAACTGAATGATCCTTTAAGCAGATATGTAGATACAATCGTTTATATTTAAAGTTTCATTCAACTTACTCCTTTGTAAATTTAGAGTTATATGCTATCATTCCCCATAATTTCAGCATTATAATTGAAATAAATAACAGGGGTCTTAGACTCACCTAAGGGAACCCCAAAACACCTGAATTATCTTTTGGAGGGTGATTCCTTGTAGTAAAGGCTTTCCCCACCAGGTAAGTGTTCAACAAATCCATTGGCATTAGTGTAACCAGACAGTGTTGCTGTGAGAGCATCAGTGATTTTTTTTTTTTTTTTTTAGATTCTTTCAATGTATTTGATCATTTTCTGATGGATGATTTACGAGTGCATCTGCCCACATAGTGCAGTTTTGGACCAAAACCAGCATGAACCCATGCCTTATTCCCTACTTACCTGTTTTTGTGTTTGTTTGTTTCCCTGGGTGATATATATATATATCTATATATATATATAGATATATAGATATATATATAGAAATATATATATCTATATATATATATATTTCCTCAAAGGGAAACATTTTACCAATGTGGAAAAGGTGAAACAAAAATGACAGAAGTACTAGAAGGCATCCAAATTGACAAGTTCAAAAACTGTTTTGAGCAGTGGAAAAGTGTCTTGATAGGTAGAATGCATCAAACAGAGAGAACTTTGAAGATGTCTGAAATTTTTTTTTTTTTTTGAGTTGGAGTCTCACTCTGTCGCCCAGTCTGGAGTGCAGTGGCCACTCCCGGCCACCGCAGCCTCAACCTGCTGGGCTCCGGTAATCCTTCCACCTCAGCCTTCTGAGTAGCTGGAATTACAGGTGTGCGCTGCCACGCCTGGCTAATTTTTTATTTATTGTAGAGATGAGGTCTCGCCAAGTTGCCCAGGCGGGTCTTGAACTCGCGGGCTCAGGCAATCTACTCACCTCAGCCTCCCAAGGCGCCGGACAACAGGCTGAGCCACCGAGCCTGGCTGATGTCTGAAATTTATATATGTAGAATAAATACACAATATTTATAAATTAGTACCAGTTTTCAGGGGCATCTGCACTCTTAACATTTATCTAACTTACTTAGGCTTTTACCTCATTATTCTTGATAAGAATTGGTTATAGTTGTGATCCGCTCCTGGCTATTGTCAGTCTTACTTAGATATGATATATAGACTTATGTGAAATCTCAGCGAAGCAAATTGGAACTTAAAGCTTTGCTTTTCAAATTCTATAACTTATTGTAAAGTTTCATTCTAGAACCTCAAGCTTATTAATAATGAGAGCTAGCGTTTCTATGGCACTTACTATTTTAATTATTCTGAATACTTTATGTGTTTTCATAATACTCTTTGATTCCAGTATCTTTACCTCAATCTTTCAAATAAGAAAGTTGAGGCACATGAAGTTAAGTAACTTATCTAAGATCATACAGTTAACAATGATAGTGGTAGTTCCCACATTTATGCTCTAGAACATTATAATACCCTACTAACTAAGATAATGTCTACACAGAAATAGTACAGTAGCCACACAACTTTACATCTGGTTAAATGCGTGTAGTAAGGGCTATCAATCCTGTCCCCTTTGCATTTCAAGAACATAGATTCTGACTGGGAATCCAATGGCAATTTTTAAAATCTAGTTTTAAAATGTCAGTCAGTCATCTTAGAATAGGGAGTGAAATGAATATTGCAGAGCAGCAATATGCCAACCCAGAAGAATTCAGGATCTGCAGAGTTGTCAAAGTGTTGCTTCTAACTACGGTGGTAAGTGGGGAGTGGAGGTTGAAGAATGGGAGGGCGGTGGTAAAAGAGGAGATTTGTAGCATAGAAATATTTTATCTTATACCAGGCTGCTTTTAACACATATACACTGTATGGCTGTATAAATTTATCTTATCTTGGCAGCAAAATGAACTGCCTTTTTGAATACCATTTGAGACCATCTTTTCATGCTTTTAACCCTATTTCAAAAAGTGTCTTAGAGCACTATATACCATTAGGGTGTTGAATTAATTTTAATGTATAAAGCTTTCTGTATACTTTTAGAGATTTTTGCTATATCAGTCCAATAAAGTGAGGCTCGTTTGGAATTAAGAATACTTATAATTCAAAACAGGAAAAAATAATCCTTGTAGAGATTTTATACAGAAAATAATTCATTTTGGATATTTATAATTACAATTTCAGTAACTATTTTGAATATGCTCATTTAATGGAGTTTATAAACAAGATGTAATAAGGAGCAGCTTACCTTGTTTTTGAAGTCAGAGACATGAGGTCATAATGACTTTTAAGGTACTAGTTCCAAATCAAACAAGCAATCTGTAGAAGGCTTTGGACTATTTCCCATATTTCCTACATTAGCAGCACCATGGAAAGTGGCCACATCCTGGCCAATCTTCATTATGTGAACAATGTTATTATAATAGACTATAATTCTACAAGAAACAGCAATTTTGAAAGGCTAATGTTTCTTTTTAAAATAAAGAAGTAGCTACTGAATGCCTCAAAGTACAGATTGATTGAATATTAAAGACAGGAATGGTTATTTTAAGTTTCATGAAAAAAGACACATTTCTGTCAGGTTTCTGAGTTGTAGGAACAAGATAGATGTTTAAGTGAATGGTTAAAAGAAAACTACTTTTTATGGGGTTTTTTTTGTTCTTCATTATTCTTGTTCAAATACTGATACATCAAGTGACTCTCTTACAACAACATATGCAATTACCAAACACGGTTTGACACATGCACATATTTTAGCTGTTCATCACCAACATTTCAGAATGTGACTGGTGCAAGCTACACAAAATGCGTTATTGAAAATTTTCTTAAAAGTACTTCAAATCAACATTATTTTAACATAACATTTAAAATTCCAATTTAATCAATATCCATGTAGGAAACTGATTGAATAAACGCCTTATTCTAAAAATAATTACCACAATTTAGATGTCCACTAAGTCCTCTTTTCCTTTTAAGTTTTAAACAATAAAAGAGATTTTCGGTTAGTCTTGAAGGGCTTCTTTATTGTCTACGGTTATGGCATTGCTTGTGGATATATTATAGAACCAACCTCTAAAAAAGTACATGTGCCAAGGTAGGAGCTGTTTGACTTATATCTGAAAGTCTTTCCTGCTGGGGCAATTAAAACATCCTCATCTTTAATCACTATTTCACAAAATATTCACATTTTGAAAATACAATATGAAGTTTTACATCCTTTTCTATTCTTATATTTTCACTAATATAAATTTTCAACTAAGAACTAATCATCATCATTAGGTCCTATGTTACAACCGGGAAAGGGTATTAGATATGGAAGCCAGAGACCTACCTCTAAGTAATCTTACTATGTGTCTTTTAGCAAATCATTCTACTTCTTTCACCACTTCTCTGACCCCAGCAACCAGATTAATACTCATTTGACATCATTTAGGGGAGTGGTTCCCAGATAGGTTTAGCAGATTTAATATGTACATAGCCACAAGTCTCTTTCCTCATATCTTGTTAACTGGGCTAAGCTTAGCTAATGTTCCCCTTGATCTCTTTCCCCTTGTCTAATCATGGTTCATTAGTTACTTCTGGTACACAATTCAATTCTTTTTTGATCAGTCATATTTGGGATTGCCACCCTACCCTGTTTCTTTTTACCTCATTCTCAGAAGTAAGATAAAGTCCAGGGTATTTATATATTTTCTTAACTTCAGATGAAGAGTACTAGGTATGAGTTCTACTCTGCTTTTTTCTGGGCTCTGTAGAAATGATTTGTATTGCCTCATGTTTGAGTATGAGTCTCTCCTGTGCTACATACTCTTCTGCATATACTGTATGATGGCTAATCATCAAAATCCATGCTTTCTGCAGCTTTCTTCCCAAATCCAGAGGTGTCTTCTTGACTACCAGCTTCCACTCATCCACCATAGGTTCTCATTAATGTCTCTCAGGAACTACACTGTATTGTGTTGCTCTGTACTGAGAACGGCCCATAGGCTCATCTGATTTAGCTATCTGATTTAACCAAGCTACGGCCTAGGAGCTGTATTTGTTGCAGAGCTTCTTGGATACAAGGATGATCTAAGTTTGTATTAGATCCTGTAATTCTTGGCTTTGCCCTACTGATCAATCACGTTTACTTATTTTTAGGAGGCAAGATGACTTGTGGCATTCATTAAGTGTTCTCACAACATAGTTTAGGGCATAAATACCATCCAGTTCTCCAGTCTTCAGCTCTTCATACTTAAGGCTTAACTTTCATACTTCTACAGAGATGCTCCCTTTGAATATTTTTAAGAGTTTATTTTATTTTAACAAAACAAGATTCAGGGATAAAGTGTTTAGAGAAACAAAGGACTTATTTTAGAGAGTATATTACATTTGGCAATTGGACGCTGTCTTCTTATTGGCATTCTACAACATTACAATTCGTTCTAATTCTTATGTAGTTGATTTTGACTGAAAAGTGCTTTTCTCTAGGTGTTTTCCTTGCACTGTCTTGGGATGGTTTCTAGTCAATATCTGCTAGACTTTGATCAGTTATTGGTAACTTAGAATAAAATAGTGTTTATCTTATAGTTTCACTATGCTTTTATTTATTATTATAAAACTTTTAGTGAATAAATTCAGAAAATAAAAATTCTAAGTAAAGTCTCTACGAATTTATTTTGATTCAAATACTTATCACATTGATACCTATAATTAGCTTTTGTTTTATTGTGGTAAAATATATATAACATAAAAATTTACCATTTTAACAATTTTTAGGTGTACAGCTTGGTGCTGTGCTGTCCACATTGTTATTCAATCATGACCACCGTCTATCTCCAGAGCTTATTTATCTTTCCAAACCAAAACTCTGTACCCATGGAACACTAACTCCCCATTTATCCCCTCCCCCAACACACACACCCTTGGTAACTGCCACTTTACCTTCTGTCTCTATGAATTTTACTAGCTCTGGGTACTTCATATAAATGGGCTGACGTAATATTTGTCACTTTGTCCCTGGCTTATTTCACTTAGCATAATGCCGCTAAGGTTCTTTTAGGTTTAGTAGTGTTCGAATTTTCTTCCTTTTTAAGGACAAATAACAATCCATTGTAGGTATATACTACACTTTGTTTATTCATTCATGAGTTGATGAACATTTGAGTTGTTTCCATCTTTTGCCATTGTAAATAATGCTATATGAATACAAGTGTACAAATATCTATTCAAAACCCTGCTTTCAATTATTTAAGAAGTATGCCCAGGGTAGAACTGCCATCACCAATTTCTGAATAATGGAGGCTTGTACTCAAAAGATGGTTCTAAAATAATAATATATATCACATATTTTCCCACTTGTGTTAGCTCGACACTTTGCATTTATGTATTTATTATTTATTCTAAATTGTAACACTTGCACATATTTAAACATACACATTTTTGTTAGTCAATCACTTGGTATAGGCAAACCATCAATAAATCTATTGACAGAAAAGAGCTGTTTATTATTGCTTAATACCAGGATTCTGAAATCCTTGAGTTTTATTCCCAAGAACAGTTTTTAGCTGAACTTATGAATCTATTTAATTAATCTGAGCATTAATTTCTTAAACAGATGTAGTTTGTCCTATTATTTCAAAGAACTATTGTATAAATCAAATATGGCAAAAGAAAGTACTTTAGACAAAGAATAAATTATGTACTTGATGAAATGAAAATTCAAATACTTTTTTCAGAATTTTTTTTGTAATTTTATTTTATCCTATTGTTTTGTTTGGAAAGATGTCCAAGAATTACTTTAGTTAGTACTAAAAGATTAATTTTCACTAATTGAACTATTTTAGCATATTATATTCTCAGAGAAATAATTTTACAACAAACCTTTGGAGATAAATGAACCAAAATGATTTCAATGAACCTATACTTGTAGTATTTGTCAAAAGCATCATAACTTGATAAGAAGTTTTGTTAAGAATCTGTCTTTTGGTGATATTTTCGTTATGAAACTGAGAGTCCAAAATTTGTCAAGTTAAGGAGATTTTTAAAATATAATAAAAAGGATTTTTAAAAAATCTCTGCCTCTACTGTGTTAATCTTGGTACATTACACATGGCATTATAAACTGAAAATTTCTCAATAAAAAGCATTATTGATCTTAAATATATCTATAATAATTATGACCTAGCAATGAGAACTTTGTCACATAAATACATTGAGATTTCTTGCTTTTGGAAAACAAATGAAGAGTCATTTCCAGACCATTGTAGCAGCCCTATGGAAATATGCAAATGAATAAATTGTGTAATCTTAGATAGTAGTAATAATTAGTGATTATTCAATAAAACATTATTTGCTTATAGTTCAATCAAATATATTTCTCTTTAATAACAATTGTTTATTAATTTTAATGTAGTTCCACTCATGACATAATAAACAGATTTAATCCTAAATACATGTATTACATTACTCAAAAAAATGTGTGCTTCATTTATCTTATATATAGACATATTGTGTTTACTTTAAAATCTGTTAATTGCACAAAGTTAAACAAATCATCAAGGTCCATATGGGGCTTTCAATTAAATTAGTTAGTGGAGTAAATATGCTTTATATCTCATTACACATCTTGTTCCTAACAGACACCTGTCAGCTTGTTCTGCTCTATAAACCTACCTATAGAATGTAAGAGAATTTATTTTCTGTCATCATTGCTTAAAATTTATTTGCCTCTCTTGTCAAAGTTTTCTGGTTAGAAAGTCTTTTTTTTCTTCCTTTTTGCCTTTGAAATACAAATGGCCTTTGGGATCAGATAGAGATTGACTGTATTTCTTTCAGCTTTGCATATGCTTTGGAAGTGTTGCCTTAAAATAGTCTAGGCACAGAAAAATAGTTAAGGTTTTCTTAGAGCATTTTCAAATGTCTGTAAAGAAGAAGAAAGACAGATGTGTGTTCTACCCCTTTCTCTATTTATCTTCTCCTCAGTCATATTGCAATGCATTCAAAAACTGTGTATTAAGTGTCCATTTTGTTCCAGACACTGTGCTGGGTAACCATACCACAATGGAACAGCAGTATCTCTTGAGGAGTTAGTTACCACAAAAATAGTGGAAACCTATGATTTGTTCCATCTTCTTACTTTCCCTTTGCCCTGGAGATATTTAGATTGCTATGCTGATATTGTTATACTAGGTCAAAATTGAAAATCATAATATGACACAAGATGCAAAACTGTCGGTTTCCTGAATGAAAAAATCATCATGACTCCCTGACAACTTTAAACTTTCAAGTGAATAAATTTGAGCAACACAAATCTCTGAGGCAATCAACGATGAACTGACCCAATGTGCATAATGGAATTTTCTCATGAGAGCAAACCACTGAGGCAGCTCTCTATATAATGCTGTAAAGTCAGATAACATAAGAGAGTCCCAATACCGTGTGAAGCAGCAAATAAAGCACAGAGGCAGCTGAACAAGCTTTCATTTATAATATACTGTGGAAATAAATGACCATGAAAATGATCATTCTTCATTGAATAAAAAGAGGGTGAAAAAAGTGAGGGGCTTACATCACCAAAGTATTCCGTTTTCCTTTACAATATGCAATTCAAATGTACTAGTCAATGCTTTATTTCATAATTAGGACATCTCAATGCCTTTGAAGGCAGGGCACATGACCACTACAGGGCTAGGCAGCTTTGCATTAAAGCACAGTATTTCTGCTAAAATATCAAACGCAAGTCAAAGTTCAAAACTTCCTCTGTCTTGTCCCTTTCTGTGTGAAAATTGGCTAAAAGAATAAAAGTCTTTGTCGAAGGTCAAAGGGCAAGGAAGAAGAAAGTAATTGAAAGATCAAATTTTCATGAAACAATCTTAAAAACTATTATTGGATTTTTGACTAGTGAAGGAAAATGTGGTGCATTCATTTAGTGAATTCAAATGTGACTCAACTCACTAACGCAAAAATGCAGAGTTATGACCTACTCACCCATGCTAATGACTATGTCATTTACATGCGTTTGCCACATTAATAGGGAGTAAATGGTGGAAGGTTTTATAAAGGATTCATTTAATTCTGTTAAGATGTCTAATGACAGAAAACATCTCAAGTAGAAAACTATTAACATTTTTCATTCTGTATCAGTTTCCTCATAAATGTATTTTTTTCTCTATATCTATTACCTAGATTAACACAAGCTGAGAGAGGTCTACTGTTTATTTTAGCTAAAAATTCAATATATTGATGTTTTCACAGACTCTCCAGGCCATAATTTTTAGTAACTACTTGTAAAATATTTTCTCAATGTATTTAATCATATATAAAGCATGTAAACAATTAATTCATTTATTTTTTAAAAAATTTTATGCTCGATTGTAGCCCAGCCAGAGACAGAAGGATTCTTGAAAAGTACTAAAATATTTGCTATGCTCTTGTTATTTGGGCTTATGAGTAACATAAATTCACCATTTTCTGGTACGGTAGAATGTTTTATCTCCTATTATGCTATTTTACATATTAAAAAACCAAAAAATAAAGATGTGAAAAACTTATCCCAAACTTGTCAGAAAAAGTAAAGTCAAGGCAAATCCAAAATGTCATCAATAATTCAACTCTGAATTTGAATTTTCATCATTCCTCTATCTCTGAGCATCTCCATATGCTAGCTGAATCTCAAACATTTAAAATTTATTTTTAGTGCAACCCCCTGGGGTCCCCTCCCATTGTGGGAGCTTTTCTGTCCTCTTAATAAATCCTGCTTTTTTAAAAAGAAAAAAATATTTTTAATATTCAAATGGAATCATATATGGTTACTCATATGAGGCTGAATAATGTATTTATACCCATTACCTAAAGGAATTTATAGAAAATACATAAATAGCAATGATTACATCACATTATTCATTATTTTAAGATGCTTGTATATTTTATTTAACATATAAATAGCATAAAAGAATATGTCAAACTATGAATATATCAGCAAATACAGCATGGTATTATTTATTGGTAAATAAACAACATCTATTCTTCCTTCTATAGACCTAAATGTATTTCAAGATTTAATATTCTAAAAACTATATATGGATATAGGAGAATGCTTATTTACTTAATTTGGCTATAATTATAAAACTATCATTGTTAATGTAAAGATAATAAATATTAAACTGGAATGCTGTTATGGAATCAGTTTGCTAATGTGATATAAATGCAGTCTTAGAAATAGCAATGCTAACACAGTATCCCAATTTAATAATTTATAAGAAAAATAAAGCTAAGTTTTAAAAAAGTGTTCATTAAATAATTCGTCTTAATAATTAAATAAATTAATATAGAACATAGAAAATGAAAGAAATGTCTTAAAAGATGAATTTTTAAAATAGCCAATTGAAATACAAAGTTCATACACAAATTAGTAATATGGTGAACCAATATTATTTTTAGCATAGTTAAAAGAAGGAATTGTCAGAAATACAATTAATGTCAAAACATTCTTACATTTATACACCTTGTAAACTGATATTTTCACAATAAAAAAATATTATATGCTAAATTCTAAGATGGACACCATGACCTCTGATCCCTAGTGTTACCCTTGTAATTACGTTACTTTATATAACAAAAGAGTTTGCAGATAGACTACTGATAGGGTTAAGATAAGGAATCTGGGTTGATCTAACCTAATCACAAGAACCATTTAAAAGCAGAATTTTCTCTGGCTGGTAGCAGAAGACTACAGACATTTGAGGTGTGAGAAGGATATGATGAAAGGGAGTTTCTCCATTGCTGAAGTGGAAGGGGCCACAGGGCAAGGGTCTGAGAGTAGCCTCTAGAAGCTGACAGCAGCTTTTGCAGTAAAACAACAAGAAACCGGGACCTCAGTCCTACCATCCCAAAGAAATACATTCTGCCAACATCCTGAAGAAGCTTGCAAGTAGAGATTTACTGTGTCAAGCCTCCAGATCAGGATGCAGCTGGATGACATCTCTCATTCAGCCTTATGAGACTCTGAGCAAAGGACTCAATTAAAACATGCCACATTGATAGGGGAAGTCAGCTTAGCAGGCTTACTTTAATAAGCAATAAATAATACACTTCTGCTAGCATGTCTCTAAGGGGTCTGTATACATTCTTTAAGTAAAAAATTTAATTTGGGGATGGTTTTTACTTATGTAAGCACCCACAGATAGCATTTTATTTACAAATAGTACAGAGTTATATCAACATGGAAATAGTTAAATTTGTTAATGGTTGGATTACCAGTTAACAGAACTTTATATTTGTTTACTTCCAGGGAAAATTAAAATTTATAGACAACATATTATAAATCACAAACAATGAAAACTAGTCCTATAGGATAAATTCTTTATCCTTAGTACTTTAATAATTTTTTAAATCACTGAATATAAATGCTAGTATCTTAACCATGGTGAATTAAGTTGCAAGCAATTTCTCATTAATAATGATACAAGCCAAGTGGGATGGCTCATGCCTGTAATCCTAGCACTTTGGGAGACCTAGGCAGGTGGATTGCTCGAGCCCAGGAGTTTGAGACCAGCCTGGGCAACATAGGGACAATTTGTCTCTACAAAATAAATAAATACATAAAATAATGACAAATTTAAAAAAATGATACAATTATGGAAGTTGGCAAATGATTCATATGTTTAGGAGTGAGAGTCAAGTTAATATTACATCCATAGCAATGTTACTCTTATTTACTTAAAGTCAATAAGTTTTTTGTCTTCTCAGATAAATGTTATATTATAAACCCTAAGGGTGCCCTTGAGAATATGGCCCTGGGAAGAATAATATATATCATGGGTGTATAAAGAAAATAGAGAGTGATAAACACTGGCTTAGAACATACATAGGCCATTATCTCAGTTAAGCAGCATGAAAGTACAGAAGCCTAGAAGTGTCAAGTGTGAACATTACCAGGACATGATAGAAAAGCAGGAAGAAAGCCTGGCAGAAATATTCCTCTAATGTTTGATTTTAGATTATAGAGTAGAAAAAAAGATATACACATGGAAGTACATCTTAGTGAACCACTGCTTATCACTCAAGAAAGTGTTAAATGAGCCGGGCTCAGTGGCTCAGCCTGTAATCCCGCACCTTTGGGAGGCTGAAGTGAGTGGATTGCCTGAGCCCATGGGTTCGAGACCCACCTGGGCAGCAAGACCTCATCTCTACAATAAATCAAAAAATCAGCTGGGCGTGGTAGCACGTGCCTGTAGTTCCAGCTACTCGGAAGGCTGAGGCGGAAGGATCGCCGGAGCCCAGCAGGTCGAGGCTGCGATGGCCGGGAGCGGCCACTGCACTCCAGTCTGGGCGACAGAGTGAGACTCCAACTAAAAAAAAAAAAAAAAAAGAAGAAGAAAGTGTTAAATGAACTGTAAGACTTTGGTTATCTTTGAATGCACCAACCAGCCATGAATAAACAAAATAGGAGTTGAGTTTTTAAATACTTCATTTATCTAAAAATGTGTTTACTTTTACTTATATTTTCTGAGAACTGTTTAGGCATGTGCAAATAAAATAGTAAACAACATATACCAAAAATCTTGGCTCCTATAAGGTATACACTCAAGTGGAGGGAAATCTAACAAAAGTATAAACATTTGATAATCAGTATGATTTCAAGTATGGAGGCTTTTTTCTTGCCAAAGGTAACTTCTGATGGTGTTCATGCTAAACTACTTTCTAAATACCTGATACCAAAAATATGAGAGTTTAGGTACAATTTATATTTCTGTCACAAAATTAAATGCTTTTCAACCTTTGTTGTTTTTTTTTTCTTTTCTTTTTTTAGTCAGAGTCTCACTCTGTCACCCAGGCAGCCTCGACATAGGACTCAAGTGATCCTTCTACCTCAGTCTTCCAAATAGCTGGAACTACAGGTGCATGCCACAACAGTTGGCTAATTTTTTAAATTTCATATTATTATAGAGTCAAGGTCTTATCATTTTCCCCAGCCTGGTCTTGAAGCCCTGGACTTGAGCAATCCTCTTGCTTCTGCCTACCAAAGTGCTAGGATTGCAGGCATGAGCTACTATGCCCAGGCTTAAACTTTCAAAAATCTAATTTGTATTTTCTCAAGCTGCAGTTGGAAAAAATCAGCCTGGGACATACAATGAAACTTCTATCAGAATAATAATACTCTTTGGAGACCTTAAATTCTGCTCCAGTGTTTGAGAATTGGCATCAAGAAATCTAACAGATACATCTGTAGTCTTGATCCAACTCTGAATCTTCTGAGCAGGAATATATTTCACCTTTGTAACATTAGCTCAGATTCACTCTAACCAGATTCATTATTCCTCTGCAATCAGACAAAATGGCATCTTGCTAAATTTATGTATTAAGAAAAACATTTTAATACAATGTTCATTATTCTGTTACATTCTGCCATTCCTCTTCTAATTCAGAAACCAAGCTATGAAGTAATTATATTATTTTTCTGTATTATTTTGTAAAAACTTCTCAATGGCATCTTTCAGTAAGGACACTACTTGCCAAACACTTAAAACTACCTAGTTTTCCTTTTAACTCTCAACTTCGAAGATCATTTGAAAAACTGTAACACATTGTTAAAGATTTAGCATCATATTGTAACTTCAAGACAGGAACTTCTTATATGCAAATAAATTATCTTAATCTGCTTTGTATCACCAGTACAAAGCAGATTTTTATTAAAAATTTACTGAACAAATTAATATTTTAAGTGTAGTTAATTACTATTAATATTTATTGAATGCCTTCTATGTGTCAAAAATTATTTTACAAATCTTTTCTCATTAATTCATTGAGAAGTTGGTATTTGGTTATTATGAATGTGAGAAAAATGTCTAAAATAACTTAAATAAGATATAGTTTTAACTCTCTATAGTCTAAAAAGCTTCTAAGGTGGACACTCCAGTGATAGTATAATGGCTCCTGATGTACAAGACTCAGGCTTCTTCTATTTTGCTAATCTACCAACCTCAGCTTATGAGTTCTATCTCATAGCCCACAAAGCACAGGTGTCACATTTCCATTCTATTTGGACAGAGAGAAACACTGGAGGTCACGATCCATGTTGCACAGGATATTTCTTTTTAAAAGTCATTGGCCAGTGCTTAGCTATATAGCAACAATTTGCTACAAATATTTCTGAGAAAATTAGATTTCATTTCAGGTATCCAACTGAAAATTCAGGGAATTTTATTGCTAAAGGAAAAATAGAGAACAAATAGTTTGATGGTCTTAGTCACATTTTCAACAATGACAAAACTATGAGTTAGGTACCATTTTTACTGCAGATGAGAAAACTAAATGAAAGCTTAAGTGTCATTCACAAGATCATAACAAGAGTGAGTGCTAAGATAGGAACATATACTTTCCAGGTCTGGAGTAGCACTACAAAAACTGTAGTCCAGGAACCAGTACTGGTCTACAAACAGCAAGTTATCATCCCACTAGGAAAGAAGTACACAAATGGAAGCATTTGCACTGCTATGACATCAAGGCGCATGCTTTTCTGTTTTCACAAACATTAGTCGTGATTGATATGTGGGGTGTGGGGAACAGAATCATCAGAGATACTTTAGAAATATTATTTTGGAGCCTGCAACCCAAGCACTACTTTGACTTCCTTGATATTTTAAAATCTTCAGGTTTGCAATGATTCTTTCCTTTAAAATTAAGTAAGAATGACTTCCTTTCCTCCACTTCAACTGTTGGAAATTTTTCTGGACTCTGTGGGCCCCTAGAATATTACATTTTCACGGGCACCTTTCTTCCCAGTTACATGATCTCTTAAATTTTCTGTTTTACTTCCCATTAAAATTTTCTCTTACATTTTTTCTGTTTTATTTTCCATTACTCACCATTGGCAAAAGCATCACATGCACCTACTTTCCCCTACTTCTTCCTCATCCTTCCTCTCTAGGAATTCTCTTGGAACCCAAATTACTTTTTTAAAATTATGGAGAAGAATTTGATTTTTCTTTTTCTTGTTGAGTTTATCACTTTATTCTTTCAAGAAATCCATCAGGGATCATCAAGAGTTTTCTGTTATAACACAATCTACTTCCTTCAAAGACATAAACATCTAAGCTAAATTTTTCTTACTGTTATTTGCTTATTTTAAATAAGCAATGTTATTTTGTCTCTGTTTTCTTATGAAATTATTTCAGCACAATGCTTTAGGCTTTCCACAGCATAAGCCCTAACACAGCTTTAAAACTACATCATACGCCAGGCTCCCTTCTCAATTGCCTATTTCATTCTTTTATAGAACTTTACAAAATAAATCTACCATACATTAACAGTGCATTAGCATTCCTTAGATATTTGTCTGTCTTTTACACTAGAATATATACTCTCTAGAGGAGTGAATCTTTTCATATTTGTCTTTGTCATACCAGCATTTATCAAGGTGTCTTGTATAATGAGGCATTTAATATATTTGTGGTTGAATTGCTTGAAGAGAATCCATTATGCCTACTTTAGGATTTATTTTCAGAACTTAATGTCAAAATTTTGCTATGCATTTGTATGTTTGAATTTGCCAGGAACATTTTTTAGAATCCACAAATATCCACCAAAGAAATGTGCCCACAATTTGGAGAGTTACAGCATTTGTGCTTGGCTGCATAGTCAAAACCAGCCAGACTTTCCATACATGGAAATCAATAATTCCCAATTCCAGAAGACTTAGATTCTTTTTATAACATATTTCCCCTTTTATTATCTGAGATGCAATTTAGACATGTAATATAGTTGATTAAAAAATCAATATAACTCCCTATCTAGCACGTATAGGAGAGTTAAGAGAACAGTAACTTAAAAATAAGTGTCTAATTTTCAATTTTTGAATTATATAATGAAGTAGTTATATGTTTGTAAATGTGCAACCACCATGGATGCAATGGCTACGAAAAACAATGATATAGTGTGTTGCGTTGGTGATTGAAAATCATGACTGGCATTAGTAATGTGATTCTACAAAATGGTAAAATGGCTGCTGATAAACTTTCAAACAAAATAAAGCACCATCTTCTCTCACTTTAGATAGTAGTTGTAATTATGGAAAATTCAGTCCGTATTTAAACCACATAAAATACATGCTGGGTTTATATATAAGATGGAATTTGAGTCTAAACTCAGATAATGAAACAGGTTTTCTAGCTACATGAGCAGGCACTGAAACATGGCAGTTTTGCCTGGAGGCAGAATAATTCTTTATTTTGCAGATTATCTAGTAGCTCTGCCCACCAAATGCTAATACCACCCTCCATACTGTGACAGCCAAAAAGTGACCCCCTGTATTACCAAAATGACACTAGAGGGATCGTTGTTCCCATGAATAAACACTTGTATAAATATGAGTCACAGTTCCCATGGATAACCAGTAGTATACATAAATGTTACAACGTATATTAACACAGACTTTTCTTGATGATGCTTGTCCATATACATACAATTTGTTAAAATGACAAATCTCAGTCTTTATTTATCACTGCTTTATATAAAAATATTTTTAAAAAATACAATTAGATGAGTTTTTCTACTGTTGCTAAACTGTTGCCAGTCACTTTAAAAAAATAATCCTGGTATTTACAATCACAGCCAATAACAAAAGGTTCAATAAGATACTGAACCACAAAACATCTTAACACATCCTGAAGTGAGTACTTAGCTTTGACTCTGTGGAATTTCAGAGACTTATGAAAATGTATTATTATCCCCAAACGTAAAACTTTCTCCATGTTTCATAGGCTTTGGTTGGTCTGAATCACATGTTTAGAACTTGAAGTCTTTAGAACTGCCCCTTTACCACAGGATGCAAGCCAGCAGGCTGATGAGGTATCTAGACCATCGTACTTCATTTGTCAAGACTATTTCACTCTAATAATGAAAACGGTGGAGTTCAGGGGCCTACAGCTACATTTTTGATAGACTTTCTGAATAACTAATTGAACTATCTAATCCAAGTTCCTAGTCATAGAAATTTTCATTACCCATACCTCTGCTGGGAAAGTGATAGAGCAGGATGAAGACTGTCCAATAAAATGGTGTAATAAGTTACTGACAGCATTCTAATACATAGAGTAGAGAAACCAGCTTTGGCGCAAGCTCTTTTACACTGCCTTTGCTGGATAGGTAGAAGCTAATTGAAAACATAATAGATGAAGGCAGTTGCCAGGTAAAGCCATCATGAAATAGACAAATTAAATTCTCTGAGGCAATTGGAAGGTAGGCAGGACAATAAAAGTGGCATTAACTTTTCCTAGTCCACTCTAGTTTTGTTTTTCATTCTAATACTGAGTTAAGCAAACTCCTAAAGACTAAAATTCTGATACTTGAAACCTCAAGGGAAGCCAAAAAATGTCAGTTCTATAATGGAATATGCTCGAGTGTGTCAAAAGAAAAGTTCCATTTGTGCCTGAATGTGATTCTTCAATACAGGTCTCTTTAGTTCACTCATATTTCTTAAGCACTTTCAACAATGCCTGATAACATAGTAAGTTCTCAGATAATAAACATTGAATGACAAATTATATATTATCTTCATTATAAGTTTGGTAATATATAAGTATTGATAATATTGAATAGGATAACAGCCAGAAATATAATATTCTGTCTATTTTCTGCTTTTCATGATTGCTTGATGAATTTGTTATTTCTTTTTGCTTACACTAATAAATTCAGAGTAATATTAAATACAGTTAATTTTATTTTAAAATTCTACTATTAGGTATAGTCTCTTACCTTTCATAAAATTATGTAGCCCTTGTTGTTCCCCTGAGTTTTTACTGTCTGGTAATATTTATCTAAAGTAAAGAAAAAGAAGTACTATTAAATGAACACTCACTATGTTCAAGGTACTTTGCACTTATTATCTTGAAATGATCACAAAAATTAGATGGACATTGGTATTTTATGGAATAATTAAGATATAGAAATAGGTGACATTTAGAATTTATACTCAAGTTCATCTGAAAACGACTTTTTATTTCCACTCATATTACATTACAAGTGCAACTGAAGAGGGAAAAAGAGAAAGGAGAAAAGAGGGATAAGGAGAGAGAGAAAAAGAGATCGAATGGAGAGAAAAGAGACCTTTCAATGTGGACTTTGTTAGGACTGAGCAATTCTAGAAATAAAGAAAAAGAATCCATCATCTATACAATCACTATTATCCATTCTCATTATCATACTTTTTAAAGACTGAAAAATATTTTCTTCTTCTTATCCATTATGTAAAACAAGGGATTTTCCATGTAACATATAGAGAAAAGGAGTTCTCATTATTAAAATAAAACAAAATCACAAGGGATTAACTTGGAATAATTCAGAGCAACCCTTAAAATCTAGGGAAGTAGTAAATTAAAACTCTCCTTATCAATCCATTCTTTAAACTCATCTATTTCAGATCCTGCAAATTGTATGACTCTTTTTTGTTGATTCCACAAGAATCAATAAAATGTTTAATGGGGGTCAGGTTCTCAGTTTTTATATAAAGAATGGTAAACAGTCAGAGTTTTGGTGTCTATTTTTTTGTTTGTTTGTTTCTATTTCTCCACTAATAAAGAAAAGGGTCAAAGTATAAAATAAGAATGCTAAATGTCTAATTTGAGTAAATTATTTGTTTGAAGCCATTTAAAAGAATGCAGCTAGATAATACATTCTGTAGGAATAAGTTTTGATTATTATTATTTAATACTATTAATTATCAATTAATGGAAATGTGTCACATCCTACATACTGCTCCAAGTTACAAACATTATTTTATTTAATATTTATAAGAATCTGATGATATATGTAAGTTTTTCTCATTTTCCAAATGACGAGGCTGGAGGATGTAGAAATGTACAGAGGATCACACAGCTAGTAAGTACAGAACTGGTGTTTTAACCATGTTCCAAAGTTTTACCCTTTTCCAAAGCCTGTTATGTTCCAGAGGTCCACAAGAACGTTAGCGTTCTTTAAAAACAGTTCCTTCATTATAGACTGAATCTTTTCAAAGGCCTTAATAGTCTATATTCCCTTGGGGTTCTTTAAAGTCAGTATTTTAAAATCATAATTATTTTATGTTCATTGCCTTTGAACTCTCTTCAATTTCCAAAATCTTGTTTCATGGTGATACAAAATCTGGGCTCTTTTATTTGCAGCGGTAGGCTCTATGTGTGTTATGCCATTGTCACAGGCACTGTTAAACACATAAGAAATATATGGCTTCCTTATATTCAGATCACATTTAATTATAACCTTTTTTTCTTCTATGTGTCATTTATCATAAACCTTAATATGTAAAATAGTTATTTCTGCCTTGATTGTACTACAAGGCAGTCATCCTTGCTAAACTTCATTCTATTCACTTACGGTAATTCTTTCAAACTGGTGAATGCACAGCAGTGGCAATTAAAACCAAGACCAAATAGTTGGGGACCACTTAAGCAAGCTTAATGGTTGCAGGTCAGTTGAAAAACCATCCATCTGAGAGTGCTAAAGAACTGGAAGATGAACTTTCAAAGCAATTACTATTTTATAGTTAAGCACTTACGGGAGAGTAGTTGAATTTCAGAGTAGTAGAAAAAACTGCTTCTTACCAATTTTTAAAAGGCACATAAAGGAGCACTTGGGAATTACAAGCTAGTGACCTACCTACACTACCAGAAAAGGTTTTATGGTGATTCATTTTAATAATTTATTTACTGTATACTGCACTTAGAATAACACTAATAAGGTGTTGCATAGGAAGAAACACAGAATTGTCAGAAATGTTATGCCACAAGTTGAATTCTTGATTTGATAATGATCTGCAACTGAGGTTAAAAAAAAAATTCTAACTTAATTAAGGAGGGTTTCTTTGGGGGCTTTTATTATGGTTTTTATATTTTCTAATGTAGTAACTGACAAATGTTTCATTTTCTCAATGGAAAGATTAGCATCACACATTGAACTTTTAAAACAAATAAAAATTGTACCTTACCATCATGGCTAAATATTTTCATTATTCAACTTTGATGAAGTACCAAAATTTACCTGAAGTTTGTAAGTAATTTTTGATTACTGTCTAGCATGGACATAGTTAATTAATAGCTTAATACTATTTATGTGTACTTTGTCTTATTTTAGAAATATTAATACTATCAATAAATTAATAAATTAAACTATTTATCAATAAATTAATAAATAAAAATCAAATTACTGCAAATAAATTAATACTATTAATAAATAAATAAAATAAATAAAAATAAATACTATTAATAAAAATAAATAAATAATTATTAATAAATTATTAAAAATAACAATGCTTTTAATACTTTTTTCTCCTATCTGGAATGTTTGTTCTTCATGTTAACTTGCTAGATCCTATAAAATCCAAATTGAGTTTCATCTACCTCCAAAAAATATTTCTCAGATCCCCACACTGTGTCTAGACTTGGTAAGTCATCCATTCTCTATATTTTCATAGTACAGTACATATCTCTCTGGCATTATATTTGCCATGCTATGTGAGAAATATGTGTTCTCATAGCACTCTCTGTACTAAACTCTGACTTTGTTTATAGACAGAACTGTTTTATAAAAATTTGCACATTTTCAATGCCTATTAATTTTAAGAAAATTAATGAATGAGTAAATGAATAGCAGAAAATTGATTGAAACACCATTTGGTTAACAGGTGAAAGTAGAGTCAGGTTACAAAATATATACTATGTGCATTTTTCCCTATGAATTAGGCAGTGTTCTAAACAATTATTTTGTGTCCTCTTTACTCCTAAAATAGCCTTAGTGTATATGAAATATTATGGGTCTTTTGTACTAGAAGTTTCAACATGGTTAAAGATGAGAATTTTGAGTGATCAGTAATATCAATGATTATTAACCTATGACCTAACCAAATGACACGGACAGACCTAATGAAAGCATACATTTGGTTGTTTTAATATATTAATATCAATGGAGAGTGTATAAAAATAGTAAGACCATCATAGACCAGAGCTATTTCCACAGACAACATTTCCAAGATTCATTTGTTGAAAGGTAAACTCCTAACCCAGCTCAGGTTGGATGTGTGGATGCCTGAATCATTTTGCTATTTTCCACCTGTCTTTTACACCAAAAGATTTGATAGTTACCAAAACCTCGGGTCCTCGTTAATAACCACCAGAAAACCAGTTGAAAAGTGATATAATAATCCTTCTGTGATCATTTGAAAGTATATGTTAAAAAAATCTATATTCTAATAGAAATGTATGTACTGTGTTTGATTACATTTATCAGTAGACTCTACTGATCTAACACGGGCATTTGTTAACCATATCTAAAGAGCTTTTCTTAATCCCAAACCAATCTAATTGTATGAATCTAAAGAGATAATATGTCAATATAATTGTGAGAGTTTTCCAAGGCTTACGGGAGAAAGAGAACACTGAAGTCAGAAATCGTTGTCTTAAACAGATAAATAAAGAAGAGAAGAGGCTTCTTAACTATTTTTGTTTATAAATTAAATAGATGATAAAATGATGACTGATACTATGCTTGTGTTATCCAGCTGGGCAGGAGCAACAACAACAACAAAAAATGATTTTCAAAAACAAAAGAAGTTTGCTAATGAATGCATCTAACTGTATAGCAAAAAAGTAGTGGCCAGTGATAAAACTTCTCTTTGAGATATAGCTGCTGTCTAATGATCATTACTCTGCTCCAGCTACTTTTTAAATTTACCTCATTTAATCACATCTGAGCAGTTGAGACTTAGAGAGGTTAGAACAGACATGTCAAACATCACACAGCTATCTAAATGGCAGATGCAAGACTAATAGGCCTATCTGTCTCCAAATTGAGCTTTTAACTGCCCTGTTGCAATCACTAGGGAAACATATTGAGATACTTAAAATTAATATCATTATAGCATTATCAATTTCTTTGCCTTCCCAATAAGGAATGACTCCAACTGGATAGTCAGACCTAGGCACTCACCAAGCATCTTATGAACTAAATATCATACAGCAGAGAACACAAAGTAATGGGTTTCAACAGCTTGGCAATATTACTGTGGCTGATAAATCCATGTTTTAGATAGAACATTTTGGAATGTTTAATAACCATGAAATTACTTAATATTTTTTTTTCTTATTTATAAAGTGTTTTGAGGCTATAATAAGATGGTTATAGAAAAAAAGTAGTGAATTTCACTCAGGCAGAGTAAGAAAACAACTGGTTAGGAATGAAAAAGTATGCCAGGATCTAAGTGAACCACAAAATAGATGTGTTTCCAGCACTGAATGAGCAATTTTATCATATTAATATTTTTCTGTATTCTGTGTGTAGTTTTTGTTCATGTAATTTCATGTTGACACAAGATTTATTTTTCATCTTTTAATAGGAACACATGGGTTATGATAAATATAAGAAACTTCTCTCTATAATCATAATATTTTAGTAATTCTAAATTATCACTTGCCATTTCTTTAGAGATATTTTATTAACCTATCTATTTTCTTTTATTTTAAATAATACACATGAATTCTCTTTGAGTTTCTACCTTTCCCATTTTTTTAAAGAAAATTTTCAGCTTCTATATCAGAAATAATAGAACATGATGGTCATTTTGAACAAATATGAAAAGTGAACTATATTAGAGGAACACAGAAATGAACATATAGTAAAGATATGGCATAGCCCTCTAGCTATATTATGAGCCGGTAGGTTATTTCTTGATTATTTCTGTGTTTTTATTTTTTGTTACTTTTCAGTGAGTTATTTATAGTGACACTTCAATGACTATAATGAGTGGTATCATTATCCTCATTTTAGGGAAGGCAGACCTAGACAGAGAAAAATTAAAGACCTTTTTACAATAAATTCTTTTTTCTACTCAACTCAAATAGCTGCTTTAGTGGACTTTACTTCTTTACCACTTCTGTAAAAATGTAAATAATATGTGATTATGAAGATAACCTAAACCATTGCTGAACTTAAACTATGAATTTCATTTAGTTTAGCCCATTACCCTTCCTGTCACATATGCCAAGCCAAGAATATATTGGGCAGCATTTAGATAGGAAAAAAAACTAAACTAAGCAGAGTCACACAGCTATGCTTCTATTAAGTGCATGAGATCCAACTTCAGGCAGCTAATATTTTAATGTCCATTTCTTTATACAGTAGCTATTTTAAGAATGACTTGATTTATTTAACTGGTGTTGTATAACTCATTATCACAAAGTATTTTAACTTAAACAAAGGTTAAAAAAACCCTCATCTACCTCTATGTCAATTTTTAAAAATTTTTCTCACCCTATACTTATCTCATGCTATCTCGATCCATATTTTAATTTCTTGCTGATACAGCCCATTATTTTTGTTTGTTTGCTTGTTTCAAGTGGTGAAACCTCACCTAATCATCCTCCAGCTTAAATTGTCTCTGAGATCTCTAATTCAATTAATAGCATACAATTTTCCCAGATACTGACACTCAAAATTTTCATCAAATCTTGTCTAGTCTTTTTCTTGCCTTACCAAATGGTGAGACTATCCTTACCTGTGAATAGTCCTACTGGTTTTCAGTCCTAAATTATCACATATATCCCTTTTATCTCATTGCAGGTACCCTAATTTAGGATAATGTTACTATGAAAGATTTCCAGATAGCACTTGGACCCTGCTATTGTGGTCATACTACTTACCTGTTCTTGATTTTCTTTACACTTAAGGGATAAAATTCAAACTCCATAGTTTGTTGTTCAGAGCCTTTTACAATTAAGAATCATGAACACTGCAATAACCCTATCCAATTTTCTATGCAAACTATCAGCTTGGATTAATAATGTTAGGGCTTCAAAGTGAACTCCTCGTACTTTTTGCATTGGACTTTTGCTTGTATCAGGGTACCATAAGGAGCAGTTTCCACTTCATCTCCTGCGTTCTATAAGGAGTTTTGCTCCAAAAAGCCTTCCATGATCATTAAGCCAAGACAGGATTTACTGTTAGGCCAAGATATAGGCAGTTAGGGACAGAAACTCAGGAAAAGTAAAGTTCAGTGGAAGACAAAACTGAAAACGAACCGTCAAAGAAGATATATATGTTACATACAATATTTAAAAGCTTATTTAAGTGTCATGCCACTGTAAGTGTTGAAATTCCCAATAGTCACTGAGTGAAAGGCATCAGAGAAGAGAAATTTACATGTGCAGCTAAATAAACTATGTTCAATTCCTTGCTCATATTCAGGAGTGTGGAGTCTATTAGAATAGTGTTGAATACAATCAAGAAATTCTTTCTTATTGTTGCACCCTGTGGTGAGGTAGCAAGAGACTCAGCTTCACCTGTTATGAAGAAGATATACTTTAATGTTGCTTTCAATTGCAGGTCTAAAATGTTAGTTTTGAAAATACTTTTTTTCATTCTTGCATCATACCCTTCTGTAGTGCTTTGCTAAGCTAGAGTGCCATGCCAAATGAACAGATTAGATTTATTTTAATGAGTGCTCCCAGTATTCACAGCAATGTGGACATGTTTTCTGGCTCAAAGTTAAGTGAGTTTAGTATGAATGATAATTTGTTTAGAATAAAGGATCAGTGTCTGTCTTCAAAAAGTCAGGCAATGATATTTTTTACTAAGTCAATTATAAACAATTATGGAAATTATTAGGGAATTCATAGGTAAAAAGAATATGAACATCTGTCAAAATTAAAATATAAATATTTGAAAACAAGGTTTTTTTGGTGAAAATTTCTGTACACAGTGTTAATCCTATCTAAGCAATGATGTGTATTCACTTTTTAGTTTTCTAAATGATAATACCACTAAATATCACTAAATATGAATACCAGAGTTATTCTTTTTTAAATAGCTTGAGCTCATTGCTGATTAAAAGTGGAAATGAAAGTCTGTGCCTTATTGTTACCCATATTATGCCCCAAAGTACTGGAATATGTTGAAACTGCGACACTACCTGGTGTCTTTATCTTTGTCTGTAGGGGGGTTTACATCAACAGAAGCAAAGAAAGGTGGAATTTGTTAAAGAAAAAAAAAAGAAAGAAAGAAATGTACTTTAAAATCTATGTTTTGTTTTATATATTTCTCATGATCACGTACTATCAAGTTAACTAGCAAGTCTTAGGACTAATAAAAAAAATAGTATTATTGAGTGAAATAAGCTTATTTCATTTAGGATGAGAATCTGACCCATCATATCTAAATTCTCATCTGTGTAAGGTACAGATTACAAATTTCAAAACCTAAATTATTAAGCATAATATAACATATACTATACCATTTGAAAAGCAAGGCCCATCAGACTTAGAGGGTATGAGTTCACATATTTTGTTTCATTTTATTAGTATTTTTATTTAATGTGTTGATTTTTAAAAACAAGGTAATTGAAAAAAAACCCAGGTTTTGCTTACTTTTTTTGAAGAAAAATTTTCTCACTTTTATATATTGTCAAATATCAAAAATAGTTTATTAAATGGATATGAAAGAACAGATCAAGAGTGGAAAGCCATTTTTCATCTGGTTCTTATACCTTGAGACAATAATGATAAAGTAGAAGTTATGCTTTTGGAGAAATGGACACTTTAGGTAAAATTAACTTTGCCGAATTTGTCTTTTCAGAGACAGACTTCCTGGTGCCAGGTATCAGAGGTATCTCATAGCAGCAATCAAGTTTGCCTAGAGTAAAGGGAATTTACAAGGCCTAAGACATCATGCATTAGGCAAGGATTGTAAGAGTCATGAAACTTGTAATTACAAAAGTTATGACCGCTCAGAGGGAGAGCAGGTGGGGATTTGATCTTCCAGTAAATTGAGCACTATCTAAGGGGAAGAGGGAAGCCAAGGATCCCCCAAGCTACCCACTGGGCATGCCTAGGAGATAAGGGGAAATGCACCCTCCATTAGCTCTAAGAAATGTCATTCAGGAGGGTGCAGGAGCATTAGAATCCTTGTCACACTTTTCTCTAGGGGCCATGATAATGTGAACGGGCATTAATGGGTCTCTGTGTCACAGGTTCTCCAAGACATTCATAAGGAAGTCACAGCAATCACGTCAACCTGATTGCAACATCAGTATGGGAAAGGATTTAAGCCAAGACTCGGGGAGCTATGGTGCCACACTCACCTAGAATGTAGGCCCGCTCCCTGTCTGTGGGGGCGAACTTTTCTTAAATAAATCTTATCATCTCGCACCTCTGTGTGTTGCAATTCTTTGCATTTACTCAGATCTCTGGGTTGCCAGCACAGCACTTCCGGCATGGCAGCTCTGGTAGTGCTGTGCCTCCCCTCTGCCTCTCACTATCCATCCATCCACTCTCACCCTATCTGGACCCTAACAGGATGAATATTTCATTGTTCCATATTATTATAAATAAGAAGAACCAGATTAACACAGAGCCTAACACAAAGCCACCATTTTGAAAAATATCAATTCATATAGCCAAGTGCTTTGAAAATGTAATAACAAAAATGCCAATGTTGAGACATCTATTCTTCTATGTAAGTAATGAGGTATTAATACAAAGTCAGTTACCCTAATGTAACATTTTATTGTGAAAGAAAAGTAATTTAGTGGTACTGGTCATTTTTCAATGAATATTGGGAAACAGGAAATTATATACGAAAAAGTCATAGATACAACATATAAAACAACTGTATTCTATTCGAATCTAAGACATCAACATTTGTTGCTCAGATATCACTTTATATTTTCTCTTTTCTGTATTATTATATGTTAAAATCTCCCATAATTAGCTCACTGAATTAAGTTTAATTTTGGAACTCTTCAAAGTTGTTTTTTGTAAATCTATTAGCATTGTATAAATTAATCAGATAAACTAAGAATTGGCTTTATTTTGATTCTAGTAAATATTGAATAGTTTTCTTACCAATTAAGCTATTTTCTACTCCTTTTTATTTGTTTTGCATTTATTTTAAAGCAATACAAAAGAATAATGCATAAAGAATTATGTATTTTCAATACATAACGTTGAAAAGATTAAGTGCATGTTCTCTGAATTTTTATTTTAAATTAAAAACGTCTGATTAAAAAGACTAGGATGAAGAATAACAATGCATTTAGCCAGCTATATCAAGCATTAGATCTGGTCAGTTGCTAAAATGCAGATTAAACTTGGATTATTAACTGAGTGTCTGAGAGGGTTGAAGGAATATGCTAGATATCCTAGCATCACAGAAATAAAACTGAAAACCTCACTTCTGAATTTAAAAAAACAGTCAATTAAAAGAAGCTATGAACAAGTTTAATATATTTTGGTAACAATTTGAATTTATGAACAAGATTGTACCAGTTCCAAAGTACAATGTCAATTTGCACTTGTCTTCATTTATGAGAAAAAGCCAGATGAATAATACATAAACAAAGAAAAAAGGAAATAATGAAAACAATTTTCAAACCACCATTCAAGATTTTTAAAAAGTAATACTATCTGAATATATGTGACCTCAACAGAAACAAAACTTACAGTGTTGAGGACACTGATCCCAGAGGCCGACTGGCAGGATTCAGTCTCTGCTCTGTTAATTCTTGAGCCACGTGACATTGAACAAGAAAAGCAAAAAGACAAGCCTTTAGTGTTCCAGATGGCTCTGGTGGCTGTGGCTCTAGTTGCTTTCTCCCTTCTTCCTTTTGGAACTTAGCAGGGAGCAGGTTCAGAAGACTTACATAAGTTCACTGGAAGAGCTCTGAGTCTCTGGCCACTACTGGCAGTGTTGGTTTGTCTTATTTGCTAGCTTACCTCTTGTTTCTTCCCTGTCTCTCTCCCCCATAATTAAGTAATCCTTCATATGTTCTGTTATTCATAAGCTGCTATGTATTGTTAGACAACTTGGGAAGACTGTATTTAATAACACCACCAAAAAATTTTCTTTGATTACTGTTTTCTCGTCTTTTCATTTGCTTTTTATGAACTTTATCACATCCTCCCTCCCTCCATCTATTTTCTATGCACCTAAAATAAATATCAAAGTAAAAGTAAAGTAGTTTTATCACTTGCTAAGATGAAAGTCTTCCAAAATGAAGAAGACTTTCAACTTGTATTCTTACTGAAAGATGTTTCTTTGTTTGTTTTTTAACTGGAATTTTATTTAATTTACACGTTTGAGGAACGTTTCTTCCTTCCAGGCTAAACCTCTACTTGTTGTCTTAAGCTCCCAACTCTGATAATTCTCTGCCACTTCTTCTTTGCTCTTACATGTTTTTCTACAAATGCTTTCAAATAATTCTTCATTTGTTTGTTGTTCTCTGGAGTGTTTGTATTATCTAATTCACTTCACCATCTCCTCTCAACCCAAATTCTCAGCCTGTTCAAATGTGATGGTTCTTATTTGCTGTTTCATGGTCCTTACTGTTCCCTTATTCCTTAATAAATATATATGTTTATATGTTAGCAGTGTTCTCATAACTTGCAATATCATTTATTTTCTTACCTACTTTTATGTTTTAGTCTATCTTATACAACTATTTTATTCAACATAGTAAGCCTTTAGTAACTGTTATATAAGTTCAATTAAATTGAAGGAAATAAAATTCTGTCTCATTAAGTGTGAGTCTGTTAGGTCTCCAACAAGACCTGGCTACAAGTCCTGGGTTTTAGATGTAATTTAACTCAATTTGTAACATTAGTCTCTAAATATCTGTGACTCCATTTTTCTTGGGATATAATAATTTCCTGCTCATCTCACAGTGCTATGATAAATATTAAAGAAAAAGGTGAATGCTGTAATAAAGGATAAACTTCAGACAATTACAAGTTATTATGTAGGAAAACATTTTTATTAAGAAATATTTTCAGTACTTAAAATTAAACCATTTTCCAACAAAATGGAAAAATAGATACATGTGAGAAAATTAAAGGCATATCTATCTATCTATCTACATGGATTTTTAATTTTAATTGTTATTACATTTCTAAGCTTTTGGAGGGGACAGTTAAAGCATTTTATAGATTTCATTTAAAGTTGACTTATAAAATCAAGAATTATAGAACTTTAAATCAGGAAAATCATTGGATGAATTTCTCTGCATTGACAGCTGAGATAACTATTACTTGGAAGTTGTTTTCATTTTGAAGTCAAATGAAACTTATATAAGCATAAAAGGGAAAACATTTAGTTTTAGAAGAAGAGACTACATTTTACATATTATGTGTGTAATATATCGAATATATGTCTATGCATTTTACATTTATATATGCCACACAGTCAAGTTTCAAAATACCAACATTCCATCTTCCCATGCGTTTTTCTCAACACTTTCTCCAATTCTGTTGTGAACATTATCATATCAATGCACACCCAATATTAGTTTAAAATGGTAATAACTTTAAAAAACTCTAAATTAATGTATTGACCAATAAAGTAAAATAAAAGTATCAAGAAACCTATATTATTATTAATTATGCAGTATATTTTACATAAGGGAATGTTCTAGTGGAAAAATGGTGCTGATAGACTGATACATGACTTAGAGGATAGACATGCTTATTTTAAAAGTAAGAACATTTACTTTCCCATAATTCTCACTTGAAAGAATGTTATGGCTACTTATACTTCCATTTAAGCTTGATCATTATAAAATAAAAATGTAAAATAACTATATTTCATGATTAATCTTTTGATAACAGAGAAAGACATATACTAAAATGACAAGTTGCTAAGTTGTCTTATGGGTAATAGAAATATTCAAAAGCCCAACAAAATAAACTTACATGGAAGTCTCTCTTGCACTCAAATCTTTGGACACTTACTTATCTAATTCTTCTTACATAGTATTATTGTTTTAATTTCATTGTTTGAAAAATAAAATGGTTTCAATAGCTTAATTTTGTTTCAAAAATGTTATTAAGAGACTCGCGTTACAGTTGGAATAGGGATGAATATTTAAAAGTGAAAAGTGATCTCACAATATGACCTTGAGTTATAAAAACTCTGGGTGGCTTTTGGTTTCCAATTTATTTTCTTTACAAAAATAAAAATAAAAAATACATTCATCCTAGCTCACAAAAGATTTTTTTCTTAACTATTAAAATAGAATATCAGTGTTTCCATAAAATTCTAGATTGCAAATGTGTTTCTTGAAAAATACATACACTTTGCCTCAAAACACAATACAAGGTATATGAAAACCCTGTATGTATGTGAGAATAGTACATTCAGGAACCCTGGCAAGTGATACTTTTGTAGCAATAATAGAGTTATGGCATTTGTATGCGTAATCTTAGAATAGAAAGTTTCCCATGGTGATTGCTGTTTCCCCAAACATGGTTTTGTTCTACAAATCATATCTATGTGGATTACTAAAATAAAGATTTTGTGCCCCAGCCCAGAGATTTTGATATATTGCAGTTCACTTTAAATAGTCATTCTATCCTCTTTGAAATAAATTTATATAGAGCAAATGACTACCAGTGATTACTGCATATAGCTCATTGAGCACTTGGGTCTGGCTGCCTACCTATAATCAATGCTGCAGCACTGTCCAGGTTCTAGTAACCACTCCCTCTTCTTTGCTTCTGCTTCTCAAGCCTAGGTTCAAATAAGGCTCCCTACAGTAGCTGTCCCTGGGGTTCCCATTGATCACAACTTTGTAAATAGTCCACTCACTTCACATTGATTACCTGCTTGTGACTTCATTTTTTCCCCAAGAGTCTCTGTCTAAAAGGCTAGTGAAAGTCTGCACAGTTACTTATAAACTAATGCATGAAAAAGTTCAAAAAATATAATCACTGGTTAATGTAATATTGAAGATATAAAATAAAAATTCTCAATAAAGACTATTTCAGTAAAAAACTATTCCTCTTCAGTACTACTTAATCAGATCTCAGAAAAAGGATGGGAGGTGATTGATACTTTACTGACACAAATTATCTCTACTGCAAAGAAAACAAATGAAGAATAGTTTCATCAGGTAGAAGAGAATAAGGCTCAGGTAACTTTTTAATAACCAATGATTTGGAAATTATTTGAAAATTTTTGGCTCTTCCTTCAATCTTTTTGTCATTCTTATAAACTAAGACTCATTCTAATTCTTTTTTTTTTCCAGACAAGGCCAAAACCCAATAAACTAAAATTAAGCTCTATATTAGCTCCAAGATTTGAAAGTCATAGTTTATGACTAAGTCAAGAAACTATGGTTTTTAACAAATTGAAAACAATAACAAAAGTTAAAAGATTTTTAAAATGAAGATACTAAGAAACATAAAGTCAAAATTTCATGATTTTATTTCATTGGTGTATAACTTAACACAGTAGAGTCCAACAGTTTTCAAAATATACATCAATGAATTTTTACACACAAGCATTCAACTTTATATTGTCATTTGTTTTTACGGCACTTAGCATCTACTGTGCTTTTTACAAATTAAAGTTTAAGGCAACACTGCATTAAGCAAATCTATAGACATCATTTTTCCAACAACATGTGCTCACTTTATGTCACTGTACCACATTTTATTAATTTTTGCCACATGACAAACTTTTTCATTATTATTTTATCTGTTATGGCTATCTGCATTCAGTGATCTTAATATTATTATCATCATTGTTTTGGGGTGCCATGCTTATATGGGACAGTAAACTTAAATGCCATCTATGTTCTGACTGCCCCACCGATGGACCATGCTGCTGTCTCTCTTCTTTGGATTTCCCTATAGCCTAAGGCACAGCATTACTGAAATTAGGCCAAATAATAACCCTACAATGGCCTCTACGTGTTCAAGTAAAAGGAAGCATTGCACATCTCTCACTTGCAATCAAAAGTTAGAAATGGTAAAGTCTAGTAAGGAAGCCATGTCTAAAGTCAACATGGGTCAAAAGTTAGGTCTCTTGCCCACTTAGCCACGTGGTGAATTGCAAACAAAAGTTTAGAAGGAAAGTATAAAATGCTATGCCAGTGAACATGTGAGTAATAAGAAAGCAAAGAGCCTCATTGCTGATATGAAGAAAGTTTTATTGAACTGGATAAAATATGAGACCAGCTACTACATTCCTTTAAGTGAAAATCTAATCCAGAGCAAGGCCCTAACTCTCTTTAACTTCTGGAAGGCTAAGAGAGATGAGGAATCTGCATACGGACAGTTTGAAAATAAAAGACATCGGTTCCAGAGGTTTAAGTAAAATGGCCATTTCTATAAAAGAGCAAGGTGAAGCAGCAAATCCTGAGGTAAAATCTGCAGCATTATCCAGAGGATCTAGCTAAGATCATTGATGAATGTGATTACACTAAACAACAGATTTTCAGTGTAGATAAAACAACCTTCTATTGGAAGAAGATACCATCTATGACTTTCATAGCTGCAGAGAAGTCAATGTCTGGCTTCAAAGCTTCCAACGACAAGCTGCAACGGCAGGCTAGTTCTCTCGTTAGTGGTGAATATGCTGGTGACTTTAAACTGAAGTCATAGTTTGCCATTTCAAAAACACTCAAATCATTAAGAATTATGTTAAATCTATTCGGCCTGTGTTCTATAATGAAGAAAAAAAAAAACCTGAGGGACAGTACACCTGTTTATTGCATGGTTTACTGAATATTTTAAGCTCACTGTTGAGACCTAGTACTCAGAAAACAAGATTTCTTTCAAAATATTTCTGTTCATTGACAATGCATCAGGTCACCTAAGAACTCTGATGAGATGTCTGAAGAGGTTCATGCTATTTTCATGCCTGCTAACATCATTTTCATTATTCAGGCTACGAATTAAGGAGTAATTTCAACTTTCAAGTCTTATTCTTTAAGAAATATATTTTCTTAAATATCATAGCAATTTCTCAGATGGTTCGGGGCAAAGTACAATGAAATCATTCTGAAAAAGATTCACTGTTCTAGATGGCATTAAGATCATTTATGATTCTTGAGAGAATGTTAAAATTCTACATGAACAGGAGTTTGGCAGACTTTGATTCCAATCCATATGGATTACTTTGAGAGGATCAAGACTTCAGTGATTGAAACACTTGCACATGTGGTTAAAGCACCAAGAAAAATCTAGAATTAGAAATGGAACCAGAAGATGGATCAGAATTGTTGGAATTTCATCATAAAACTAACCAATAAGGAGTTTATTCTTATATGCAAAGAAAATTGCTTGTTGAGATGAAATCTACTTCTGGTGAAGATGTTGGAAACATTGTTCAAATGACAAGATAAACATTGTTGATGTCTCAGTGGCAGAGTTTGAGAGACTTGACTCCAATTTTGGAGACAGTCTACTGTGGGTCAGGTGCTATCAAATATCATCACATGCTACAGAGAAACTTTTTGTGAAGGAAAAACTCAATCAATGTGACAAACATAATGCCTGTTTTATTTTAAGAAATTGCCACAGCCACCCCAGCATTCAGCAATCAGCATCCTGATCAGTGAGCAGTCGTCTACATCAAGGCTTAGACCCTCTCCAAGCAAAAACATTCTGTCTCACTGAAGGTTTAGATAATCATTAGAATTATTTAGTAATAAAGTATTTTTAATTATGGTATTTACATTTTTAAAGACATAATGCTATTGCACACTTAATGGACTACAGTATGCTGCAAACATAACTTTTATTTGTACTGGGAAACCAAAGGATTTGTGTGGATCCTTGTATTGCAGTATTCACTTTATTGCTGTGCCCTGGAACCAAACCCATAGTATCTGCAAAAGATATCTGTATGTATGTGTCCAAAATATATATATTTGGTAATAACAGACAATACGGTACTTGAGTTGGTGTGCTTCAAAAACAAACAGGTCTGCCTCCTAAATGACTAGAAAAGTAACCCCTAGTCCATAGTCCCATGACTCGCAAAAAATTGTTGCAGATTTTTGGAAACCTACAATCAATTTTCTTCAAATCTTAAAGGACACTGCTATCCCAGTTCAATGTTACTTTCAGTGCTTCACACTGTGCTTGGATGGTATCTTACAATAATTAGTGCTAAGTAGGTACGCAAAAAAAGCATTTACATTCTGTAGAAAAAGAAAAGCTAAATGCCTTTCTCTAAAATTTCCTTTTCATCTTGATGAAATCTCTTTATTCATTGCTTAAAGATTAAGTTTGAACAGAGATTAACATCCTAACCTATTTAGTTACCTGGAGAAAATTTCCTTACTTCTTAGATTCAAGCATTTATTAGCCTCAAACTAGTTAAAATTAAATTGGCCCCTTAGAGAAAGCATATCACCATTATATTACTTAAACATAGCATCAACATCCAGGAATATATCTCCATTGGTAATGACAAAATAACAACCTGGGGATGATCATGTAACTAATTTGTGACTTACTCTAAGTTTTTCAGATCTCAGCCTTATGGAAAAAAATAAAGTTGAAGTGAAACCTAACTTAAAATAATTACAGAAGAGAAAAGGAAATTACAAAAAGAATTTCAAATAATTTAAAACTTAGGTTAAAAGTCTCAAACTTTTAAAAATTGCTGAAGCATACCTTTGTATTTGGAAGACTCAAGGTATTAAATTTGGGATCTATTTTTCAATTTGAAGCAAGCTTCTCACTTCTGAATATAAATCCTTTGAAAAGCATGAGGAATAGTCATATTACAAATTAGTATCCCTTGGAAATAATATACCACTAATATTTTGGTATAAATACCTGATTCTTACAAAATAATTTCAGAAAATCAAAAAATATTGTTAAATTAATGTGACCTGTGTTTAAACAGGGTGAGGGCACAAATATCAACAGGTACAGTTCTCTTAAAATACAACTTGATTGATGTTTTAATAAACAATCAATTGGTTTAATGCTATAGAAAAAGTAGTTGATTTAAATCCAGCAAGAGTTTTATTAAATTCTCAGAATCTAAGAATTCAACTCAACAAGAATCAAAAAGTCAATATTTGTTGTCAAGGCAATACAGCCCAAGAGATTTACTTCGCTACATGATATGCCTGACATTTGATAACATTAAAGATATATAATACTTCTGCAGATGCAAATCTCTTTTAAAATCTTCCCCAAAATGAGAAAATAATTACCACATGGAAAAAACATATATACCACTTATAATTTCATTGTTGTTGTTGTTATTTTGTCATTACCAATGGAGATATATTCCTGGATGTTGATGCTATGTTTAAGTAATATAATGGTGATATGCTTTCTCTAAGGGGCCAATTTAATTTTAACTAGTTTGAGGCTAATAAATGCTTGAATCTAAGAAGCAAGGACATTTTCTCCAGGTAACTAAACAGGTTAGGATGTTAATCTCAGTGTTCAGACTTAGTCTTTAAGCAATGAATAAAGAGATTTCATCAAGATGAAAAGGAAATTTTAGAGAGAGGTATTTAGCTTTTCTTTTTCTACAGAATGTAAATGCTTTTTTTGCGTACCTACTTAGCACTAATTATGGTAAGATACCATCCAAGCAGTGTGAAGCACTGAAAGTAACATTGAACTGGGAATTAAGAAAACTGGGCTCAGATCTATTTAAAGTTTTATGGTATACAGTGCAAAATAGGACAGAGTTCTTTGAAGGCTTGGACTAAATAAGAAATTCCAAAATTCATTGGGTAGAGTCTATCATTCTAGGGACTGCTTATGTGACTATGGTAGAAATAGGTGGAAGAAATAAGGTCAGGGAATTCTAAGCAGGGCTAATTCTAGATCCTCACTTCTGTCACACTTTGCAGTTGGAATCATCTTGGATATTAAAACTACATGATCAGAAATCTATATATACCCACATTATACAAGACTACAGTCACTTAAAAAAACCAGTACACCCTAAGAAACCTGCATGTAATTTAAAATTTAATCTATTACTATAAAAATATTATGTCTGTTTAAATCTTGAGGCATTTTAACAGCTCACAAGAGATTAAGTTTTATTTTCTGTCTGTTTTGTATATGAAAAAGTCTGCTTCTTCCCATTTTCCCTGATGAGTTCTATTTGTGTGTTTGTTTTAAAGACAGGATCATGCAATGTTGCCCGTGCTAGAGTGCAGTGGCTATTCACAGGCACAATCCCACAACTGATCAGCACTGGAGTTTTGACCTGCTCCATTTCCGACTGGAGTGAATTCACCCCTCCTTAATTAACCTGGTGGTCCTTAGCTTCTGGGGAGCTCACCTCAATAATGTTGAACTTGGTGTGACACCTGACAGGCATAGGGTATTACAGCCCAGAGTTCCTGGGCTCAAGTGATTCTCCCACCTTAGCCTCCTGAGTAGCTCGGACTGTAGACACATGCCACTGTGCCTGGCTGAATTCTCACTCATCTCTCTAGGTCAAGAAAAAATGTCAATTCATCCTTCCCTGATTTTTTCCTGGAAATGAACTCATATTCTTTACCATATGTTTCTTTCTGTAGCATGTTTCACTTGTATTTTTCTATCTCCCTCACTTGAGCACAGTGAACTCCCAACAGTAGCAACTCTATTTTATTCACCTTTTCAATTGATTTCTCAAACCCACTCCTCTCTAATCACTGTCCAGTTTAGAACAATGTCTGTACAGAGTAGGTACATGACAAATGCAAGTAGAATCTATCTATAATGATAAACACTTAGATTTGAAAAAGTACATTTTAACAATTATAATTCATTAATCCATTTAGTAGCTGCCTTAAGTAAGCTTTAGTAAAATAAATGTACCCCTTTATATAGAAAATAAGTAAGCTTACTTGGGTTAAATATATTATTGACATTTCAGTAATTAGAAATATATAACTGTTTGACTACACTCACTTTGAGAATATTAGTAGTGATTATAAAGCAGAAAACATTCATATCAAACACTATCATTCTAAAGAAAATATTGCAGGACTCAAGATAAATTCGCTCAGAAGATAAATCAAAAATTTTTCTTCTGATATGTATTAACATTATAAAATGTTTGATTTGGGATACTCCATATATCTAAAAATCTTCTGACAATCACAAACATTGCTATCATTTCTCTGTCTTCTCTATATGTAACCTGCTTTATAGTAGATAAAACTGCTTTCGAAATACCTTCAGGGACATATAGGAATATAACATATCTTGCTCACAGACATTGGTAGTCGGATTCTCGCCTACAATTTTAACTAAATTATGTTCATGAAAAAATTTTCTCTAGACACATATAATTGGAACTTCCATCTGTCTGTTGTAATACAATTTGGTCATTGTAATTCATAAATACAGATTCATTAAATTTAAGAGACTCCTAACACAATGTCCTTGCTATGAAAGACACAGGAAGAAAGAGTTGTGGTAAGAAACCGGAAGAAGAGAAAATATCACCTTCTCATTTACAAAAATTTCTACTCACTGTTATTAAAATTATATTGTGTAGTCTGATTTCCAGTATAGTGCAATTATGTTTATCTAAAAATAAAAAAATTTGAAAGAGCCAAATGTGATTTTGCCTCTATATAATCAAAGATAATCAATTGGAGTCTCATATCTAACCCATCTCTGAAATTTAAAAAAATTAACATTAAAAGTATAAAACTAGTATACTTTTACATATATACATATGTAACATATAATTGTTTTTCATGCTTTTGAAGTTTATACAGTGGTACACTACTTAATAACTTGCTAGGTTATCAAATTTTCTAAACTTTTTATATTTATTTAAAAAGAAATTTATTATTATTATCTGATGATTGCATCGTAATCTACAACTCTATTTATCTGGCCCAATTTTTTTTTTTTTCGGTTAAATTATCCACAGCCTAACTGCCTATTTGATTATTTTTTTAAAAGGGAGCTATTAAAAAATCTTCCAGTGATGGAAGTTTTTTCATTTCTCCTTGTAATCATATAGCATTTGCTCTATATATTTTATCCAGTGTTTCTACATGCATACACATTACCAATTATTTTGTCTTTCTGAGAGATTGGTCCTTTTATTACTGAATTGAGTTTCTCCATCCATATTTTACTGATTTAAATAACATTTTGTCTTATACTGAAGTAGATAAATTTGCTTTCAACCGCTTGAATTTCTCTGGTACATTTTTCATCTTTTTATTTCTCATCTTTCTCTTTGGGTTTGTTTTTGAATAGGCTTTTTACATTCTGATATAAAATATTTAAAACATACACAAAGTAAAAATAAATATACAATTAAATTCATATATTTCTCATCATAGTTCAAGGATTATAAAAATGTAAGTACATTTGCTTCATCACCCCTGTTTGCGCTCTTTTTTTTTTTTTTTGCCTTAGTATTTTAGGCAAATCAAATACAAATGGTAATATACCTGTAGAACTAGGTTGCTCCTGTTTGCCAAAGACAACAACACTTCCATTGAAAATAATGTCTCTGTAGGCACATGCCATTGTGCCCAGCACCTTTGGTTATGCAAAGGTGTCATATAATACCTGTTGATTTAAAAATTTGTTGATAAGACATACATAATTTTTATAGTAAACTATAATCTTTTCATAGGAAAGAAGATGATAGAGTATGTAACAATCAAGTTGTTATTTTTCATGTCAGTTACAATGATGGGAGCTGCTAGCAAGAGATGCCACAATTAATAGTAGCTTAAACAATGAGGTCATTTATTATTATCTATTATTTAGTAAGTTACCAGATATAAGTGATTCAAAGTGATCACATCCAAGCAACGTAAAGATGTCATCAGAAACCAGGTGCCTTCTAAGTTTCCATTCTACTTTATTCAGCTTTTGACTTTCACGTTTATATTTCTTTCATAAGGTGATTTTTCTGCTGCTGTTTTAATATCACATCCACATACAACCAATCCAAAGTCAGGTGAGGCTGATTATACCTGGGTGTCCCTTGATCAGAATGAAATCATTGACCAAAAGCAGCTAACAAGGCTCCTATTATGTTTGTTTGGCTGGTGTTGAATTGTATACTCATATGTAAAGCAATCCCAAAGACAGGAAATGGAAATATCCTTATAGCCATGGCCAGTGGTTCTCAAAGTTTAGTGTGGATCAAAGTCACATGGAGGACTGTTAAAACACAGAATACTGGAATCCAAAGTTTTTGATTCACTATTTCTGAAGTATAGTCCCTAATCTGCGCTTTTAACTGATTTCCAGATCATGGTGATGCTGCAGGTCTAGGGACCACCCAGGGAGAGCCACTGGTTTAGATCAATCAACATTTATGTTTTGGGACTCAGAAAAGGGCAAAGCATTTTGGAGAGTTACAAACCCTGAATATTTTATTCATAAGAAAGGTGACTTGGACTTGGCCATACTTCCATCTCAAATTTTAGTGAGCAATATTTTAACAAGATTCATGTTGAAGTGGTGATACCTTACCTACATTCTCTCAATTTACATCAATCTGTTTTCCTTTTGCTCTCTCATAAATATGAAGAACAACTCTTGTTCTTTCTATTACCTCCAATAGCATCGAAGGCTTTCTACATTATTTATTCACTTTGAAAATTCATGCTATTTTTTAAACTTCGATTACAGACATCCCCAAATTTCCTCTCTTTAAACGATAGTCTTCCTTTAATCAACTCAGATAGGCCCTGAAGCTACTTTCTTTTCTTTCTTCATAACTTTGAAACTTCTTGAAAAAGGAGTTGCCTATTGCCTCCATTTCTTTACCACGTGCTCTTCATTTTCTACATTGTTAATCTAGTCTTCTTAATCAATACACCAATGACTTTGTTGTTATTATCTTTCCCTTTATTTTAAATTTTTAAAAATTTATAATCAGCTGGGCTCGGTGGCTCAGCCTGTAATCCCACGCCTTTGGGAGGCTGAGGTGAGTGGATTGCCTGAGCCCGCGGGTTTGAGACCCGCCTGGGCAGCGAGACCTCATCTCTACAATAAATCAAAAAATCAGCTGGGTGTGGTAGCGCATGCCTGTAATTCCCGCTACTCGGAAGGCTGAGGAGGAAGGATCGCCGGAGCCCAGCAGGTCGAGGCTGCGGTGACCAGGAGCGGCCACTGCACTCCAATCTGGAGTGAGACTCCAGAGTGACAGAGTGAGACTCCAACTCAAAAAAAAAAAGAAAAATTATAATCAATAATAATATTGTGTGGCATACCTCTGTGGGGTTTGAGCAATGCATAGATTTAAGTATCTACAGTCACAATCCTGAAAAAGGACAGATTCATCAATCAAAAAATTACCTCATGCTGCCCCTTTGTCTTCAATTATTACCCTTCACCTCCAGTCCCTGACAATCGCTGATCTATTTTTCTCCCAATAATTTTGTCTTTTCTATATCATCATATATAAGCTCGCATATAATATGTAGCTTTTGTGCTCTGCAACAAATATTCTTAATGCAGAATATCACTGCCCCTTTTATTTGAATCCCTTCTTTTCAAAGGTTTCCATGATGTTGCTCTCCCCAGGATTGTTTCCGATTTCTCTGCCCATTCTTTAATTTCTTTTTCTTCATCTTTAAATTTAGTTACTTTTAAAGGAAACGACTTTAATCTTCTTCTATTTCTACATTGTTTCCTTAACAAAATCAGTTACTCCTGACTCCTGTACATCTACCTTCACATCTCCAATTGCCAAAGTACCTTTGGCACAGAAGTCTCCACTTAAGTACCTTTGGCACATATATCTCATTTTTCTTCTGAGATTTTCTTTGTGTTGCAAACGCACGTGCATTGCATAACTGCCATTCGTCATGTGTAGAGTACTGTAACTGATCTGTGCACATTCATTGCTGCCTTTACTTCAAAGTTCTCCCTCATCATGCACACAGCTCTGGCCCTGTGATTACTGTGCTAAAACAACAAATCTGCTGTTTTCTTTATTCTTTATGCTTATCATCCACTTAGATGCCTTTACCAATGAAAGTACACTATTCCAAATTGTATTTTTCAAGATTCAATTTAGGTGCTACTTCTGTCTAAAACTTCCCTACCCATGCCAACTGAGAAAAATCTTCCCCTTCTTCTTACTGCTTGTGCCTTTTTCTGAACTTCTTCAAAGTATTTTCCTAATATGTGTTTAATTATCTGTACACACCTAATATCTTATCTTTACTCAATTGTAAGGGCTGAATCCTCGACTATTTTGATTCACATGTGTATTTCTACAACTCATAGAAAAGTACATTTCTGAATATATACTTATTTAATATGTTAGCACTGAAATTTAAGTTTTTATATATATATATATATATTTTTTTTTTTTTTTTTTTTTTTTTTTTTTTTTGAGTTGGAGTCTCACTCGGTTGCCCAGACTGAAGTGCGGTGGCCGCTCCCGGCCACCGCAGCCTCGACCTACTGGGCTCCGCGATCCTTCCTCCTCAGCCTTCCGAGTAGCCGGAATTACAGGCATGCGCTACCACGCCCAGTTGATTTTTTGATTTATTGTAGAGATGAGGTCTCGCTGCCCAGGCGGGTCTCGAACCCGCGGGCTCAGGCAATCCACTCACCTCAGCCTCCCAAAGGCGCGGGATTACAGGCTGAGCCACCGAGCCCGGCTTAGATTATTTTAACATCATTTATTGCTATATTTTTATTTTAACAGTTTATATTGAATTAGAATCTATACTGTTCTGTTCTTTAAAATCACATCAGCCATGGACAATAAAGCATTTGCTAAAAAATTTCCCTGAAATGCTCTCTGTTTACCCACAAAATGCTAAAGTAGCATAACTGAATCCCGTTCTTGATTCCAGAGCCATCTAAATCTCAAGTAAATAGCTCTTCCTGACCTCTTCTCTTTGGGACCCACAAGTCAGGCCAAGTCTTGACCTTTTGTCCCTAAGTCAGGAAAGGTGAATTGGGTCATTCATAGAGCTATGTAAATAGCAAATGCAGTGAACCTTGTACCCCTGTAACATATATCTGCTTTTAAAATGTAGTAATTTTTTTTGCAATTTAACATTGAGAAAGGTTTTAATACTTGTAATTAAATATCAGGAGAAAGAAATCAATTATATTTATAACATTTGCCATTCCATTTTACTCATTTTCTATTAGCGGCACTAATGACTGTGTTGCTGTAAGTAACTTCATTATGAGGTCATTTTTCCAAAGCTGAATGATGATAGTATTCACATACTATTCAGAGGCAATTAAAAGATCTAAATAAATTCAGTATAGTATAAAATAACAGAAAATGCCAGCCTATAAAAATGAACCCATTCAGTAGTGAAATTAATCAAGGTATCTCACTTCCTTAATGACATTTTTTTCCCCCCAGAAAATCGGGTATTAAAAGTTAAATAATTGAGGTATTTGAAATAATGTGAAATATTAGTTATAATACAGATGAGTATCAGATAAGAGGTATAATGAATAAGTTCTGATGTGGAAGATAAAGTATTTCAGGGTGGTAGAAATGGGCAGAGAGGAAAGGCTTTGGGTGCTAGAAGTAATTGGTGACTGAGAGAAAAATGTTGCTCTGCTATTGACAGTCACAAGGAATAGACTTCTATGAAACAATAGGGCATGCCAGTTATTTTGAAACAAGCTAAGAGATGCTCTGTGTGTGGAGATTAAAACTAAAAATATAAAATAATAATAATAATGATAATAATAATAAAGCTTGAAAGGAATGTGCCAGTTGAATCAGCACACTGATTTTGAAATTTTAAGGCTTGAAAAAAGACTTGTAAAAGGAGGTTCTTCTTTTTTGGAAAGAAATAGATCTCAGCCGGGTTCTGTGGCTCAGCCCGAAATCCCGCGCCTTTGGGAGGCTGAGGTGAGTGGATTGCCTGAGCCCGCGGGTTTCAGACCCACCTGGGCAGCGAGACCTCATCTCTACGATAAATCAAAAAATCAGCCAGGCGTAGTAGCGCATGTCTGTAATTCCGGCTACTTGGAAGGCTGAGGTGGAAGGATTGCCGGAGCCCAGCAGGTTGAGGCTGCGGTGGCCGGGAGCGGCCACTGCACTCCAGTCTGGGCGACAGAATGAGACTCCAACTCAAAAAAAAAAAAAAAAAGAAATAGATCTCCACACAGTTTAACAGGGTAGAGTTCTAAAAGCAGAGCCTCAGGAGTTGAGGCTATCTTTAAAATTGTCCTCATGTATTCTTGCTAACATTTCATTAATATCCAAGGAACACATACTCTTTATTTTAAGATATTAGGGAGAATTTTTTTAAAGTCTGATTCCAGGGTCACAGAGACCACCAATGGTATTCCACCCCATGACTTACTCATTTTATGTGATTTGATGAGTGATTTTTATGCTATAATCCTTAATTTTCACACTTGAAAATATACCAATGGAATTACATAATTTGTAGTGCTCTGAGCAAAACTGAGTAAGATAATATGTAAAAAATATGTCTGAAGTTCCCTAGATAGCATCAGACACATAGTGAATATTTTATAATGCTTGCACTTTCTGGGAATTTTTTAAAAATTAGAAATGAGGTTTTTTGATGTTGTTCTAGCTGGTCTTGAACTCAAGCAATCCTCTCACCTCAGTTTCCTAAAGTCTGAAATTACAGGTAGAAGCCACTGTGCCTGGCCTTGGGATATTCATTTTTAGTACTGTTATAAAGATTTATATTACCAGTATTGGTAATAGAATCTAAGTTCTATTAAAAAGGTACTCAACAATTTATTGTTTTAAAAATTAACACCAACTACATGATAACTCCAATAGAGCTAATTCCAGATGAGATAGACTGTGCTGCACTACCCACATTGATCCTTTTCCTATACCCAATTAGCAGATACTGGGGACTAATTTATTACTTTAGACTTTGAGTGAGATGCCCTGCTACCACAATAGTAATTTTACCTACTAGGTCCTTAACATACTATATAGCCGTGAAGTAAAGATTCAAAAATTTTTGTGGTTCCAGACACCAAACAGACAAAAGTCTGCTCCTGTGGAATCTATAGTTGAGTATGGGGAACCAGGAAATAAAATAGAGAATTAAGATAGTATGTGAGATGCTGATAAATATTACAAAGGAAAATACAGCAGAAAAGGCTAATAGACATGCAGGGTGAGGAAGCTGCAATAAAGAAAACATGACAGACCTCATTAAGAAGGCAAAAATTTAATAAAGATTTAAATGAAGCAAGCAATTATCCATGAAGCTCAATTTAGAAGGAAAAGCAGTTTTAGACGAGGAAATAATGAGTTCAGTGCTTCTAGATTGGTAATGTACTAGTTTAAGAATAAAATGAGGTCATGTGACATGGGTGAAGTGACTGAGGAGATGAGTAGAAGAAATACAGGGAAGTGAGATCATATAAAGACTTTGGGGACATTAGAATGATTTGGGCTTTTATTTATTTATTTATTTATTTATTTATTTATTTATTTATTTATTTATTGAGTTGGAGTCCCACTCTGTCACCCAAACTGGAGTGCAGTGGCCGCTCCCAGCCAACACAGCCTTGACCTGTTGGGCTCTGGCGATCCTTCTGCCTCAGCCTTCCAAGTAGCTGGAACTACAGGCACATGCTACCACATCCGGCTAATTTTTTGATTTACTGTAGAGATAAAGTCTTGCCAAGTTGCACGGGTGGGTCTCGAACCCGTGGGCTTAGGCAATCCACTCATCTCAGCCTCCCAAAGTGTGGGATTATAGGCTGAGCCATCGAGTCCAGGTATTTTGGCTTTTATTAAAAATAGGAAGCATGGCTGGGTGTAGCAGTTCACATCTAGAATCACAACACTTTTCTTTGGAAAATTGAAGCAGGAGGATTGCTTGAGCTCAGGAGTTCGAGACCAGCCTGGGCAACATAGTGAGACACCTTATCACTCTAAAAAAGAAAAACAAATCACACACACATTATATAATTAAAACAAACCAAACATTAAATGGGGGAAATAAGAAGAAGAAAAGCAACTAGATTTTGAGCAGAGAAGCAACATGATTTGATTGATATTTTACATAATTCCTCTGGATGATGTAGTGAAAACAGTCTTCACCAAGGAAGAAAAGAATGAAACCAGTTATAAGCTACCGAAAAAAAAAAAAACACACAAAACTAGAAAGGAAGGCATTTTGGAATAGAGTGCACATGCTCAAACTGAGGATAAATTTAGAATGTAGAACCCATAGATTTTCTTAATGGCTGAATATATTGTGTGAGAAAAAGAGGGAAGACAAAGATGTCTCCAACAGTGTAGCATGATCAGTTAGAACCATGAAGTTTTCACTAAATGAGATGGAATATACTGCAGCAAAAATAGCTGGTATTTTGTGGTATTGTGAATGAAACCAAGAGTTTAGTCTGAACATGAGTCAGAAATGCCTTTTCAATACTGAAATAGGAATGTGAAAGAAAAAAATGAATATACCTGTAACAAGGATTAATATATAAATAAATACAGGGTCATTTTCTTTCCATCTAAAGAGCTTATCAAATTTAACTAAGCTTTTCAGTAGCAGAATCCTTTCATTACTTTCCTGCCAAGTTGTGTCATTCTTCTGATCTTTTTTCGACATTATTAACTAAGAACCTACTGAACTATACTGCTGTTTTTAAAATAACGAAACCTTTTTTTTGGCTTGGAACATATTTAATATATATATTTTTTATTTTAAAGATACAGGGTGCAATTCAGGGTTAAGTATACAAATGTTCATTATGCAGGTACCTTTGTTGATGAGGTTTGTCCCCCCTCCTGCGGCAGAATCCCACTACTGCTAATCCTGGCCCCCCACTCACGGCAATTTCCCACTACTGACAAAATATTTTTATTATGGTAAAATATATATAACTTAAAATTCACCGTTTTAACCACTTTGAAGTATGCAGCATTGTGGAATTAAGTGCATTCACCCTGTATACAACCAATACAAACATCTATCTCCAGAACTATTCAATCTTCCCCAACTGCAACTCTGTGCTCATTAGACATTACTCTCCATTCCCCTCTCTTCTCAATTTCTGGCAACCACCATTTTATTTTCTGTCTTTATGAATTTGAATACTCTAGGTACCTCATACAAGTAGAAACATATAATATTTGTCTTTTGTAATTAGTATTTCACTTAGCATAATGACTTCAAGGTTAATTCATGTTTTACCTTGTGCTGAAATTTCCTTGTTTTAAATCTGAATAATATTCCATTGTATGCGTATGCCACATTTTGCTTTCCCAGTCAGCTGTCAATGGATTCTGATGTTGCTTCCATCTTTTGGTCATTGTGAAAAATGCTGCCATTAATATGAGTGTACAAATATATGTTTGAGTTCATGATTTCACTTATTTGGGGTATATACTCAGAAAAGGGAATTTCTGAACCATATGAGGAATTCTGTTCAATATTTTGTGGAATTGCTTTATTATTCTGAAAACCTAACATTTTTGTATCCATACATGCATAATGAAAAATTTTTGAAAAATATATGGGGAATATGGGCAATTTTATGTGTCTTACAGAGGACATGACAATGTCTTAGAGTTTAAATTTATTTTATGCTCAGTATGAATCAATGTGCTATCAAGAATGAACAAACAAAAACCAACAAAGAAAAAAGTGAACAAACCTACAGAATTTATAGGTTAAAAGAAACTTGAGAGATATAATAATGCATCATATCATATGAACTGATTAGAATGCTGATTCAAACAAAAAACTATTTTGAAAACTGCTATATTATACTCATGGCAAAATAATGACTATAGGACTTAGTCTTCTTTAATGAATAACTAAGAAAAAATGGTATATATATACATATATACCATTATATATATACACACCAAAATATATATATACATATATTTATATATATAAATACTCTTCTCAGACATTACACAACATATAGCATAAGTCTATATATTTTTTTGATACAAGAAAAATACTAGGTGACCTTCACTTCAACTTGGTTTTCTGCCAGGAGACTCTTCCAAACCACCACTTAAAGAACAGTAGCCCAAACAGAGAATGATGGTTCTCAGTGGGCAGCGGAAATGGAGATTAGAGGGTGGCATCTCTATGACAGCTGAAATTTAGTGTAGTGAATATTGGAGAGGAAGAAAATATTCAGAAAAAGGTTCCAAATATTTGAAGAAAGATTTTGAATCTTTGGCCAATTGTAGTCAGAATCTATAGTCATGTCAGACAATAGCTACTGGAGTCTGTGAGGAAAATAAATATTCCAATGATCAAAGTACTGCGAATTAGTGGAGTTCTGATTAACCTCAGTCAGGAATCTGCTTGAATACTCCAGGCATTCAGACTTTAGAAATACCACATAGAAGCAGAATTACTCTACTCTCATAATATGAGAAACTCTAGTGCTCTAACAACGAAAAACAAGGCTCAAAAGACTAAGTTGGTGGACCAATGTTTTAACTAATTAGAACAAAACTCAAACATTTCAAAAAATGGAAACATCTCTCTCTCTTTCTCTCTCTCTCTCATTTACTTTCTAAATAAACTTTGCTTGAAAACTTCAAAAAAAAAAAAAAGGAGGAAACAAAGTCTGGATGCTCAACAGTATGGCCTCAATAATGTGTGGCATAATATTTTTTTTAAAAAAATACAAGATATATGAAGAAGAAGGAAAAAAAAAGACCATAAAAAGGATAATAAAGTAAACAAAAACAGATATAGAGAGGAAACAAGTTATTAGAATTAGTATGAAAAAATAACTAAAACTACTGCAATATGCATGTTTGAGAATTTGCAATAAAAATTGACAGAATGAATTGATAGGCAATAAATTTTATAAAAGAAAATGAAAACTATTTAAAAAAAGACATGCTATAAATAAACATAAAATATCTGAAATAAAAAAGTTATTGAATGAATTGAACAACAATCTAAATAATATAGAATAAAAAAAAGTGGACTTGAAGACAGATCAGTCAAACATAGAAAGCCAAACTATGGACAGAAAAAAAATAAACATAAATGAACAATGACTTTGTGACCTATGGGAAAATAAAGTAGTTATACATACATGTAATACAGTCCTAGAGGAAAGAGAGAGAATGTTTAAAAATATATGTAAGCATTATATATATTTTTATCAATTTTGAAATATATGCTAAATTTGATGACAAAATATCAACCCAAGACCCCCAAAACTCAATCCATTCTAAGAGGGATAAATCCAATGCAAAAAAACATATTAAAAATATCACAGTAAAATTGCTGAAAATAAAAATAATTTTTTTAAGTAGCTAAAGATCAAAGGTGTTTTGTGTACAAGGGAAATAGAATAAGAATGTTACCCAACTTCTCATCAGAAACAATGCCAGCCAGAATTCAATAGACCAAAATTTCAAAATGGCAAAGTGAAGAAAACAAACAAAACAAAAAATGTCTTAGAATTTCATATTCATGGAAAACATAAAGGAAAATAAAGGCAAGTCAACATTACATATAACAGAGAATATGTCACTAATATAAATACACTGCAAGAAATAGAATTTCTTCAGGTTGGAGGAAAATAATAACCAAAACAACAACAAAAACACTTCTATTAAGGATCAAAGAGTGGTTGATATGTTAAATATATTATTAAATTAAATGATTTTACTTGTTTATCTAAAAGACAATGGGATGTTTAAAACAACGTATCAAAAATCTTTAACAAATATTGAAATGAAGTATATGTCGACAACATATAGCATAAAGGCACACAAGGGCATAAATGGAAGTATACTGCTATAATATTTTTACAGTCCAAGTAAAATAAGATATTTATTAAAAAGATAGATTATAGTAAATTAGGGTTAAATTTTGTAATCTCTAGAGTAACAATCAAATATACATTTATTCTATATCTATACCTACATAACTACTTACATATATCTTTAAAAATCAAAAAGAAAAAAATGATGAATTCAAATAAGCAAAGCACAGACAAATATTGCATGTTCCCACTTAGAAGTGGGAATTAAAATGTGAATCATTTGATGAATATAGAAAGTAGATTGGTTATCCAATTTTCCCAGTACCATTTATTGTATAAGATGTCCTTTCCCTATTGTTCATTTTGTTGGCTTTGTCAAAAATCAGATGCTTGTAAATATGTGACTTTATTTCTGGGTTCTCTATTCTGTTTCATTAATCTATGTGTCTATTTTTGTACCAGTGCTATGCTATTTTGTTACTATAGCCTTGTAGTATGATTTGAAGTTTTGTAATATGATGTCTCCAGCTTTGTTCCTTTTGCTTAGGATCTCTGTGGCTATTTAGGCTCCATTTTGGTTCCATAAGTATTTTAGGATTTTTTCTTCTAATTCTGTATAAACTTTTCTCCCACATTGCTCTTTGCTTCTCACTCTTCAAGCCATTGTATATTCCTCTCTCATCTTTCTTGTTCCAAATCCTAGTCCGACTTCAAGCAATGCTTCAACCATCTAACTCTCCAGGTTCCTCAGCTGACAGATACCTGTTATTTACTTCTTACTCTTCATTGCTCAAGACTCTGTCAAATGCCACAAGAAGAAACACCATTTTTAGAAGACAAAACCCAAGACTTGGAGATAATCACTGTTTTTTTTTTTTTTTTTTTGAGTTGGAGTCTCACTCTATCGCCCAGACTGGAGTGCAGTGGCCGCTCCCGGCCACCGCAGCCTCGATCTGCTGGGCTCCAGCGATCCTTCCGCCTGATAATCACTGTTTTAACTTGCCAGATCAATGACATGACTAAAAGGATTTTTTGAGGGCTAAAAATGGAACCCTGAAAGTATTTTTCCATATAATGTGATGTTTGATACATTATGTATCTAACAAGGCTTGACTAGGTACTGACTAGTATGTATTATTTCTATTTGATAAATACATTCTGCATTCCAAAAATCTATGTAACAAATGAGTATTTTAGAAAATCTTATTTTGTTTGAGATTGCTGACAGAATTCTAAAGTACTGTAATTAACAGTACAGACTTTGTAGTTTAACTGTCTTGGGTCAGACACAGGCTTATCTTGAACCAAACATTTACTCTATATTCCCCAGCTTTCCTATTTGTAAAGTAGGAATAACAATACTACCTACTTCAAAGAATTTTTTTTTTTTTTGAGTTGGAGTCTCACTCTGTCGCCCAGACTGGAGTGCAGTGGCCGCTCTCAGCCACCGCAGCCTTGACCTGCTGGGCTCCAGCGATCCTTCCGCCTCAGCCTTCCAAACAGCCGGAATTACAGGCGCGGGCTACCACGCCCGGCTGATTTTTTTATTTATTGTAGAGATGAGGTCTCGCCTGCCCAGGCGGGTCTCGAACCCGCGGGCTTCAAGTAATCCACTCACCTCAGCCTCCCAAAGGTACGGGATTACAGCTGAGCCACCTTTTACACTATAAAATTAATTAAGATATAAAAAACACTTAGAAAATTTCCTGGTATTGCAATTGATATATGTTACATATCAAATTAATATTTTTAACATTAAAATTTAACCTGCACTGAAACATTACCCTACATTTATCTATTGTTAGCAATAAAATAACTAAGATTAATTGAATTATTACTCTGAATTTAAATCTTATACAAATCCTTACACAGTAGTGTCATGTGAGCCATGTTTACATAATTTTCATAAGCAAACAAATAAACTTAAAATAGTAAATACCTTGCCAAGTATTCATCAACAAATGAGAAAAATGAGATTTTAAAAGTTTAGAGAGAAAAAGCTATTAGAACATAGAAGATGATAGAATCTTAACATTAAACCTATAAAACGTCTCAAAAGCCCTGGAAACTCCTAAAAATGATAATAGACCTGTGACCCTCAATTGCTGCTTTAATGATCAGTTTGCTAAATGCTACCTAATGACAACATAACAGTATGCAGAACATTTAATAAATGTAAAATGAATTGTGTTTCAAATAACAATCTAATTGAAAATTCCATTAACAACGAATATTGCTACAGTGGTAGATTATAGATTAATCAAAGGCTATTAAAACTCTCTCCTGTGGTGCTAATGATTTATTTTTCTTTCAGTATACAGCTAGTAAAGTCCTTTATGCTATTCACATTATTTTACATTAACCGGAATGAAGAAAACATTTTTACAAGTTTTGGGGCCACCAGTTTCCTCATCAAATGTGAAGATGCTTCCTCAACTTTGCCAATCAAGACAGCATAATGAGGAATAACTCAATTACTCACAGTACAAAAAACTGGAAGTTTTCTTCAGTTTATGAGAATGCAAGAAATTGTGGTACTCAATCGAATCTCAATCATTTAATAATTGATATTACAAGGTGGCTTGGCTCGGGATTTGGTTTTGAATACATAATTGAAAACGACAAATGTGCCTGGTGGCGGAGCTTAAGACGGTGGCCGACAGGCCGACAGGTCATGCTATAAGAATCTGCGTGAAGGCAAGTGTCAATAAAGACTCTCTGCATGAGTAGGCAGGCACTGGTGGGAACATGAAAGTCCATCTGAGGACACACCGGTGCAAGAACCTGGGTCCCCCGCTGAGGATGACTGCAAGCCCCCACTGCCCTGAAATTAGAGTGCAGTTTGCAGGATCCATCATGTGCAGAAATGTCTGCTGCCTGCGGGAACGCACCTAAGAAAAGCCTGCTGAATCCAGTTGATTCCCAGCTCTTGGCACCAGGCTGCACACCATCACCTGTCATACTGTATCCGCTGGAGTGCAGGATTGAATTATTGGAGAGAGAGCAACAGGGAATCCCCAGAGGAGTCCATGCCTGGTGAGGTGCTGCCCATGGAAGCCATTTTCCAGGAAGAGATTTGCATTGACCGGCCCAGCTCCCACCACAGCCTCCAACTTGTTGCCTAAGTGGCACAAACTATTGCCCCAGGCACTCCCTCACCTTTGAAGTAGGAGAGAGACTGCTCTGGGATTTGCCTCACCACTTCAGCACCTGGTAGGGAGTTGAAAGGGGCTGCAGACAGAGTCCAGAGATCCGATCTCTGTGAATGGCAGATCAACTACTCAGGGCTTGATCATGGTCTAGAGGAAATATCCTGAGAGCACAAACTTCAGAGGGACCTGATAGAACTGAGTTCCAGACACCCCACCCCATACCCTGATCCAGTTGTGGGGCAAAGGGTGTGGCCAGAAAAGGAGGAAGAACTCCAAAGGGATCAGTGGTGAGTCCAGGACTGACCCAAACTCCCTCCTCCCCAGAAATCCTCTGAACATCAGTCCCACATAGGTGGGCCACAACTGAGAAAGACAAAGCTAGGCAGAGCCTGGATGTCAGGTGCAATAGGAGAACTCCATTCCAGGGTAGGCCTGGCTTGGGCACCCCCTGCAAGTACATACCTGGGGAAGAGACAACCCGTGCACCTCCCCACAGAAGGAGATCTCCCTGACATATGAGAGTGGGAGGGGAAGACTGCAGTCCCACCTGCCTCCACTGCCCCTCCTCCTTCCCTACTTCAGACCCTGAGGAGAGAGTGAAAGAGGTGGCTCTGCAGGAGAGACCTGATTAGAGGAACAATTACAGAGCCTGCCACAAGAATACTGTTTTTTGTTTGTTTGTTTGTTGTTTTTTAAATTTTCAATTATTTTTTAATTTTAAAAATTTTCTGTTAGTTCATCTATTTGAAAATATTTTTCCTTTGTGCATGAATGTGTATGTGAGGCTTTGATCTACATCCCCCCCAATTTTTTTTTCTTTTCTTTCTCTGTTTCTTTCTTATTTGTCATTCTCTGTTTATGTGTGTATACAAGTGCCTGAGTGTTCATCTTTTGATTTTGTTGGGTTTTGCTTTTTTTTTCTGGGTTTTTTTTTTTAAATTCATTTTTATAGTTTAAGGGATGTGCCAATATATGAGTGAGGGATTCCTCTCTCTTTTTTTGCTTTTATCTTATTCTCCCCCCTTCAGTCTTTTTGTCTTTCTTCTCTATTCACTTAATACTAGGCATGTGTGTGTGTGTTTAGTTTTCTTAGAGTTTTGTTGCTGTCGTGATTTGTTTTGTTTTGCTTTGCTGTTATTTCAGATTGTTTTGTAATGTGTGTTGGTTTCTGCTTTGCATCGTCATATAAAGTGGTGGGGGGGAGTGGATCTCAGGGAACACATACTACAATAAGTGAACATTTTAATTTGAAAGTAGCATCTGATTCCTAGTGCCCTATACCACACCTTACTTGGATTTCTAAAACTACAAGAGACAGCAAAGCTTCCCATCCACCATCCTATTTCAAAATAGAACAAATCCAGAGCTGAATCAGGGAAAAATAGAAGACTGAGCAAACATCTGAAGGGAAAGCCTCTCCCACTGACACTGAATAACAGAACTAAAGAGAAAAGCAAGATATCTGTCACAAATGAGGAAAAGCCAGAGGAACACCTCAGACAATTCCAAGTCTACCAAAGATAAAACTCCTGAGAAATCAGACCTTGGTGCCCAAACAATGGAAGTCACCAACGACTGCCCCCAGAATATGACAGGGATTAAGGAATGGATGGAAAGAGTGAATAAGACTCAAGAAAGACAAGATGCAACACTGAAAGAACTTGTAACAGAGATTTTGGCAATAAAAAAATTTCATCCAGGAAATAAATAACAAGATGACAAGCATGGAAAGCAGAACTAATCTAGCTGAAGAAAGAATCTCAGAACTTGAAAACCAGAACATGGAATTAACCCAATCTGTGAAAAACATAGAAAGAAGACTCAGAAAGAAGGAACAACACCTACAAGAGATGTGTGATTATATCAAGAGGCTGAATCTATGCCTGATTGGTTTCCCAGAAGAAGAAAGAGTAAATGAGAACAAATTGGAAAAAGTATTCCAGGAGGTAATCCAAGAAAACTTTTCCCATCTCACCAGAGATGTGACCAGTCAAGCACAAGAGATACAGAGAACCACCACAAGACATCAAATTAGAAGACCAACCCCTAGACACATAGTAATGCACCTACACAAAGTAGGCATGAAAGAACAAAATCCTAAAGGCAGCAAGAGAGAAAGGTCAGACTACCTACCAGGGAAAACAAATCAGAATAGCAACAGACCTATTGGCAGAAACAATCAAGAAGAGACTGGAGCACTATATTCAAAGTCATCAAGGAAAAACAATTTCAACCAAGAATTTCCTATCCAGCCAAGCTCAGCTTCATCAGTGATGGAGAATTAAAATTCTTCCCAGACATTCAATCCTTAAGAGATTATGCAGTTTCCAGACCAGTTCTACAGGAGACACTTAAAAAGGTATTAAGCACAGAAGAAAGAAAGAAAAAAAGAATCACCACACACTTCCCAAGAGAACAGCAGAGGACAGAATCAACAGAGAATACAGCGCAACAAGAAACTTGAAAACACATGCATACATTAACACCAAAGCCAAAATAAAACAAGCAAAGAAAAAAGTATATAAGAACCTCATGACAGGGATAAGCAATCACATTTCAATAAACAGCCTGAATGTGACTGGACTAAATACACCACTGAAAAGACACAGAATGATGAACTGGATAAGAAACCATGACCCTATTATTTACTGCATCCAGGAGACTCATCTCACTACAAGAGATGCACACAGACTCAAAGTTAAAGGATGAAAGACGAGTTTCCAGGCAAATGGATCACAAAAGAAGGCAGTAGTTACAATCCTAATATCAGACAGAGCAACCTTTAAGCTATCAAAAATTTAAAAAGATGCATAAGGACACTACATAATGATAAAAGGTTCATCCATCAACAAGAAATATTCATCCTAAACATATATGCACCCAACACAGGAGTATCAGCATTTATAAAGCAACTACTAAATAAACTAAAAAATATATTGATTCTAACACTATTATAGCAGGGGACTTGAACACTCTAGATAGATCATCGAAGCAAAAAATCAACAAGGAGATCCAGAACCTAAACTTGACACTTGACCAAATGGACTTAGTAGATACCTGCAGATTATTCTACCCAGCATCCACAGAATATACATTCTACTCATCACCACATGGAGCATACTCCAAGATTGATCACATCCTGGGTCATAAATCAAGCATAAATAAATTTCATAAGGTTGAATTCTTGCCATGCACATTCTCAGACCATAGTGGAATAAAAATAAAGATCAAAACCAACAACATTACCCAAAGCCCACAAAGACATGGACACTAAAAAGCATGATGCTGAAAAATGACTGGGTCAATACTGAAATCAAAGAAGAAATTGAAAGATTCCTGGAAACAAATGAAAATGAAGAAACATCTTACCAAAACCTCTTGGATGCCATGAAATCAGTTCTCAGAGGGGAATTTATATCTCTACAAGCACACATCTATAAAACGAAAAGATCACAAGTGGAGAACCTAACAAATCACCTAAGGAAGCTGGAAAGAGAAGACCACCAAAATCCCAACTCTAGCAGAAGAATCCAAATCACAAAAACAAGAGCCCAAATACAGGGCATAGAAGACAAAAATATCGTAGAAAACATCAACAAAACAAAAAGTTGATTCTATGAAAGAATTAACAAGATTGATGGGCCGCTAGTCAGAATGACCAAGAAAAAGAGAGAAAACACCCAAATAAACACAATAAGAAATACAAAAGATCAAATCACAACTGACCCCGAAGAAATACAAAAGATTATCAGAGATTACTATGTATACTTATGAGGAAACAGACTTGATAACCTAGATTAAATGGAGGACTTTCTGACATCACACAACCTCCCCAGGTTGAAACAAGAAGACATTGAGACACTAAATAATCAATAACAACCCAGGAAATTGACTCTGTCATACGAAACTACCTACAAAAAGAAGCCCTGAACTGGATGACTTTCCAATAGAATTCTATAAAACAAACAAGAAGGAGCTGACACCAGTCTTACTGAAAGTATTCTAGGCAATTGAGAAAGATGGAATTCTCTCCAAGTCATTTTATGAAGCCATCATTACACTGATATCACAACCGGGTAAAGATCCAACAAAGAAAAAGAACTATAGGCCAATATCCCTTCTGAACATAGATGCAAAAATCCTCAACAAGATTCTAGCAAATTGGATCCAAAAACACATCTCAAAAATCATCCACCATGACCAAGTAGGCTTCATCCCCAGGATGCAGGTCTGGTTCAACATTTGCAAGACCATAAGTGTAATTAAATATATCAACAGATGTAAAAACAAGAACTACATCATTATCTCATTAGATGCAGAAAAATCTTTTGTTAAAATCCAGCAACCCTTCTTGATAAAAACCCTCAAACACCTAGGAATAGAAGGAACATACCTCAAAATAGTAAGTGCCATCTATGACAAACCCACAGCTAACATATTGCTAAATGGATAGAAACTAGAAACACTTCCCCTGAAAACTGGAACAAGACAAGGCTGCCCACTCTCACCTCTCTTGTGCAATATTGTGTTGGAAGTCCTAACCCAGGCAATTAAACAAGAGAAGAAAATCAGGGGTATCCAAATAGAGAAAGAGGAAGTCAAGTTATCCCTTTTTGCTGATGATATGATCTTATATCTTGAAAATCCAAGAGAATCTATCAAAAACCTGCTTGCACTGATAAAGGACTTTGGCAAAGTCTCAGCGTACAAAATAAACATACAAAAGACAGTTGCATTTCTATACACCAACAGCAAGCAGGCAGAGACCCAAATAAAAAGCACAATCCCATTCACAAAAACCATCAAAATAATGAAATACCCCGATATTTTCCTAACTAGAGAAGTAAATGACCTTTACAATGAGAATTACAAAACACTGCTCAAAGAAATCCAAGAAGATACAAACAAGTGGATTACATGTGCATGGATAGGCAAAATCAACATTGGTAAGATATCCATCCTACCAAAGGCAATCTACAGATTCAATGCAATACCCATTAAGTAACCAACATCATTCTTCTCAGATCTGGAAATGATGATTCAGAAATTCATATGGAAACATAAACGACCACAAATAGCGAAACAATCCTTAGCAAAAGAAACAAAGCAGAAAGTATCACATTTCCAGACTTCAAACTTTACTATAAGGCTACAATAATAAAAACAGCCTGGTATTTGTACAAGAACAGGCACAAAGACTAATGCAACAGGATCAAGATTCCAGAAGCAAACATCAATTCCTCAACCAACTTATCTTTGACAAAGCCTCCAACAACAACAACTGGGGAGAGGAGAACCTATTCAGTAAACGGTGCTGGGAAAATTGGCTGACCACATGCAGAAGATTGAAACAGGACCGCTACCTATCACCATAAGCAAAAATTAACTCTAAATGGATCAAAGACCCAAATGTATAACCACAAACTATAAGTATCAGAGAAAACGCAGGAGACACCCTTATGGAAATTGGAACTGGCAACCAATTCCTATTCAGAACCCTAAAGGCCAATATCTTAAGCAATAAGATAGACAAGTGGGACCTCATCAAATTAATGAGCTTTAACAAAGCAAAAGAAACCATCAAGAGAGCAAGGAGACAGCCCACAGAATGGGAAAAAATATTTGCCAACTGTATATCTGACAAAGGCCTAACATCTGGGATCTATAAGGAATTCAAACATGCCGAAAGGAAAAAACCAAACAGCCCCTTTAAAAAGTGGGCAAAAGACATGAATAGACACTTCTGAAAAGAAAATATGCAGGCAGCCAACAGACACATGAGAAAGTGCTCAGCCTCACTCATCGTCAGAGAAATGCAAATCAAAACCACATTGAGATACTACTTAACCCCAGTAAGAATAGCCATCATTAATAAAACAAATAACAACAGATGCTGGCGAGGATGTGGAGAAAAAGGAAAGCTTCTACACTGCTGGTGGAAATGCAAACTAGTATATAACCTCTTTGGAAGACAGTGTGGCGATTTCTGAAAGAACTAGAAATTGACCTTCCATACGATCCAGCAATTCCCCCATTGGCAATATACCTGGAGGAACTCAAATTATTCTACAAAAAAAGATACCTGCACATGTATGTTTGTTGCAGCTCCATTCACAATAGCAAAAACATGGAACCAACCATGTTGCCCATCAAAGCAGGACTGGATTAAAAAAATGTAGTACATATACACAATAGAATATTATGCAGCCATAAAGAAAGACAAATATATGGACTTTGCAGCAACTTGGATAGATTTGGAGCCTATCATACTTAGTGATTTATCACAGAAACAAAGAGGAGAGTTCCATATGTTCTCACTCATAAATGGACCTTGAACTACAAGAAAGCAATTGGCAATAATGGGAAACTGTCAGGGGAGGTGGGGTGGGATTGGCAGTTGAGCGAAACTGCTAGGGGAGGGAGGGGCATACCTCATCAACAAGGGTACCTGCATGATCAATGTTTATATATCTAACCCTGAATTGTACCCCACATCTTTATAATAAAATTTTTTTTAAAAAAAAGAAAATGACAATAGACAAAATCAAAATTTTTCCAAATGCAGAATAATTCCTTTATTAGAAGCAAAATGATATCCCATATGGTCTGGTCATCAATTGATGGCTGCCTTAATTTATGAAAATCCTAAACAAAATGGTACAATTAGTTTCAACAGTTGGCCCCACATGGAATAGGTGTGTAATGGCTTTTGATTTGTAACTCTGGTGGCTGCTCACAAACCTCATTTGGCTTATGGCCCTATATATTCACTCCTGAATCCAATTGTTACAAGTTGGTTTCCTTTGTCAGCCGCTGTTTCCCAGCATGTCAGATATATGTCATGCCACTGAAGCTTTTTATCAGCAGGTTCATTTAAAAAGATATCTTCTACCTACAGTTACCCTGCTTCATCTCTCCATATGATCCCTGGTCAGGTACCCTACCATGCTGACAGAGTTATATAATATACAAGACTTTCCAATTGATATATTTGTTATATTCTAGGGCTTTAGTAGTTGCATACCTACTCTACCCAGCAGTGATCAATTTAATACTGAGAGTAACACTAGAAAAGTAGTTTTCAATGTGTTTAAGTTTCTCTGATTAAACACATCACTCTCCCAGGCTAGTGATATAAAAAATAAATAGCACTTTAAAAGGTATAAGGGGGCACACCTCATCAACAGGGGTACCCACATAATGAACATTTGTATACCTAACCCTGAATTGTACCCCACATCTTCAAAATAAAAAAATTAAAAAGGTATAAAAATAAACTAAAAGTATTAATTTAATTCTTATATATATAGAGATAATTTTTTTCAATGGCAGTTTTCAAAAATAAACAAAAATGTTTAAGATGTAAATTTCAATTTGTGTAAGGGCCATATAAATACATGCAATAAATGACAATGAAGGTGATTTTCATCTTTATGAAAATAAAATAACCTATTTTAGTTATGTCTGAAATACGATCAGGCTGTACATGCCAAAATCTGCTCTCAATAGCAAGACCTAATATACTCTTTTGGTCACCACCATGGCTACCTCTTTATACTTAATTTTGCCAACTTAGTGAATATTTTAATTATAAAAACTGACTACCTGGCAAGAGAACTATGATATTTATGCATACTAAGCACAGTAGAGGAAGCCAAAATGCAAACTATTTAACTTTTCAGAATAGTAAAACTGATTTTATAAGAAGAACTATTTCCCATTGACAGGGAAGTCAGTCATGTTAAAGGTATACTCTGTCTGTCTATATCACATTTATTCAGATATATGCCAGTCTTGCTGATTTACATAAATGATTGGTTTATGAAATAAACATAAATCTTGATTATTAAACTAAAATCTACCTAGTTGGCCCATGCAGGTTTGCCACCAGGATTACAATACATTTTAAATATAAGTGTATGGGACTTAACAAAGCACTCACAGAGGCTTCAATATGTGATAATTTTCTGCCTTGCTAGAGTCTTTATAATGAAGCATATTCAGTATAGATATGAGAGACATGTAAAGAGAATAAAAGAATAATCCTATCTCAGTGTAGAATAGATTAAATGACCTCACAGATCTTTTAGATCTATAAATTTTATTAACCATTATTGTCAGTTAAAACTATTGATTCACGGAAAAGATTGAGGAAGAGAAAAAAATATGAAAGTTAGTTTCACTTTAAGCAAAAAAAAAATTTGAAAGTAACCCCACACAAATCTCATATTTAAGAGTTGGAATTATACTCAATTAATTTTAATGAAATTGCTCCATTAGCTTGATTTTCCTTGACACTATGGAATATGACCTCATGAATTCTATAGAGAAGTATCAAGAGATTCCATGACAGTAAACTGCTTCACTTAAGCTTTATTACTGATCACATTTAATGATCTGTAAAGGATAAGGAGAGCATTTCTGCTTTTGTAGTCTGATGATACCTGTAGCATCATATGCTGAAAGCTCTCAATTTTGGGGGGCATGGCAAGTACATTTAGAAAAGATCATCATCCTTGAGGACTACAGTAATTCTTGCAATTAAGAACTAGAGCTAAATATATTCTGACTATATCTTGTCTGTTCTAGAAAGGCAATCAACTTATTTAAGTTAAACATGAATTGATCAGATGTCATTCCAAACAAGAAAACGAGGTTCATTTTTTTAAAGGAATTTTTAAAAATTAATTCCAACCCTGGCATACAATTTTTCACTTCAGCTCTATGTTTATTCTTGATTTGTCATAAATGAGTTCTCATACATTGGGATGACTGTCCCGTTAATAAAATTTTATGAAACCATATATTCTAGGGGAAAAATGTATGCATTTGATAGCATAGATGGAGGATGTCTCTAGAGTGTATGTTTGCTATGAATAAATGTATTTATTTATTCTTGGATTATGTATGAACAGAAAATGATGAATGTAATCACTGTCTTTAAATGAAAACAATGTATATCATCTAAGAATAAGTACAAAAACAATTTTAGAGAAGGATTAATCAACCTGAATTAATGATTTCATAATAGACCATAAAAATAAAATAGATTTTAAAAAAATAGAGTTTCAATAATATATACAAAACTTTTATTGTTACATTACAACACTCTTAAATATTTATAATCATGGGACTTATAGATTACATATAATATAATTTATATTTGCCCACTACTACACTTAGCCAATGTTGCATTGTTTGTAATGCTTAGGAAGTCCTTGAAAATCTGATATTAAAAATCCCAAACAGAAAAGAATTTTGGCAAGACAGTGAAGTAGGAAAGATCAGTTTCTACTCACTGAGATGATAGTGAGAGTCTTTATTATGATCCTCATTCACTATGGATATGAGACATTTAAAGAGTATAAAAGAATAATCCTATCTCAATTTAGAGTAGATTAAATGACTTCATAGTCTTTTACATCTCTACTTTTTATAAAACACCATTATCTCTGAAAACTATTGATTCTAGGGAAAGATTGAGGAAGAGAAAAGAAAAAGTATGAAAGTTGGCTTCATTTTAAACAGAAAAGAAAGTTGGAAATAACCATACATCAATCTAATTTTTAAGTCAGAATTATATTCAATTTTCATTATTGCTTCATTAACTCTATTAATTTTCCTTGACAGGGTGTAGGATGACTATCTCCTAACCCAGACAACAATTATATAAGCAACATCTGTATCATATAAATTCTTTCAAACTTTGGAATATATTGAAGGCTTGTATCTTCCAAAAGAAGTCTTGGATGGTAAATTGCAGTTACATTTGGTCCTATTACCCAGCCTTTGGGCAGGCAGCTATGCATATGTCCCTGGAGCAGCTTTCATGCAGCTCATGAGAGCAAGAGTGGACAGTAAAGGCACTGATCCTCAAATATTGGGAAATCTGTGTTCTGATCACTAATTGCTGATTTTGTGGTTGTTGTTGTACATCCCCCCATTGTTGCAAGTTCCACCCCTACTGATGAAGTGACTCCCAGAGCATTGAAAGCACTGGTGACTTTTGTTTTACTTTTTCTCTTTCTCCATTTCTTGGGCCAGCTATTAAAGACTAAAATATTCAAAAGCAACTGAAAATATGGAAAATTATTAGAAAGTCATTAGGAACATTCAGAGAAAAGTACAGCCTCAGAAACAAAACCAAACAAAAAACTGAAAAGACCTGAAATTTACATCCCAGGTAAATACTTGACAGAAAGACAATGTACAGAATTCCAAATAAAACAAAATTAAAACAAAAACAAGTAAAAACAAAAACAGCAAGCTTTGATGAAGGGTTCCAGATTTACTACATTTCTGGATTCAAATTTACAGTTTTCACACAAAAATCACAAGGCATCCAAAAAAAAGAGAGTATTCCCTATAGAAATAAAAAAAATAGAAATTGTCCTTGAGAATAATCTGATGGTAGATCTTTTAGATAACGACTTTAAAACAACTTCCTTAAAGATGTTTAAAGACATGGAGACAGCAGTAAACACATATAAATATACTGAAGGCTTGTAGTTTCTAAGAGAAGGCATGAATGGTAAAATACAGTTAATTTTGGCCAATATTTGCTCTTAACTTGACAGTTGGCAGCCATCCCATTACCAAGCCCCTTGGTAAGCAGCTGTATATATATTCCTGGAGCAGCATTCATGCAGCTCATGGAAGCAAGAATGGGCTGTAAAGACACTACACACAAATATATATGTAAGTGCAAAAATTGATAACAATAAAGATATAAATAAAGTACTCTAAAAACAACAAAAAAATTCTGGAGCAAAAAAGTATAAAAACTGAAATGAAAATTGTATTAGAGGGTTTCAAAGGTAGTTTTGAACAGGCAGAAAAAAGAATCAGTTCATTTGAATATGTAACAATGGAATTTATTGAGATGAGGAATAGAAATTTTAAAAGACTAAAGAATAATGAAAAATAAGGGACTTGTAAAAAACAATTATGCAAACCTATATGCACATTGTGGGAATCTCAAAATAAGTAGAAGAGAAAGAAGCACAGATTATATTTGAAGAAATGGTTTTTGAAAATTTCCCAAATTTGGTGGAAATAAATATAAACATCCACGAAAATAAGTGAACTCCAAATATGTTGAACACAAAGAGACACATACTGGGATACATTTTAATCAAATTTTCAAAAAAAGAAAGCAATTGGAAATCAGCAACAGATAAGTGACTCATATATGCAAGGTTAATAAGATTATCAGATTTTTCATTAGAAACTTTGGAGTTCAGATGACAGTAAACTGATATATTTGTCATAAAAAAAACTATCAACCAAGAATTATATTTTTGGTAAAATTGTCCATTAAAAGTGAGGGAGAAATAAAAACAGCCTCAGATGAACAAAAGCTGAGATAGTTTATTACGAGTATACCTGCCCTACAAGAAATGCTAAAAGGAATTCTATAGTTTAAAATGAAAGGATAGTAGAACTCATAGTCATATGAATAAAGATTGCAGTACAGGTAAATACGTGACAAATTTATTTCTAGTATTGCAACTTCAGTTTGAAACTACACATTTTGCTTTGAGCATAATTTAATAAGCTAATGCATTAGAAATATGTTACTTTTATTTTAGACAGGCAATATAGAAAATGTATAAACAACAAAACAACTGAAAGAGTTGAAGACAACTGTCAAGGAATATAATTTGTATGTTATTGAAGTTAAAATGGTATAAATTAAAATGTAATTCCCATGATAACTACAAAACAGTAATAAAATACACAGAAAAGGAAATAAAAGAATTAAAACTTTTTGCTGCAAAAAGTCAATTAAGCACAAAAGAAGACAGTAATGAAAGAATTGAGGGACAAAAAACTATTAGTCACATAGAAAAATGACAGAAGTCTTTTCGAATCTAGTAATTCTAGTAATTATTTTACACATAACTCTCAAATTAAAAAGCAGAGATTGGCAGAATAGAATTGTTTGTTTTGTTTTGTTTGTTTTGTTTGTTTTTGAGCCGGAGTCTCACTCCGTGGACCATGCTGGAGTGCCGTGGCATGCTCAAGTCACCCTGGCATTGACCTGCTGGGCTCAGGTGATCCTTCCACCTCAGCCTTCCAAGTAGCCAGAACTATGGATGCATGTTAACACACCCAGCAATTTTTAAAAATTTATTGTAGAGAAGATGTCTTGCCAATTAGTCCAGACTGGTCTCAAACCCCTGGGCTCAGGCAATCCTTTCATCTCTGCCTCTCAAAGTTCTGGGATTACAGGCTTGAGTCACTGCACCCAGCCAGAGTTTGTTTGTTTTTTTTAAGTCATCCAATAAAATGCTGTTTACAAAATAATCATTTCATATTCAAAGAAATAAATTAGTTGAAAATGAAAGAATTTTAAGAGCTATTCCATGACCATAAGTCATAAAAATGAACAGAGATGATTATATTAATATCAGACAAAATGGTTTTTAAGTTTAAAGAGGTTATTAGAGACAAAAATGGTTTTTAAGTTTAAAGAGGTTATTAGAGACTAAGAAGGACATTGTGCATTAATAAAAGGCTCATGTACCTAATATCCATGTACCTAATAACAGCCACCAAAATATATGAAGTAAAAATTAATAGAATTGAAAGAAGATACAGACAGTTATACAATAAAAGTTACAGACTAATATTCCACCACCTATGATAAAGAGAATAACTAGAGAGAAGATAATTAAGGAAAGAGAGGAACTGAAATACAATAAATTAACCAGGTCTAACAGACTGATACAGAACACTCTACACAGCAACAGTAGAATACACATTTTTCTCAAATGTATATGGGACCTCTTCCAGAATAGAACATAGGTTAGACCACACATTAAGTCAATAGATTTTTTTTTTTGAGATGGAGTCTCACTCTGTTGCCCAGACTGAAGTGCAGTGGCCACTCCATGCTGGAGTGCAGTGGCATGCTCAAGTCACCCTGGCATTGACCTGCTGGACTCCGGCAATCCTTCTGCCTCAGCCTTCTGCATAGCTGGAACTACAGGCATGCACTAACATGCCCAGCTAATTTTTTGATTTATTGTAGCCAAGTTGCACTGGCAGGTCTCGAACCCACGGGCTCAAGCAATCCACTCACCTCGGCCTTCCAAAGTGCTGGGATTACAGGCTGAAGCCACCGAGCCCAGCCATAGATTTTTTTTTAATGTATGTAATAAAAAGAATCATATCTTCTCCAACCACAAGTTAGAAGTCAGTAATAGAAAAAGAAAAAAAAATCCTTAAAATTTCACAAATTTGAGAGTTCCAGTAAGATGGCAATGGCATAGGTGGAATAGTGAGATTCTCTGAATGTGAGTTCCCAAAAAGACTCTTACTTTTCTTCCCCCACCCCCTGCCTACTGCCAGCCACACTGGTCCGAGGCCTGGGGACCTCAGTCCCATGCAGGGCTGGACATTGTGGTCCCCGGCTGCTGCTGCTCCATTATACGTGACCCCTGCCCACACGGGAGTCTTGGGTTTTGGCTCCTTCCCTGGCTACATCGTCTCACCCAGCACCCAGCACCAAAATGCCAGTCACCCAGGGAGGTTTGGGCGCCCGCCCCTCAGAGATACTGGTTCCATTTCTGGCAGAAATGTCCTGTGAGGGGCCTAGGGCCACTCTCGCTGCTCACTGCCTGCCCTTTGGAACTTTGGAGCTCTGGAGCTCTGGGCCCACCCTGGCTGAGGCACCCAGCATGCAATTCCATGCTTGTGTAAGGAAACAGCATATCTTAAGGAGGTGCTGATTGGAGGCTCTCAGTTCCAAAAGAGGGAACTCCTGATTCCTTCCTCCACCCCAGCCTGCTGGTGACACCCTGGATCCAGTGCCCAGCTGTGCAGCTGATCCCCGGCACCTTGCACACCACCACAACCCATTATAGTGGATCGCCCAGGGACCCAGACGAGCAGAAAGAAAGGATCTGTGAAAAAGGAGCTGCCACCACGGACTTTTTCCAGCAGAGATTTGCATTGCCCCACCCACCTATGAGCAGCCTCTACCTCGGTTTCTAAAGGACCAAACCTACATCCTGCTGCACAGACAGATTGTAAGGTAGTGAGAAATAGGTTCCAGTGTGCTCATACACCTGTTGGTGGATGCTGGAACCAGCATATAGATTCTGAATCACAGCTTCTCCCTCAATTAAACTTCAAAACTACAAAAAGTACAGCCCACAGCCCACACTCTGACTGTAAAAGTGAACAAAGCCAGAGGACCCTCATAAGGAAGAACAGGAGATTGCACAAGTGAAGCAAAAGCAACCCCACCTTTCCTGAAAAACAGAATTAAAGACAGGGAGGGAAAGGGGGGGAGAGAGAAAAATCTACACAAATGAAGAAAAACCAAAAGAAGAATATGGGTGTCTCCCAGAATCCTGGGAGGACAGACACTGAGAAAACTGACTTCAGAATGCAAACAATGAAGAGCCCCCAGAATGACTGGTCTCAAACTACAAACCTAGATATCAAGACACTAATGGAGAGATTAAAAAGAATTGAGGAGAGACAAGAAGAAACTAGGAAGGAGCTGATAACTGAGATAACAGTAATAAAGAATACTGTGAATGAAATAAATAACAAACTGATGAGCATGGAAAGCAGAATTAGCCAAGCAGAAGAATCTCAGAATTTGAGAACCAAAATATAGAACTAACCCAAACTGTTAAAAACACAGAAAACAAGCTTAAAAAGACAGAACAAAACCTTCAAGAGATGAGCAATTACTTCAAGAGACCGAACCTAAGAGTAATTGGCCTTCCTGAGGCAGAAAGAGAGACAGAGAGACCACACTGAAACAAATTTCCCACGAGATTATTCAAGAAAACTTCCCTTATCTAATCAGTCATGCAAATTCAAACACAAGAGGTTCAGAGACCCCTGCAAGATAACAAATGAGAAGACCAACTCCCAGACACATAACAATTTGCCTAACAAAGTAGGTATAAAAGAAAAATCCTAAAGGCAGCAAGAGAAAAAGGCCAGATCACCTACCATGGAAGACCAATTAGAATAGCAGCAGATTTACCTACAGAAACCCTGCAGGCTAGGAGAACTTAGAGCCCTATCTTCAAAGTTCTAAAAGATAAACAATTTCAACCAAGAATAGCCTACCCAGTCATGTTGAGCTTCATCAGTGAGGGAGAATTAAAATCTTTCCCAGGTATCTAATCCCCAAGAACTTACACTGCCACCAGAACACCTCTACATGAACCACTTAAGAAAGTACTAAACACAGAAGAAAAAGAAAAAAAGAACAACGTTCTTCACATGAGCACAGGAAAAAGAATAAAATACACATGAACCAACCCCAAAATCAAAAGAGAGACAAAAAACCAAGTGGAAGAACAACAACTCTATAAGAACTCTATGATAGGGATGAGCTCTCACATTTCAATAATTAGCCTGAATGTGAATGGACTAAACACACCACTGAAAAGACATAGAATGGCAAAATGGATAAAATATCGCCAGGCAACAATCTATTGCCTTCAAGAGACTCACCTCACTAGAAAGGACACTCACAGACTCAAAGTAAAAGGATGGGAAACAAATTTTCAGGTGAATGGAACACAAAAGAAAGGAGTCGCGATCTTAATCTCAGACAAAATACCCTTTAAGCTAACAAAAATTTAAAAAGATACAGAAGGCAACTATATAATGATAAAAGGTTCACTCCAACAACAAGAAATATTTATCTAAACATATATGCACCTGACATAGGAGCACCAACTTTCATAAGGCAGCTTCTAGGAAAACTAAAGAAAGACATTGACTCTAACACCATCATAATTGGGGACTTTAATACCCCACTCACAACCCTAGACAGATCATCAGGACAAAAAAATCAGTGATGAGATCCGGAACCTCAATGTGACTCTTGACCAAATGGAATAATTGAGACCTACATAACACTCCATCCAAAGACCACAGAATACACATTCTACTCATCACTGCATGGAACGTACTCTAAGATTGACCATATTCTTGGCCCTAAATCATGCATAAGTAAATTTAAAATGACCGAAATTTTACCATGTACCTTCTCAGACCACAGTGGAATAAAAATAAAGATTAACACCAACAAGGTCCCCCCAAAACCCACAAAGACATGGACACTAAACAGCGTGATGCTAAACAACTCTTGGGTCAATGATGAATCAAAACAGAGATCAAAAGATACCTGGAAACAAATGAAAATGAAAAAAACATCTTACCAATATCTCTGGGATGCCATGAAAACTGTAGTAAAAGGGGAATTTATCTCCCTACAAATGCACATGAAGAAAATGGAAGGACCACAAATTAACAGCCTAACAAGCCACCTAAGGAAGCTGGAATAGCAAGACCACAAAAAGCCTAATTTCAGCACAAGAATCCAGATCACCAAAATAAAAGCCCAAATCCAGGACATAGACAAAATGATAATACCAAAAAAAAAAAAATCAACGAAACAAAAAGCTGGTTCTTCAAAAAAATAAACAAGATCGATGGTTCCTTAGCTAGACTGATCAAGAAAAAGAGAGAGGAAACCCAAATAAGCACAATCAGAAACACAAAAGTTGAAGTCACATCTGACCCTGAAGAAATACAAAAGATCATTAGAGACTACTATGTACACTTGTATGGAAGCAAACTTGAAAACCTTAAGGAAATGGAGGACATTTTGTCTTCACACAACCTGCCTAGGTTGAAACAAGAAGAAATTGAGATCCTAAATAGACTAATAACAATCAAGGAAATTGACTATGTAATAAGAAAACTACCTGGAAAAAAAAAAGCCCTGGACCAGATGGCTCTCCAGTAGAATTTTACAAGACATTTAAAGAGTAGCTGATACCAATCCTACTGAAGGTATCTCAGGTGATTGAGAAAGACGGAACTCTCCCCAAATCATTTTACGAAGCTAACATCACATTGATACACTAGCCAGGTAAAGACCCAACAAAGAAAGAGAACTACAGGCCAATATCTTTGATGAATATAGATGCTAAAATTCTCAACAAGATCCTAGCAAACCGGATTCAACAACACATCTCAAAAATCATCCATCATGACCAAGTAGGCTTCAACCCTGGAATGCAAGGCTGATTCAACATTCGTAAAACAATAAATGTAATTAAATACATCAACAGATGTCAAAACAAAAACCACATGATTATATCATTAGATGTAGAAAAAGCTTTTGATAAAATCCAGCACCCCTTCTTGATAAAAACCCTCGAATATTTAGGCATACAGGGAACATACAACTAAATAGTAAAAGCCATCTACGAGATACCCACAGTCAGCATACTCCTAAATGGACAAAGATTGGAACCATTTCCCCTGAAAACAGGAACTAGACAAGGATGCCCACTCTCACCCCTCCTGTTCAACATAGTATTGGAAGTCCTGGCTAGAGCAATCAGAGAAGAGAAGGCAATCAGGGGTATTCAAATAGGAAAAGAGGAAGTCAAGTTATCTCTCTTTGCAGGTGACATGATTATTTACCTTGAAAGCCCAAGGGAATCTGTCAAAAACCTCCTTACATTGATAAAGACCTTTGGCGAAGTCTCAGGATATAAAATAACTGTGCAAAAGACAATCACATTTCTTTACACCAAAAATAAACAAACAGAAACCCAAATAAAAACCACAATTCCATTCACAATAACCACAAAAAATGAAATGCCTTGGCATCTTCCTAACCAGAAATGTGAAAGACCTTTACAATGAAAACACAAAACACTACTCAAGGAAATCAAAGATGACACAAACAAGTGGAAAAATATCCCATGCTCATGAATTGGAAGAATCAACTTGGTGGAGATGTCCATTCTACCTAAGGCAATCTACAGATTTAATGCAATACCCATCAAATTACCAGCAACATTCTTCTCAGACCTAGAAAAAACAACACAGGAATTCATATGGAAACACAAATGATCAAGAATAGCCAGAATAACCTCACCAAAAAAAAAAAAGCAAAAATAAAGCAGGTTGTATCACATTACCAGACCTCAAACTTTACTATAAAACTACAATAATCAAAACAACTTGGTATTGGTATAGGAATAGGCATATAGACCAATGGAATAGAATTGAGATTCCAGAAGCAAAACCTCAATTTCTCAACCAAGTTATCTTCAACAAAGCCTCCACCACCTACCACTGGGGAGAGGAGAACCTATTCAGTGAATGGTGCTGGGAAAACTGGCTGACCACACGCAGAAGATTGAAACAGGACCCCTATGTATCCCCATATACAAAAATTAACTCTAAAGGGATCAGAGACATAAATCTAAAACCTCAAACCTTTAGAACCTTAGAAAATGAAGGACACACCCTCATGGAAATTGGAACTGGCATCCAATTCCTGAACAAAACCTGAAACCAACAGGCCATAAGAGATATGATAGACAAGTGGGGCCTCATTAAACTGACAAGCTTCTGCAAAGTCAAAGAAACCATCAAGAGAGCAGGGAGACAGCCTACAGACTGGGAAAAGTATTTGCCAACTCCAGATCCAACAAAGTCTTAACATCTTGGATCTACAAGGAACTCAAACATGCTGAAAAGAAAAAAACAAACAACCCCATTATAAAATGGGCAAAAGATATGAACAGACACTTCTCAAAGGAAGACATCTGAGCAGCCAACAGACACTTGGAAAAATTTTCAACCTCACTAATCATCAGGGAGATGCAATCAAAACCACATGAGATACCACCTAACTCCAGTCATAATGGCAATTATCAAATAACAGCTGCTGGAGAGGGTGTGGCGAAAAGGGAACACTTCTACACTGTTGGTGGGAGTGTAAACTAGTGCAACCTCTGTGGAAAGCAGTGTGGCGATTCCTAAAAGCTCTAAATATTGACCTCCCATATGACCCTGCAATCCCACTACTGGGAATATACCTTGAAGATCTCAAATCACTCTATAAAAAAGATACCTGCACATGTATGTTTATCACAGTATTGTTCACAATAGCAAGAACCTGGAAGCAACTATGCTGTCCATCAAAAGAGGACTGGATTTAAAAAATGTGGTACATATACATGATGGAATACTATGCAGTCATAAAAAAAAAAATCATGAATTTCGCAGCAACTTGGATGGAACTAGAGTGTATAGTACTAAGTGACCTCTCACAGAAACAAAGATCTGAGTATCACATATTCTCACTCATATAGTGGACCTTGATCATCCAACGTAACACCATAAGAAAATGACCAACAGTGGTGGGAAACTATGGGGGGGGAGGGGAAGGGAGAAGGGTTTAATGGTAGTAAATATCTGTCTGGGGACGGGGAGACACCTCTTATCAACAAGGGTTTCTGAATGAAGCATATTTGTATACCTAACATTTAACTGTACTCCACAATATCATAATACAAAATATTTATTATAAAAAAATCACAAATTTGCAGGAATAAAAAAAAACCATACTCTGACACAATCAATGAATCAAAAAAGAAATCATTATTAAATTTATAAGTTAATTTAGAGACAAATGAAACAAAAATGCAACAAATAAAACTTGTGAGACGCAGCAATAACAGTAACATGGGGAAAATTTTTACTTACATTAGAAAGGAAGAAAGAACTTAAGTCAACAATCTTTCTCCACAACTTAAGTAATTATAAAAAAGACCAACAAATGAAATGTAAAGGTAGAAGAAGGGAGCAAATAATTAACATCAGAGCAAAGAAAATAAAATGGGAAATAGTAAAACAATAGAGAAAAACAATCAATTTGAAGCATGTTCTCAAAGGGATACTTGTACACTCAGGTTCATAGAAGCATTATTCACAATAGCTGAAATTGGAGGCAACATGCATCCATCAACAGATAAACTAAATGTTGTATATACATACACTGAAATATTAATGTTAAAAGGAAATTCTGACACATACTACCACATAGATAAACCTTGAATGGTATTATCCTAAGTGAAATATGCAAATCACAGACAAATAATGTGTGATTCCACATACATGAGATACCCAGAAAGCAAAAATTATAGAGAAAGAATGTAGAATGTCAATTATCAGAAATTTGGGGGACAGGGAAATGGAGAATTAGTGTTTAATAGAATAATGTTTTTGTTTTTTCAAAATAAAAAGTTTTCCAGATGGATGGTGGTGATGGTTGCATAACATTAATGTATTCAAAACCATGGGACACGTAATGTGGCTAAAATGGTAAATTTTATGCTGTATTAACCACAATAAAAATAAACTGGAAAAATAAATTTAACTGCAAAACAAACAAAAAGAACAACTCTGTGAAGTGAATGCTTCCAATAAAAATGATAAAATGCGAGACATCAACTTTGCTCATATACTAGACAACTGATGTGAGCAATTATTCTGATATTCAACTTACAGTACATGCATATTCCTCCAGAAAGAATGACCCTGAAATCCAACAGAAGTTGCTCCATGACATTCCCAGTTACTTAGTGACTAGTATATTTAAGCTTTTAAAATAACCTTTTATAATTCCTTATGACCTTCATCCATTTGCATACTTAATTGGAACTGTGAATCCATTTTGTTTGCCCAGGATTTATTAATGATCTGATCCTTATTAGCAAAAATGATGTTATTAGTAAACATTATGGTTAATTTGCTTGGAGCTATCTGAAATTACCCCTGTCAGCTCATATTTTTGTCTATCAACAGACTGCTTTTTTTTTTTTAAGAGTTTCAAGTTACTTCACTTGTATTGAGGCCGAGTTAGATGGACTTTTTATATGTGTAGTGGCTCAAAAAGCCAGATTTCAGCCACTTGCATTTGAGTTGCATGATGCTAATCAATCTCATTATGTTTGAATGATTTGTATTGATTATTTTAATAGGTTTAAATGCACAGTATCATTCTCTGGCCAATTTAAAATAGAAAGTAAATTTTTGCTATCAGTAGCTGTCACTTCACAATAAGAGGATATTTTTAAAGTTCTGAATGTTTATGAATGTATTTTAATACTTTAATATGTAATTGTATGAAATTCAATGTATTTAATATTTTAATACATTGATAAACAACATAATCTTTATTTTAAGAATCATATACATTTTTCTATAACTATAAACCTGATATAATAAGCACTCCAGAAAATTCCAAATATTTTTCATTGATTTAAATTATTTAAAAAGCCATTTTGAAAAATAAGTTAGTGTTTATTTGGAATATATTTTCCAGATATTCCATAAATTCACCTCTCCTTTACTTTTCCCAGCTTGTTACATTTTATGTTATACGTTTCATGTCATGTTACTTACAGCAAATATAATGTGGAATCATATTTCACTAACACACTTCAAATTTCCTTTTCTTGTTCTTTTTTTCTGGCTTTGCAAAGTAGCTATCTGGAGAAGTTAGGAATAAAATACAGTGGTAGCAATGATTGAAAATAGCATTTTTTATTGTCTTGGATATGCTTATCATATATTCATTTTATAGGAATATTTTATGTGTTTCCATGTTAAAAATACATATCCTGGATTATCGTATTCAACTTCAAGGTACAACATAACATAGCTAAGTATTTATAAGTACAGTGATTGGTTTACTGACAAGGCTGTGTCTTTTTTAGAGATTCATCATAATAAAATTATTCTCTGCTGGAAGCAGTACATATAGCCTTCCACTTACTTAGAGTTCTATTAATTTGGGTGTACAAGATCCAATATTCACCACTTGTTGTAGAAGTTTCTTATGAAAATATTTAATTGGAAAATTGATTGTAACAGTTTCTTTCCAATGTGGCTACCTTTTGCACTACTAAATCATTACTTCTTATTTCAGAAATGGAAAAATATGTAAGGATAAGATGGCCTTAGAGTCTTAATGAGATTTTCGTGTGATAATAACATACGAAAATGAATATTCATTATCAACTAAGAGAAAGACCAACTCTGAACATTCCCAAATTAAAGTGATCTCAATTACTTTTTTCTTTGTATAAAAATGGATACTATATAAAGAAATACATGTGATGCTATAGTAACTAGTGTATAAGTTATTCAAAATTAAACTTCATTGACTAAAGTTACAAAAACTGAGAAATATTCATTTAGCCTTAGTAATGAGCTAAAGACAATTCCATTTAAAAAGTTTACGTTAACTAATATTTCCCTGTTTTACTTCACACAATAATTTACTTATGTAATTTCTACATGATTTCAGTTGATAAATTAAAAATATATCATCATTAAGACCACAGAATAATTCTCTAGTTATCAATAACAATAGAAATGTCTGACATTAAGTTACAAATACTCCATAGTTGGTTAATCCATCAGATTTGATTTCTATGTGGAAGAGGCAAATATGTGTGGGTATTTCATCTTTAAAAAAATTATTTCCTTTTCCCATTTTAGAATATTTCTCTAGTTTTCACTGGCATCAATAATTACACATGCAGAAATAAGACACCTATTTCATTCTCATCCCAACTCAACACCAAGAATATCATTAACAGAAATCACTCCACACTAAAAATGAAGGAAAACAGTTGCATTTAAAGAAAATGTTTTCAATTTTACAGGTAGATTAGTTATAAGCCCCAAAGCAGCAGCACCTCCCCACCAAATATAAGTTTAAAATTAGAAAAAAAAATTACATTAGATGTAAGATTTTTCTCCAAGTTCACTGAAATTTTAACACAGGGTGCTTTTTGATGTTACATTTGTTATAATTATAATTAGTTATCATTTCTGTCACATATCAAAATTTCCTTAGAACACCTCTGTCACCAATTTTTACGCTTTAATATCATCATGGAGATAATAAAAAGAACAGTATTTGTTTAAGTGTTATAGTCTCCCTTTCAGCTTGTATTGTTAGTAAAGGATTAACGCCTCCATGCTGTCAGGTTAGCTGATAACAATATATACTCTGCCTACAGCTATTTTAGAGATTTATCCGTTTGACAAACTCCTACAATAGTTGAAATAAAAATATTATTATTTCAGTAGTTATAAATGAAAATAATTAGTAACCTCCAAAAGAGGTTAGCCCAAATGACCCTGATAATAGCTATTATTTCTAGTAATAAAATGACTAATATGAAGGCATAGTTTATCTTAATAAAGAGAGTACTCACATTATTTTTCTTGGCACAAATACAAAAAATGGAATCATCCATTGTTTTATGTAACATATATTTTAATTTGAATCTAATTCACCAGAACAAAGCTATACTTTTTATAGTAAAGAAAAGAGACTTTACTGGGTGTATGCAAGGAAAATGAATGCATGTGTATATAAATATATGGTGGTATAATGTTGATGGAAAAAATAGAATTAAGAAGTAGGAAAGCGGGTGTGGTGACTCATGCCTATAATCCCAGCAGTTTGGGAGGCCGAGGTGAGACGATTGCCTGAGCCCACAGGTTTGAGACCAGCCTGGGCAACTTGGCAAGACCTCATCTCTACAATAAATCCCATGTGCCTGTAGTTACTTCTTGGAAGATTGAGAGGAAGGATTGCCTGATACCAGCATGGAGACTGCAGTGGACATGAGCATGCCATTGCACTCCAGCCTGGGCGACAGAGTGAGACTCCAACCCCCCCCCCCAAAGTAGGTATCTTTGGGAAAGTAAGGAATTTCCTTATAAAGTAGTGGGTAATCTATTGATTGTGGATTTGGTTCCTTCACTGTTTTAAAAGTATCAAAATCAGAAGCTTTTTAAATGGCTAAATCAAATTTTTGTTGCCCACCTTGGTAATAAAAACCATGAGTGCATGGACAAGTTTTGTTCACTTACTCATGTATTGTTTATCTTTACACTGATTGGCGACTGGTTTATGTAAACCCAAGCAAAAGCAAACTTGAACTATCTCTTAGTCATTATGCTGAAAAATTTGCGGACTGGAGCCACCTTTTAAAAATCTTACCAAGCTGAACATTTCATTATCTATAGCTAAGATAAATATGTTAGGCACAGCAACTTGAAAAATCTATTGCTATTCTTGGATTTTCCTGTCATAATAGGTAATTACTGGTTGCTAGCCCATCTTTACAAATAAAATTCATTTTATAAAGCATGGCCCTCCTTTAGCATCTTCTTCCCCGTACACTTTTATGATTAGCACGATAATATATATACTTTCTGCACGGTTGCCACACTAAGGCACTCTTGGAATTGTCAGCCTGAAAACAGGAAAAAATGATCTCTTCATGGATACACTCTACCTTCTGAAAGAAAAATACAATCATTTTCATGTAAATATACTGTACAATTTAGTAACATAGAATATGTGTAACCAAAGTAACAGACTAATAATACCAGGATCAGTGTTAGAACTGTTCATTAGAAAGTGTATCTAATAAATGTTATTGCACACTATCTGACAAAAGAATGTGCTGAGGAAAAATGGTCTTTCTGCATGCTGCTTGCATAAATGAAAATTTAAATGTTGGGAATTCAACAGTATCAGTCAGCATTTTCTAGGAGTATTAATGAATCTGGAAGATGTGGGAACTGGAGAACATCGGCTGCAAGGCAGGAATGGATGCATTCTTTCACATCAAAGCCTTAAAGGACTATTGTTTTGAATAATATATTCCCCTCCCCCACTCCAAATGTTTTCTTTTTTCTTTTTTTTTTGAGTTGGAGTCTCACTCTGTTGCCCAGACTGGAGTGCAGTGGCCGCTCTCGACCTTCTGGGCTCCAGTGATCCTTCTGCCTCAGCCTTCCAAGTAGCTGGAACTGCAGGCATGAGCTACCATGCCCAGCTAATTTTTTGATTTATTGTAGAGATGAGGTCTCGCCAAGTTGCCCAGGCAGGTCTCCAACCCGCGGGCTCAGGCAACCCACTCACCTCAGCCTCCCAAAGCGCAGGATTACAGGCTGAGCCACCGAGCCCGGCTTGCTCCAAATGCTTTCTAAATACTTAGCAGATCATGTGAATTTATAAAAAAGAAGAGCACATCTTGTAAATCAGATAAAAGTATTCTGGTAAATGCATAGGAATAATGTATCATGATTTTTGTTTATATATCAGCTTCTTGCAAGATTATTAAAGTGATTCAGTCCACTTAAATTAAATTATCATAGAATACTCTCTATGAAGTATTCTACATTCTAGATCTGCAAAGCTGAAGACGAGTTTGTATTGATTCCTTATGAAAATGATGTAATTGCTATCACATGAGACTCTGAGCAACCTACTGGCTTCTCCATGATATATCTTTCCCCAGTATCTGTTCCCTTATTTCTCTTTCCTTTAAATGCAGGCTATCACATTTTGGGAGGCTGAGGTGAGAGGATTGCCTGGGCCCACAGGTTCGAGACCAGCATGGGCAACTTGGCAAGACCTCATCTTTACAATAAATCAAAAACTTAGCCGGGCGCAGTGGTGCATGCCTGCAGTTCCAGCTACTTGGAAGACTAAGGCAGAAGTCTCAACTGAACCCAGCAGGTCTAGGCTGCGGTGGCCATGAGCATGCCACTGCACTCCAGTCTGGGTGACAGAGTGAGACTCCGACGCAAGAAATAGTAAATAAATAAATAAATAAATAAATAAATGAAGGCTATCAGTGTTACTACCAAAAGTGTTGCTTTTAAAAAACATGTAAGTGACAATAATTAAATCACAACTACTTCCAAGGAGGTGACTTTGAAAGTAGTAACACTAATTTTGATGTATCAGTTTTGAAATGCAATATTATTTTATTTTCAGAACATATGATTTGGTTTTATACATAACTTTAGCAGTCAATTCACATGCTGTGGTCTTTATAACATAACCATTTTTATTTCTGCATCCACACAAGATGGTAATCTGTTAGGGCTAGAAATCCTGCTAGAAACCACTGGAGTGAACAAAGGAACACTACAGTACTACTTTGATAATATTTTAAAGTTTTAGGCTTTTCAGACAAAGGCTTTTTCTTGATAGAGTTTTCTAGAAATGCAATACACACACACACACACACACACACACACACACACACACACACACACACACATGTCCAAAATTAAACATTCTAATCAAGGAATGGTTTACATGGGTAAATGTTATTTTTGCTTTGAAACTAAAAGAATGATTAATTTTGCTTCAGTTCCTTTTTCTTTCTTTTCAATGACCCAGGGACCTGGGTGGGCTTTTATAATGCACAGATAAAAAAGAAATTTTGTGTCTTCTCTCTGACACCAGGCCCTTTCACCAAAGAAAGTTGTGAACATTAATTAATGTGATTTGCTAAGCTTTTCTAAACACGAATGCTGTCTGGGCCAGACCTAATGGGGCTTCATCTCTGACTCTACCAGCGTGGCTAATCTAATTCCCTGTGCAATCCTTTTTTCTAGCTTCACTGTTTTCTCAGTAGACACACTCATTCTCTGTGAACATTTTTTTCTGAAGTCAGATATACTGTGGATTCACATTTTAATGAGATGAAATAGTTTAATAGGAAAATTAGAAGAATTAATCACTAATCAGATATCAGCATAACTGGAATAAGGGATACTCTCTTTAAAACTCTGACTTAACCTCACTTGCACGCAATTTACTTATGTAGAAAATCCTCACATGTACTCCACAACTCTAAAGCAAACAAACAAAAATACACAAAAAAGACAACAACAACAACAAAATCCCTCTGGTTTAAATAATTAGTAAATCTACCATTAATGAATCATTTAATCTACTATATTTTCATGGGCACAAGTCATGATATGCCTTTGACTATGTTTGACAATATTTTTGACTAATGTATAGAATATTTAACCCTGGTTTTAATATTATCTATCTATAATAATCAGGGCTGATGCTTCATTTTATGTAAAAATATAGGGAATATATAAATTATTAGCTAAATGACATAGTCATACTGTATTAGCATACTCTATAGTCATTTGGAGATAAATCTTACAGAATCTGAATCTTAGTTTTCTGTCTCCTACCACTGTATTTTACATGTGTGAATAAAGATGCACATCTACAAGTTATTTCAATTTGCCACAGCATGCATAGATATTCAGATACAAATTTCAACTAATTATATTCAGAACAGAAGGAAAATGCTCTGAATGACAACAAGAGAGAGTCCATTATCAAAGCCTATATTATGCAAAGACTAACTCACAGCATTTTCCCAGTAAGAAATAAAGGTAAAATAAAAGTAAATTAATCACACATAACAAAACAGAGCATATCTTGATGTTTCTTTTATTTTTCTTCAGACATTCATACAGTTAACTCAGATTGAAATGAGGCATACTTAATTTTAAATGTTTTACTCTTCCAAATTGTAATTTAGTCAAATAAATACCCAATGGTATAATTTAAACTGGTACCATGTGAACCAAAACCACATATTTTTAAAGCATTAAAAGGAAATGAAGTTAACTACTTGAACAATTTTATAGCATGAGTACATTCATATTTTATTTGAACAAAAAATAATGAAAATAATAGGGAAGAACAGTACCATCAAATTCAACTTGTATTTCAGAAATAATATAAAAAATATAAAAGTAGAGACTAAGACAGAAATAAAAATATAAAGTGACAATTCCAACCCTAGAAAGTCACAAACACAAATAAATACAATAAGAATCCAAGAAAATAATTCACACAGACTGTGTGATTCTTATTGGTAAAACAGGTAAGTGATGTCCTAGAGTCTTCTTTCACCATCAACTTTTCAAATATACCTGAAAAATCTCCCTTTATTTTCTGAAATATAGTTCTAAATTAAAAGGTAGGCTATCTTGTTGTACTAGTTGAAAAAAATAGTACAACAGTTTATTATTAAGATACTGTAGCTCATTTCCTGATTTTTTGATTTCATGATTGTAAATTTTGTACTATAAACTGACAAACTGATATTTGCTAGTTAGGAAATGCGGGACACCTAAAACCCAATCCCCACCCGTCTACGACATGCCCATATAACAAGCATGTACCTATACAAATTTAACCAAAAAAATTTTAAGAAAAAGTAACAAAAATGTAAGTGGACATTTCAATTTTTATCTACTCTATAGTCCTTTGCCTCAGAACATATTTTGACATTTTATGTACCATTTAAAAACTTGTATATACCAACTTTGGTCTATTTTATTACCTTATTTATGTCATCTTACAAAAATAATTAATCTATCTGCTAAAAGACAGAGTTTTTCAGAACAAAAGTCCTCAGTTAATATTCTTTCAAGAAACAGCACATTTCTCAGGGTTTTAGCATGAGACTTATTGATTTTCATTGCATGGGAGAACTCCCAGGAAATTGTCTTCCATAGAAGGTGACAGGGTAATTGTATGTTTCAAGTGATATGTGGCATTAGAACTATTTTCTATGATTAGATTGTGATGCTTTAAAAATTTTAGTACATTTAAAAATATTTCTATAATTGTTAACCATATGCTGTTATACAGACCTATTTCATAAAGATTTTGTGTCTTGTCACTATGTCAAATGATTAGAAAGTTTTTCTCACAGTAGTTGGGTTATAGAATTGCTAGCATGTCCTATTTTCAGGCATTGCTAGTAATTTTATGTTACTCATATCTTATACACACATAAGAAATCTATGGAGAATTATTATTAAATATGTATCCACTCTAACTTCTTAGCAATTAGAAACACTATCTGGTACCAACATTAAAAACAGTTGTTTTTATCATCAGGAAGATGCAAATTAAAGATATAATAAGATATCACCTCACACCTGTTAGAATGGCTATTATAAAATAGACAAAAGATAAACAATACTGGTACAGATGTGGAGAAAAGGAAATCTTTGTACACTGTTGGTAGGCACGTATATTAGTACAGTCATTATGGAAAATATTATACAAAAAAATAAAAATAGAACCAAAATCTATCAGGATAAGAATGCTCAACAAACTAGGCATAGAGGAGCTTATTTCAAAATAATAAAAGCTATATATGACAAATTCAAAGCTAACATCATACTGAATAAGGACATACTGAAAATGCTTAAGAATTGGAACATGATGAGGATGCCTACTTTCCCATTCTTATTTAATATAGTACTAGAAGTCTTAGCCAAAACAATCAGGCAAGAAGAAAAAGTAAAAAGCACTTACACTGGAAGTCAAATTGCCCCTCTTTGATTATGTCTCTATTGCTATATGCCTGATTTATTCTGAACTTATATCTAGAAAAACAAAAGACTCCAACAGCAACAACAAAAACTTTTACAACTAATAAACATAGTAAAGTTAGCACAAACATGGTAAAATTTCAGGATACAAAATAAATATACAGAAATCAATAGTGTTTCTATATATCAATATTAAAATAGCAGTAAATAAAATCATAAAAGTAATCCATTTTACAATAGCTACCAAATAGAATAACATACCTTGAAAAAAATTTAGAGGTAAAGGATCTCTAAACAACAATAACAGAACTACAAAACACTGATGAAAGAAATTGATGACATAAACAACTAGAAAAACATTCCATACTCCAGGCTTAAAAGAAAGAGCTCAAAAAAAGAGCTCACCCCAAAAAAAGAGCTCAAATAGCCAAAACAATCTTGAGCAAAAATAAAAAGCCAGAGGCATCACACTACCTGACTTCAAAACATGCTACAAGGCTATAGTAATTAAAACAGCATGCTATTTGTATAAATATAGTCACTTGGACCAATGGGCAGAACAGAGAACCTAGAAATAAACTGACATATTCACATTCAGCTGATATTCAACAAAGCTTCCAAGAACTTACATTGAAGAAAGGACACCTTCTTCAATAAAAGGTGCTAGGAATACTGAATAACCCATATGCAGAAAAATGAAACTGGACCCCTATCTCTCACCACAAGCAAAGTATTCATCTCCTCAAGATACTCAAGATAAAGACTTAAGTATAAGATCCCAAATTTATAAAACTGCTAGAAGGAAACTTGGAAAACTCTTCAGGACATTGGTCTAAGTGAAGATTTTATGGCTAAGACCTCAAAAGCACAGTCAACAAAAACAACAAGAACAACAAAAATAGAAAAATGGAACTATAGTAAACTAAAAAGTTTCTGCACCAAAATAGAGTAAGGAAACAACCTCATGACAGGAAGAAAATGTTTGACAATTACTCACATGACAAGAGACTAATGTCCAGAATACACAAAAAATTTAAACTATTCAACAGTTTAAAAGAGTAATAATAATACCATTAAAAATGGGCAAAAGGCTGGGTTCAGTGGCTCAGCCTGTAATTCCAGCACTTTGGCAGGCTGAGGCAAGTAGATTGCTTGAGCCTGTGGGTTCGAGACCAGCTTGGGCAACTTGGTGAGACCTCATCTCTACAATAATTAAAAGATTAGCCAGGCATTGTAGCACGAGCCTGTAGTTCTGGCTACTTGGAAGACTGAGGTCAAAGGACACCAGAGCTCAGTCTGTCGACACTGGGGTGGCCATGAATGTGCCACTGCACTCCAACCTGGGTGAGAGAGTGAGACTTCAACTCAAAAAAAAAAAAAAAAAAAAGAGGGTAAAATATCTTGAATAGACATTTCTTAAAATAAGACATTACAAATAGCCAAAAGGCATAAAAAGTGTTCAACATCATTAATAATCAGAGAAATGAAAAATTCAAACCACAATGTTGTATCATCTCACCCTGGTTAGAATGGTAATTATTATTATTATTATTTTTTAAACACATAACAGATATTGGCAAGCGTGTCAGGGAAACTCATACACTGTTGGTCAAAATCTAAATTAGTACAACCACTATGAAAAACAATATGGAGATTACTCAAAAACAAAAATAGAACTACCATCTGATCCAGGATGCTCACAAATGAGTATCTATTTAAAGGAAAAGAAATAAATATATCAAAGGGATACTTGCATTTGCATGTTTATTGCAGCAGTATTCACAATAGCAAAGATACAGAATCAACCTAAGTGTTCATGAGTAAATGGATGGATAGTAAAAAAGTGGTTATACCAGTATGCAAATGGAATACTATCCAGCCTTAAAAAGGAATGCGATCATGATATTTGAACAACATGGATGAAAATGGAGGTAATTATGTTAAACAAATAAGCCAGGCACAGAAACACAAGTACTACATATTCTCACTCATATATGGAAGCTAAAAAACCTGATCTCATGGTCATAGAGACTAGAATGATACATACCAGAGACTAGGCAACTTGACTCAGCTAAGGGATTCCCAGATAGTTGGTAAAACATTATTTCTGGAAGTAACTGCAAATAAATTTCTGGAAGAGACTAGCATTTAATTCAGTAGACTGAGTAAAGATATCCCCTCATCAATGTGAGTGAGCATCATCCAATTCACTGATAATATAAATAAAACAAAAAAGGCAGAGAAAAGGAAAATTTTATTTTCTTGAGCTGAGATATCCATCTCCTCCTGCCCATAATGAGCTGTGTATTATCTGACTCACCAAATAATCCTTGAAAGCTTAAGCATCAAATGGATGTGGTATATATGTGACCAGCCTCCAGCAAGCCCAGAACGATAGGTAAATTACATGAATAATTGGTCCAAATGCCCATGACTTTCACTTCTCTCTTCCAGGTTACATCTGTGGCCTCATGGAGAGTTTCTTATGAAAAGTTGACAGAGAAAGAGAAGACTCAAACCTGTTTTACACCTGTTTCTGCACACTATGCAGGCACCAGAGCTATAGCCCTACAGAGAAATTGAAACACAGCTGAAGGACAATTATAGGAAATCCTCCCAGTGGGCAGAACTTCAGGCAGTATACCTGGGTTTGAATTTTCTTGGAAGGAGAAATGGCCAAATGTTTGATTATATACTAATTCATGAGCTGTAGCCAATGGTTTGACTGGATAGTCAGGGACTTGGAAGAAACATGATTAGAAAGTTAGTAACAAATTTGGGGAAGAGGTATGTGGATAGATCCCTTTGAGTGGGAAAAAATATGAAAATATTTGGATTCTATGTAAATGTTCACCAAAGGTTGACCTCAGCAGAGGAAGATTTAATCATCAAGCAGATAGGGTGACCTATTATATATATGCCAGTCTACTTCTTTTCCCAGGCACCTTTGTCATTTTCCAATGGATTTATGAACTAAGTGAACATGGAGGTAGGGATGGAGGTTATGTATGGACTCAGTATCATGACCTTCCACTCATCAAAGCTGACCCGGCTATGGCCACTGATGAGTGCCCATTCTGCCAAGAGCAGCAATAAACATTGAATCCCTGATATGGCTGTATGCTTCAGTGTGATCAGCGAGGTAGCTATCTTTTGGCTAGTTGCGTTCATTGAACAACTTCTGTCAGGAAAGAACCTCTGCTTTGTCCTTACTAGAATGGACATTTACTCTGCATACAAGTTTGCCTTCCCCCCACACAGTACAAGAATTTGCCAAGACTATCACCCATGAGTTTACAGAATATCTTCATGACTGTCATGGTATCCTACACAGCATTGATTTTTATTAAGGGGCTCTTTTGACACTCAGGTAAATATAGCAGTAGCACTATGCTCACAAAATTCATTAGTTATACTATGTTCCCCACCATCTTGATTCAACTGGTCTGTTAAAACGTTGGAATGACCTTTTTTAAGACTCAAGTTCCAGGGCTAGCTAGATGCAATTCCTTGCAGAGCTGGGTCAAGGTTCTATGGAAGAATGTTTACCTCTGAATCAGTATCTAGTAGATGCTTGTGTTTCTCTGAAAGTAAGGATTTATGGGCCCGGGAACCAAGAGGTAGAAATGGGACTGGTACCACTCACCATTGCCCCATTACCCCTAGTGACACTCATCAAAATTTCTGCTTTCTGTTTCTACACCTTTATACTTTCCTGCCCTAGAGTTTGAATTTCCAGAGGGAGGACTGCTTCCACCAAAAGGGAAAAGGATGATTCCACTGAACTAGAATTTAAAACTGACAATGAGCTACTTTGGACTTCTACTGTCTCTGGATCAACAGGCAAACAAGGGAGTAACTGTGCTGGCTGGGATGATTAATCCTGACTACCAAAGGAAAATTGGACTGCTATTCCACAATGTAGATAAAGAAGAGTATGTCTTAAATACAGAAGGTCCCTTAGGAATACTCTGTATTATCACACTCTGTGATTGAGGCCAAAAAATACTACAACAATCCAATCTAGGCAGGATTACCAACAGACCACACCATTCAGAAATGAAGGCTTGGGTCACCCCACTAAAGAAAGAATCGTGACCAGTTGAGATGCATCCTGAAGGCAAAGGGAATAATGAATGGATGATAGAAGAAGATATTTATAAATACAACCTATGGCTACTTAACAAGTTACAGAAATAAGAACTGTAATTATCATGGGTATTTCCCCATTATATTATTATGAATACCTTATGCTAATATATACATATATTAAGCAAAGATATTTGTTTTCTCTCTTCTCTTATTATCTTATTGTGAAATATAAGATATATTGGCTTTATATCAATATACAAGGAGAAACCCCCAAAACAGAATTTATAAAAATTGTGTATTTATTTTTACTTGTTTAAATTTCAGTCACCTTCAAAGTATTTGCTGTTTGATGCAGTACACCTACCAAGATACTTTTTCCACTGTTCAAAACAGTTTTTGAATTCGTCAATTTTGATGCCTTTTAGTGCTCTGTCATTTTTTTGTTTCAACTCTTCCACATCGGCAAAATTTTTCTTTTTTTCACCCAGGGAAACAACTACAAAAATAAAAAAAAAATAAAAAAACTCTCATGTCAGAGCAGGTAAATGGGGAAAGCACAGGGGTCATGATATTTTTGGTCAAAAACTGCTGAACATTCAGTACGATGTAGGCATGTGCACTCATAAATCTTCCATCATAAAATGGCAAACAGGTCAAAGAATGTCCAAAAATATTTTAATTGAATCCAAATGCAGCCTCTCACAGCAAAACTAGCTGATACACTGATACCAGTGGGTTCCTAACACTTACCTAGCAGGGGAAGCCTGTACTACCAGGAGTCTGCCCTCCAAAAGATAAATCTGTTTTTTTTTTTTTTTTTTGAGGTTCCCCCCTCATATACAGTCCCCAACTTATGATGGTTTAACTGAAAATTTTTCAACTTTATAATGGTATGAAAGTTATACACATCTGATATGTTCCTTGATTTATGATGGAGTTACAGCTTGATAAACCCAGAGAAATTTGAAAATATGAGTAAGTCAAAAATTCACTTCTGACTTAACATATAATGAGTTTATAGATACATAAACCCACAGTAAGTTGAAGACAATCTTATTGAAGTATCATTATTTTTACACCATAGTATTTAAATTATGAGATATCAAGAGAAGAGTAAAAATTACTCAAGGACTTTACCTCTGCTTCTAGAGATAAAATTAGTGTCACTTTGCTTGTGGGGAGGATAGTTGTATTATGTGAAACAGAATTATAATCTTGTTATTGTTTTTATTTAAAGATTAAGTATGGTTCAAAGAAATGCCTATGCACACAAAGGTATGAACTTGAGATTACTAATTTTATATGTCAACTTGATTGGACTAAGGGCTGCCAACATAGCTAGTAAAAACATCATTTTAGGGATTATCTCTTAGAGTGTTTTTGGTAAAGATTAGCATTTGAATCTATCTCTTAGAGTGTTTTTGGTAAAGATTAGCATTTGAATCAGTAGACTGGGTAAAGAAAATCCGCCCTCATACATAGGAATGGTCATGACCCAATCAATTGAGGGTCTGAGCAGAAAGGAAAGGCAGATTCTCTCTCTCCCTCTCTTTCTCTCTCTCCTGCCCTTTGACTTCAAACTTCTGCTTCTTGGGCCTTCAGACTTAAACATGGAGTTACATCATTGCCTCATATTGTTCTCAAGCTTTAAAAATTCGTCTAAATTACACTACCAGCTTTCATGGTTTTTCAGCTTGTAGATGGCAGGTGGTGAGACTTTTCTGCCTTAATAACCAATGTAAACCAATTTTCATAATATTTCTCTCTCTCTCTCTCTCTCTATATATATGTATGTGTGTGTGTACCCACACATGTATATTTATATGTGCATATATCTTTATATGCATATGCGTGTGTGTGCTGTAGTTATTGCTTTTACATTTTGGCAACAAATGTGACTGTTCTAGAAGAGTGGTTAGTGTTTCTGGATCATCTACCTTACAGATTTTAATCTAGAAACATATGGATATTTTACAACTTTGTGGTCAGATCTCTATGATTCTAACTTCTGCCATATCTTACCATCTCCCTGTTGTGTGTCTCTTCTCACCTTCATAATATATCTTCCCTAGACTCAAACTTTAGAACTTTATTCTTCCAACACTTCTATACCCACTTATGCTTTTCCTGCTATTTATTTCTAGGGGACCTCTGAAGCCTCTGTTCCATTAAAAAATGAGCAGTTACACCAAATAGCTCTTCTAAATAAATATGGTAATCACTTTTTGGCCTTAGCTAGAACTGGAATTTCAAAGAAGGAGTAAGTCAGATGTATCAAAATACTATCTCTCTTCTGTGACTTTCTAGGTCTGTGAAGTGTCCAGATTTCCACAAGATCCACAAAGAAGTTGAAATCACCCTTATACATGTGGATACTCCAGCCCACCACTGTTTTTATACCAATATTGTTTCCTTCCAGTATCAAAACATAGTTTTAAATGCAACAATTCTATTTATCTGTATTTTTATTATCAGTTAATGTAATATATGTTAATTGAGGACTTTGACAAATGGAGAAGTTGCCATGTGGAAGCTACTAGTGGAAACTCTTACTACACTATATTAATGTACATAACTAATTTTTTTTAATAGATCACTGTTTACAGATCCATGAAATTATCAAATATAAGTGCAACTTTATTCCATTCTTGTGGTCAAAGTCTGATTCTTGCTAGGGCTCTGAACTCTACTATCTAAGGTGATTTAATTATAACATTGTAGAACTAGATTGGAAGTACAAGATTGACCTACTACACCAAACTTCCAGGCTCAAACTACAGACTTAAAAACTCATAAGAGATCTCCCTTCTTGTTCCTTCAATCCATAGTCAATATGTGAAATGCTAAATCATGTCCTTAGATCTAAACTCTTTTTATTTCTGCCATTCTATGATCTAACCTAATACATTGTCCTTTTTTTCTGTGTTCTGGAAGAATTTCCTGCAATTTGTCATAACCATTAGTAAATATATCTGCTATTCTACACTATGCTACATTATAAATATTTATTATCTACTAAGTTTGTGAAATACAATGCATTTCCTTTATGGCACTTTTGAGTCTTCAGCTCTTAGCAAAGTCTCTGATTAATACTTGATCATTAATGCTTGTTGAAGAGTAAATAGGCAATCTACAGAATGGAAAAAAAATATTTATAAACTAAATATCAGACTAAGGACTAAAATCCAAAATCTACAAGGAATTAAAGAAAAATAACCCCATTAAAAAGTTTCAAAAGAAAACATATGAGTCAACCAACTGATAAAACATGCTCAATTTCACTGATAATCAGAGAAAAGCAAATTAAAACCACAATGAGATACCATTCTGCACCAATCAGAATGAATATTATTAAAAAGTCAAATAGTATATGTTAACAAAGATGCAAAGAAAAAAGAACACATGCACTGTTAGTTGGAATGTAAATTATTCCAATCTTTATAGGAAACAGTATGGAGATTTCAAAAAGAACTCAAAAAAGAGCTACCATTCAATCCAGCAATCCCAGTACTGGGTATATATCCAAAGGAAAAGAAACTATTATATCAGAAAGATACCTGTACTTGTATATCTATTGCAGCACGATTCACAATAGCAAAAATATGGAATCAATCCAAGTGCCCCTCAACAGTTGATGGGATAAGGAAAATGCAGTTTATAAAGTGTAGAATACTACTCAGTCATAAGTATAATCTCATGTATTTTATAGCAACACGGTAGAACTGGAGGCCATTTCCCTATGTGAAATAACTCAGAAACAAAAAGTCAAACACTGCATGTTCTCACTTGTAAGTGGGAGCTAAAAAAGGAGTACATGTGGACATATAGAATGGAATAATGGATGTCAGAGATTTCAAAAGGAGAGGGGGGTGAGAGCTGAAAACTTACCTATTGTGTACAGTGTTCACTATTTGGGTGATGGACACACTAAAAAATTAAACTCCACTACTATGGAATATGTGCATCTAAGAAGTTTGTACTTTTACCCCTTAAATTATAAAAATAACAAAAATATTAAAAATTAATTCTCATAGAAAAAATATTTAATATTTTTTTCTGAGGATTGTTTATAAAAATAGAAAGTTTGCAAATGCTCACAACACTATGTTCATCAGTTTTATTTGTGTTAATTAAGCAGAACTAATGAACCAATATTTATTCACATTGAGGCAATTTTCTTTGCCAGATCAGTGAGCAGTTCGCAAAGACAAAAAGTCACTAGACTCCATCATGGAATCTGTGTGTGTGGGGGGAGAGAAATTATACTTTTGTAAGTATGTTGTTATTCACACATACCACTATTGTTCTTTCAACAAAGCATTAGAAATGTACTGTATAACAAACAACTGCTACTGAAGATTAAATAAACTTTTTTAAAAAATCCCCAGCAGATCTTTTGCTCTTCTAAACAGGTATTTGATTAGTGATGCCAAGAGATAGTTTTGTAATATCACACAGATGGAAATGAAGTAGATAGTAAGGCTGAAAAAGAAATATAAGAACAAAAACTTTCAAAATAACCTGTTCTTTGTCATATAGCTCTCCACAACAAAGAATTAAGACTACTACGCTCAAATCCTCTTCTATCTCACTGACAAAATGATGGAACATAGTATAAAACCAGGGAGGATATATTCAATATAACTCACATATCATCAGTTCATCTCAGCAACAAAAATATGAGTTCTTAGAGTTAATGAAATCTGAAGAAAAAAACATATATAGTTCCTCTAAAGTTTATTTTACATATTTTCTATGTTCAACATCACCTCTAGTCTGACATTAATAATATAGAAGCATATGAAATAAATCAATTAAAACAAATTGAATTTGTTCAATTGTGACCCATGGATATCACAATAATGTTCACTTATTCTATAGCAGTACTTCTACACATGCATGTTGATTATCTCTAAAAACAAGATGAAATATATTCCTTGTAATTATGTCTCTGATAACATATTTATTTTTAAAAAAATTGATTTGATCACATTGTTTTTATGTTTGAACTCATATATCATCGTGTTATTTTCTACAAAAGTAAAATAATATAGTCAATAAATCAAGTGCAATAATCAAATGGAATGTAAAGTTTTAACTCTAAATAACTCTATAATGTTTGTCATGCATTTTTATATCTTCTCTCTAGCAATGTTCTTACCCTACTGAATAACACACATTCTTTCTTGATTGCTTTGTTTTCCATATGACTTTATTTAAAGCTGTATCAATTACTGTTACCATTGCGCTTTTATTATTTTTAATTTTCTACCCTGAGATAAATTTTAGTGATGAAACTGTGCTATATTATTTTTTTCAGTCTCCAACATTAGTAGCAGTACCTTATGCATGGTTAATGCTTGATAAAGAACTGCTGATTATTAAATTAAACTGCTATTAATAATATATGTCTCATTTATGAAGTAATGCAGAGAGGTGACAAAACAGTCCAAGAAGTGTGCAGATTTTTACTTAAGAAGACGTTGATATCCATAGTATAATCAAAATGATGAAGATCATATTGCTGAAAGATTTTTGATCATTTACAATTTTTAAACATGCACCCATATTCACTTAAAAATTAGCTACATTATTTATTTAAATATATTTGACATCAAATCAAATCAATACTTTTAGCCCCTTTCCTAAGATCAAGGTATTAAACTAGACATTGCTTCCACTATCAGTGTTGATACAATTAAATCAAGGCATTTAATGCTACACCACTTCAAAGGGTGCTTTATTTTTTTGAGTTGAAGTCTCACTCTGTCCCCCATACTGGAGTGCAGTGGCATGCTCCTGGCTACCGCATCCTCGACCTGCTGGGCTCCGGGGATCCATCCACCTCAGTCTTCCAAGTAGCCAGAATTACAGGCGCACTACCACTAATTTTTGATCTGTTGTAGAGGCAAGGTCTTGCCAAGTTGCCCGGGTGGGTCCCGAAACTGTGGGCTCAGGCAGTCCACTCGCCTCGGCCTCCCAAAGTGCTTGGACTACAGGCTGAGCCAGTGCTTTATTAATTGCTACTATACAAAGCAAAAGTCAAATCTTTTGGCAAAATTTCAGGTCAAAAAATGCCCACCAACAGGAGAAAATGCGTTTTATCAAATTATTTTCAACAAGAGTACAAAATCAAGGGGAATATAAGCTTATTTCCAAAAAGGAAACCATTAAATTTTCAACATATTTCCTAAGTCCATATAAGAAAATGATCAGAATATTTCATCCAAAAAAAAAAAAAACAACAAGTTTCACATAAGTAAAACTAGGTCATTCTGTCTAATTTGACTAATATAATACCATATATACATGGTAAATATTTCACATTGTTAGTTTCAGAGTGAAATTGTGTACAGATGTACATGTTAAATCTGTTAAATAAAATAAATTTCCTTATTTGTATATGGTCATAAACAACCAATTTTTAAAAATGCTTGTATTTTATTTTCCTTGTAACCTCATTTTTCTCTTTAAAGTTCAATCAATTGAAGAAAATTTCATAACATATACATACAGTACTCTCAAATAGTTAATTTGCTTAGAAATGCTGCAGAAAACATGCATTCTATCTTTAATGGCATTTTAACCAAAAAATGAGACGCCATTGTGGAGCCCAAATTTTACAAAAGATTCTGTTATAATGGGTAGTTCAGTATACAAACACACACACACACACTAGCCGGTTGAATATATATACAGTACATATGTATATATATGTGTGTGTGTGTGTGTATGTGTGTGTGTGTGTATGTATGTGTATATATATGTGTGTGTATATGTATATGTATATATGTGTGTGTGTGTATATATATACACACACACTCTGAAAGAGATATACATTCAAGCATTTACAGAAATATATTTTTTTAAATATTCCTTAATAAAAGGTGGGGCAACAAATTCATCAAGATGTTTGGATGTAATTTTTCCATAATGAGAAAAGAAAAAGAGATAAAGGAAAAAAGTTATGTAACATGCCTATATCACATAAATCGTAAATATCTTATATGTAAAATCAGATGTAATATTTGATGTGTATGAATATACAACTATTCATTTGCCATATGTTACATTTGAATAAGGGTTTTTGAATTATGAAAATCTCGTATTATTTTAAGAATGACCTTGCATAAAAAGTGAACATTTTTCCATTATGAATAGGTGTTTGAAATCTCCTTGACTTAAAATAAAATCAATAATAAATTGACAAACAGGAAAAAGCAAACCTTTTAAAGACATTGAAAGGATGTGGTCATTTTCTTATATACTTGTTCAAGGAACACAAGTCTTACTCTTCACTTAACACAAAGTTGAACGAATACCATAAAAAATGTATGGTGTTTATAAAAGTTAATAGCCATATGCCAAATATGCTGGCAAATGTAAGAGCAGAGTTAAAACAAAAGCCTCTTCCCCAAAACTTTTATTTGCTTCATAATCAACAAAAAATTTCTTAAGAACCTTTGAGGTTTTATTTCAGATACTTCAAGTTGTTTATTTTAGTGAGATTTAATGCATTACTTTGGAGAAATATGTTGATATTAATTAAGAAAGTTAATGAGAATATGTAAACAGGGATATACATATAAATACAATATACATATTTATTTATATATTGTATCCATTTACATCATGACTACAGAATTTAGAGAATATTAAATCTCTTTTCATTAACAAGGACTTTATAAAATTATCTAGCATCACTGCATGTATCCTGCCAGTACTACCCTTTTATATAAACAACATATTCTATTTTTTTTTTAACTCATGGAAGAATATTGGCCACAATCTAAGTCTAGATTTCTCTGCTTGCAATGAAAGAGTAATGCTAAAAAATTTGTAAGACAGTGAATTATAAATGTGTATATAACAGTTAGTATCTATGTTACATGTGGTAAAAATGCATTCTTCAATTGAAAAAGACAATCTCTCATTAGCTTGAATCCCTCATCAGATGAAGAGCTCAATTTTATTCAAGTTTCACCAAATTTGAAATACCTTTTAAAATCAAGTCATATATTACAGTTAAACAATCAAAGATGTCTTTTTTATTTGATAACATTGTAACAAGAACTGAATGTTCCTTTTATTTTAATAACACAAAATTTTCATCTCACTTAGTATTATATATTTAGGATAGTAATAATAGTAAAAAAATGAAATATCATTAAAATGAGAAGATTCATTATGTTCAGCTCCTTCATTCCAGACATTCCCTTCACATCTCTGATGCCCCAAATAAACTGATGGGAATAAATGTGGCATAGAACAAGAAGCACACAATTAGAACTCAGGTAACAACTTTACACGTATACAATTTCTTTTTAAAAAATTTTTATTATAAAGATGTGGGGTACAATTCAGGGTTAGGTATATAAACATTGATCATGCAGGTACCCTTGTTGATGAGGTATGCCCCTCCTTCCCCTAGCAGTTTCCCTCAACCGCCAATCCCTCCCCCCTCCCCTGACAGTTTCCCACTACTGCCAATTGCTTTCTTATAGTATTATAATTGTTCAAGGTCAGCTTATGAGTAAGAGCATGTGGAAGTCCGTTCTTCAAGACAAAAGTATAGTTTCTGACAAATTTTTCTTTCCTTCCCTTTCTCCCTTTCTTCCTCCTACTCCCCCTTCCTACCTCCCTTCCTCCCATCACTGGGTGCATATATTCTCATATATTCTTTATATTAAAAACATAAATTTAATAGCATGTATAAATATTCAAATTTAATAGCACTCATCAGCATTCATAAATAAAAAGTATCCTGTAATATGTAAATATTTGGGAAAAATTTTCATTTCTCTTATTTTATATGAGAGCTATATGGTATAAGTGCTTGAAAACATCTGCTAGAGAAAATATAGACTAATTCCTCATTTTACATATATAAGGAGTCTGAGGATCGAAAACTGATAGGAGATTCAGCAGGAAAATACTATTCCTTCTTATTCTTAAGCCAGTACTTGCTGTACTTCATTCTTATTCTTTTCATATTTTATTTTTACTTGTCTTTTTGATATCCCTAACTGCCAAATTTAATTACATAATTATCAGACTTTATTTTATTACACTTTATAATCATAGCACAGATCCCATCTCTTTAGTCATATCTGGTGCTTTGGCTGCTAATGTCTTCCAACCTAAATCTCTTGTGACACATTCCAGTTTGGCTTATGATTCAACCTTCATTTTACATGAATTTGAACATCATCATTTAATACAATTTGCTTAGTGGAACATTTCTTCAGCAGACTGTTGATAAAAATATCTTTGAAATTGCTCAACTATAGAAATAATCTTAATAAACTTGTGTTTGATGTAAATATTCAAGTTTCTTTAAAACAGGAATTCTTTAAGGCCTTTTAGATGAGACTAAATCACTAAAGGTGACATACCACGTGCAACATTTTTTTATTTTCTAGTGTGGTAATTCTTTTACTTTTTCAATAGTACATGCAACTTACGATCTTGATAACACATTTTGGGTAATGCTGTATTAAAAGAAAAACAATACTTTAAAAGTAGCTAATGTTATTTAATATTAGACATATTATGAGCTTAAAATATGTGTATCATGTATTTCATATGCCATTGTCAAATACTTGCAGAATCATCTGTGTCTAAGGGTGCTTTATATAGCACGCCAGCTGTAGTATTAGTGTTAGAAACCACAGGATTCAGGAAGGCCTCAACCTTATATACCTATTCATACACACAAGTATTTTGAGAATGAAGTGTCAGACACCTATGCATTTATTATAAAGGTTAAAGGTTATTTAATTATCAGACACTGTTCCAGTTGCTTTACATATATGATTTCACTGGAAAAATCTTTATGTGGTAGCTGTTGTCACAACTCTATGTGATTATCTCCGCTTTGTGTAGGAGAAAAAGAGCTTCACAGATATAAAACTGATCATTTAAAATCTCTTAGATTACATGTGGTAGAACAGGACTTGAAAGTAGATCTCTATGAGTCTATGGTTTATGGTATTTTCATTGGACTCTTTCAATATTCTGTGAAAAAGCAATTAATCATAATACCTTAAAGGAAATACAGAAATATTAAACCCTTCAATTAATATGTATTTGTTTTTATACTAACTACTGCAAATCTAAAACATACAAAATAGAATGCACATATTTATATATATTAGGTCTATCTTAGGTACATATTAGATCTATATGTAAGATATAATGAATAAAATACAATTATATATAATTTTTGAAAAGTAATATCAATTCTATCCTTATTATATATATACTATTTTGGAAAGGAAATAACATGTAAATAAAATCTCTTCAGTAAGCACCAATGATTGACACATTCTAAAATTGATTCCTTAAAATTATGAAGAATTTCATTACAAATGGCAGATGATAGGATCCCATACCTTGAAAACCCAAGAGAATCTGTCAAAAATCTTCTTGCACTGATAAATGACTTTGGCAAAGTCTCAGGGTACAGAATCAATGTGCAAAAGACAGTTAAATTTTTATACACCAACAATAAACAGGCTGAGAATCAAATAAAAAGCACTCAAATCACTCCATAAAATATAAAATAAATAAATATAAATAATATAAATAAAATAAATGTAAAATAAAAACTCAAATCGCTCTATAAAAAAGATACCTGCACACATAGGGTTATCTCAGCGTTGTTCACAATAGCAAGAACCTGGAAACAACCATGCTGCCCATCAAAAGAGAACTGGATTAAAAAAATGTGGTACATATACACGATGGAATACTACGCAGCCATAAAAAAGAACAAAATCATGAATTTTGCAGCAACCTGTATGGAACTAGAGTCTATAATACTGAGTGACCTCTCACAGAAACAAAGATCCGAGTATCACATGTTCTCACTCATATAATGGACCTTGAACATCCAATGTAATACTATAAGAAAATGACTGACGGTACTGGGAAACAATGGGGGGGAGGGAGATGGGATTAACTAGCAAATATCTATCTTGGGTTGGGGAAACACCTCTTATCAACAGGGTGCCTGAATGAAACGTAATTGTACACCTAACCCTTAACTGTACCCCACGAAACCATAATAAAAAATATTGATTATGAAAAAATAAAAATTTAAAAATTAAAAAAAAAAGCACAATCTCATTCACAATAGCGCACACACACACACACACACACACACACACACACACACACACACACACACAAAGAAATACCCTGGAATCTTCCTAGCTAGAGAAGTGAAAGATCTTTACAATGAAAACTACAAAGCCAGGCTCGGTGGCTCAGTCTGTAATCCCACGCCTTTGGGAGGCTGAGGGGAGTGGATTGCCTGAGCCCGCAGGTTCGAGACCTGCCTGGGCAAGTTGGCAAGACCTCATCTCTACAATAAATCAAAAATGAGCCGGGCGTGGTAGTGCGCGCCTGTAGTTCCAGCTACTTGGAAGGCTGAGACGGAAGGATCACTGGAGCCCAGCAGGTCGAGGCTGCAGTGGCCGGGAACGGCCACTGCACTCCAATCTGGGTGACAGAGTGAGACTCCAACTCAAAAAAAAAAAACCCCTACAAAACATTGCTCAAAGAAATCCAAGAAGACACAAACAAATGGAAAAAATATTCCATGCTCATGGATTGGAAGAATCAACATTGTTAAGATGTCCATCCTATCAAAGGCAATCTGCAGACCCATTGCAACCTATCAAACTACCTACCATCACTCTTCTCAGACCTGGAAATGGCAACACAGAAATTCATACAGAAACAGAGAGGACCACAAATAGCCTAAACAATCCTCAGCAAAAGAAACAAAGCAGGAAGTATCATACTTCCATACTTTAAACTTCATTATAAGGTTACAATAATCAAAATAGTTTAGTATGGGTACAAGAACAAACATACCAGTGGAACAGAATAGAGATATCAGAAGCAAAATGTCGATTTCTCAACCAACTCATCTTTGACAAAAACCATCAACCACAACCACTGGGGAGAGGCGACCCTATTCAGCAAAGGGTGCTCGGAAAACTGGCTGACTGCATACAGAAGAATGAAACAGACTCTTACCTATCACCATAAACAAAAATCAATGCTAAATTGATCAAAGACCTAAACATAAAACCTCATACTATATGAGTCTTAGAAGAAAATGCAGGAGATAGCCTTTGGAACATAGGAATAGGTAACCAATTCTTGATCATAATTCCAAAAGTGTATCCCATAAAAAATGAGATAGACAAGTGGGACCTCATAAAACTGAAAAGTTTTTGCAAAGCAAAAGAAACCATCAAGAGAGTGGGAAGACAACCCACAGAATGAGAAAAAATATTTGCTAACGGTATATCTGACAAAGGCCTAATATCCAGGATCTACAAAGAACTCAAATGAGCCAAAAACAAACAAACAAACAAACAAACACCAGTAAGATGAGGGCAAAAGACATGAACAGACACTTCTCAAAAGAAGACATACAAACAGTCAACAGACACATGAAAAAATAGCCTCACTAATAATCAGAGAAATGAAAATCAAAACCATATTGAGTTACCATGTACCCCTAGTAAGAAAGGTCATCATTAATAAATGAAAAAACAACAGATGCTGGTGGGGATGCAGAGAAAAGGCAGTGCTTCTACACTGTTGGTTGGAGTGTAAATTAGTTCAACCTCTATGAAAAATAGTGTGGCAATTTTTAAAAGAACTAGAAATTGACCTTCCATATGACCCAGCAATCCCCCTTCTGAGAATATACCCAGAGAAACTCAAATCACTCTGTAAAAAAGTTACCTTCGTTGCATGTTTGTTAGCACTATTCACAATAGCAAAAATACAGAAACAACCGTGCTGCCTATTATAGAAAATGGACTAGATACAAAAAATGTGGTATATATAAATGGAGCATTATGCAGCCATAAAAAAGGTCACAATTATGAACTTTGCAGCAACTTTGATGGATTTAGAATCTATCACACTCAGTGATCTATCACAGAAACAAAGATCTGAAAACCACACATTCTCATTCATGAATGGTTTCTGAACATTTATCACAATACTGTAAGAGGGATCAGCAGCAGCAGGACACTGCCAGGGGATGGCTGGCCATGGACAGGGCAGGGGAGAGGGATGCATTACATCACTAAGAGTAAATGATCTTAGGGGAAGTGAGGACCAGTGGGAGGACTAAATTTCACCTGTACGTAGAGCACTTATGTACCTAATCCTGACTTGTATCCCACATCTAGTTTTTAAAAAAGGAAATATAATCATCAAACACTATTACTGGAACTGTAAAAGCTGGATAGGAAAGATGCAATAAATTATGCATAGGTATCAAATATGAGTGCAAAATTTGATTATAATGACACTAATATCTAATGATATTTTTGAAAATCAGAAAATTCTTTTGCAGCAAATATTTTATTTATTAAAACTGAACAAATGAAACAAAAAAAAACTTGAATACTGAAAATTTTTTATTTCTTCAGGATGTTGGATGTTTCAGAGAAAAAATATTACACTTCCTTCAGTCCAAAGACATGGTTTATGAATAAAAAATATCTCTTTCATACAGATTCTAAATTTCATTAATCTTTTCATTTACTAACAGTTCTCACCTGCTTATCAATGCATTGTATATTTCAATTATTTTTATTCTCCTTTACTCTTACTTTCCTATTTATGAGGACTGTACAATTATTATTTTACCTAGTACTCATGAATTTAATTATCACCAAGAAGATTCTCATGGTTCATTAAGGATTCAGTTAAAACATCAAAGATGTTAGAAGAATTGCTAACATTTACCTAATGTAAAGTGTGTTGTATATATTAATCCTTCTATACAAGTACTAGTATTAGTCAATTTATAAATGATAGAACTGAGGTGTTGATATACAGCAAACCCACGGTCACGTGGCAAATATGTTTTAAAGATTGTAATCAAGCCGGCTTGGTGGCTCAGCCTGTAATCCCGCGCCTTTGGGAAGCTGAGGTGAGTGGATTGCCTGAGCCCGCAGGTTCGAGACCCGCCTGGGCAGCGAGACCTCCTCTCTACAATAAATCAAAAAATCTTTTTTTTTTTTGAGTTGGAGTCTCACTCGGTCGCCCAGACTGGAGTGCAGTGGCCGCTCCCGGCCACCGCAGCCTCGCCTGCTGAGCTCCGGCGATCCTTCCGCCTCAGCCCTCAAAAAACCAGCCGGGCGTGGTAGTGCATGCCTGTAATTCCAGCTACTCGGAAGGCTGAGGCGGAAGGCTCGCCGAGCCCAGCAGGTCGAGGCTGCAGTGGCCGGGAGCGGCCACTGCACTCCAGTCTGGGCGACAGAGTGAGACTCCAACTCAAAAAAAAAAAAAAAAAAAAAGATGGTAATCACATCTATGTCTCCTCTTTTCAGACATTGGTCTCTGACTCTTCTATTCTGACTTAGCGTGGGAATAACTGAAATGTGAGCACAGCAGCAAAAGTCTCAGACTTTACATTTTAAAGATTTATTTTAAACAAGTAATCTACATATATATATATATTTTAATTTTTAAAAAATTTTTAAAAATTTTTTATTATTTATTTTTTTGAGTTGGAGTCTCACCCTGTCTCCCAGGCTGGAGTGCAGTGGCACACTCAGGGCCACCCCAGCATCAACCCACTGGGCTCCAGCAGTGCTTCTGCCTCAGCCTTCCGTGTAACCGAAACTACAGGCGCATGCTACCACTCCTGGCAAATTTTCTAGTTATTGTAGAGACGCGGTCTTGCCAAGTTGCCCTGGTTGATCTCGAACTCTCAGGCTCAGGCAATCCACTCGCTGCCTCAGCCTCCCAAAGTGCTGGGATTACAGGCTGAACCACCAAGCCTGGCCTAGTCTATAAATTTTTAACAAGGTAAAAATAAATAGGAAATCAAACTGCAAACAAATCTTAAAGTGGTATTACACAAAATATTATGCAAACTAATAATGTCAAAAAATCATAAATAAAATAAAAGTTGAGATTTTCAATATACTATCTCTAAAATTTGTTTCAAATAAATTTGTTCCAAATGACTATTGAGTTTCCTAAATTGCTCACTTATATTTATGTTTCTAAAAACGTATATCCCCCACATTAGCTAGAATTAGTATGATAATATTACCAGATATTCTTATCTTTTGAAAACATGGACTCTTGTTCATGACAAATAATTGTAACATATCTTAAGAAGGAAACAAGTCTGAACTGGCATCATTAAGCAATTCTTTCTACTAATGTTAGAATAAAAGCTGGTGTCTCGGCTGGAAGCCAGCTAGCTGCCAGTGCTTACTTCCCTTCGAAGAATGAAAAAATAAGTTAAATGATCAGGGTTTTAAAGGTCTATGGGAGTTCAATATCTTTGATTTCTCTACTTTGTTTTTTCTCAGTCACTAAAGTAATCTACTTGGATTTTCTTTTATTGCATTCTGGCAGACTAAATGTCTAAATTGATTGTCCTAGTAAAATGTACATATATTAATACTGGATAAAACATCTGTTTCTCAAATCTTGAATATATGCCTACATATACTGGCAAGAAAGTAAGGGAGACCAAGTCTCTGGACTAATGGTAAGAGTCACAGAGGTATATGAAGCCATAAAGTTGGTGTCTGCCTAGAAGACATTTGTTGAGTCACTGAATTTGAGTATTAATTTTTGTGGACCCTTAATTCTGGGACCTCAAAAAGTTGCTTCCTCAGTGCATGGTTAAACTAGAAACACACTATTCTTCAAAGCAGAGAAAAATAAAATCCTTTCTGAAAATTCAAAACAAGTGTGAAAACCAGAATGCACATGGGTATAAAATGGCTTAGGTTCTCTCTCCTCTCTGGGTTCCAAAAGAAATATGAATGCAAGAGTGCAGTTTTAAAAAGTCAAATTTCATTAGAGCTTTCAGATATCTGACAAAAATAAAGCAAAGGTTTTCTGGAGAACTGTATCTTCATCTCAAGTGTCAAGGAATTTCCACAGATTTTTTTTTTTCTAATTAACCAACTAACATTTAAAAAAATCACCAAACACGAATGGAAATAAGACACTGAGCGAAAGCCATCTGAAACAAAAGACAGAAAGAATGCTCTAAGAATTGCAGGAATTAAAAGTATGAGCAACAGAAAAACATATTTATATTTTAAGAAAGAAAAGTTTTGACAATGTTATTAAACATAAATATATATATATACATATGAATGAAATCAAAACTGATACAAAAGAAAAACACAAGGTTTGAAATTGAAAACTCAATGGATGGGTTGAATAGCAGATGATACAAAGTTACTATAATATTGTAAGATAGTATACTACAAGACAAAGAGATGGAAAATATGAAAGAAAGGTTAAGAGATGTGCAGTCAAATAAGTCAAATGATATATCTAATCCAAGTTCTAGAGGTAGAAAAGAATGGAACACAGGCGAGATGTGAAGGAATTTCCAGATATAGCAAAAATAGACCAATCCACAGATTTTAAAAATCCAACTGAATTAAACTTCATGTTAGAAATTCATATTTTTAAACGTTATCTCTACAAAAAGTCCTCAGCTATAAGTTGTGTGATTCTTTGTAATCGTTTGAATATATTCACAGCATAACTTCAACTGTTTAATGAAAGACATTAAGTGAAAATAAGACCAAGAATTGTTTTTAATTAAGAGTAAAAATAAGCCGGGTTTGGTGGCTCAGCCTGTAATCCCGCACCTTTGGGAGGCTGAGGTGAATGGATTGCCAGAGCCCGCGGGTTCGAGACCCGCCTGGGCAACTTGGTGAGACCTCATCTCTACAATAAATCAAAAATTAGCTGGGCGTGGTAGTACACGCCTGTAGTTCCAGCTACTTGGAAGGCTGAGGCAGAAGGATTGCCATAGCCCAGCAGGTCGAGGCTGCGGTCTCCGGGAGCGACCACTGCACTCCAGTATGAGCGACAGAGTGAGACTCCAACTCAAAAAAAAAAAAAAAAAAGAGTAAAAATAAATGTTGCTCTATTTTGAGCTAACAACTCATATCTTTATTTAACTTATTCTTCCCATCATGCCTTTTATTTACATGACTAAACTTGTTAACATAGTCACAGCATGATTCTTAGATGAACATGAATTTAAAACACTACTAAAAAATAACAAATATAAAATAAAAACTATCTCTTTAGCCATTTTTTAAGATATTTTTCTCTTCTGTGTTTATTCAAACATCTGAAGTCCAGTTATTCAAAAACATTATATGAGAAAAAAATAAATGTGACAATTTCACATTTATGTTAATATTAAATAATATGAATTTGAGAATTCATGTTTTAATTTAAATATATCTCAAATTTGACTAATTATTTAATTTTTATAATAATTTTAAAATATCGGGTTTATTATTTTTAGGAGACTATTTTTCAGAAAATACATTTGGCAATTGAGAAATTACAAAAAGTTTTATGCTTCGGCCTTCTATTTTTTTTGCAAATTATCTGTACTCTAAAAAAAAAGAAACAAAAAATTCAAGATGTGATAAGGAAACAGATAGCAAAATAAGTGAAAACTTAAGCACAGTCAGGCAATATTCAGACTTGATTTGTTCAATTGTGACTTGTGAAGTCAAATTTGCACCTGTCTTGGGTCTGTCAGGGTTGACAGGGGACCCTGGAAGTTGAGCTTACACACTTTACAGAGTTGTATTATCAACTAATAATATAACATTTGACATGTCACCATTTCATGGTATGCTGAAGTCTGATGAAATAAAAACCACTAGCATGTACAACAGAATAATTTACAGTTTTCAAATGCCAAAGTCTTTCTCTTTCCCACACTCTCACCTACCACCATGTGACCCTTTGAAATATATCACTCACTGATGGATAGGTAGAGGGAGAAAAGGATTCTGAGTAAAGAGACTGCATTTTTCCCCCCTGAATCCATGTGATTCTTAACAAATAGTATGACTACTTAGTTGGTCTCGATAAAATATCTGAGGATCTCTTTTTCTGAACATCTTTTGACTTTAAACTTGGTGATAACATACAGATTTTACAGGCAGTTACATTATTTTTTAGAGAAGCTAAAAAGCCTTTGATACTCTGTCACCTTGAAACAGAGGAATGAACAGAGGAGTCCTCAGAGCCCTGCCTTGGAACCCTGCCACTGTGTGATGGCAGCTGGTGATTAATAATCTTCAATGAAGCAGGATTAGGCAAATTCACAAACTCCAGGATTCTAACAGTCAAAATCAGTATAAGCTAATTTTAAATAGTCCTTAACATGGGCAAACATTGTACAATCAGCTATTTTCATAGTATATGATAAAAGAGCTATGCAAGACATACATCCCATCCAATTCATAATTCCTCAGACACCAAATTTTAACATCATCCTCCAATAACCAATTCTTTCTAATCATTTCATTTTTTTCCCAGAAAACAGGTGTTTATCAACTGCTCTGATATGATACACTCATGAAGTTCTTATGCAAATTAATATTTATAAATTGATGTTTATATGACAGACCAGATGCAATAAACTGTTGTTTAGTAAAGAAAATTATTTTATAAAGACGAATTGGTAGCAACATGATGTACTTGAAACAACTGAAATATCAAAGATAATTTGCAATGATTGAAAATATATTTCAAAATGTGATTTGTGTTGAAGGTTTTGAAATGTTCTTTAGTAAAATTAGTTTAAAATATTATATTTTTGCAAGGATATTTTATAAGTGAAATTATTTTCAACATTTTAATGTAGTTTCTCGTCTAAAGGTACATAGCAAAACTGTACAAAATTTTTTTTAAAGTGTCATTGTATCCTATAGCTCAACTAAAATAAGAACAACACAAAATAAACCCACAAACCCCAAATCCTTCAGCAAAAAGGACCCTTTCCCCAATAAAAACTGAAACAAAACAGAAACTCAAAAGAGTGATTCTCTTTTCAAGCTAAAATTTTCTCTAAGAAACTCATGGGAAATAAGCAGAAGTATTTCTATACTAAAGCCTTATAAATAAATAATAAAGAAATAAAACTTCAGCAGTGAATATACAGTAAATATACCCAAGTTACTAATTTTCAAGTGTCTGAGGGCAACTGAAAACATATCTTTAGTCTCAGGTATACACAATAACGACCCAGCTCTTCCTTTAGCCATCGTAATTAGATAACAAAAGCCTGAAGTCAACCTCAAAGTGGGCTCACTCAAATGTCCTGCTTATTTTCAGGCAATAAATACAAAGTATGTTTGTGCCTGAGGATTTTTACCACTGTTTCTTTTTATGTCTGGAAACTTTGGCTCAAATACCAACCAAACATAGTAATTCAAAACAATTAAGTATTCTCACCCAGATCCCTGTGGCTCTACATCACAAAATCACCACACACTTGGCATTCTTGGCAGCTCTTGACACAGTGGCTATGGGTCAGAACTAAGAAGATCTGGCAATGCAGTTAGGGGAAAGCGTCTTTGTTGCAGCTGCCAACACTTCTGTCTGACTCAGTGAATCAATTTAAATCTCTCAGTCTCTCTCTCTCTCTCTCTCTCTCTCTCTCTCTCTCTCTCTCTCTCCAAGGAACACCTGTGATTTAAAGTTCAATTTTAGATATTACCCATATTGAAATACAAGATTAGTGACTTTATTAGTTTTTTTGTTTGTTTGTTTTAACTTTTCTCTAAGACATTTTCCTTGCCACTTAGTTTATTTTTATCTTATTACAAATGCATTAATACGTGTACTTCAAGCACTGCTTTGACTATCTTCATTTCCTGTGTCCATATCTTCACAAATTAGTGCTTTTCCAAGCAAATATTTAAAACGTTAATGGGTGTTAGTAATTTGTCGTCCAGTATTTCTTCCTGAATTGTGTATTTCTATACTTTCTTTTATATTTTTGCAGCATCATAAAGAGACTTCTTGGTTACACTTGAATACAGCATGAATTTTTCAAGTGTAAAAGGGCACATGTGCCAATATCCTGGAGTGTTAAGCAAATGAAGTACTTTGTGGCAGATACATCCCTGGGAGTTTTTTGCTTGTTTTTTTTTTTTTTTTTTTTTTTTTTGAGTTGGAGTCTCCAAGCTGGAGTGCAGTGGCATGCTCACGACCACCAGTGTCGATATGCTGGGCTCAGGTGATCCTTCCCCCTCAGCCTTCCAAGTAGCCGGAACTACAGGTGAGTGCTACCACACTCGGATAATTTTTCATTTTATTGTGGAGATGAGGTCACACCAAGTTGCCCAGGCTGTTCTCAAACCCATAGGCTCAGGCAATCCTCTCACCTCAGCCTCCCAAAGTGCTGGGATTAAAGGCTTGAGCCACCAAGTCCAGCCCCTCTGGAAGTTTTAAGAGTGCCCTAGGAACAATAAAGTTACAATGTTTGGCTCTGCCACAATTCTGTTATACCTTGGAAAACATTTAAAGTGCAAATTTAAAAATTTGTAGAGAATAAATAACATCTAAGACTCTTCTGTTCTTTTATATTGCTGTATAGCAATATAAAAGAACAGAAAGACAAGATAAACATGACCAAATTTTTAAAAAGAGAAAGACAAGATAAACATGACCAAATTTTTTCTCTTGTGAAACTGACTATCTTTTTGGTGAACTCATGTAATGACAATGCTAAGTTGTCCAGAATCAGATAAATAAGTCAGTAGAATTCAGTTGACTTGGCCTTGACTAATATTTGGATAATCTCTATGTATTTAGAGAACCTTTAGCTAGGTTTAGAATAAACTGTTAAGTTTTCTTTTTAACTTTTTAGTAAACATAGTTGTTATGCCCAAATGTTTACTCTATGGACATTCTGGCTCTTTGAAAATGTAACTACCCAAAAATCATTATTCAATCTTTTCAAAACATCAAACTTGTAAATAATACAGGCTTTATCATGGATAACTGAGTGATTTTTTTTTTTTTTGGTTCACAAAACCATTTGTTCATATTATTCTATCATATCATAACTAATGGATTAAGAATAGTGAAAACAGAGGAGAGGCAGAAGGTATAGACATATAAAACAGGATTTAGAAATTCATTATATGTAGTTTAACAAAAAAATTGCTGCTATCTAAAACAAAATTAGGTAACTCTGTCTCAAACTCCCTCACTCAGTTTTGGGGGGATTTTTTCTTTTGCTGTATCTCCCAGGAGTTCTGACTTGCACCACTTGCTCTTTTACAGGCAGTCTATTTTTCCAGATTTCAGCTGTTTGTAAAACTATTTGTAAAATTACCAAAAGGCAATGTTTTAAGTGTCTCAGTTTATGTAGGGGACTTGATGTTTTATCTTTCTCATCAATTCAGGTGTCCTTCTCAGTTACTGTTTTTCTTTTTTAAATTATAGATATGTGGGGTACAAGTGAGGATTAACTATATAAGTAGGCTGCATGCAGATGAAGTTTGGGCTTCCAACTGGCTCTCCTTTCCCTTGAAGGGGATCTGGTACCCTTTGTATTGTCACATGGCCCCCATCCTCCTTCCCTCCTTCCCTCCCCTAGCAGCGATCAGCAACTGCCCTGTGTTCATGGGATTATTGCTAAGGGCCCACTTGTGAATGAGAACATATGGTATTCAGTTATCTGTTTTATCAGTTACTGTTTATACCGTTGTATTTTAATATTCTTTTCTGAAATATTTTGGCAATACATGATTTTACTTTGCTATAGATACAGGGGTAATATTAACTGGAATTCTAAAATCATTTTGCCATGCCATAAAGGAGAAACATTTTGAAAACTATTAATTAACCAAATCTACTTAGTAGGTGTGTCAATTATTTTCAGTGTATACATTGCAATCATGATCTTTGAATTCCTAAGGGAATAAAAGGTTAAGAAAGGATGCAAAACACAAAATTAAAAACTTTTTCAAGGGTCAAATAAATAGGTAAACTGGTTCCCTTTTTTTAATAATTATTTATTTAGAAGATTAAAGCTAGAGAAAGTGTCTTCTAGTTATATGTGATAATTGTCTAATTTCAATAACAACTAATTGTACTAGCAAGGATGCTAAAAGGAAAAATTTTAAGGTCATGTTTAGATTTTATAATGCAAAGTCTTCAAACTTAAATGACCTTTCAACCAGTGAACACATAGAAAGTATTTGAAATTCTCAACATCAAGAAAATAGGTTTTAGATAGAACAAAGCATTCATTATTTCTAATGATCATTAAAAACTGGAAGTCTTCAGCCTTTTAAATGTCAAGATATATTACTTGTGAAGGATTGGAGTAACACAAAAGGTTTTCTTGAGCTGGAGAAAAAAATTGAACACAAAATCAAGCATATCCAATATCTTTAAAAAGCTATTAAAACATTCATTTAAAAGTGTTCTTTTATTAACATTCTCTTGCAATGAGATAAAATCCACATATCTTAATTTAGATTCCAGATTTTTCTGACACCACATTTGACAATATACTAAAAATCTGTTCACTCTTTATTTTTTTATACAAAGTTGGAAATGGGTAAAAGCAGATATCACACTAAAGTTGCTTAAGATTAAGAAAATATTTTTTAAACTATTGTTCAAATCAAATAAAAACTCTACTTAAAATAAACATTTCAGTGTAAAAAGGCTTGGCAATTTCAGCAAAACTCGGAAAAAAACAAAACAAACAACAACAAAAAAATTTAAGTACAAAGGGCACTTCTCTATCACAATCACAGAATTTCTCATCAGAAAAATATGTTATAGAGTACAGCCTAACCTCTTATTTATAGGTGAAATAACAAGTGTTTCCCCCAACTCCTGTCTAATGACAAATGATTCCAGAACTCAGGAAATCAGCACTAAACTCTAGGTCTTTGCATTATAACACATTCTAAATTAAGGTTTAACCACCAATCAGTCCAACCCTGAATCTGCTCTCTACTCTTCCTACTGGTGGTATATTGACTTTTATCTAAGTTCCATACTTTTTGGACTATTTCTTTGTTATCTGAGGTATTATTTTGATTACCTTAACTTCTAAAGACTATCAAATATTTACAATTCTGGAACTTTTCATGAACATTACAAAATTCTTTGCTTCAGGAAGACAGATAAATATGAAATAACATAAAAAGAGAAAGATCTTTTCTTGCTTTTTAAAATTATTACTCACTGTGTAAAAGAAAATAATTCTTTTCTGGAACATGATAAATCCTTCATATAAGAACTTTGAAACATCTCAGTTTGGAATTTCAATGCACAGAGTACATTGATTAAGCCCACATGGACGTTGACTCTAATTGCACTATAGTTAAAAATAGTCTAAATTAGAAAACATATAGTATCTTACTAATTTTTCCAGCCTCTATAATGTATTTTCTTCCTACCTCACTCTTTTATCATTGATTAATCCTATCAGAATAAAATGCCTCATTAGAGGAGACAGCCTATTAATTTTATAAATATCTACATTTTGTTAAGAGTAAAAAGAAGACACACTTCAAGCTCTAAAGAAGTTTAGACTTTAGTGAACTGAAACCCCAAATTATGGATTATAATATAAGAAAATGTTTCCAGCATTATTAAGTATAGGGTGCTATGGATAAACCAAAGAGAGGAAACCCTAGGACAACACATCAGGTTAAGGAAAGCATGTGTATATACAGGATGCTTGAGCAATTATTAAAGAGTGAAAAGATTTTACTGGAGCAGAAAAAAAGAGGAGAATTGTTCTTGCAGAGGAAGCTACAAGTCCCTTTACAAGTAGAAAAGGAAAAACATAATTGAAGCAGAAAATGATGATTCTAGAAACTCTAACTCATTATAGTATAACATAGAATACACACAAAGATGTGATGAAGCATAAGGATGAAAAAATGAACCACGCAAACATCAGGGTAGCCATTTAAAAAATGTTCTGTTTACTCAAAACATACATAAACAGAGCAGTGGAAAATGGCTAAATACTATTAAAAAGTAATTGCCTTTTATCCTATTCTGCAAAATGACAGCTGTCTAGACCCAAGATTTTGTAGTGTGAACTTGAACAATATTACAAGTTTGGAAATGTTTCCAACACCAATGAAATACTATTTTATCACAGCGTTATAATCATCTACACTCAGAAATTATTCTAACATTACTTCTCAAATGAATTCCAACAAACATTACACTTAAATTTAAGAAATACTGAAGTGAAGAATGTTATAATTACTTTCATTGTGCTATTGTGAATAAAACCTACACTTTTATTTATGCTCTATGTTCTTATAAAAAGAGAACAGGAAAAAATTCAGAAATATTTTAAAATATGTACTCTAGTTATCTTGATGATCTAATATTCAAGTGTTAAAATGCAAAAAATCTCATTTTTATACATGACTAGAATGTATTTTTCCAAATACATACTACCAGGCTTATATTTTTTCTATTCATCATCTTTTTAATATATTTTTACAAACCCGTAACAGGTTTTCTGGCTAAGGAGAAGAAATTGTGTCTGACAGTAGAAAGCATGCTATATCCAATTCCATTTTTCACCTCTTTCCCCTTCATTTTTGACACCTTTCTGCAAATCTCAGTGCATAATTGAATATCTCTGGATGTTGCGCATGAAACATTTTGAAATAGTTCAATAGGAATGATTTATAGCAATATATAAGATGACAGGTGTACTGAGAAGATTTGAAATGATCATATGTGGTGTAAATACTAAGATAAAACACCTGACACCACAGTACTATTTATTAACATCCCAAGAGATTAGATTTCATCAAGATCTTCAGACTCTGACACCTATATATTTTGTATATCTCAGGGTATAAGACTGACATTTTTCTTAGCACATCTAAGAGATACAATTTTTTTAATGAGTTGATAAAGTATACTTTAATGACAACAAATTATTATTTCCACTGTTTAACTTAATATGGATCAACACATACAAAGGCATTATGAAATATTAACTATTCCTCATTTTGTATTAATATATTTTCTTCAGTACTAATTTTATTTGTTGAGTTTTGGGATTGTGGATAAAACTTTTAAGAAGCATCAAATGATATTTCTGATTAAACATTGAAGGACTAATATCAAAATGTTTTGCTTTTAATTCTCCAATGGCCACCTCTCACCCCACAATTAATGGCATAGACTAAATAAAATTCTAACACACAAAGAAAAAGTGGAAAAAAATCTGCTTAAAAGAGAATCAAATATTTCAAATGATTTGGAGACTAGAATAGCAGCAACCAACTTAGTAAAATAGAATCAATCTCATAATAAATGTGTTCAAAAGAAAGAACAATAATAAGAGATTCAATTTGTTCTCAGAGAACCCTACAGCCTGGAAGAATTAGCCCCATGGAAGTTATGGGTGTAAGCACAGAAGAAAGCATAAATATTTGCTGAAAATTTATAAACAGAGCAGTGGGAGATTTTCAGTGTCTTTCTAAATCCTTCCCTACTGGATCCTTTTCCTTGCTATCGTTATAGGAGAATGCTATCTGGGGAAAATAAATGTGATATGCTCAATATCGTGGGCACCAGAAGGAACCACACACTTGCTCCTATTGGCTCAGGAGAAACATTTTTTATGCCTTTAGAATTTGGTAGACAATTATTAAACATAGCCATTATTAGAAATTAAATTATATAAACTTTCAATTGAATAAATTATATTAAGGATAAAGATGATAAAATAAAAACTCTCAATGACCCTAAATATTTTACTATTACTGTTTCTCTTATGCATATCTTATCAGTATCTAGATGGTGAAATCCTATATAATAATTTATCAATACTACATCATGATATGCTACTGCACATCTTTTCTTTTTTTTTTTTTTTCGAGTTGCAGGCTCACTCTGTCACCCAGACTGGAGTGCAGTGGCTGCTCCCGGCAACCGCAGCCTCGACCTGCTGGGCTCCGGTGATCCTTCTGCCTCAGCCTTCCGAGTAGCCGGAATTACAGGCATGCACCACCACGCCTGGCTAATATTTTGATTTATTGTAGAGATGAAGTCTCGCCTGCCCAGGCGGGTCTCGAACCCGCGGGCTCAGGCAATCCACTCACCTCAGCCTCCCAAAGGTGTGGAATTACAGGCTGAGTCACCAAGCCCAGCTGCACATCTTTTCTTAATGCTGCCTTCATGGCAAGAACATTTATATACTTATGTAAATTAGCATACACTAAAAATCTGAGCTTGATGTATTGTCTTGTTGTTAGTCTATGTTTAAGAAAGAAATGAGAGAAAATGCTACTAATGCAGATAAACCTAAAAATGTGCTGTATCTACTGCTGAAGGTGAAAGAAATTTCAGTTTAATAAGTATAATTTTTAAAGAGTAATAAATAGTTTAATAGTAGAAAACACACCAGGTGAAACTACAATAATTTTATTGTATAAAGATTTGATAAGCTGAAATACATTATCATTTGACAAATTATGACTGAGTTACACATATATATAGGTTGGGTATAGATATAAGAGGGTGGTAAAAATCAATGAAAACATTCTGTGAGAAGTAATTGACTATAGGGAGTATAGATTAAAGTAATAAAAATTTTATTATTATCTGTAATTCATATGTCAGCCATCTTTCATATTATAAATTTCTGACACACATACAGATATAACAGAAACACATACATTTTCATTTTTGTTTTTATTGAGAGCAAGGATTTTTAAACATTTCACAGTGCACCACTGGATACCAGGAACAAGTAGGTAAAAACAGAGATTTCAGTAAAAAAACAAAGGAACGTACGTTGAAGTCTACTACTAAATACGATCCTCAGCTTCCTTTGTTCTCCCTGCTACTGGATGCCAACATCTACCGCCTCTTTAAATACTGCCCATTCTATGCACACACCAAATTTCTTTAGATCATTGATAATCTCTCATATCTTTTGACCACTAATTTTTAATATATGTTTGCCTTTTCATGACTGATTCTGCAAAATGTCTTTATATCTCTCTTAATGTGTGTTTATTCTGCTAATTTTCCAATTAGTTTTTCCCTTAATTATTATATTTCTTATTTTCAGAAGTTTTATTTATTTTCTGTGCTGTGTTTTCTATTTTTCTTTCCCTCATTCTAGCTGATTGTTTTTGAGAGTTTTAAAAATTTTATATTGTTCCTTTCATTTTTTTCTGCTGTCTCTTGCTCATAGGCCCTTGTCTTCTTGTGTATTTTGTAATTGTGTCATGTAATTGAACTTATATTATTTGGAGCAATCATTAAAAACCTGGCTTAAAGATAAAATATTCCAGCAAGACTTTACATATGCTTTTGTAAAATACTTGAAAACACTACTAACTCTGAATCCATTTTAAGTGTCATCTCAGCTTATTGTCTCTGCACCATCCAAATAGCATGGACTGAGTCTTTGCTTTCACATGAGAGTCTTATCCTAACAGTGAATTCTCAGAAGACAGTATTTTTAAACCTCACCTGAAGTCAAGGCTGAGACAAAATTTATTTTCTTCTCTTTAACATCTGTGTTGTTTGGTTACCTTAAAAAAAATAGTTTACTCTTGATTCTAGCCCATTGTGCAGTCAAGCATATACAAGTTGAGAACAGATCCTTAACCCACCATGGACCCAAACATGGCACAGTGCCGGAAGCCACAACCCCTAAAGAGGCAAAATGGAGGTTACCTGAAAATGGGAAAAATGCTGACTGGGAGCAGAGCCCCAGTGGGAAGCGGCCATGTTGGAGGCAGAGCCCCATGGATCCTATTGAAGGACTCCTTTTGGTCTTAAAGGAATGCGTGTTTAGGCTTGAAAAACACTTCCCTTGATAAACAAAACAATTAGCTAGAATATGCAAGGATGTGGAATTAGCACTAAACCTATGCATAGAAAAGTAAAAAGGGCTCAAGAGCAAAAATTTCACCCCCTGAAGGGACAAGGGAATGTTTTACCCCCCTTTCATGGAAAGATTTGTGAACTTTCACTAAAAAGGAAACACAAGTACTTCCTCATACCCTTTATAAGTAACAACATTGACAGTTGTGATTGATGAGGAAGTGAGAAACTGAGACAGAGTATCTCCAAAAACAGGTGTTTTTGGGAAAAACAAGCCACAGACATGCCTTTTGATTTAAGAAACAATTAGAAATAGGGTTAAAATTAAAGTAAGGATTAGAATTAAATAAATAACAGTTATAATTAAAGGATAAATGTTTATTATAGATGTAGGAATTAGTTAAATATAAGTAATAGAAGGAATAGGAAATAATTAAGTTTTAAGGTAAACTTAAAATTATACACACTTAATGTAGGTTTAAAATTAAATACATTTAGGATTAGAAGTAAGATTAATTTCATATATAAGTATAGATTTAGACTTAAGTTTTGTTTAGAAATATAAAATGTAAAATAGGTGATAAGAAAATAGCAAGTAATATAGATAAGGCCATTAGAATTAAGAAAGTTAAATTTTTAAATTAATACTAAAATTAATTAATATAGAGTATTAAGAATTCGAAGTGGGTAAGATAAGGGTGGTTATATGAAAGAGAAAACAAGTCAATATATTGCTGCTAAAAGTGTATTAAGAAACTAGATTAGTAAAGGAAAAGAAATAGAATAGCGAAGGGAGGAGATTCGGTTGGCCTGGAGGTCACAGGTTGTGGCTGATAAATTCTTGGCAGCTGGTGTTTTGTTACATAAATAACGCCACCGGTAGCAGGAAGGAACAAAAAGAAACTTGTAAAGGTCAACTTCCCCATAAACAAAAGGAAAAAATATGATGTAAACATTTAATGTGTAATGTGTATTGCATTTTTGTGTGTACAGGGGTCAGTAAAAAAACTATATAAGCATGCAAGAATTGAATAAAAATTGGCAGAGTCCTGAACTCTACCCAAGAAGTTGACTCCTGTCGTTCTTCTTCGCCGTTCCTGATTCTCCCCATTCAGGCCCTGACTCTCTCCTGGAGCTGGACTCCGGCAGCACAGGCCCATTAAAAGCTTAGAAATAACAATATTATACCGTACAATGATTTTTAAAAGCAGAGAACATTTCTGTCACTGGAACAATTTCACTATAAATTATATATAGTGTGCACATTCACTTAGGATATTCAGTTTTATTGGAATTTCTCATGTAAGGTAATTCTCACAAACAAATTACATTGTCTTGTTTTCCTTAGATTTTTTCTTTCTCCATAAGCCATGGCTTTGTTTTTCTTAATTAAATAATATACTTAATAAATATAAAGAGAATTTCAAACATAATATGATTTAAAAAGTAAAAAAAAAAAATTTAAAGGACAGATCCTGTGTTATCTCTTCTTACCACAATTTCAAAAAAAAAATCTCTGGATTACTCAAGTCCTCATCATAGTAGATGTCCATAGATGTCCTCAGGTTAAATGACATCTAAAACACTAATGTACTATCTTCATTTATCATGTGATTTTATCCTTGAGATGGACTGAATAATTGAATTATGATTTTCTCGAAAGCTCATCTATGCATTAAAATATTATTTTTATATCTTATACACTGCTTTAAGTATTTTGTGGTAAGTAGAATTGAGGCTATATAAACTTCCCTGTTGCCAAAAATAAGATTGCAAAGCATATTTATGTAAACAAAAATGATAAAATGAAAATACAAAAACAAAATGCAAATAAAATGAAAGTTTAAAACAAGAAAATAGAAGTATATAGTTAAGTCAAGCTATCTCTCTTTGCAGATGACTAGATTGTGTACCTTCAAAAACCCTAGAGAATCTGTCAAAAATTGCCTTACACTGATAAAGGACTTTGGCAAAGTCTCAGGATATAAAATAAATGTGCAAAAGACAATTGCATTTCTTTACACCAATAATAAACAAACAGAAACCCAAATAAAAAGCACAATTCCATTCATAATAGCCACCAAAAAAATGAAATACCTTGGCATCTTCCTAACCTGAGACGTGAAAGACCTTTAAAATGAAAACTACAAAAGACTGCTCAAAGAAATCAAAGATGACACAAACAAGTGGAAAAATATCCCATGCTCATGGATTGGTAGAAACAACTTTGTGAAGATGTCCATCTTACCTAAGGCAATCTACAGATTTAATGCAATACCCATCAAACTACCAGCAACATTCTTCTCAGACCTAGAAAAAACAACACAGGAATTCATATGGAAACACAAACAACTAAGAATAGCCAGAACAATCCTCAGCAAAAAAAACAAAGCAGGTGGTATCACATTACCAGACTTCAAACTTTACTATAAAGCTACAATAATCAAAACAGCTTGGTATTGATACAGGAACAGGCATATAGACCAATGGAATAGAATTGAGATTCCAGAAGCAAAACCTCAATTTCTCAACAAACTCATCTTTGACAAAGCCTCCACCACCTACCACTGGGGAGAGGAGAACCTATTCAGTGAATGGTGCTGGGAAAACTGGCTGATCACATGCAGAAGATTGAAACAGGACCCCTATGTATCCCCATACACAAAAATTAACTCTAAATGGATCAGAGACCTAAATGTAAAACCTCAAACCATTAGAACCTTAGAAAATGAGGACATACCCTCATGGAAATCAGAACTGGCATCCAATTCCTGAACGAAACCCGAAACCCACAGGCCATAAGAGATAAGATAGACAAGTGGGACTCATTAAACTGACAAGCTTCTGCAAGGCCAAAGAAACCATCAAGAGAGCAGGGAGACAGCCTACAGACTGGGGAAAAGTATTTGCCAACTCCAGGTCCAACAAAGGCTTAACATCTTGGATCTACAAGGAACTCAAACGTGCTGAAAGGAAAAAAACAAACAGCCCCATTATAAAGTGGGCAAAAGATATGAACAGACACTTCTCAAAGGAAGCCAACAGACACATGAATTGTTCAACCTCACTAATCATCAAGGAGATGCAAATCAAAACCACACTGAGATACCACCTAACTCCAGTCAGAATGCCAATTATCAGTAACTCAAAAAATAACAGTTGCTGGAGAGGGTGTGGCAAAAAGGGAACACTACTACACTGTTGGTGGGAGTGTAAACTAGTGCACCCTCTGTGGAAAACAGTATGGCGACTCCTAAAAGCTATAAATATTGACCTCCCATATGACCCTGCAATCCTCCTACTGGGAATATACCCCGAAGAACTCAAATCATTCTATAAAAAAGATATCTACACATGTATGTTTATCACAGTATTGCTCACAATAGCAAGAACCTGGAAGCAACCATGCTGTCCATCAAAAGAGAACTGTATTAAAAAAATGTGGTAAATATACACGATGGAATACTACACAGCCATAAAAAAGAACAAAATCATGAATTTTGCAGCAACTTGGGTGGAACTAGAGTCTATAATACTGAGTGATCTCTCACAGAAACAAAGATCTGAGTATCACATGTTCTCACTCATATAGTGGACCTTGAACATCCAACATAATACCGTAAGAAAATGACTGACAGTGGTGAGAAACCGTGGCGGGGGGAGGGAGATGGGATTAACAGTAGTAAATATCTGTCTGGGGATGGGGAGACATCTCTTATCAACAAGGGTGCCTGAACGAAGCATATTTGTATACCTAACCCTTAACTGTACCCCACAATATCATAATAAAAAATATTGATTATAAAAAAAAGAAAAAAGTATATAGTTAACAGTTTTAGGCATTTAGATTATATTGTTTGCGTTATTTCTGATTTGTTTGTATTTTTTCAAGTGTCTCCAATAAATATAAACTGAATTAAAAAAGAAAAATAACAACCATCTTAAAATATTGCAGGCTAGCACAAGAATTATTTTGTGCCAGACATTATTGTAAACACTTTACATTTATTAGTCCATGTGATTCTCACAACAGACTTCTGAGGTAAGAAATATTATTTCCAATTCACAGATGAGAAATTCAAGACTGAAAAATTTTATCAAGTTTATAAAAAGTTACCAAGTGATGGTTCTGAATGTTTTAACACAAGCATTCTTACTAAACCCTGTGCCTTAAACACTGTTGTGCTGCTATCTCTCAGTATAAATTAAAACACTATTTCCTTGGTTCCAATTTAAACAACACTTACTTAGGGGTGAAAGTCTAAAGATCCCCACTATAGTCCCTAGTTATTCCTCTAATTTTCTCCTTGATCGGCAAGGACTCGCTTATTTTCTCAGACTTCATTTTCTTCAAGTGTAAAATTAGTGATTTAAGCTAGATTAATCTATGAGGATCTTCTAGCTCTAAGATTTTGTGATAGCAGAATCCTATTAGACAATTACTTCTTAAGTATAATGAAATTGAAAATTACCCATTTAAATGCAAGATAAATAGGAAAAGCTTCTGTAAATTAAAGAAAAAATTAGAATATGCAAGCATTCTAAGATTTAATAATATAAGATCTCAAGAATAAAAATGACTGCAGTTTATCTCTTACATATTAGCAGTAACATAAACAAAAGTATACTTTTGGGCTTTTTGGTATATGAAGAAATTACCATAATGATAAAAATAATTTGTCTACAAGGACATACTGCTGAAAATCAAAGTTAACTTGAAAAATTGAATGACTTTAGTATTACTGAAGCCACAAAGCAAGCAGAGGAAATCAAAATATGCCTTTGTCAAACTGAATGCTTAGTATTACTCCTTTTCATTTTAACCTTTCAGTTCATATTCATACTCTCCAAGTTTATTATCCCCTTTTTAAAGAATGACATTCAAGCCGGGCTCGGTGGCTCAGCCTGTAATCCCGCGCCTTTGGGAGGCTGAGGTGAGTGGATTGCTTGAGCCCGAGGGTTCGAGACCCGCCTGGGCAGCGAGACCTCATCTCTACAATAAATCAAAAAATCAGCCGGGTGTGGTAGTGCATGCCTGTAATTCTAGCTACTCGGAAGGCTGAGGAGGAAGGATCGCCGGAGCCCAGCAGGTGAGGCTGCGGTGGCCTGGAGCGGCCACTGCACTTCAGTCTGGGCGACCGACTCCAACTCAAAAAAAAACAACAACAAAAAAAGAATGACATTCAAAATAGGTTTTTGTGTGTATAACCGATAATTACTCTGTACTTGTAAGGTGAAAATATTCTGTACTGTTACTAAATGCAAAATAATATTAAGATAATTTAACCTACTTTCTTAGGTTGAAGATTCCAAAATAGATCAATAATGGCCTTATGTCTAATAGTCAAATTTACTGACAGAAACTGAAAGGAAAAGTTTAAATTAAATTTTCTCTCATATGACTTTTTGATAACTAATTTATATTTCAAAACCAAATTCTAATAAATATTTTGGTGAGAAACTCAATGTGAGTGGTCCATCAAAAATACTTAGTTGTCATAGGTTATCCAGTTCAAAGACACAATAGCCTAACCTCAATCACTTATAGCCAGTTATCACAACAGAATCTTATACTACTTTTTCATTTGACATAAACAACATGGATCAAAATTGTAAATGCCATGAACTAAAAACAGATTTTAAATATGTGGAAAGTCATTAATAGCATATTGTTATGATCCAGACTGCCAAGTTCAAATTATCTCCTATATCTAACAACATATTGTTTTTGCACTTTACCTCTGTGTGTTTTAAGTTTTTTGTGTAAAATTTGGATAATTATAATACCACTTCCTAGGATTGCTGGTATTAAATGAGTTAATATATATGATGAATATAGAATAAGACCTGAAACATAATAAACTTTTATTTAATTATTGCTGATTACTGATGATGATGATGATGATGATGATGATGATGATGATGATGCAGTGACTGCTACCATATTGAATTGTAGACAGGAAGGAAAAAGTATCTAAAATATGTTTGGCTTTTATAATATCACAATTGACAATGCTTAACATAGCAAATTCTAGGCCGTAGCTTTACTATATGTGTTTATGTTCATTGTCTGTATAGGTGTGTGTTAGGTTTCAGGATTATACATCAATAATCATTTTACATAGCTTGTTTTCAAACAACTGACAAACACTTATAATCTTTAGGAACAAATGTACAATTTCAGTTGTATTCATAGATAAAGTATCTGTAAACAATGCATGCATGGAAAAAATTTAGTTCCAGCTCAGTGATGCCACCTTTCACATTAACAAAAGGAATATGGCTATGTGGGTGTTACATGTGTCACTACTTTTACTATGATAATTTATCCAGGATAATCATATCAGAAGTTTAAAAAGATCTTGCTTACATGAGCAGAATAAAGTTCTTCTTCAAGCTATTTTGGCACAAACACACGCCACTACCGTCTGAGACTACCAAAATGTACACATATTATTTCATTCAAATAAAATCTCCCCAGGGCAGGAATGATTACAGATGGAGATCTTCATACTTCCAGGACTTAGTTCCATGTTTACATGTAGCATTCCTAAATTAATAAACAAGCAACTGATATGGATATATCTCATGTAAATTGAATAAATCACTTTTATTACACAGCCAACAGAGTGAGTTTCGGAAGGTAAATATCTATCTCTTCTTTGTACCTATTTATCCTTGTTTTGTATGGCTCATATTAAGGATAAGCAAATCATTTATATACTGTACATATTAGGAGACATATATATATTATGTATACTCATCTCCTAAGATTTATTTATAGTTCATTCTATTACAGTACATTCTAATTATAAGAAGAAAATACTGTATTTTATTGAATACAATACTAATTAAAAATGCGTCAATGCATATGCACTAATTCAGGCTCAATGAATTAAATTAACTATTCAAAAGTGTTTATCTGTTGAAAAATAGCCTGAAACCTTTAAAATTTTATTAGTTTTTCATTGACCACTTTAAAGTTTATTTAAATATTAATTCAGACAACAAATTTTCATCTTCAAAAGATTCCCCTAGTGCTTATTTATTTAAACTGATAAAATCTTTCTGGAAGACACAGAAGTTTCAGTTGCAGGCTAGCATGGGCCTGCATGTTGATGATTATGGTATTTGAAAACAAAATCCAGCCGGGCTCGGTGGCTCAGCCTGTAATCCTGCGCCTTTGGGTGGCTGAGGGGAGTGGATTGCCTGAGACCGCGGGCTCGAGACCCGCCTGGGCAGGCGAGACCTCATCTCTACAATAAAATAAAAAAATTTAGCCAGGTGTGGTAGCGCCTGTAATTCCGGCTACCGGGAAGGCTTGAGGCGGAAGGATCGCCGGAGCCCAGCAGGTCGAGGTTTCGGTGGGTGGGAGTGTCCACTGCACTCCAGTCTGGGCGATGGAGTGAGACTCCGAGTCAAAAAAATAAAAATAAAATAAACAAAACACACAAAAAACAAAAACCATCACTTAAGAGTTTACATAGACTTTTTAATCCAACACCTATTGAAACTCACAATGAACCTGTGAAGTAACTTAGGTATTTTTTAACCTTATTTTACAGCTCAGAAGTATTTACTCAGAGAAATTACTTAAGAGTCATAGGCAGGAACAAAGCTAATGCCTTAGACTCCAAATCTGATGTACTTTCCACTTTACCACTTTAGATGATGAAGACGAGTGCTCCAGACTAAAAAGTAGATAATATACTCTATAAATACCATAGGATAAATGACACCTCTTAAATCTCCTTAGAAACATATTTTTAAAAAAAGAAAAGAAAAGATCGGTGGTCATGCTGAACAAAAACACTCTGAAAAATTCCCGAGGGGAAAAAAGTAGCATTACTGCAAGATTTTAAATCATTCACTTTTTCTCATTCTTATTACTCTTTTACAGAAACTTTATCAAATCTCCTAAGATATTATTAACATATGGACTTAACTGATATAAGGAGAGAGCAGAAACAGTACCCATTCCAAGATAAATTTTTATTTTTAGAGGCTTATTCCCTCAAAAGTTTTCTTAAAATTACAGGAAAGTTCAGAAAATAATGCCTAAGCATGAAAACAGATAAAATAATATTCATACCTAAAATTGAGACCTTTGCTATATTGACAGAGTCCTAATATTGCTGGAGAATAACATGAAACTAGACTTTAGAAGTAAAATCTATTACTGATTATTTCTATGAAGTCTCAGGGTGATTCTTGCTATGACTCAGAAATGTATTTAGTCATCTCTAATTTACTCTCCCCAGCAGCATTTCCAAACCATTCCCACTCTCCATTGTACTTCCTCAATTCCCTACTGCCTCAACTATTATTGAGATAATTATAACCACTCCATATAAATTTCCTCATTGTTACTCTTCAGCATTAACAAATATGATATTTTATTAGCTCGATCGTTCAATGTCTACCAAATTTCTCCTTTTTAACTATTTTCTAAATCACAGAGCCATCATAATCGCAATCTCTCTGTGTCTCTGGCTATTTCTGTTTGCCTTCCCCTCCCTTCCTTCCTCTTTCCCTTCCTCCCTCTTTCTCTCTCTCTCTATCTCTTCTATGGATTTTTTTTCTTACTAAGTTCAAAATTATCCCCGTGTATTTCATGTTCCCCTAAGCTCTACTGTTGTACAAATAATTTCATCATCAGCAAACTTTAAATAAAGACTCTACTTAGGGTAGTTTGTTCTATCCCATCCACTCACTACCTGCTGCTTGTACTGCTTTTTCTTTTTTTTATTAACACCACTATAATATAATGAAAATTTTCTCCATGAGTTAATCAGTGGGTTCTTCCTCTAAAAAAATTATTATTATTATTATTATTTTTTGAGTTGGAGTCTCACTGTCACCCAGACTGGAGTGCAGTGGCCGCTCCCGACCACCGCAGCCTCGACCTGCTGGGCTCTGGTGATCCTTCCGCCTCAGCCTTCCAAGTAGCTGGAACTACAGTTACTACAGGCGCGCGCTACCACGCCTCGCTAATTTTTTGATTTATTGTAGAGATAAGGTCTCGCCTGCCCAGGCAGGTCTTGAACCCGCAGGCTCAGGGAATCCACTCACCTCAGCCTCTCAAAGGCGCGGGATTACAGGCTGAGCCACCGAGCCCGGCTAAAAAAATTATTTATAAAAATTATTTATTTTTAAGAGACAGGTTCTTGCTCTATCCTGTAGGTTGGAGTGCAGTGGTGGTGCTACCTCAAACTCCCGGGTTCAACAATCCTCCCATCTCAGCTTCAGCCTGCCAAGTAGTTGTTACTATACCACCACCATGTCCCCCTGGACTTTTTATATACCACATACAAACAACATTCCATGACAATAAAAGAAAAATTGTCTTTCAATAAGGATGTTTCCTCCTCAGAGAAAATATTATACACAGGTTCACCTTTAATTTCTAACTTGCTTTTTCTTTGTATTTTCCCACACAAAATATAAATATTTGCCGATTATATATCCACGGTTTTCTCTCCTCCCACATACTCATCTTAGGCAATCTCTCATTCAATATTATAGCTTCAACTTTCACCCCTAAATATCTAATCTTAAATTGTCACTCCATCTTTATTTTTTCCAATGTTTCCTGATTCAAACAGGGTTAAAACCTCAGCTCTGATCTCAGACAGTCTGGGTTAAAATTCCAACACTGTCACCTATTGGCTATTTAATTTTGGTTCAGGAGACTAATCTAACCTCTGTAGTTTCTTAACATATACAAAAGATTGTGTAAAGTTTAACCAAATAATTTATGTAAAATTCATATAACTGTGCTTGATTATAGTAGCAATTCAGTAAGCATGAGCTACTGTTTACAATTATTTCCACTATATTTTTATCTTATTTTTTAATTCATGTGCTCATTGTACACTTGTCCAGTTACTAAAGGCACAATGCTAGTAGCCTTCTTTGAGCCTGTTTTTTTTTACTGGTCCCAGAAATTTAATAAGTTATCAAGCTTTGTAAGTCTTCCTGCAGCATAGAAGCTCACTTTTACACAGTCTTCCTACAATTAGCCTATTCTGAGACTTTATTATCTTCCATCTGGACTATTTCAAGACTCCTGACTGGTTTCACTTATTTCAGTTTTTTGACCGATAATTTGTCACTTACATTGTGGAAGCTATTTTCTTTTTCCTGAAGCACATGTATAAGTCATCTCATTCCATCACTCAAAATCTTCCTCTCTTTGCTATTACCTAATATATTAAATTCAAAAACCATAGTTTAATATTCAAAACCTATTACTGGTTCATTTCAATTCACCGTGCCAATCTTATTTGGTCCTTAAAATAGATAATATTCCAGACTAACTAAACTACTGGCTGTTACCTACACATATTCCACTTTCTTGATACCCTTCTCAGCAATTTGGATGGAATTAGAAATCACTCTTATGATCTATCTTAGTGATCTATCACAAAGAACCAAAAAACAAAGAACCAAAAACCACATGTTCTCACTCATAGGTGGCACCTGAACATTACAATAGCACAAGGAAGGAATTGGCAGTTGTAGGACACTGACAAAGGAGGGACAAAGGGGAGAAATGTACCAATGGGTACCAGACCCTAAACTAGGAGAAGTGAGAGTCAGTTGGAGGCCCAAACTTCACCTACACATAGATCACTTATGTACCAAACCTGACTTGTATACCACATCTTTATAATAAAATAAAGTTTAAAAGAAAAGAAAAGCAAATTAAAACCAAAACAGAACAGAAATATCAGAGGAATAGAAATAGAGGACAACTAAATTGGAAAGGTGGAAGGCAAAATTGTTCCTGTTTGCAGACAACATAATCTTACATACAGAAAAACCTAAAGAATCTGCCAAAAGAACTCTTAGATCTGATCGATGAATTTAGACACGTTGCAGGATACAAAATCAATATACAAAAGCCAGTAGCATTTCTATACACAACAATGAACTCACTGAAGAATGAATCAAGAAGGAAGTTTCCTTTCTAATAGCTATGAAAGGCAAATAAAATATCTAGGAATAAATTTAACCAAGGAGGTGAAAGACCTCTACAAAGCAAACTACAAAACACTGATGAAAGATATTCAAGAGGATATAAATAAATGGAAAACATCTCATACACTTGGATAGGAAGAATTAATATTGCTAAAATGACCATACTACCCAAAGCAATCTACAGATTCAATGCAATCCATATTAAAATACCAGTGACATTTTTCACAGGAATAGAGAAAAATTGCTAATACTTGGGTAGAACCACAAAAGATCCTGAATATCCAAAGCAATTCTGAGTAAAAAAAACAAGGCTGGAGCTATCACACTACAAGACTTCAAAATCAAAATATACTATAATACAAAGCTGTAGTAACCAAAACAACATGGTATTGGCAAAAAACAGAAAAATAGACCAGTGAAAAAAAGAGATGATCCATAAATTAATTCATGTGTCTATAGCTAAAAGATTTTTGACAAAGGTGCCAAGAATATACACATTAAGAAAAGAACAGTGTCTCCAATAAATGGAACTGGGAAAACTGGAAATTTATGTGTAGAAAAATATACTTATACCTCCACTTTTATCCTATACAAAAATCAACACAAAATGGATTGAAGACCTGAAAGTGTAAAACTGTTAGAAGAAAACATAGGAAAAATACTTCAGTCATTGGTCTGAGAAAATACTTTTATAAATAAAACCTCAGGTTTTAGTTACAGCTACAGGCAACAAAATAAAAAATAAACAAGTGGGATTACATCAAACTGAAAAGCTTCTGCTCAGCAAATAAAACAATCAACAGAGTGGAGACAACTGACAGAATGGAAGAAAATTTATGCATATTATTTATTCCACAGAAGATTAACATCCAGAATATGCCAGAAACTCAAACATTTCAAAATACACACTCACACACACAAATCTGATTTTAAAATGAATGAATATTCTGAATAGATATTTCTTAAAATAAGGCATAGAAACAACCAATAGGTATATGAATAATATTCAACAACACTGGTCATAAAGGATATGCAAACCAAAACCACAAAAATGTATCATCTCAACCCAGTTAGAAGAACTATTATCAAAAAGACAAAAAATATCAAATGCTGGTCAGAATGTGGAGAAAGGGGGACTCATAAACTGTTGGTGGGAATGTAAACTAATACAGCTACAATAGACAACAGTCTGGAAATTCTTCAAAAAACTATAAGCAGCACTACTCTATAATCCAGCAATTCCACTAATTGACATTTATGCAAAGGAAAAGAAATTAGTATATGAAGGACACATTTGCATCCTCATGTTTATTGCAGTAGTATTCACAATACCAAAATATGAAATCTACCTAGGTATCCAATAACAAATGAATGGATAAAGCAATGTCATATATGTACAGAATGAAATACTATTCAACCATAACAAAAAATGAAATTTTGTCATTCAAAGTAATATGGAAGGAAATGGAGGACAGTATGCTAAATAAAATAAGCTACAACAGGATGCTAAAAATTGTATGTTTTCACTCATATGTGGAACTTTAAAAAAAAGGTTGATCTTATAGAAGTAAAAAGCAAAATAGTGAGTATTAGAGGCTAGAAGGGTAGCAGGGAATGAAGATAGGGAGACATTTGTTAAAGATACAAAATTAAAGCTAGACTGAAGAAATAAGTCCATAGCACTGTGAGATAATAGTTAACAATAGTTAACAATAATATGCTATGTAGTTTCAAATATAAAAAAATCAAGTGTTATCAATACAAAGAGATGATGAATATTTGAGGTGATGGATATGCTAATCTCCTTGATCTAATCAATGTACATTATATGTACTGCAACATCACTATGTATCCTATAAATATGTATGATTATTGTGTGCCAATTTAAAAAAATTATATAAAAAAGTATAAAAATAAAGCTGCAGAACCAAGCACAAAATAATTCAGGAGATAAAGATTATCCAGAGAAGACAGCAAAACAATTAACACACACAATAACAACAATAAAAAAGGGATAATAGCCAGGCTCCGTGACTCAGCCTGCAATCCCGTGCTTTGGGAGGCTGAGGTGAGTGGATTGCCCGAGCCCGCGGGTTCGAGACCCGCCTGGGCAACTTGGTGAGACCTCATTTCTACAATAAATCAAAAAATTAGCTGGGCATGGTAGCGCGTGCCTGTAGTTCTAGCTACATGGAAGGCTGAGGCAGAAAGATTGCCAGAGCCCAGCAGGTTGAGGCTACGGTGGCCAGGAGCGGCCACTGCACTCTAGTCTGGGTGACAGAGTGAGCCTCCAACTCAAAAAAAAGGGATAATAATTCAGATATGCTAACATAATATTATTTAAATATTTCCAGGTATCAATAAATACAAGTAAGAAAAAGGCAATCAATAAAAACTGAGAAAAACAGATGCTAAACTTGTCTTCAAAACTGCTATCATAGCTAATGTTACTTACATTTCTAAACTTAAAGGTAAATATGACTATATGACACACAAAAAAAGACTTTTAATAAATATATATTTTATATTAAAAAACAATGAAAATTCTGGAGTTCAAAATTATATAACTTAAAACATTCATTTATGAACTCAATAGCAGGTTAGAAGTGGCAGAAAAAAGAATGAGCCAAATTAAAAGCAGATTAATAAAAATTGTCCAATCTGAAAAAAGATAAAAAAACAAGTGTGAGGCATACAAGCATGAATGTAATGAGAGTCTAAGAAAAGAGGAAATAGACAATAGGATGAAAATATGAAGAAATTATGACTGAAAATATCCCAAACATGGGGAAATAAACATTAAGTTCAAATATTCAAGAAGCTCAATGACACTAAGATATACCCAAAGATAGCCATACCTAGGAACATCATGGTAAAAATTGATGAAGAAATACACACAAAAAAAATCTTTAAGGATACAAGGGAAGTATAACTAATCACTAACAATGAAGCAACAAATTAATAGTTAATGTTTTATAAGAAATAAATGGAGTCCATAAAGTAGTGAAATGACACTGCTGAAACAAACAAACAAAAAAAAACCAGTCAAGAATTCCATACCTAGCAAAACTGTCCTTCCAAATTGAAGGTAAATCACATTACCGGATTAAAAAAAAAAACTGAAAGAATCTGTTGCTCGCACATTTAAACCCTATTAAACATTAAAGGAAATTCTTTAGTCTGAAGGGAATAAAACCAGACAGTAACTTAAATTCATTGAAAGAATTAAAAGCAGTAAAAATGATACTTATGGGTAAATATGAAGATAGTACATCATATATGCTTTATTTTCTTTCATTTTTTCTTTTTTTTTGAGTTGGAGTCTCACTCTGTCACCCAGACTGGAGTGCAGTGGCTGCTCCTAGCCACCGCAGCCTCGACCTGCTGGGCTCTGGCGATCCTTCTGCCTCAGCCTTCCAAATAATTTTCTTTTTCCTTAACGTACATAATTTAAAAGACAACTGCATAAACAACAATTACAAAACTGCATTGTTGAACTTATAATATATAAAAACAGTAACAGCACAAATGGGAGTAGAATAAAATGAAGCTAGTAAAGCAAAGTTCTATATTTACTGAAAGTTAGTATTAACAAAGTTAGTATTTATCTTGAAGTAGATTGTTATAAATTAAGGTACATAGTGTAATTCCTTGCATAACCAGTAAAACAAAACTCATAAAGTACTAAAACTTATAAAGTAATTAAAGCAGTATATCAGAAATGATGTGTTTAGCAGAAAGACAGCAGTAAGAGAAAAACAGGGATAAATAATATGAGGCATAGAAATAAATAGCACAATTCAGGCAAAAATCTAATTATGTAAAATATTACATTAGATGTAAATGGTTTATGCACCCATATTATAAGGTAGAGACTGTGAAACTGATTTAAGGAAAAACCTAAACATATGTTGTCTGCAAACAACACGCTTTTAATGCAAATACACAAACAGGTTGCTAGCATAAGAATAAAATGAACCTAACAGTAACTATAAGAGAATTAGTGTGGCTATACTAATGTCATGGATTGAATTGTGCTCTCTGAAAAATTCATATGTTGAAGCTGTCATCTCAAATGTGATGATATTTGAAGACTGGGACTTTGGGATGAAACTGAATTTAGATGAGGTCATGAGACAAGGTCCTCATAATAGGATTAATGCCTTTATAAGAGACATCAGAGAAAGAATAAACATCAAGAGTCATCTCCTTCTCCTTCTCCTTCTCTCTCCCTCCTTCCCTCTCTCTATCTCTCCCTCTTCCCTTCTTCCCTGTCTCTTTTATCTTTATAAAGCAAAGGAAGATCATGTGAGGATAAAGTGAAAAGATAGGCATTTGCAATCCAAGGTGAGATCCCTTACCAGATTGCAACCCTGCTGATTTCTTGATCCTAGGCTTCTGGTCTCCAAAACTGTGAGAAATAAATTTCTATTGTTTGAGTCACCCAGTTTACAGTATTTGGTTATGGCAGGTTAAGCAGACTAAGACAATTACTTCAGACAAAACAAACTTTTAAAAAAGAGGCTACCAGATACAAAGAAAGATAGTATAATGATAAAAGATCAATTCGTCACAAAAGTTATAATTATATATACATAAATTCCTAAAACCAAGACCTAAAATATATGTAGCAAATATAGATAATAAAATCAAAGATATAATAGACAATTCAATAATAAATTTTATTGATGCTAATTCTCAGTTATTGATATGACAAATAGACAATGAATCATAAAAGACAGAGAAAACCAGAAAAATTTTCTTAACAAATTTGATATAACTGTAAACAGGACACTTTCCAACAATAGCAGATACACATTCTATCATGGACACTTATAATATACTCCAGCACAAATAATATACTAGACAATAAAACATCTCAATGAAAAAAAGATGGTTGAAATCACATAAAGTACTTTCTCAGTTTACAAAGAAAAAATGAAGAAGAAAAATAAATTTAATAAGTTAATAAATGTTCAGAAATTAAAGCACACACTGATGAATGACCCAGTAGTCAAAGAAAGAAGGCACATGTTACCAAAATCAAGAAAAAAAAAATCAGGAAAAATAATTTAGACTGAATGAAAAGTGAAACATGTTTAAATTTATAGCAACCAGTTAACATAGTATTTAGAACCATATTATAGCTGTAAATATCTGTATAAGACAAAATATCTAAAATCAACAACCTAAATTGGTAACTTAAGAAATCAGGAAAAGTGTATAAATTGTTCTCACTCATATGTGAAAGGTATTAAAAAAAAAGTTAGTTTTATAGAAGTAAAAAATAGAACAAAAGATACCAAAGGCTAGGAACAGTCAAAAAGAAGGAAGGCAATAGAAAGAGGGGTTTATTAAAGGTACAAGATTACAACTAGATAGAAGGAATATATTCTAGTGCTTTATAGCACTGTAGAATACATTACATAGTTTCAAATGCCAAAAGGAGGATATTAAATATTCCCAACACAAAAAAAGGTAAACATTTGAGTTGATGAATATGCTAAAAATCCTGATGTAATTATTGCACATTATATGCATTGCAAAATCACTTTGTACCCTATAAATAGGTACAAATAATATGTGCCAATTAAAACATTTTTAAATGAATAAATAACTAGAAAATAAGCAGAGGAAATGGAATAATCAACTTAGAGTAGAATCAATGAAATAGAAAAAAGAGACAATAGAGAAAAAATTAATACAACCAACAGTTAATTATTTGAAAGATCAAAAATTCAAAAAAGCATTTGCTAGACCAACAAAAAGCTGAAAGAAGGCACATATTACGAAAATCAGGCATGTAACTAAACCATTTAAAAGGAATATAAGGAAATTATAACAACTTTATGCTAGGAGATTAGATGAAACAAATTTCCAGAAAGACACATATTGTCAACCTGACTCAAGAAAGAAGAAACCTAAATAGAACTAAAACAAGTAAATAGATGAATTAGTAATTTAAAATATTGTTGCAAAAAATATCCAGGCCATAATACTAACTTCACAAAGTCTTTCAGAAAATATAATAGAAGCGTTCAATTTTCAAATCACTTTTAGATCATTATTAAGACACTAAAGACACACAAAGACATCGCAAGAACAGAATATTACAGGTCAATATATCTCATGAATATAGATGTGAAAATCCTCAACAAAATAATGGGAAACAAAAGTAAGCAATACATTAAAAAAAATTATACCAAAACCATGCAGGATTTATCCCAGGAGTGCAAAGTTGTTTAAACATTTGAAAAGCAATTAATGTAATATATCATCTCAACAAAATAAAAGTTCAAAATCACGTGGTCTTCTCAATAAGCAAGGAAAAGTATTTCACAACATTCAGCATCAATTATAAGTAAAAACTCTCAACAAACTAAGAGTATTAGAAATTTTTCTTAACGTGAAAAAGAGTATCTTTGGGAAATATAAAGTTAGCATCATATTTAAAGATGAATGGCTACATGCTTTCCACCTAATTAGAAATAGGGAATATTTTCTGCTCTCAAAATTATATTTAGCATTACCTGTAGGTTCTATCCAATGCAAACAGAAAAAAGGGGAAAAATGGCATTCAGATGTAAAAGGAATGATGATATTTGCATAACATGAATTCTGCTTGTAAAAAATCCAGAGGGATCCACAAAAATTTTTTAGAACAAACTATTGTGTCAATCAAGTTCTTATATTACAAGACCAAAATCCAAAAATATGAATTTTATTTTTACATATTAATATTAGCTGGAACTATCAGAAAACAAAATAGGACTAGATTCACAATAGCATCAAAATGAATTAAATCTTTAATAAACTTAAAAGACATGTATGGCTTGTATAATAAAACCCAAAATAGCATTGTTCAGAGAAAGCAGATATAAATAAATGGAGATGCAGTCTAAGTTTATGAGTTGAAAGAGTCCATTTTATTAAGATGGCAGTCCCCTACAGGTTGATTTATAGATTCAGCACATTCTTTACCAGTTTCCCGGTAAGCAGTTTTACAACAACTAGCAAGTTGATCCTAATGTTTATATGAAAATGAAAGAACTTACAAAAGTAAAAAATAATTTGTAGAAAGACAAAAATGTTGGAGAACTTGAACTTCTAGATTTCAAAACTTATCATAAAGCCACAATATGGCATTGGCTTAAGTACAGGAATATAGATTAATGGAAAATGATAGGAAGCAAGCATATATATATATATATATATATATATATGTATATATATATATATATATACATATATATATATATATATATATATGGTCAATAAACTGTCAACAAAGGTGCCAAGGTAATTCAATAGATTAAAGGATAATAAGGAAAAATATTTCCAGTAAATAGTGCTAGGTAAATAGGATATTCACCATGTCAAAATAGTGCCTCATGCCACACTTAAATACTAATGCAAAGTAGTTCATAGACCTAAAGGTAAGAGTTAAATATATATATCTATTAGGAGAAAATATGAAACATTAATGACTTTGGATTATTTAAAGAGTTCTTAGACACAATGTCAAAGTTACTCCTCAAATTAAAAAAATAAAGGTGATGGCCAAGAAGGACTGAGCCTCCCGGCCCCAAATCAAGCCTTTGCAGAAAAATAAAACAAAATATAAAATGGGCTGCAATAAATATTTTTAAATTTGCACCTTAAAAGACAACATCAAAACATTTTTTAACAAGCCACAGGCTAGGAGAAAAAAATTACAAACATATATCTGATAAAGAACTTTTATCAAGCATAAATAAGGAATATTTAAAATTAAATCATATTGTCAAAAACCAAAATAACAAAATATACATATGATTTAAACAAAGACTTTATAAAAAAATGTACTAATATCAATGAATAGGTACTCAACACCATTAACCATTAGGGAAATAGAAATTAAAACCATAAGCAGGCACCACTTCACACATTTTATAAAAGTAGCAAGGACACAAAAAAACTAGAAGGCTTAAATTGGTGGAAATGTAAAATGGCATACCCACATTGGAAAACAGTGGCGCAATTACTTAAGAAGGCGAACATTAGTTTACCCTAAAACTGAACAATCTCCCTCTCCCACATATATCTACCCTAGCAAAATGCTATGATTAATTGTTTGTATCTCTTCCAAAATTCCTATGTTGAAGCATCAATTCCCGGTGTGGCTGTATTTGGAAATGAGGCTTCTAAGGAAGCAATTAAGGTTAAAGGAAGGCATAAAGGTGAGGTCTGGTTGTGATAGAATTAGTGTTCTCTTAAGAAGAAAGGTTTTCATGCACACAAAAAGATGCCATGGGGGAATACATCAAGAAAGTGACCATCTACAACCCAAGTTGAAAGCCCTCACCAGATCGGTCTGGTTATGATAGAATTAGTGTTCTCATAAGAAGAAAGGTTTTCATGCACACAAAAAGATGTCATAGGAGAATATATCAAGAAAGTGACCATCTACAACCCAGGTTGAAAGCCCTCACCAGATCCCAACCCTGTTGGCACCTTCGTATTATACTTCCCAGAATCCAGTGAGAAAATAAATAGCTGATATTTATGACACACAGTTTGAGGTATTTTGTTATAACAAACTGAGCAGACTAAGAACAAACTATTGTGTCAATCAAGTTCATATGTTACAAGATTAAAATACAAAAATGTACATTTTATTTTTATATATGAATATTAGCTGAAACTATCTGAAAACAAAATAGGACTAAATTCACAATAGCATCAAAGTGAATTAAATATTTAATAAACTTAAAAGACATGTACGACTTATATAATTAAACCAAAAATAACATTGTTCAGAGAAAGCAGATATAAATAAATGGAGATGAAGTCTAAGTTTATGACTTGAAAGCGTCCATATTGTTAAGATGGCAGTCCTCTACAAGTTGATTTATAGATTCAGCACAATCTATAATTACATGTGAACACTGAAATACATGTGTCTACATACGACTTTTAAATAAATAAATATTCACATCAGTATTTTTCCTAATGGTCAGAAATTGAATACAATCTCTGGTTCCTCAACTATTGAATGGAAAAACAAAATAACATATTCGTAAAATACAACAATATTAATGATTAAAAGAAAAAAATTGACACATGCTGCCCCATGAATGAATATCAAAAACTCACTCTAAATGAGAGATACCAGATATAAACTTTAAAAAAATCTATTTAAATGAAATGCCCAGAAGAGGCCAACCAAAATAATTTGTGGTGGGCGGGGAATGGTATGAGACTGGCAATTGATTGACTGCAAATGATTTTGTTAGGGAATAAAAAAAGCTCTAGAACCGAATTTTGGTGATGACTGCACAACTCTAAATTTACTACTAATAATTGAATTGTACACTTTAAAACATGAATTTTATGTTATGTAAATTATGACTGAACTGTAGAGGAGAAGGGAGAGGGAAATTAAAAAGCAGAGGAAAAAAAGAAAGGGAGTTTCTGGGTCCTCAAAATTGGATCTCCTCACTAAGGTAAACAGAGGCAGTGGGATACTTCTTTTTCATATAGTAATTGTTATGCTAAGGACTAAGCTACTGGAACAAATATAGTAAGTTTTAAATATTGATGAAGGTGCATTTCTCTCACCTATAACAGTCCACCCAGGGCATCTTTGCTCCACAGGAAAACAATGTTCCTTCTGTCATGTTGCTCTGCCATGTCCGGTGCATTGTCCTTATCTGCATGATCTAAGCTGAGTCACATGATTAAAGCTGAGTCTTTCAGGTATTGAGAAGGTGAAAGTATTAGTCTAGGTAAGAAGTTTGTCTTTAAGTTGGAAATTACTTTGAAGTTTTCCACGTTTCAACTCATATTCCATTAGTCTTCTATATAGCATCAAGGAAAGGTATGAAATGTAGTCCTATTTGGGGAATCATAAACCCAACTAAAACTACTACCATCAAAAAGTGGAAGAGTGTGTTTTGAATAGTTTAATAGAGTGGGTAAGGATAATTTTTTAAAACTGTGGTAACAGATGATAGTGATAATCCACACACATTTTTCATAGCAAAGAGATTAAGTTTAAGTAATTTACAGGTACACTGGTTCTCTTCTGAAGATTGATGTCAAGGTTCCTACATAAAAATCAGAAAAATATATAGGGTGTATCTACCATGTGCGGAATTCCAACTTACAAATGAATTGGCATAAACAAGGCAGGGCCTAGAAACATAAATGTCTGCAAGTACCCAGTTAGTTAACTGCAAAGGTACTGTATAGTGTTTTGCAAATTATAAGCTCTCAACAATATCTATTTCGATGAAAGAATAAATAAATAAATGATTAATAAACAGAGGCTGACTTTTACAGATTGTGGAGCACGTTTTCTCCGGAGCAAATAAGTCTCAATGGCCACTTGGGATAATCACAACAAGATAAAGATATTTTATGTTAAAACATTAACTATCTCTCTTAATGAAAAAAAGATAGTAATCACAGACTATGCATATAAAGGAACCATAATACATGAAATCATTATTCTTTACCTACTTTTGTCCAACTAGGTTAAGAAACAATTCTTGTTTTCCTGTAAGAGCACAGTGCCACGACACTGAGTTATAGCACACAATGTCAAATGTGTAGTAAAAATCCTTTGAGAGAATTAGTTAATGCATCTGCATAGCACTTTTTATATTATAAAACTCAGGTGCTTATCTCTTTCTTTAATGTGCAAAGCAATTACTCTACAGAAGATGTGGAATAATTATTTTTAAAATATCACTTGCTCTTAAAACAGTGGCAGCATTGTGCTTTTAAAGCGGCATCTTTGAACTCAAATCATTTTCATTACTTTTGCTGTATTTTGAAATAAATAATAAAACTCTGCTACATGAAGGTTGAGGTCTTCGTTAGTGTCTTTAATTAATTTATTTTGACCATTAATGTATTTAATTTTACTTGCAGGATCATGATTCTTTCCATGCTGAATTCACCATTCTACCACTGGCTTGGGAAAGAGATGACCTTGAAGCTGGCAAGAGGATACAGACCTTCACAGAAAAGTTACTATTTCTGTTCTTGTGACATGATATTTCAATCTCAGACACTACAGACGCAAACTCACAAATTTCTATCAGTCACAAAGATTTATTTTTCAACATGCCTGCTCTGTTTTAAAAACCTTTTCTCCTTGCAGAACAGAAAGCAAGGCTTACTAATTTTCCCTTGATTTCTTTTTTCTCTTCTCCTTCAACTCACCATCCTTGGCGATAACTCACCTCTTTTGCTACTGATCTTTGTATTTTTTTCTTCTTTCATGGAACTTATATATGCTGTCTGATTATCATATGGTTTTGCATGTATATTTAATCTTCATTTGTAGTTTGAAGCTCTTTGAAAACATAGAGTGCTTCTAAGTTACCTCTACATTCATAACTAATTCTATCTCAGTGTCTTAAACTGAGATGCTGAACGATGTTGGATAAGTGAAGGAATCAAGACTTTATAATGCTGGTCATGCTTTGTAAGACCTTTCCTACTCTTCCTCCTGCCTTGTTCCCTTGTGTTTGGCAATTTGTTGTTCATTTGCACCGATTTAACCAATGGGTCTGGGGAACACAAAGACATAAAATGCAAATCATCCTTTTGTAACTTAGTAGTTTCTCCTTATTATGCTGGTAACAGGTAACAGAAAGTTATCAGGCAACTGAAAATCTTGGCTGTGAAGACTGTTCACCAGTTCTTATGGCTCTCCCTCACCTCCAATGACTTGATAATGAGTCTGGTTATCACAATAAAGCACTCCTACAAAGAATGAGATGAAGAGAAGTTATAGGAAAGCTTCCATAGAAAATGAAATAATATATTTAAGAGCTTGTGAACAACTGAATCATCAAATTCCTTAATCAAAGTAGAGGCTTTTAAAAAAACACACACATTTTGAATATACAACTGGAGCACTGGTGTTTATAAAGTTCGTTCCATTTGTCATATTATTTTAAGAAAAATCATCATGATGTTTCCTTAAACAGTAGCCACCCAACTAGGCTGTGATTTGGCTATTTGGAGATTTGTTCAGTTTCCGCTCAGACCTAGTGCTTGTATGCCAGAAATTCTAAGCAGACTGAATGGACATCTCTGGGCCAAAGAAAACCTGAAAAACTGAATTCTAGGCTATGACTGAAAAGGAGCTCTGAAAATCTCTATTCCCCCTCCTTGTGGAGTTTAAGGCACAACTGACTGGCATTAACATTAAAGTAGCGATCACAAGACTAACAAAACAGACCTTGTGTCAACAAGATACCAAATTCCAACCTAACTCTACTATAGCATCACTTGACAGATAACAAGCCCTAAAGAAAATAAAAATACTTTACTCCATTGTCCTTCTTCTCATTGAAACATCCCTCAGACTCTCAATCAGCAGACCTAAACAGAAACCAACCAATGTTCTGTTTATTATAAAGGTTTCAGGTGTGACAATATAACCTAACTTAGCTGTTCTTCAGTTTCCTCATCTGAAAAAAAGTTAATAAGAATAGTAACAACCTGATGATACTGTAAGAAACGGATTGGCAGTAGTGGGAAACTACCGGGGGAGGGGGGACATACCTCATCAGCAAGGGGACCTGCATAGTGTACATTTGTATACCTAACCCTGAATTGGACTCCACATTTTTAAAATTTAAAAAAAAAGTTTTCAAAAGTCAGACTTACACATAAAAAAAAATAGTAACAATCTTACAGATCATAAAGCAGTATAAAGATTAAGTGAAAAACAAAATGAAGTACCTTTAACAGTACATGGGGACATATAGTAAGTTACAATTAATTAAATGTAACTTATTATTGGGTTTTTCAAATGAGGCCCTTTTGTAAAAGTGTACAACAAACTGCAGCCCAGGCATTGTGGCTCACACCTGTAATCCCAGCATTTTGGGAGACAGAGGTAAGAGAATTGCCTGCATTCAGGGATTCGAGACCAGCTTGGACAACATGGCAAGACCTCGTCTGTACAATAAATCAAAAAATGAGATGGGTGTGGTGGAGTGCACCTATGGTTACAGTTACTTACAAGACTGAGGCGGAAGGATTGCCTGAGCCCAGCAGGTCAAGACTGCAGTGGCTGTGAGCATGCCACTGCACTCTAGCCTGGGCAACAGAGTGAGATGCCTACTCAAAAAAAAAAAAAAAAAGAAAAGAAAAGAAAAGAAAAAAGTGTACAACAAATTGCAAAGATAGAGACCACAAAGTGAGGTTTCTTCCCTAGGATTCAATATTAATACATGTCTGATCATTACTCTGTATAACAACAACAACAGAAAACAAAAAAAAAAGTGTAAATTCTTTTTAAAATTTGTTCATGTTTTATTTTTAAGCAAAAATGTTTCCAAAACTGTATTTAAAATCACAGTTATAGACAGGTAAATTTAAAATCCCCAAATTTTCCAATAGTAAAATCCCAATGCCTAAGGTGTCAGTGAGACTTGCAAGAAATACCAGGCTTTCCTTTCAAATATATTCCATTTCCAAAGGGAGTATGAAAAATGGAAGCTGATTTGTATAACAAAACCACAAGTAATATTGTTACCCAGCAAGTATTGACTTTAATGATAAAAATGAACATTTGTAAAGTAACAGAATAAAAGCCCATGCCTCCAGGTTAAATTCCCATAAGAAGTATCCTGGAATGCTGTTCTCGTCTATCTTTCCATAACTGGCCACTTTGCAATGAAATCTTAGCTTAAGTATTATTTTTTGTATCTTCCATGATCATTCTATCAAATATTGGCTCCTGATTTTAAATCACACCCTCCCATTATTTTAGTATCATTTGGTTTTTTGTATATCACTTGTTTCTAAAAATTAAAATATTACCTTTAGTTTTTGGTGTGTGTGTGTGTGTGTGTGTGTGTGTGTGTGTGTGTGTGTCCGTCCTACTAGACCATAAATTACTCAGGTACTTAGATTAAATGTGTCTTACATGTATAAACTCCTAATGTAATATATAACCAGTGAATTAAAAGTATCTTTCAAATAAGTAGAACAGTTATTATTTTCATTTTTAAAGGAATACTCATTGTTCTGGTAATTCTTCGTTTTTCATCAGTTGGTCTTTCCTTCTCATATTTGATCTTTAGTCAGTTTTCAAAGATTGGAAATTTGAATTTTACCAAAATGTCAGGTGTTTGGTCAGAGTCTTAATGCTTTCCACACAGAAAGTCAATCATTAAGATGAGTGTTGCCATATAAGAAGGCATTTATTTCAGTGATATCAACCAAGAAGGGGATATTGTTGCAAATCCATCTCCCAGACAACTAAATTCAGGTGCTAATATAGGGGGTCAAGAATAGAGAGAACAGGAGTTAAGGAGAGATAAGGAACATGAATTGGTAAATAGAAACTAGGGAGAGGTAAGGAAGAGTAGTTGGTAAACAGGAATTAGGGAAGGGTAAGGTAGAGGAGTTGGTAAATAGGAAGAATCTGGCATCTTATGATCTGGATGTGGTGATCTGGTGAGTTTTAGTTCCTTGACACTATAGGGCCAAAGGGTTGGTTTCCTGAGATAGGAGCTCAGATAACACAAATGTAAGTTTCAAGTTTTAAGACAAGGAGAGTCAATTCTATGCTTATTCAAAAAACTGTGACTATTAGTTCTATGGGAAGTTGGGCAAGTTTCTGAAATAGGTGACTAATGCTGCCATACGGAGCATTGGCATAAACTGTGGGTAAGTCAACTGAAGATAGTTTGAAATAAAATTTCTTTTCCATTTTGTCAGATATAATAAATAAAATTTTTACATTACACTTTCATAAATTGACATTGGATGGAAGACCAAAAGAGGTATTTAGTAAATTTATTTTGTTACACACACTCCTACATACACACATAAACACATATATTTGCCTATACTACAAACACACATATTATATAGACATATGTATATTCATATGAAAATGATACATATCAAATATACATATGGCATATAAAATATATACAGTTGAATATAGACAAATGTGTGTATATAAAAATGTTTATATATATGACAAGTTAATAGAGAGATAAAACTCCCTTAAACTGAATATAATTCTAAACTCTAAAGCTTTTTGAACAAATAAGTATAACAAAAGTAACAGGGTTTGCAAGCAAGTAAAATGAGGCTTATATGACTGTTTTTTCTCCTTTGACCTCTAAGAATATGCACTTTTTTCCTCCTTATTTATTTTTATTTTTGTGGTTACTTTCTTTTGACTGAGTCCTCTATACATTGCTCAGTTTTAATAATGTGAATGAGTAACATTTAAAACATTCTGTTTGACATCATGTAAATGTAAATTGAAAAATATAAAAATACAAAAGTATTATCTGTGCTAAGATTGTTTCTGACTTTGTTTTATAGAATAACTTCTGCACATGCACAATCCTTCCCAAATCACAATCTGAGAAAATACATTTATTTTTGACTTTGGAATATGTTTCTCATATATAATACACATTTTATTTTATTTTGTACGTGAAATAAAGCTTATGGAATGAGCCTAGCCAATCTCATCATCATATTATTTTAGTCTATCAAAGCCCAAAAAGCAAATAAATTTTGAAATGAGGCATAAATTCCTGAGAAAATAACATTATAACATGTGTTACTGATGGGCACTAGGATGAGAAATTCAAAGGAACCAATTGCCAAGTTTTTAGAGTTCATATTTACCCAAGCATAATTGGAATGAAAATGTGCAAAGTTAGAAAGATAACCTTTTAAATAATCATGTCAGAAATAAAAATATCAGAGATGATGCATCTCTCAAAGTATAAAGCTTTCCTTGAATTAATTTCTATATTTGACCTTCACATATATCACTCTTCTAAACGGTATGCCTCTCTATAACTGAATTCATTTAGTTATGACTCAGTGCCTTATTTACTTCACTGAATGTATTAAGCCTACACAAATCATCAGAAAGCTTTAATTGGTCTCCATAGACTTTCTCTACTTCCCAGAAATGGTAACAAGGTATTTTAAAGCCTCCCAACCCTAAGTACACATGTTGCACATCACTCCTATTTGCCAAATAAATTACACCACACATATAACACTCATCTTTCTGTGCTTACTAGCAGAACTAGTCAAAGAAAAGAGGAGGGGAAGCAAAAGCACTTCTATTTCTAATATTTTTACAGTCACTGCATTCAGGATCTTGATAAGCAAAGTCCCATTTAAGCAAAACTATATTGCTGACTAGGCAGATAACAAGGTTAAACTCAGAGGTATCCATGGGAACCACTAATACAAGTAGTAGAAGATGTCTGATAAGTAGATATCAGAGAAGGATGGGAACTTGCTGATGGAACACATGCAATGATGCTAAATGATCTTGTATGTTACTATTATTAAGATGTATTTAGATTAGTAGGGGACTCCACCTACCTAATTACAACCCCACATGATCAGTATACAATAATCACATAATCATGGCTGGGCTCTGTGGCTCAGCCTGCAATCCCAGTGCTTTGGGAGGCCAAGGTAAGTGGATTGCCTGAGCCCGCGGGTTCGAGACCCACCTGCGCAACTTGGCAAGACTTCATCTCTACAATAAATCAAAAGTTAGCCAGGCGTGGTAGCGCTCGCCTGTAGTTCCAGTTACTTGGAAGGCTGAGGCGGAAGGATAGCCAGAGTCCAGCAGGTCGAAGCTGCAGTGGCTGGGAGTGGCCACTGCACTCCAGTCTGAGTGACAGAGTGAGACTCCAACTCAAAAATCAAACAAACAAAAACAAAAAACAAGCAAAAAAAATCACATAATCATGGTAATACCATGGATTACGTATTTGTCCCCGTTTTATTTTTGAAGAAAGAAAGACTCAGAGACATTAGGTATGCTTAAGGACCCACACATAATATGAGATAAAGCAGAATTCATATATAAAGGCAGATATCTAATTCCATTACCCATTAACTTAATATAATATATACTTTTCTAAGGAAAGTAAAGTGCAAAATTAAGACTTCTATAGCAAACCAAATGTAGACATCCTGAGTGTTTACAGTACAAAATGGAAAGTCAAGGATTAAAAGAGGATTGGATAAAAAGTTTTAAAAGAGCATTAAAATGGGTGAAAAAATAAGAGTTGCACATATAGGTCAGGATGTAACACAAAGTAAGACTAAATGTCAAGGTAACAGGATTGTGCAGAGTAATTGGTTCAACGCTAAATACATATGGTCACCTAAAAAAAACTTGTTGATTCATTATAATTTTTCCCAGATCATGCAAATTCTTATTGCACATTGATTACTAATGTGTTTCTTTTAAAAACAAGCTTTTCACCAATAAGTCTTTTGAATTTTATGACTCAACAAAATATTGCATGTGTACCCAAAAGACTACACAGAGTGTTAGTCCCACAAATTTTGTCAAAATTAGATGTTATATGTTCAAATAAGTCTGTTTATTCTTTGTTCTCAAATTAAGTAAACTGATTTATTTGAAACTTAGATTTTAATAATATTGATAATAGCTAAAAAAATTCAAGATATAGTAAAGTTATATTTGGTGTGCCAACATGCACTTAAATTATTTGTATGACTACTCAGTGAACTCTCATTATAACTTCAGAGTGTAGGTAAATGTGTTTTTTTTTTTTTTTTTTTTGGTTTTTTTGAGTTGGAGTCTCACTCGGTTGCCCAGACTGGAGTGCCGTGGCCGCTCCTGGCCACCACAGCCTCGCCTGCTGGGCTCCGGCGATCCTTCCGTCTCAGCCTTCCGAGTAGCCAGAATTATAGGCGTGCACTACCACGCCTGGCTGACTTTTTGATTTATTGTAGAGATGAGGTCTCGCTGCCCAGGCGGGTCTCGAACCCACGGGCTCAGGCAATCAACTCACCTCAGCCTCCCAAAGGCGTGAGATTACAGGTTGAGCCACTGAGCCTGGCTAAATGTGGTTTTTTAAATCTAATAAACCAGATATTCAGAGTTACTTTAAGACATCGAGTGATCTTTTGTTAAGTGTATCATAAAAGCCTGATTAAAAACTGAATTTGCTATCACAGTCATGCACTGTATATTTGAGGGGGATCCAATTAAAAAAAAAAGACAGGATTATATTTTTGGAGGGAGAGTCCCTTGTAATGCAGACTTTACTCACTAGATTTATGTTCAACAGTTTTTTTTATCGAAAAACAGCATGACTCCTTTGCCCCACCCTCTCTATCCACCCAGTCCTGCCCTGAGCAACTTTTTTGTTTGTTTCTCCAATGAAAAAAATCCTCAAAAGTAACCATTTGCCTATGTGGAAAAGGTGAAACAAAAAATAGCAGAAGCACCAAAAGGCATCAAAATTGATGAGATCAAAAACTGTTTTGAGCAGTTGGAAAAGTGTCTCAATAGGTTTATTGCATCAAACAGAAAGTACTTTGAAGGTAACTGAAGTTAAAACATGTAAGAACAAATACACTATAGCTCTATAAGTAAATTTTGGATATTTTGAGGGCTCCCCCTCATATATAGAGGTAGAAAAGAGAACAGAAGAAAGTGACATGCTATTATTTTGAGAGAGGAATTGTTAGAAGAAAGAACACTTCAGCAACAACACAAGAACAAATCTTTACTAAACACAGCTTTCATAAAGGGATACTAAAAACTCTTCCAAATAAAATACACTCCAAAGCAGCATATATTGCTAAAATACATATTTTATGAGGTAACTTACACAACAGTACACATTTGTAGATAGTGAGGTAAAAGACCTCAAAGAATAAAGGCTATAAATTATTATGTAGAGGTCTATAAACATATGAATTTCAATCTATTCATAGTATTAGAGACCCATTACTTCAAGAGAAAGATATTGAATGAGATAAGCAAAAGCCTTACAAAAACAGAAGTACACTAACAAATCAAGAAAAAAAAATTAGACTATGCAATTGTTTCTTCATTATAAATTTGGTTTTAAAAATGTAATACATTGATTCAAGAAATAAATTATCTCTCTTTCTTGAAAAGTAAGTTTCAAAAAGTAGACTTTTTTTTTCTATTAACACAACTAAAAACTCAACTTATAGGTAGAAGACCACAACATAATACTTTTTCATGCTTTTAAAATCCACAGCCTTTCTCAAGTACATTTTATGCTTCATAAAGTCCTATGCTGTGCTCTTAATTTTTTTTAAAACTTCCATTATATCTGGCCTGGTCTTGGAACAATAGTTGGCACTTAATACATATTATGATAGATGAATTTGCTTGAATACTCTCTCAGAGTTAGATTCTATAAACATCTTATTTTAATTCTTCTTACTGGAAGTTATTTAATGGAAAAGGTTTGTGTGAGATGTTTAAAAATGCAAGTTAATGTTGCCTCTAATAGATAAATTTTTTTTTAAACTTTAATACTACATAGATAATAGCTATTGAAGATCCCTCATTAGGCAGGACTAATGATTACAAACTCTGTAGGCCTGTTCTTAGGATGTGACAAGCAGGGAAGAAAAAGTGATGGTGGACTTAGCAGGAGATTGCTGAGGAAATGACCAAGCTAAATATCCAAAACTCATGGAGGAAAAAAGATGGTCTAGTCACTAAACAGACATCCAGTATCTCTTCTGATGCACGAATGTTTGGAGATGGTTGGTCAACTGCATGATTTATTCCTTCCACCACTTTACACATGAAGTGTCAAAAGTTACATACAGCAGTGGGGCTAAACATTGGAATTCAAAGTATAACTGTGACTTTGATATGGGAAGAGAAAGAGGAATGAAAAAAAAAATGGACAAATGAAAAAATGAATGAGTGAGTAGAATTTGGACCACACATCTTTACAATGAAAACTACAAAACACTACTCGAAGAGGCCCGAGAAGACACAAACAAATGGAAAAATATTCCATGCTCATGGATAGGAAAAATCAACATTGTTAAGGCCACCCTACTAAAGACAATCTAAAGAATCAACACAATACCCATTAAATTATCAGCATCATTCTTCTCAGACCTGAAAACGAAAATACAGAAATTCATATGGAAGCATAAACTACAAATAGCAAAAATAATCCTCAGCAAAAGAAACAAAGTGGGAGATATCACACTTCCAGACTTTAAACTTTACTATAAGGCTACAATAAGCAAAAAAGGCTGGTATTGGTACAAGAACAGGCATATAGAACAATGGAATAAGATAGAGATTCCAAAACCACAATTTCTCAACCAACTCATCTTCAACAAAGCCTCCACCAACAACCACTGGGGAGAGAAGAACCTATTCACTAAATGATGCTGGGAAAATTGGCTGACTATAAGCAGAAGATCGAAACAAGACCCTTACCTATGACCATACACAACTCTAAATGGATCAAAGACCTAAACCTAAAACCTCAAACTATAAGAATCTTAGAAAGTGCAGGAGATATCCTTATGGGATTTGGCAACCAATTTCTGCTCAAAACGCCAGATGTCCATGCCATAAGGGATAAGATAGACAAGTGGGAGTTCATCAAACTGACAAGCTTCTGCAAAGCAAAAGAAACCATCAAGAGAGCAAGGAGACAGCCCACCGAATGGGAAACAATATCTGCCAACTGTATATCTGACAAAGATCTAACATCTAGGATCTACAAGGCGCTCAAACGTGCTGAAAGGAAAAAAAAAAGCCCCATTTAAAAGTGGGTAAAAGACATGAATGAATAGACACTTCTCAAAAGAAGATATATGGGCAGCCAACAGACTGAAAAAGTGCTCAGCCTCACTAATTATCAGAGAAATGCAAATCAAAACCACACTGAGATACCATCTAACCCCAGTAAGAATGGCCATCATTAATAAAACAAACAACAGATGCTGGTGAGGATGTGGAGAAATGGGGACACTTCTACACTGCTGGTGGGAATGCAAACTAATTCAACCTCTATGGAAAACAGTGTGGCAATTTCTAAAGGAACTAGAAATTGACCTTCCATGTGACCCACCAATCCCCCTACTGGGAATATACCCGGAGGAACTCAAATCATTCTACAAAAAAGATACCTTTACACACATGTTCATTGCAGCCATATTCATGATAGCAAAAACATGGAACCAACCGTGCTGTCCATCAAAAGAGGACTGATGTTGACGTATGCAAAGGAGTAAGGTGAAGGGAGACAGTACTGAAACTTGGAATAAGTTCTCTTTAACTGTGACAGCTTTTTATCCTAAAATAACTTTTATTTTGTGTTCATATTTCCAAAATTTCAGTAGCTTAACTATAAAGAATACCATTTGCTGCACTTTTCAATAGAGCTTGCTTCTCTGAATTATACTTTGATATATTAATTCGAACTTTTATATTTTAAAAAGAACCAGACACTTTCAAATACCTGATATTTGTAAATTATAAATATAGTGTTTATAATGCTTTACAATAAAGCAAAAAGAAAAATAATTGTTAGAGTTAATGTTTTTCAAATAGAATTACTTGTGATACTATTGCATAATTCTGCCCTTATAGCCTATGTGCATTTCATTTTTTGATATGTTATTAATAAAAGCAATTGTTTCAAAATGTTTTAGATGAATCTTGCCATTAAATATCAATGCATGATGCTTTGCATCCTTCCTGGTACTTCTAATGCATGTAAGAGTTACACATGAATTTGTATCCCTGCATTCACCTTCCAATGTGAGTATTTTTATAAATACATTACCCTGACTTTTCCTGAGTTTGCTCTCTCATAAATTTCTACATTTCATAGCTCATGTTACATTGGTACATTCATCTTATATGCAGTACATAGATGTCACAGAAGAAGCAATCTGTGAGAGAGAAAAAAAGAGAAACCTATGAACAGCGACTTATGTCTAGATCATGTGAACCAGCACAAGGTCTTTCTGGATTCTGGTGATAGTAGTGAGTTCTTTGGGTTGTAGTGAATAGTTGGATGGAGTATCAGAACAAACAATAGGTACCATATATCCTTTTAATGAATTTTAAAATCAATCACAGAAAAAATAGAAGACAATTTAAACAACATAAAACCTAATCTAAAAGGAAGATAATTATCTTTTCTGTAAGTTTCTAAATCTAGGAATGTGTTCTTAAGAACCATGAAACCATAGAGATGACAGTGACCTTAATATATATATAATATATATATATATATATATATATATATATTTATGCTCTGATTTCTTCATTTTTTACAGGTGAGGAAAACCAAGGCCAAATGAACAAGAATGATTTATATAATGCAACTGGTGTTTATCACCTAGATTGAAATTTTCCTACAATTTCATGCCATGAACATAAATATGAAATATCAAATACATATAAAAATATAAATCTGCTACTTTTTTCATTCATTATATAACTTACCAAAGTCTTATAATACATTGTGTTATTTCATGTATGCGGACATATTTGTAGTTAGTTAGCAGATGTGGCAATAAAAATATAGGACCAGTGGTGGAAAGGTCTTGGTTTAGTTCCTTTTTGCTGCACACTTGCCTGGTAACCCTAGAGAACATGGGAGCATTACTTAATTTCTATAGGTCTCAATTACTTCATCTAAAAAAAAATATTCAATTAGATTTAAATAGTTTTATACCCCTATGATTCTTTAGGTTTTTGAAAATAGTCCATATGACTTTTTCTTTTTAATATATCTTTTTAAGCAAGAAAGATCATATTAGCTACTAAAATAGCCCACCCAAAGGAAAAAAAAAAAACCCTTCTGAGTAAAGATGTGAAACATTATTTTCCCTTGGCTGATATCCCACAAATTAGTACACAAAAGATGAACAATGGCTTATCAACAAATGTAGTCAGAAGAAAAGAAAACAAATGTTTTCTCTACTCTTCATTCATTTAAATGGTCTGATATTGATGTTACAAAATAATGAGAAAAATTATCAAATATAGTCATTGATCTCCAGAGAATAAACTGTTAATCTCACATTATAACTAAGATATCTCTCTAGAAACTCACCTTCAAAAGAATTATTAATTACTATACTAAAATGTACTATAGAAAAAACTACAGAGCAGTATTTAAGAAATACCAACACTTTTTACTACTATTTACAAGTTAATAGGCTGCTTGTCACTAGATCCCACTCTCTTATTAAGTGTTAACTGTAGAAAGATAAATTGAACATAATTTTAGATTTCTAAATTTAAAAAAACTCTTAAATGTGGCTGGTTGGAGGAAATTGTAATAATAATATATATTTAGAATTTCAAACTATTAGACTTAATTTATCTTCGGAGTGGTCCCTACTATTATTCATTATTATTACCAAATATCACTATGTGTTCAAAAACCAGACTTTCAAACTCAAATATATATATATTTCTCCCTCTCTCTCTCTATATATATAGAGAGAGAGATGAGAGAGAGAGAGAGAAATTAAAACAAATTTTCTATGTGTATTAGGAGAGCTGACATGCAAGCAATCAGTTATATCTTGACTCTTTTGTTCCTTTTTAAAATGCAAAAAATGAAAATAAATAAAGTTATTTAAGACACTCTCTGTTACAGATTTTAATAGTATTGGAGTAAAGATATGATAATAGAAATGTTGACCCTTTTTGATAGCACAGTTGAGGTTTTCTCCTAAATTACTTCCTCAAAATATTTAAGAAAATATTAACTCTCACTTGTTTTTCTCTTTCAATTGAATATTTTTTTCCAAGCAAATATTTCGCAAAAAGAACTTTAAGAAGAATTATTTTTACTTCTAAAATTAACTGAAATCCTTTTTGATACTGAATGCAGAAATACATTATCTCTAGAGCTTCCTGGAACTTTTATTTCAAGTTCATTACCCAGAGCACACCATCAAAATAACAAATCCAGAACATCCTGTTAGTATCAGAAACAGTCAGGCAAACAGTCTAGCTCTTTCACTTCTCTTGACAAATATCTAGTGGTCCCTATCTGGGAAACTTATTTCCTCTATTTCCTTATAGTGTCACAAACTCTTTCAAGTCACTGTACTTACTTTGCAAGATATTTTCATGCCCAGAATTTGGCTGGCAGCAGAACGATTACACAAAGCAATATGTTAAAAACAAAACAAAACAAACAACAAATTGTAGTATTTAAAATGCTGCCTTCAATTTTCAAATTGTGAGTTCTAGAAAAGGTGTGAGGAACATTTTTTTTTTCTGACTATATCATTTCTTTCTGACCAGTGTGTTGTCCTCATTTCTTTATATTTGACTACATTTTCAATCAAGGTCAATTTTTAAAAACCTTGGATATCTTAGCATGCCTTGAAAGTTCATTCATAATTATTCATAGGTAGTTACTCAGAAGATAGAAATATAAACCAGTCCTCATATTTTTCCTGCTCTCATTCTAGTCACTAAGAGTTGAGAAAAAATAATAATAACACAGATTTTTTTTTTTTTTTTCTTGAGTTGGAGTCTCACTCTGTTGCCCAGACTGGAGTGCAGTGGCCGCTCCCGGCCACCGCAGCCTCAACCTGCTGGGCTCCGGCGATCCTTCCGCCTCAGCCTTCCAAGTAACCGAAACTACAGGCATGTGCTACCATGCCCAGCTGATTTTTTGATTTATTGTAGAGATGAGGTCTTGCTGCCCAGGCGGGTCTCAAACCCACGGGCTCAGGCAATCCACTCACCTCAGCCTCCCAAAGGCGCGGTATTACAGGCTGAGCCACCGAGCCCGGCTATAACACAGATTTTTTTTTAAAGAATAACATATGTCTCCTAGTGAATATATTTTGTAAATGATTGACTATCTTCTTCAAATCTATGATTTTGCAAATTTTCATTGTGAATTTTAACATTAATTTATACAGCTTGCAAATATTTCTATAGAACACATCAATATAATCATTATATAAAGCCCCAAATTCCCAGAATGACTTTGATTTTAAAATGTAATTAAGTAAATTTTTATTTCAGTCTATATTTTTGCTTCAATTCTTACTTCCTACAAATTAAAATCTCATCATATTATTATAAAAATTATTATCCTATTCTTTGTTAAAACAGCACTTACTTAAATTTCTTCTGCTCATTTAATAAAAATGTTTTTTTACTCCCACCAAGTAATAAGAAGGAAAATCCTTTAAACCACCAATTATCATATCCATTCTCTAATTTACAGAAGTAAACATAAATGTCAACAGTAACTTGTGCTATTGATCAAATCATATTTTAACAATACTCACCTGCATATCAATCAGATATAATAGTACATGAAAAGAACACCATTTTCAGACATTTACATTTATTTTTCCTTGTCCCTTTGATGTTTTCATTTCAAAAAAATGTCCTGTCAAATTTTGCTACATCTAATAAGTTATCTTCTCTTTCTTCTGCTAAATTTCATTTACATTTTAAATAAAGTAAATGCTTTATTTAACTAAATTAACTTTTGTATTCATAATCTTCAGTCTAAATACATCATCACAATAAAATATAAAGTAGACTAGTAGTATCTTAGTTTGTTTGGGCTGCTGTAACAAATCACCTCAGTCTAGGTAATTAATAAATAATAGAAATGTATTGCTCACAGTTCTGGAGGCTGAGAAATCCAAGATCAAGATAGTAGCAGATTCAGTTTCTGGTGAGGACTCATTTTCTGCTTCATAAATGGCACCTTCTTGCTGCATCCACTAATTATAGTAGAGGCAAACGATCTCCCTTGAACCCTTGCATTTTATAAGTGCACCATCCTATTCATGAAGAGAACCCTCATGGCCAGACCACCTTCCAAAGGTTCCACCTCTTAATACCACAGCAATAAGAATTAGGTTTTAACAAAATTCATGAAGTAGGAGAGTGGACACAAGCATTCAAATAGCAGCAATTAGCAACAAATAGTTTCATGAACAATAAGTGCTTTACACATCAAGGGACTAAAAAGTTGATTAGATTAATAGCTTCAAACAAAAATTCATTTGTCTAAATATGTCAGTCAAAACTTTAATAATAGGAGTAATCATTCCAGTATATTAAAATAATTTGTATTATTATTACATTGTACCATTGAAAGATTTTAATTTGCTCAAGTTTACAGAGAAATGAAGGATACTACTTTAATATCTGGTACCATGCAGAGAGTAAAAATTTATAGCCTAGGTCAGTATGTTAGACTTCCATTACAAAATCTTTTGTATGTAGTGTCTAAAAGTTTTCCTTGAAGCAATGCATTTGTCATGAGTACACCTGAAACGTCACCACCAGTTGTAACAACACTCAAGGTGGCAGTTATCGCAGAGAAGTTCAAAGCAAAAATTCTGATAGAAAGTCGTATTTTTAAGGAATGATTCATTACACTGAAGTCATCCAAAATATGGCAAAGCTGTTAGTTGTAAATATTTGTCCATTTCCATTTTATATTTCAGTTAATACAATAACTTTCCACACTCTGCTTTTTCAAAAGCAGAATATAGGATTAACATCTACAAAGCAGCACTCTCAAAGGAACACAATGGACAATTAGCAGCAAAGATACAAAAGTGGTGCCCATATTCCATAGCTACTACAAATGCAATTTCATTGGCATTTAAACTGAACCAAAAAAGACACAATAAATAGTAGAGTGTTGATGGACCTTACCTTCTTGAACTGCTTGAAAAGGGTTGTTGCCATCAACAAATGTCACTGAAAATGTGATTTTCTCAGTCTGTAAGATCTCCTCATTCTGGTTAAGGTCTCCAACTGCTGTGCGAAACACCTCATCATCCTTTTTGGCAGATTCATCAAAAATTGCTCCTAGAAAGAAGCGAGTTTTGCTATTAAACAATAACATAAATATTCTGTCATACCCTCTGAAAATATGCCAAGACATGTATTTAAAACAATGCACACTTTAACTGAAAGCAAGCACTTTATTTATTACTGAAATGCATTGTACTGGAAGCAGTGTGGCAATGTGATAGTTGAGAAGGAATATAGTTACTTCTTCCAAATGGAAATGATAAATATAATGTGTTATTGCAGGGAAAGTATGGAGAAGACAATATAATAGGCACAAAAGGCTTCTCCATGACAAAGTAGCTAATACATTAGATGTCTTACATCAGGAGATCTTTAGGAATTCATAGTTTGAAGACTTTTTTGTGAATATTAAGTGATAAAATCAGGAAACTTTCTGAAGGCCTTTCATAGAATAAAATCTCTCTTATAATCTTAATATACTTTTATTTTTATTTACTGCTTTCTTCCCTGTTTTTGAATGTTTCATTATCTTTTATAGTAGTAGTAAAGTCAATAATAATTAAAGAAAATTTAAAGAATTCACATTTTCTGAGCAGAAAGAATGGAGAAATATTTTCAAAATAACTAAAATAAGTTCTAATGATTAATTATGGCATTTTTAAATCCATATGTAATAATGATGATGATAAGTGATGTGACTTTTATTGGATATTTGGTTGTCAGTGGTGTATTGGCTAAACACACCAGTTCTAAGAATAAACAGTTACATTTCAAATCATGACTGTCACTAGTAAGCATATGACCTTGAGCAAGATATTCAAATTCTAAACCTCATGTTCATCATTTGCAAAATCTAATAATATATATTGGTAAGGAATAGTGTGTGTATTAAATGATATTATCCATGTAAACTGTAAATTGTGGTAACTAAGTAGTAAATTCTCAATAAATATTAGCATTTTCTTATTTTTTCATACTGTAATTTACAACATGGATGAACATGGATGATATAAGCTAGACACAGAAAGAAAAAATTGCTGCACAATCTCACAGGTATAAAAAGTTGTACTTGGGCCAGGCGCAGTGGCTCATGCCTATAATTCCAGCACTTTGGGAGGCCAAGTGAGAGAATTGCCTCGATCCATAGGTTCGAGACCAGACTGGGCAACTTGGCAAGACTTCATCTCTACAATAAATCAAAAAATTTGCTGGACGTGGTGACGTGTGCCTGTAATTCCAGCTACTTGGAAGGCTGAGGTGGAAGGATTGCCTGAGTCCAGCAGGTCGAGGCTGTGGTGGCTGTGAGCATGCCACTGCACTCCAGCCTGGGTGACACTGTGAGATTCCAACTAAAAAAAAAAGTTGTACTCATAGAAGCAGAAAGTAAACAGTTATTACTAGAGGTGTGAAAGAAGAAAAAGTAAGTAGAAGTAGATCAAAGGGTATGCAATTATGAAAAATTAACAAATATATAAACCGGGCTCAGTGGCTCAGCCTATAATCCCATGGCTTTGGGAGGCTGAGGTGAGTGGATTGCCCGAGCCCACGGGTTCAAGACCTGCCTGGGCAGGCAAGACCTCATCTCTACAATAAAATCAAAAAATTAGCCGGGTGTGGTAGCATGCGCCTGTAATTGCAGCTACTCAGAAGGCTGAGGATTCCAGTCTGGGTGAAAGAGTGAGACTCCAACTCAAAAATAAATAAATAGATAAATAAACAAACATATAAATAAATAAATATCTAGATCTAGTGTCTAGCATGAAGACTATAATTAATAATAGTGCATTATATACTGAAAATTACTGAAAATAGATTTTAGATTCTATAACACATACCCACACACACAAACGTAAGTGTAAAAAGTGATAGATGTGTATATTCTATTGACTATAACAATAATTTCAACATGTATATGAATATAAAAACATCAAATTTTATACAATAAATATATATAAAGAAAATAAATACTATAATTCAAACAGTGCTTAACATTTTCCAATCATTCCTCAAATATAGTATTATTATCATTCAATTCACAAACTAATTATATATCTACTACTAGATACTCATACAGTTATAGAAAATTAATATTTAGCGCAAGAAATATGCCTAAATTCTCACAACAAAGGCCAGAGCCTGATTTCCTTGACTCCAACATTCTTACTCTAATCACTATGAGTTACTGCTTTCTATGATTTCACCTATGAAGAATAAACATTTTATAATGAGGTTCCTGACTTTATTGTCAATCTGGGGGACTCTCCCATCTGGCAATACATAGTTTATTTTACCATACTCTTCTAGTTCTAAGCAGACACACATTTTTTTTTTAATTTAAAGTTTCAGAGTACAATTCAGGGTTAGGTCTACAAATTTTTAAGTTATTTACCTTTTAATTATAAACATTTGGGTCAACGGTGTTTTCTATTTGGATGAACTGAATGAAATCCTTCTACACACACACACACACACACACACACACACACACACACACACACACAAAGACATACACTCTAGGGTACGTTAATGACTACATACACACATACATATCCACATACATATAATGTTTGTATGTTTCTTGACTTTTCACTTCATTTTAATGTATGATTATTTTAAAATTATTTGTTTTGTTTGTTTTTGCATTTGCCTATTGTATTTCTGCTTTTGCCAGTATCATACATTCTTTACAACTGTGGCTTAGTGACTCTTGAAATATGATAGTGCGTATCCTACACATTTTTCTCCCCAAAATTAGTGTTACTGTTTTAATTCTTTCCATCTATATTTTAGGATCAGCTACTCACTCAGTACCAAAAATTTCTGCAGAGACTTTGATCACTATTGCTTTGAATCAATCTATTATTCTGCTGAGAACCGACATCTTAACAATATTGAATCTTCCAATTCATGAACACAATATGTCTTCATTCATTCAGTAGAGATCATGCACACACTTTGTGAAATTATTACCTATGTTTCAGGGTTTTTTGTGTAACTGTAAATGGTGTTATGTTTTTATGTTTATTTTTAATTCCAACTGTTAATTGTTTATACATAGATAGTATATTGCTTTTTTTATATTGGCCTTTATATGTGAAAATAACATCTTTTTACATATATAAATACAATACAGGTATTATACAAAGGGGGTCCAAAACAACTGTAATTATTTTTTGAAGGGGCTACTCATAAATATAAATACATAGGAGCAGACTCTATATCTGCTAGTTTTGTTGATTTTATGCATCTGTGACTAAAGCTTCAATCCCTTTAACGAAAGACAGATCAGGATATTAAACATATACTATTGTATAAACACAAGATAAAGCAAGAGTGAAAATATGTCAGGTTCTGATAAGTGTTATTATTAACCATTCTACCCTGAAGTGGCCTAACTATGGAAAGCCAACTGTTTTTGGTTTTGCTTTTGTTTTTGAAGGGAGACAGAGTGCTTAAGAGGCTAATTGAATGAACCAGGCTATATCTTATCACTGCTCTTTTATATTGGCATGGATTGTACTAATACTTTGACCAGCCTCTTCAAACCCTTGACTTCCATTGCTTATATATTTTGAATATCTGCCTATGGCTGAAAGCATTAAAAAAAAGTGAAGAAGTTTTAAAATTGATATATAAATTGAGTACTTCTTATTTCTGTTATTCAATATTTATGTTATTACATTTATGTTATTTAGATATATCTATTAGCTGAACTATTAATATTTTATTCATATATCAAAGTATAAATGACAGACTTCATTTTTTACTTATCCTGTCATTTCTGAACCAGTTGGAATTCTAATTTTGAAACCAAGCTTTTGTAAAAATGTATAGACAATAATTGTTAGAAATCTTTGTAATATAAGCCACTTTCATGAAGAATCATCTCAATATTCCATATTCTTATATAGATCTTATTTCTTTATTACACTGAAATTTAATACTATCAGGTTTCAATATACACATTTCTTTAGCAGTTTGTTAGAAAGTATAATACAAATCTCCTTTAATTGAAGTTGAAGTAACTAATTCATTTAAAATAAGGTAATATAAATGTCTATACACAAAGAAGTGATATGTTTTTATATAAAGGTGTTTCAACTTGTCATGGATTCTAAATGGGTCTTTTTAAACAAGAGTTTCTAATCAACCTTTTTTTATAGTGGGCGACGTTATTGACTGCTGCTGAGTGTTAGCAATACTTTCTTGGTGGAAGTCTTTTAATATTATCTGTGGAACACTTAATATTGCCTTAAACAGTAAACTTGGCTTAATAAATGGCAGAAACTTGCAGAAATGATAGCAAATTAGTCAATTCTGTCCTGAATTAAGATCTACTGAAAGGAAAAGCACTAAAGAAGCAGTTCATCTTTCTGCAAACAGCAAGAAGTTACACAGAAGAAGCATTTCATCTTACTGCAAACAGCATAACCAAAGAACAGGAAATCTTAGCCAACATTTCAAATCCCGGATATTTATTTACTTTTTTTTTCAACTATAAAATCTCATCTTAAATTTGGCTTTGTACTGACAGATGGCATGCAGCATTTTGTCTTACATACACTCATTCTGAAAACAACCTGGTGAGTTTCATAGGATGAAACTTGGAAAAGAATTTCCTTTCATATTTCATATACTTCCAATTGTCACAGCAATGTCATCTCTTTACCTTTGTATTAACATGCAAATACTAGCAGTCTAATCCCATAGCGTATGTCCTAGTTTTACTTTTTTAGCTATATAGTTTCTTAAATGCAACATTCATATTTATATAGTTAAAATGACACAGCACCTACCTAGTTCTTTCGTAGGTATTTTTATTAGCATGTTTTTATGGTCAGTTTCATATTCTTGAGATGAATGCAGACTAGGCTTGTCAAGATGAAGTAATTTTTCCATCACGTATATACACACATACGCATAATGTTTGATCAATAGATTATACTCTATGTACACATCTTACTAATCAAACTGAAGGGAAGTATAACTAAATAATAAAGCAGAAAAGGAACATCTATATATTCCTATTATACCAATTTATAATTAGTCTTTTCTTTTTTTTTCTTTTTAATTAGTCTTTTCTATCACTAGTAGTTGATATTCTGTTCCTTTAATGGAGAAGGAATAAAATCTTTATCTAATCCTTATGTGATAGTAGCAGATAGGAGAGGTATACGTATATGTTTGTAAATGCAAAATATATCATATTTGCATATCTTCTCATACTTTAGAAAAGACATTAACTCAAGTGAGTTTGTACCACATATAATGCTGCTGAATGTAATCTTCATATGATTAATAGACATATTGGCAAATATGTGAACAATACCAAATGTATAATTGCAAAAATGATAATAATTTACAGTACTACTCAACTCATGCTGATGTATTAAATTTCAATTGTGAGATATCATGTATAAAATTATTATTGCAGCAATGTCCACTGGAAATTAATGAATAATTGTTGCAATTCAAAATTGTAAAACAAATGGCTAAATGACAAATGACAGTGCTTCTCTAGTTAGAATTATGTTTTAGAAAAGGTGTATAAAGAGTCCCACTTTATATATGCTGGCCAATTTTTTTTTTTTGAGTTGGAGTCTCACTCTGTCGCCCAGACTGGAGTACAGTGGCCGCTCCCGGCCACCGCAGCCTCGACCTGCTGGGCTCTGGCGATCCTTCTGCGTCAGCCTTCCGAGTAGCCGGAATTACAGGCATGCGCTACCACGCCCGGCTGATTTTTTGATTTATTGTAGAGATGAAGTCTCGCCTGCCCAGGCGGGTCTCGAACCCGCGGGCTCAGGCAATCCACTCACCTCAGCCTCCCAAAGGCGCGGGATTACAGGCTGAGCCACCAAGTCCGGCAATGCTTGCCAATTTTTAATGACAATTAAATCAATTTTTTTTCTGTAAACACAACAGATGTATGCTTAGTGTGTATGTTTGTTTATATGTGTATGTGTAGATATTTTGTTGGAAATAAGTCATTACTTTATACCATACCAGACACTCATTTCACACAAACTCACATATACAAATATGCCTGCAAATTAAAATATTTATAAGATCACTAACCTAACCAACCCATGAACTCTCAAAATATTCTAAGCTATTTCCTCTTTATGTTGTTATTCATGGTGTTGCCTCCACCATGGATGTATGATTTGTCTTTTTAGCAAAATATAATTTCCTGGTTCATGGAAACCAATTTTATACTTACAGTGCTTATAAAAGAGCCTGAATATATAGATATGAAACATTAATTGTTTCAACTTTTTAATATTAAGTTAGACATAATCTTGTAAAATAGGATGCCTAAATTCAGATGTGGGACAAAATGTAAGTTAAAACTAAAACTAATTAAAAGAAAAGTAGACTAGAAAATGTACTTGTATGTGAACTTATTATCACAGGCATTATTACAATTTCAGAAGACCAAAGTTATTCATCATGATAGTAATCATACACTTGGATTTTAGTTTGGATATTCAAGTTTTTTGTCTTATAATATAAGAGGCAAGTAGAGGAACACTGTTTACTTGGTGAGATTAATTGGGAAAATAAAATGTATTTATCTAACTCTTAATTTCCTTTAAAATATTGAGAAAGCTTTTGATACATCTTGAAGAATTTTCCACATAGTCACTGGAATTATATACTATATATAACTTTATATAACCAACATAACAAATAACTTTTTGTATGTTTGTTTGTTTTATGAGTTGTGGTCTTACGCTGTAACTCAGATTTGAGCGCAATGGCATGATCATGGTTCACCGAGCCTCAGCCTCTTTGGCTCAAGCAATCCTCCCACATCAGTCTCCTGAAAAGCCAGGACTATACGCCCGTACCACCACATCCAGCTACTTTTTAAAAAGTCTTAGCCGGGCTCAGTGGCTCAGCCTGTAATCCCGCGCCTTTGGGAGGCTGAGGTGAGTGGATTGCCTGAGCCCGCGGGTTCGAGACCCGCCTGGGCAGCGAGACCTCATCTCTACAATAAATAAAAAAATCAGCCGTGCATGGTAGCGCATGCCTGTAATTCCGGCTACTTGGAAGGCTGAGGCGGAAGGATCGCCGAGCCCAGCAGGTCGAGGTTGCGGCGGCCGGGAGCGGCCACTGCACTCCAGTCTGGGTAACAGAGTGAGACTCCAACTCAAAAAAAAAAAGTCTTTGTAGGGACAAGGTCTCACTATGTTGCCCAGGTTGATCTTAAACTCTTGGGCTCAAGCAATCCTCCCACTTCAGCCTCCCAAAGTGCTGAGATTATAGGCATGAACTACTGAACCCGCTCCAAATAACTTTTAAACCAAAACTTGTAAAAAGTGAAAGCAAACATCAACATACATACATTCATGTTGTAAAATCAATTTATGGGTAAAACTATATATCTAGAAAGACATACAGAAAATAATTGACCCCCCAAAATTTGGTTGAATATTATAGTTGCAAATAAAATAAAAGTTAATCTAAGCTATTTTTTTTTCTGTCACAAAGGCAACACTTTATTTTCTTTACTCATTTAATTTTGCCTAGTATATATAAGCTATTTGTGATAGGTAACCTTAAAAAACAAACTCAACTTAAAAGTAGCAAATGTGCTATATGTAATGACACTTTAATTTTCTTCGAAGCAACAGAGTTGATCCTTTTGCAAGTGTGCTTTCCCCAGCCCCCTGTTTTTCCTCTTCACTTTTTTCTCTTTCTTTCCAATCATCATGCATCCACTCATTCATTCATTCATCTGGTCATCAAACCAAACTTTCCTCAACACAAGAAAAACATCAACACCAAGTTACTCTGTACTTTAACAAATGATTTGATGGTCAAATAGTTGGAATTTGTTAAATGCTGAATCCAATCGTTGCAGAATTAAGATGTCCTAATAAGATCATAGAAAGAGGCAATCATGTGGTTTTCATAACCTCATAGCTAAAAAGAATTTTAGGGGTGATATACACAAACTTTCTCATTTTTCAGAAACTATATTACAAAGACTTTATGTGATTTGTCTCAAATTATATAGACAAAAATTATAAGAGTTAGGAAGGTAGGAAACAAGGTTTCCTGGTTTTAAATTTGGAGCCATGTCTGACACATTATTTTTTTCCATTTCAAGTATTTTATGTGTGTGTATGTATAAATATAGACACACACATATTGCATCATGTCACACATATATGGGTGTACATATACACATATATTCAATAACTAGCACTACTCTGGCAATTAGAACTTTAAATTCATTTATTATAAGCCACAAATAATTTAAAATTTATGAATCATAGTAAAATTCTAAACAGACTAGTATTATACAAAATTTAGTCCTTTGCTTTAGAAACTTCAACAATTGTTGTTTAGTAGGTTAAAATAAAGAAAAAACCACAAATCCCTCCTTGGGAAATATGTTATTTACAATAAGAGTTACAATACTGCAGAGTTATTCAGAATTGCTAAATTGCCCCATATCCTTACTCTTTTAGTTGCTACTATTCACAAGTGGATTTTTAAAATTTAATTCTAACAATGCATTGTGTATTCACCTTAGTTGCACTCTGTGTAGATATCCAAATTGAGAGATTTATAACTTTTTTTCATCTGTATATGATATTGTCACTATTGTCAGTAAAACTATACATGAGTTTCAGGAGAGCAAATAATCACAGACATTTTAAGTACTGTAAAAATCAGATTTCTACTGTATTTTTCCTCCTCCACTCTTAGTACTCTCAATTCAGAGAAAAAGAAGGTTGAATATGCTCAATACTACTAGACTGTAGGAAAAATTAGCAGTAATGTGAACTAATGAAATGAGTGCTTAAATACCATTTAATATATTTATTTAAGCATACAAACTATATCAATGGGATATCATTAAAATCAAGGTGAGGTCATTGTATGTATGTTTATGTATATACACACATATATACATATTCACATACATAATTCTCTCCCCAAGCATTTTATGCAACATTAGTTATATTGAGGTATCTTTCACAAACTATTTCTGTGTTAAATATATTCAGCAGTTACTTCTAATTCAACAGGACTTTCATAATATGTTCTATGTTAATATCCTTGCCATCAGGAAATAGGGGTTTCAGAACTCTTTTTCCTCTCATCAAGAGGCATGTTTTCCTCTGCTTACCTTATCTAACCCTTCACAAGCACTCTGACTAAAGAAGTAAGCCAAAACAATCACTCCAGTTGTTGGAAAGGAAGTGCTGGATATACACCAAATTCATGATAATTAACAAATGTTTCCGAATTAAAAATGATCTGCTCTGTTGTGTTTCTCTTCAGTTTATGATAATTTAAATAACGACAATAGGAATGAACATTTATTAGTATTAAGCATTTCACAGGCATTATTTCATTTAGCTTTGATTAAAAAACCCTTTGATGGCAATGAAATTCAGATTAAGTAACTGTTTAAAGTCCAAGCAAGTAATGACTATTGTACAATTCACAGCTCTTAGTTTCTAAGCAAATTTCCTTAAACACTATAAGATTAATAACTGGAAATATATTCATGATTAAAAAAACTTCCAATCAGATAGTATGCATATTATTTTCATAATCATTACAATGAAATTTTATATGTACATTAAAATTCTCTATTAGACTTTAATCCTACTTTTTTTGAAAAAAATTTATCATCGAGGTCTAGTTTTGTAAAATTTCTTTTTCTTTTTTTTTTTGTGTTGGAGTCTCACTCTGTTGCCCAGACTGGAGTGCAGTGGCCGCTCCCGGCCACCGCAGCCTCGACCTGCTGGGCTCCGGCGATCCTTCTGCCTCAGACTTCCAAGTAGCTGGAACTACAGACGCGCGCTACCACGCCCGGCTAATTTTTGATTTATTGTAGAGATGAGGTCTCACCAAGTTGCCCAGGTGGGTCTTGAGCCCACGGGCTCAGGCAATCCACTCACCTCAACCTCCCAAAGTGTGGGATTACAGGCTGAGCCACCAAGCCTGGCTTGTAAAATTTCTAAATAATGAATTGCAAAATTCTAAATAATGAATTTTGTGTATTTTGTAGATGTACTATAGTCACAATAATTTGAGTTATGACATATTTTAAAAGAAGCCAGTAGTTAGTTCAAGCATAATTTTTTCTCAAATTTTATGTTTAAATCTGTTTAGAGCTAATTAATATATACAAAAATTGAATTGATATAAATTTTTAAACTTTAGGTTAAATGATTCTTATTGCAGGTACTTTAGAAAAATACTGAGTTCCAAAAACATATGCACTGTAATATATCTTTAAATGCAGAATTCAGAAAAAAATCTCTAACCTTTCAATTTTTAAGTTTTTTTTTTTAAATTTTAGTGACTAAAGATCCTCATAGAATGGAAATGCCGTAGTCACTGACTTTATATATTAAAAATTTTTGATAATTTATTTGGTTCTATAATATTCAAAATGTGACCAGGTACTGAAAATATCTGGCTCATTATTTTCCAATGTCTAATGCTAATTTAGCACTTTGTTCTCAGTTCAAAGCACACTTTAATATTAACTCCCATTCCACTCACCATAACTATCAAGAATATAGGCAAGCATCATTCTTATTTTAAAGATAGCTACACAAGGTCAAAGAAGAGAGTGCCAAGATCACAGAATGAATTTGTCATGGAATAGTGTAGAAAGACATAAATGGAAGGAGAAACTTCCTTACAGCCATCTAAAATGATTATACTTAAATCCTTGGAGGTGTATTATAATTTATATTTAGCTCATGTTAGCAACATGTTTAATATGGCAGACACCTTTAAATGCTGTTTTCATATATATATGTTTTTGTTTTTTGAGTTGGAGTCTCACTCTGTCACCCAGACTGGAGTGCAGTGGCCGCTCCCGGCCACCGCAGCCTCGACCTGCTGGGGTCCAGCGATCCTTCCGCCTCAGCCTTCCGAGTACCTGGAATTACAGGCACGCGCAACCATGTCCGGCTGATTTTTATTTGTTTGTTTATTTATTTATTTATTTATATTTATTTATTTATTTGAGTTGGAGTCTCACTCCGCCGCCCAGACTGGAGTACTGTGGCTGCTCCCGGCCACCGCAGCCTCGACCTGCTGGGCTCTGGCGAGCCTTCTGCCTCAGCCTTCGGAGTAGCTGGAACTACAGGCGCGCTACCACGCCCAGCTAATTTTTGATTTATTGTAGAGATGAGGTCTGGCCAAGTTGCCCAGGCGGTTCTTGAACCCACGGGCTCAGGCAATCCACTCGCCTCAGCCTCCCAAGGCGAGGGATTATAGGCTGAGCCACCGAGCCTGGCCTTCTTCAATATATTGTGATAAAGTGACTTCAAATAAGAAGGGCAAATCATGGGCCAAGAAGTAAAATTTTCAATGACTATCTCCAGAGATTTCTCCAGAGATTTATGTTTGAATGTGGCGTTCCATCACAGTGTGAACTAAGTCAAATTCAAAGGGATTCTTCATTTTAACAGAAAGTCTTTTCCTCAGTCCTAGTCTTCAATAACATGTTGATTCACTTTTCATTCAGAATTCCTGTATAATTACCCAGAAACCCCAAACACACTTAAACTGATGATACTATCACCGGAAATGCCTGACCTTGCAGTATGTTTTCCAGAAATCTGTGGGAGAAAAGGAAATGTAGGCTATTTTCTTAAGGCACTGGTCTCCAATCCCTGGGCCATAAACATACCATCAGTGGCCTATTAGGGAAGGGTCTGCACAGCAGGAAGTGAGCAGCAGGCCATCCAGAATTCAGTCTGGTATCAGATCAACTGTGGCATTAGATTCCCATAGGAGCTGGAACCCCGTATGAATTGCCCATGCAAAGGATCTAGGTTGTGCACTCCTTATGTGAATCTAATAACTGATGACTTAAGGCTGAAGCTGAGGCAGTGATGCTAGTGATGGAAAGTGGCTGCAAATACAGATAAACATAAGTAGTGAGGTTTGACTGCATGCCACCCCCCCACCCCTCTCAACCCCCAGCCCCACCCTACCCCTTTGTCCAGTCTGTGGGAAAAATTGTCTTCCATGAAACTGATCCCTAGACTTAAAATGTTTGTCCTTTTTTTTTAGTGACTAATGATCCTCATAGAGTGGAAATGACTTCATATATTAAAAGTATTTGGTAATTTACTTGGTTCTGTAATATTCAAATTGTGACCAGGTACAGAAACTGTCTGCCAAAAAAGATTGGGGATCACTGGTTTAAGGAACAGATAAGCTGAGTCATCCATGTGGAGCACAACAAAAGTTTAAATTTTAAAATAATTTCATGTTGAAACATAAATCTTCTCAGAATCATTTATAAATTTTTATGCCACTTGGTGAATAAACAGTTCAAAGATCAATTATTCTATTAAGAATCATTTACAATTTTTAAGAGTATTCTATATTGAAAGTTCAATAATCTGGCTTTTTCTTTTATAAAAGTGGCATTGTTTAACTCCTTAAATTTTTTTCCATCTTTTCCTACTGAATATGTGAAGTAAACCAGGGCTTTGTATCCTGTGTTGCAGTCCTTTTCTCTATATCATACATCTAATTTAAATAATATCCCATTATTATCGATTAAACTGTCATGACAAGAAGAAAAAGAACTAGTTTGAGAATAGACACTTTGAAGACTGCTTAGCAATTCAAACTTTCCCCAAACTGACATGATGCATTTTTTAAAATATAGGCAAAAAGTTGATAAGGTAGCTACTGAAAAGTATGTTCACCGGGAAGAGTTGCAGATATTTTTAGAAATGGAATAGGTTTAACATTTTTTCTGCTGTAACAATTCACTATATCCTTGTAATACTACTTCAACTTCCATTAAAAAGTGTGAGAACTGGCATATAGTACTATAAGTAAAATCATATGTCAAAGATATACCTGTATAAAAATAGTGTGAATGCTATCCTTTCAGAAGTCAAACACATTTTGCACACAAATAATGTAGGTTAGGCTGTATCCTACATAGTAAAAAATTCAAATTTTATGTGTAAGACAAAAATTGACTCAGCTTCTAGATGAAATTCATTTTACTTATCTGAATTGGCTTAATTAGATAAGTTGCTTAAAATTAAGCACTTTAGAACTACTGTACAATGGAGTTTCATTTGTAAAGAAAATGAATGCATCATATAAAATATTTAAGGTAGGAAAAAGACTCTCTTCTGATATAAATCTCAAACCTCATGGTTTCATTAACTTTCAATTGACTGATATTTTTGCCTTCTTTTCTGTTACATGAGCACATTTTAGCAAGCAAAAATCTAGATGTTATAGATATCTACTGGATTTTTTCCCAGTATGTTTTATTAAATATGGAACTATGTTAGCAAGTAGCATACAGGTATTGCTAGGGGATTGCCCTGCAAAATATTTCATAAGCAGTGAGAAAACAGAGGATTTAATTTCAACTGTAGACTAGACAACTGTAAATGAAACACGGGTTTCCTTGGGAGGATGGCAGCTTTTCTAGATATTTATTAGTTGCAAGTGATTGTAAAACTTACCTAGATTCTCTCATATTTTAAAATCTGTATCAAAGTCACAGTCTTTGACTATATATAATCAAAATACTTAAGGAAAATCAAATTATGAATGCTATCTTTACTAAATAACTTGCTAGATAATAAATCTTATGAAAATAGTCATAGTTGTGTGCCACTACCTTATTAAAATAGGAATAATATTATTTTTAAACTACAAAATTCCTGTGAAGTAACTTTCTTCATCCTTACTTTACAGATGAAGATACTAATAAAGATTGAGATTAGGTGAATTACCCAATCATATACTTAGAAAGTTAATGAGATAGGACTTAAATTTACAACTATCTGAGTTTAAAACATATATTTTTTTTATCCAATACAAACTGTTTCTATGTACAAACCTTAGTCCATGCCTGAGACAAAATATCCTGTTTTGGGAATAATATGTACTAAGAAAAGAGATGTACAATGGATACGTTCAAACTATATCCATAATTCATTTCCTTTGACTGTATAACACAATGTCATGAAATGCAGTAATTCCCTTTGGAAGAAATTTTTTTTAAAAAAAATTGCAACTGGAAAGAGTTAATAACTTAAATGGGTTTGGGCCATATTGGAAGAGATGATAGAGATACACTTTGGCTCTTTATAAATCTTTTTTAAAAAGTATATAAAAAGCCAAAAATATGTCCAGTAAGAATGCTTCTTTCTGGCATTTGATATAATGTGATTTATCACAGAACTAAAGTATAAAATAAGTCAGGTATGATGTGTGAAGACCCTTATTTGAAATATATGAAGGAACCATGGGTTGATTTACAGAGATCTTCAAATATTATTATGTATAGTAAGTCTTCAATAATTTTTCTTCATTAACATAAGGTCTAAATAAATGGGAAAAGTTGTATCTATTAATTCTAGTTTGTTGGTACATGATTCATGTTGATCTTTATGTAGTTTTAGTGTTTTTAAAAATCCTTCATATTTTAATCATGATTCATAATTTATATCTATTTCTTAACCTAGAATTTAACAAAATTGATATAGTGTATATCAAAATCAGGATTACAAGCTTCAAATATGTATATATATATTTTTTTGAGACAAGATCCATATGTTGTCAAGACTGTTCTTAAACTCTGGGCTCAAGCAATCTTCCCATCTCAGCTATACTTACAGGTATGCACCAACACAATAGGCTTTTACATATATTTTTAATGTCATCCTGTATTTAAATATATTATTCTCCTGGTATCCTTTGTTTCTTTTTTAAAGTCAGTTCCCAAGCTTCAGGTAACCAGATTAAGAATCTATATCTTTTTATAAAGCTGTTTTAAATAAAAATTAAGAAACTATGTCTCAAAAAGAAGCTTGTAACTTAGAAAAAGACCATTTAAGAAAACCTGTGAAATCATCAATTTGACTTTGAGTCCAGCTAACTCCATGAAGACTTACTTCTGGAATCTTTGTTTACTGCCCAAAATGTGTGTCTACTTAACCAATGATCACCCCTTCATTTTCTCTCTCTTTTGTTTCCATTGACTAATGGCTACCCTTCCTCTATACTATGCCAAGTGTTCTCCACTCTCCCCACCTCATTCCCTGGTAATCACATCCATTACTATTTTCAACTCCTTTCTAAAAGGCACCTGGTTTAAATACATTATTTGTTTACAACCTTGTTCTTATTGCAGTTCTTTCAACTAGAACTTTATTTTCTCACATACCAGACCCTGATACAACCAGCTGACATTACTTAACTCCTTTAAAATAATTCCAAGCCATTACATCTCCATCATGGAGTGAAATCTCTCCTGAAACCCTTGTCACTTGACCATCCTACCTTCTAATTTTTCTCATCATTGATGACAGTATTCTCCTTGTTGTCACAAACATCTCAGAGCCACCAAACCAAATTCATTCAATACATTGAAACCTTATTCAGAAAGTTCCTTCTGACCCAAATTCTACCATTACCCTGGGTAATACAGTTGACCTAGATATTATACTAACAACTCAGTCTTGACTTTCTTAATCCCAACGTCCACTAGCCTTATTAAACCCACCTAGATATACAGAGTTAGAATTTCTGGTGTTAGCAACTGGAATTATATTGACAATAGTTTATAGCTTTCTTTGTAGTTAGGTTTGGATAATGTAATGTGAATGTAAGTAAGATGTATGCCATTTCTGAACCCAATGGCTAAGAATCAAGTGAGTCTCTGCATTGTATTTATTCCCTTCTTCTGTCTGGATGCCAATGGTGATGTTTCTCTGGGACAGTAAAGCCTAAAGTTGCAAGAATCCTGGATTCCTGTGTGAAAAAAATGTTGCTAGGAATATTAGTCTAAGTAATATACCTTTCTTTTTTCTTTTTCTTTTTTTTTTGAGTTGGAGTCTCACTCTGTCGCCTAGACTGGAGTGCAGTGGCCGCTCCCGGCCACCGCAGCCTCGACCTGTTGGGCTCCAGCGATCCTTCCGCCTCAGCCTTCCGAGTAACCGGAATTACAGGCATGTGCTACCACGCCCAGCTGATTTTTTGATTTATTGTAGAGATGAGGTCTCGCTGCCCAGGCGGGTCTCGAACCCGCGGGCTCAGGTAATCCACTCACCTTAGCCTTCCAAAGGCGCGATATTACAGGCTGAGCCACCAAGCCCGGCAAAGTAATATACTTTTCAAGGTAAAGGTAGTATATATATATATAGACTCCAGTTACATATATATATATATATATATATATATATATATGTAACTGGAGTCTACTTATAATTTATACTTATGTAGATTTAGAATAGTGGTTCTCAAAGAATAACTCCTACAAGAACAGCATCAGCATCACTTATGAACTGAAACAGTTTCTAGTATCTGTTTTTAACAAGTTCTACAGGTGATTCTATGGCATGCTAAAGAATAAGAGATTCTTTTATAAAAGTATAGACATTGTTGAGGCTTTACATCTGTTTTGACCCTATATTCTTTTTTTTTTTTTTTTTTTTTTTTTGAGTTGGAGTCTCACTCTGTCGCCCAGATTGGAGTGCAGTGGCCGCTTCCGGCCACCGCAGCCTCGACCTGCTGGGCTCCGGCGATCCTTCCACCTCAGCCTTCCGAGTAGCCGGAATTACAGGCATGCGCTACCACGCCCGGCTGATTTTTTGATTTATTGTAGAGATGAGGTCTCACTGTCCAGGCGGGTCTCGAACCCGCGGGCTCAGGCAATCCACTCACCTCAGCCTCCCAAAGGCGCGGGATTGCAGGCTGAGCCACCGAGCCCGGTTGACCCTATATTCTTTACAAAAGGAAGGTGTAATGAACCACAGACATTTCACTCAGTCTGAATTCTGATATTTAATCATGTAAATGTTTCCTAAGGCTTTTCATTCAGTTATTGTACATTCAGTTTCTGAAAAGAGAGACATTAAAATGAGAAATTAAAGAACCAATACGTGTAGAGGGTGATCATCATCTACCGATGGACTCAGCTCTCATTAAGATCTGTTTTGAGATTGAGTTCTCTAAGAACTCTGCTTATAGCTTAAAAATCTTGAATTTTCATATTCTCCACTTATTTTTCATTTACTTCATTTTGAGCCATGTCTTCCATGGTCCTGTCCACCACTCTGAAGAGGTTCCACTAGCCAAGATTCTCTTTCACAGAGAGGAATACTTGATTCCCTATAATTCTCAGATGTCACCTAAACCTCGTTAAAAGAAAGTCATCATTAAATGATCAACAAGTTATTTATCAAAAGTTCAAAATGTGAAGAATTGGAAGTGATAGTGTTCGATACCTCTTTCAGGTAATAATTCTACAACTTGTGAATTAAGTCTTTGTGAATATATAGATGTAATCGGTACGGTTTTATATGAAGGTACAGCATAGATATAAGCAAACACTTTTCTTCTAATTAAACTGCTCAAACCTGTAATGTGCTTCTTTCTATGGTTAGACAGTGTCTAGAAAATGTCAGAACATATATAGTGTAAAATATGATAGGTAACTTAATACCCCCTCCAAGTCTGAACTATTTTTCAAGTTGTATTTCAATGCAATTTTCCACTTGACATTTCTGACAATATAAAAAGAAAAACTAGTAAAAACTACTCATTCCCTCCAGCAAAATAAAATGTTCAGAAACTTCAGATTAGTAAATGTAGCATTTATATAAGGAATCAACAAAAATTCTGAGAAAACATGGTGAGACAAAAGATTGTTGTAAAGGTTGTTGGTGTGTCTAGGTAACTTGGAATGACATCTCAACATACCTGTAGAAACAGTCAAAATCCTTCCAGGACGTTATTGAGCTTTCTCTAATCAAATCCATTTTTAAAAAAATTCAGACCTCAGATCTAGTACTAAACCTCTTTCTCGTTGACATCCAGATATCTTAGCTTCTTCATTGCTTCTACAACACACGAGGCATGTTCCCATCGTAGGCATTCTGATCTTGTTACTCTTTCTGCTTGAAATGCTCTCTGCCTTACACAAACACATGACACACTTTCTTAGGTGCTTCAGATCTTTGCACACCTTCTTAGTGAGACTCTTTTTCATCATCCTTTTAAAAATTGCTACCTGTGTCTCCATTATCTGTCTTACTTCCTTGATTTGTTTCTCTTCATAGTTTTTTATCACCATCTGGTAGATTACAAAATTATTATTTTTCCATTGCTTATGCTTTCTTTTTGCTCTAGATTGCAGCTTCCATGAGGACAAGAGGTTTATTTACTCTATTAACTTTGAATTACCAGTGGGGGAAAAAAAATTACTTGTTGTGTATTAGGTAATGAATGAAAATTTCTTGAATAAATAAAATGTGATTATATGATTGAATATTTTAATGCTATCACTAATCATAACATTAATAGTGTAATAAAACTTGTGCAAAATATTTAAATTATATATACTAAAATCTTGAATCAAAATTGTTGCCCAGAGATTCATACCATAACTTTATTTGTCTTTGACTTCACCTTGCAGATAGCTTTTATAAAGCAATAAAACATTTGAAAAGAATATTTTAAAAAGCTTCCTGCCCCAGGGTCCCATTTTCCCAACAAACTTTGTTTTATTACTCTAAATGCAATTAAAGATTTATTTGAGCAAATATTTAAAAAATTCTAAAGGTCCCTCTTGAATTAAGATATAACAAAGCAGGATAAATAAGTTTACTGCAGTGAAACTAAATAGATTTTCAAATATGATATGAATCTAAATAAGAATGTTTTTCTATAGAAGTTGCAAATATAAGCATAGCAGGTTATCTAACTCAGAGAAAACAACTGGTAATATGTAGATAAGTTATTTATAGAAGAAAAGGGCATTCTATTATGTGAGAAGAATATACAAATACAATTTTTGAAGCCAAATAATTCAGATGAAATTATGAAGAAATGAGGAAAGAATAAATGACATCATTAGAGAGTTTCCTAATCTTAATCAAAGGCTATTTAATCTAAAAGATTTTTGGTGGTAATCGAGGCATAGATAAACAAACTAATGCCAATGTATTACTTTTAAGTACTACATTTTTTTTTTTTTGCAAGTGAACTAGTGAACACTCACATAAAAACATGATCAAATTTTGAAGGGGCAACTATTTTTAAAAAAGGATACTAACTAAAAGACACTAATAGGTAAGTAAATGGAAGATACAATGTTAATTACAATGAAATAAATTTCTAGGTTGAACAGAATTTCAGAAACAGGGATGTAGAATTGAAAAACTTTGAATAGCAAGTTTCCCTACCTAACTACTGTAGTGGAAATCAATCATAACTGAGTACCTTGGATGAAGTTGTATAATATGTACCCCCGAAAAGTATTATCTTTGGCACATTTTAACATTATGTATTTCTATGTTTTCATAGTTATATAGAAATTCTTTCAATTATTTGTTTTCAATGTGAACAAAACACTTTCCATATTGTTCCATTAAGTAGTATAAATAAGTTATCACTCTACAGTAATTGTATAATTTATTCACTCATTCTATAGAAAAATATCTCAATGTACAGTAAGGAGCATAGAGGGTCAAGGAAAATTCTCTACATGTTGTTTGCAAAATATAAACTTCCTGTATCTTTTCTGTCATTGTGAAGGTGACAGGCCAGTTGTTGTCAGGAGAATGAGTAGATTCAGTTAGGCCTAACATGCATCCTATTGTATGAAATTGTGTTCATTGAATATGCTGTCAACAAATTTTCTGGTCCCCCTTTTTTGTTGTTGGCAAACTTTGTTTTATTTCTCTAAATGCAATTAGAGAGTTACGTGCTATGCAGGATAATGACTCTGTGGCCTCAATTTTCCATCTTAAAAAACCAAATATTTCCATATTGAATTGAATGATAATATGAATTGGCTAGGTGTTTTTCTTTTCTTTCTTCTGTGTATGGAAATCATGATGTTTTGATATACTATCTCTTGAATAATTTTTATTTTTATTTTAGCATTCATTATACATGTTAAGTGAATTAAGTAAATACTTCACTGAAGCAATTGCACCAGCTGCTAGGCATATCTAAACAGTTTACTGAAACCTGTCAGGCCTTCAAAACCATGAATAGTCAGGAAAAAAACATGTGACCATGCACCATTTCCAAATATGCCTGACTTGACTTACACAGCTCTGCTGATACTTGATTTCAGTCTTGTGATACCCTGAGGAGAGAACTCAGTCACACAATGCCAGGCTTCTAACATATAAAACTCAATTATTAGATGAGTGCTGTTTTAAATTGCTAAGTTTGCAGTAATTTGTTACAAAGCAATAGCAAATCAATACACTCAATTATCACCATTCTTTAAAATGCGAATGGTAATATCTAGTTCACTAGTTTTGAATAGCAACTAGACGTGGCCTATTATACAACAAGGGGGAGAAAGACTGGTTAACTTTTTTTCTTTCTTTAACACACATGGTATGGTTGTGTACATATGCCTGGTACTATGTCACTGCATTGAAGGCTAGTAGTAGAAAATTAATCCAGAGGTAATAGTTCAGTTATAGAAATGAATAGATAGATAAATATAGGTGGATAGATAGATAGACAAGTGCTATCATCAAGAAATTAAGTGTTGCAAGGGAAAAACCTACAATTGTGAAACCTATAAAATATTTGTTCTGTGAGATATAATCATTTTATTGCCTTAAATTTTCATATTAAATAGGAATATATTTGAAGCTTTTAGTTCCTAACAAACATATGCATTCAGTAAACAGTTAATATACTAAAAATATTTTGAATGGGAAATAACACCAACTGACAGTCCTGTTTTACATATTTTATAATACTTCCTATATATTTGCAGCCTGGGAGTTTTTCTTATAAAGGAACATCATTTTCAGAAGATCTCCTCACCAATTTATCACTATAAAATTCATAATTATATAACATGTTATTAGAATACATGGAAGTAATAAGTAACATAACTGTGCATTTAAAGATGAAAAATTAAGATCTCAAGGAGTGAGGTAACTTGTCAAAACTATATTCCTTATCAAAACCATTTCTATATTTATAGTTAAAAATGAAGGTCAGATCTAGATATATCAACTAATCATTCCAAAGCCAATATTTTAATGTTCATCATTTGCCGTGACAACAGTAAGTATCTTCTGGTATGAGATATGTTTTGTGCTTTCCATAAATAGACCCACCAACAACACTGAGGATATAAGGCATATTTTAGAACTTGAAATAAATGATATATTTGGCCTTGTAGTGGGAAAATCAATATTTCACAGACATATGAAGCTATAAGTGGTATGTTTTTATTATTTTAGTTAAAACATACCTTACAATTAAGTTTATTTCAAATGCATTGGCTCTCCCATTTTCGTGAAACTTTTTGCCCAATGTTTGCGATTCTTTTGAATTGCAAATTCATATCATGTCAGTATTGTTCAGGGACAGAATCTTTTCTACTTCCTAAATAGATGACCCTCTTCAATTTCACTCAGAAAGGGATGCTTTATATTGTCATTAATCTTAATTTCTCATCACTGTAGGTAGATGAACTATGAAAACACAGGATTCAGAACTTTTAGAGTTGGAGTACATTTGGACAACTGAGTTCAAACTTACAGGTGTAAAAGTAATTCCCAACAGAATGTCCTACACCTCAAATTATTTGACTTTCTTCCAAAGTTTACCTCAAAAAGTCTCATCTCACCAGTGCTCCACCTGTACTTGTTTAAGACTCTATCAACCAATCATTATATCTTGAAATGTACTAATGTAATGGTTATATAACTTTCTTCTCCACTAAAACATCTGTCCCTCGAGAGCAACAATATTTTAAAATCAGGTTTTGTATCTTAAATTTTTACATACAAGTCATTAATCTATTGCATTAAATTCACATTTTTATGACTATGATGTGTTGAAAGCCTTGTCTAAAATAAATTTAATTTTATTTAACTTTTAAAGAGTTTTAATTCCCCCCATGTGAAAAAAAAAAGCCCTAAATATTAAATGGCACAGGCCGGGTGAGATGGCTCAAGCCTGTAATCCCAGCACTTTGGGAGACTGAGGAAAGAGGATTGCCTGAGTCCAGGGATTCGAGACCAGCCTTGACCACCTGGCAAGACTTCCTCTCTACAATAAATCAAAAAAATTAGCCGGGCATGGTATCCCATGCCTGTGGGTTCCAGCTACTTGGAAGGTTGAGGCAGAAGGATCGCATGAGCCCAGCAGGTCGAACCTGTGGTGGCCATGAGCATGCCGCTGCACTCCAGTCTGTGTGACAGAGTGAGACTTCAACTCAAAAAAAAAATTAAATGACGTAGACATAGTTTCTGACTTCATTTAGTGTATAGACTACCAGTAAAGATAAAGGAGATCCACAAATTTCAAAAAATATCGTAAAATGTAATATATGGCATATAAGATATCTGAATTAAATATTACAGAGGTTAAAAGAGGTTCATAGTTCATGAATAGATCAAAGAATATATGGAAGAAAGACATTTTAGCTGGACCTTGAAGAATAGGTAGAATTAAAACATGTAAAGAATAAAGAAAGGAGAGGTTGAGTAAGGAGCAAAGTAAGAGAATGCATGGAGGTAGAAAATGCATAGAAAACACACTTATGATTATTTCATTTAGCTGAAGAGGAGGATTCATGAGAAAGTACAGAAAAAAGTAAAGATACTTAGTAGCTTGGAGCTAGAGAGAAGATAAAGAAAAATATCCAAGTAATTTGACACAATTTTACTTAATGTATGATTCATTTTATATAAACCTCTGAAAGAAAAAAGAATATGTGTTGACTGGATTGACTCATTAGTTATATATTGAAAATCCAGTGAAAAGAGAGACTTATAATTATAAGACAATATCATAGGCAGTCATCAAAGAATAAAAAGAAAGAAGCATTCAAGTGTGTGTTTCTTTGTATATTACCTATTCCAGAGTTTGAGTATCACTGTTCCTAGTAGAATTATATTCCAAGGGTGAATGGTAAAATTAGAATTATACCTAATTCTCTTCTGATATGCTTTGCAAGGGAAAATAGTATCTCTTAAAGAAAAAAATCCTATTATTATTAGGCCGAGTAGACATTTTCACCCATTATAAGCATAAAATCAATTTTCCAGCCCAGGGATTCTGTTGTTTATATATTATTCACACATTACTGAGGCAGAAAAGTTAATAAACCTGTTAGCTTTTGAAGAATACCAACAACAAGTATTGGAAGGGAAAAGTGCTTCTAGTTAACAGCATAGAGAAATCATCCCATTTTTTGCCACTTCTCATTTTCAAAACTTTCTAAAAGCTTAACTAAAGCACACAATCCTAACATGTTTACATTTTAATCCTCTAAACTGGAAAGAGGGAGCATGGTGGAGAGATTACAATGTAATCCTTTACTTACAAAATCACTCTGATAGTATTTATTCCACAAAGGTCACTGAAATCATGAGAGTGTTGTATAGTAATGTGTAAGTTGTATCACATATGCAATTATCTGTGACAAAGAATTATCTGTGACAAAGAGAGTTGTCCTGGGTAATTTAGAACTATAGATAAGATGACTATATAGTTTTGCGACTTGCAATTGATGAATAGAAGACCGTAAACAGATTCTGTGGCAAAATATCTTGGGAAAAAAGAATTAGATATGAGCATTTGTTAGCAATATGAAACAGAGTGTGGAAGAATCATATTACCTATCTAGGATACCTACTCTGTATGAAATATTTCTCATTATACCATATGTAAAAAAAGAAGCTTAAAGGATAAACATCATGGAATCAGCTATTAAAGAGCAGAGGTAGGGTTCCAACACAAATCTGAGTCTGACTCCCAAATCAGTATATATTTCTATTTCTCAGAGTGTATTTTTCAGGAAAGTAATAGTTATTGCAATAAATAAAGATGCAAATGTTGTAGACCTCGAAGAAATACGAAATTAAAGAAAGTTGAACAAGCTTCTTTAATCAAGGACTCTTTCAAAGACTTTGATATGCCAATATACTTTCTAAGTCCTCAACACCCCTTTTTAAATGAGGATATCAAATTTATTTTAGAAAATACTGTGTTCAGCCGGGCTCGGTGGCTCAGCCTGTAATCCCACGCCTTTGGGAGGCTGAGGTGAGTGGATTGCCTGAGCCCGCGGGTTTGAGACCCACCTGGGCAACGAAACCTCATCTTTACAACATATCAAAAAATCAGGCGGGCGTGGTAGCGGCGCCTGTAATTCCGGCTACTTGGAAGGCTGAGGCAGAAGGATCGCCGGAGCCCAGCAGATCGAGGCTGCGGTGGCCGGGAGCGGCCACAGCACTCCAGTCTGGGCGACCGAGTGAGACTCCAACGCAAAACAAACAACGAAAAACAGAAAACAAACAAACAAAAAAAGAAAATACTGTGCTCTACTCTGCTATCTCTACCACAGGATATAGGCAACACTCAAAAGATTTCTAAGGAGTATGTGATTAACCTAAAGTAGATTTAAACAATTACAAAACTTCATGGAGAAAGTGGATTTGAACAAGGTCTAGATATAGGATATATATGAGAAAAGAAAGTATGTTCCATTCAGGAAAATTGATCTAAACAAAGTCACAGCATTTGCAATGAATAATGTATTTTTGTAAAATATTATCATTAAAAAATTAAATGATAAATTTTCTTCTAAGTTTGATTTTTTTATTTATAACTTTCTTTGTGGAAGAATATTAAGTGCTTAATATAATTAATAATAATATAGGTTGAGCATCTCTAATCTTAAAGTCCCAAATCTAACATACTCCAAAATCTGAAATGTTTTGAGTGCTAACGTGATGCTAAAAGTACTCATTGGAGCATTCTGGATTAGGAATCCTGAACTTAAGTAAAATGCAAATATTCCAAAATCTGAAATCTGAAACACTTCTCCCAAGCATTTTGGATAAGTGATAATCTGTAGTGAGAACAAGAATGTCCTCCTTAGGGTTAGAGACTAAATTTAGTGTTTATAACTAGTCACCAATATTTGATAGTATGATGTTTGCATAGAAACTCTACAAATACATGTGCTCTAAAATATATATTAGTAAATATTATGTATAACATAATCATATAAAATAATAATTTATAATAATATCCATCAGGTTGTTGATAGATTATAAGGCTACATCAAGCAAAATACAAAAAAAATCATTTTAGGTTATGGAAACTGGAATAAATAATAAAATAGGCAACCAGTTCCTAGAAGACTTCATTTTTAAAAAGGTGCATATAAATTATGCTGGAAAACTGGAAAAGAGCCAATCCTGAAATAAATACGGAATAGGTTTCCTGTCACAATAAATTTATTAAAGGTTTGACTCAGCTTTTAAGAGATATAAAACCAGTCATTGTCTCATCTTTTGTTGAACTCTGCCACAAATATATCTGAGATCAGTTGCTCTGAGGTCACCATCAGCTCTAATAATGGATTCATTATTTCCATCTATCTTACAACAAATATTTATTCAATGTGCCCTTTGTAAGAGCTCAGTGCTAAATACTGGGAATACAAATGCCTATGAAACTTATTATCTAGTGGTTCACCGATAGATATCCTAACTGTCATAAAAGGCAGTTTCTGATGATGTCTTTGATAAAAATACAACAAAACAAAAACACAAAACATAATGAAGAGATTAGAGGTAGGATGAATAAAACCAGCTGGGCTCACCAGAAGTCTTCTTTGAGCAGGTAGAATTTGAGCAGAGACTTGGAAAATGAATTAGATTTTTAAAGAATGAAAGACAAGTAAAGGAAATTTCAGGAGATGTAAGGGGTTCTTGCACTTACTATAAGAAAAATTGATGGTACAAATCTTCAACAATACTATAAAAGTTCAACTTGGAAGTTTGGCCTTTATTTGAAATATGAAATAAAATGGTGCTGATTTTTTTCATTAGGAGAATGACATTTTCAAAATATAGCCTTTTCATCTCCATAATTATAAACCCAATTGGTGTCAACAAAATCTCTTACATGGACATGTGCATGGCTTTGTAATTGGCCTTTCTTCCACTCTTCCAAACTCCCCAAGCCATGGAATTAAACAAAATGTTAGAGTTTTATAAGATGATGTTTATGATGTTCAACTTCCTGTAACAGGAACAATGCTACCCAATTTCAAACACTTGAGAGAGGGCTAGCCAAATATAGTTAACTCTGTTGGCTCCCAAAATAGAATACTGTGGTTTTTAGTTCCATTATCAGATTTGTGGTGACAAGGCAAAGACTGACTATATAAATACAATTAAAAATTATTCTGGCCCTGTGATTCTATGCAAAGTATCTGGAGTATATTTCAATAACAACAAGACATCAGAGTTTCTCAGAGTATAGCGAGTATGCATGTGCTTACAGGGAATATTTATAGCTTGGATTTACTTAAGCTTCTTAGGTAGAGCTTTCAGCATTTCACTTGATGACTCTATGCTTCTGTTTACTAAGATGCATAGAACAGAGCTAGGTCTAGAGGATGCCCAAGATCCTTTACGATTTTATAATGCCATATGTGAATAGACGTCGTCTGTTCACTACAAACACAGGAAACTGACTCTTTGGTTCATAAGATGTATATTTTTTTTCCCTGCAATGTTGAAAGCATTAAAAAATACTCAATACAAAGATAAGACCTTATCTGGTTGCAATTTAGTTCCAATTTTTACTTGCAAATGACAAATTGTATGTCAATTTATATTAAGGAGTTATACATTTATTTTACATTCATAGCTCCATCCATAGTTTTCCATGTCCTTGAGTAATTTTTCTTATTACCTGTTTCCTAATATGAAAATGCTGATACCATCAATTGCCTTAGAATAATTGGGTATCAAATAACTGCAAAATTAAAAATTTGAAAAATAAAAACATCTTATACATTTTAACTATTCATTTTCGTGTTTCCAAGTGTCTAAGGTAGAATTTATATTTACTCTGCATTTTAGTAAATCCAAACAAAATTTTGTATTAGAAAAAAGCAGTAATAGCTGCATATAATTTTGCTAATCTTCTTCTTGAACGACAATCTTTACAACTGAGAATTTCTCATAAATTTTTTAAAAGAAACCAGGAAGGGACAAAATTAAACTCTTCTTTTATACAACTCCTATTTTTCTATAATTTATCCTTGAAAAATTAAAATTTGAAACATTTTTGTGTTGGATAATGTATGTTTTATGAATTAAAACAGGTAAAATATTCTAATTAGTAGGAACTGAAGATTTTTCTTAGATATTACATGAGTCGTAGGCAGTCTGTAAAATGGTTTCTTATGATCCTACCTCCTAGCATTCATGCCTTTGTGTAATTGCCTCATCTTGAGCATGAACTAGACCTAGTGACTTGCACTGAATAATCATAATATGGCAAAAGTGTTTCTTGGGCTTGTTCACACTTGCCACCATGTTGTAAACTCTCCAATGGAGAGGCCCACAAAGCAAGGAAGTGATATATCCAGCCAGCAGACATCAAGGACTTAAAGCCTGCCAAAAGCCAGGCAATTGAGCTTGAAATTTAATACTTACTACCTCAAACCTTAAGACGACTACAGCCCTGCTTGACAACTTGATTGCAACCTTGTGAGAGACTCTGAGCCAGAGTTGCCCAGAGAAGCAACACTCAGATCTCTGACTGATCATGTGTTTGATGTTGTAAGCCATTCAGTTTTGGGGTAATTTGTAAGATAAGAGCAGATAATGAATATATTGCACAAAGAAAACAATACAATCCAGTGGAAATTAGCTCAAATTGCTTTTTATTTCAAATAAATAATTATACTTTTAAATTAAGATGATGTATTAAAATATCAGAGGGTAAATATATTAACATATAGTTTATATCATTCAAAATATGATTCTTTTTTTAAGGTAAGCCTTTCTTATATCTGAGAAAGAAGGAATCAGTATTTGATTATACAAATAATTTTTTAATGGTAATTATTCTTTAGAAAATCTTTAACTCATACGGTAACCTTTTTCTTTTGTCTTTTGTTATTAAGTCTGATGAATTTTCAAGAAAATCCTTCTCAAGTTATCTTTATGCTAGAGGCTCTCTTTCTCACCATAGAGTATATAAATTGTCTAAGTCTTTCTCAATGGATCAATTTTCCCTGAATTTCAAATCTCAAGTTAGATTTGGGTATTCTTCAGAGAAGAAGAAGCCAAAGGACATAAATTATTCAATTGAAATAAGGAAGAAGAATATACCTAGGACTGTTCCTAGGTATAACCTAGGAATTCTCTCATAATCATCCCTGAGGACCATCAGTCAGAGTAGTTAGAGCTAAGTGTGGCAGCCTCTAACAACAGAGGGAAAAAATGAAAAGGTTAAAATGCAAACTTTTAAAGGAAAAAAAGAAATCAAAATAATGAAAATGATACATAGAAGCAAGGAGCATCTGTGATCCAATATGCAACATCACACCCCTGCAATCTGAAGATAACTCCATCCTCAACATGGCTTGGAAGCCAAATCTGAGAAGACAGGAAATGTGAAAAGCTTTCTTTACTTCTGACAAACCACAGATGAAAAGATAAAAAGTCTTGAGAACTTGCCAAAATGCAATTAAGTAAATTTCATCCCAATATTTTAGGAAGTTTTTCTCTATTTTTCATCATTGCCAAACCTCTAGAAGATATGATGTATGCCAGCTGCCTTCATGTTCTCACCATCTCTTTCCTCCATTTATTTGCAATCTGATATCATCCTTAAAACTACTGACAAGGTTTTTTGCCATCCTTGATGAAACTGAAGCTAAGCTTCTTTCTCTCCCAAATACTACTTGAAATATCTGTAGCTTTGACTCTGAAATTATATCTTTGTTCTTACTACATTCTTGCCCCTTAACTTTACAGTTATGTATGATCTGAATCAGCCTTTTATGGCTGTAATAGATTATGTCTTATTGCTACTTCACTTCAACCCAAATTCTAAGTGCAAATATTGTTCATGCTTAATATGGCCTTTTATAGTCACGTTCTCATATAAACAGCCTTCTATACTCTAAACATAGTAAAGATATTCATACTCTTTAATTTAGCATTCAAGATCTTCCCTTATTTAATATTTTAAGATACTTATGCTTCCAACGTTCTCCTCATGCGATTCTCATAACTGTATCCACCTTCAAAATTATGTATGTCTCCCTGCTTCTGAAAAATATCCTCACTTTTTTAATTGGCTTACTTTATTAAACAATCACATTCTAACCTTTAATATTTTCTTTTCATAAGCGCCTTTATTGACTCTTTGATCAAGCAATAAACTCAACCTACCATAACTTGATGGGTTCAAAGTAACAAAGAGAAGGTAAGGAAACTGATGTATGAAATAATGTCCAGTATGACACAAATACTTACTTAAAGAGCTAGAAGTATACTGGCTCATATATAATTCCAACACTTCTGATTGGGATTCTATTCAGAAATTGAGAAAAAAAATTTATACTGGTCATTTTTCTTAGTAGTTACTGATGGCATCTTTAGTTTTATTATAACCTTTTTCTGCAAATTAGTTGACTATAATCAACAAAATATTTTGCATAAGGTGTGAAAAGTGTCCAATGGATAGTTGTTATTCCATCAAAAATTATATTACCTGTAAACAGCTAGACAATACGTGGAAGTCATTATGACAGGGAAATTACTTAATTGAATTATTTTCTCTGCACTTACTGATGTGTTTTCATCTCACTGCCATCAACTTTCCTAAATAAGAATTTCTCAAATTTGAAAGCATTTTCTTTAGCAAGTTATACTTAGTACAGAACTTTATACATTCAAAGTGCTTGAGAAAATTTGGTAGTGAGATATCAGGTGATAATTGTTACTTAATAGCAGGTTCTTTGTTATTTTCTAAATTATGTCACCCTTTCCCTTTCTCTGCAATCATCTTTCTCACAGAGTGCACACTATGTGTCTCCTCCTCACATACGAGGGGGCCCAAAAAAAACCCAAATTATTTTTTGGAGGGTAGGTCCCTTGTAGCACAGGCTTCCCTGCTAGGTAAGTGTTCTAGAAACCTACCACCTAGCATTGCTGTGAGAGGCGCATTGGGCTTCAGTGAATTTTTGAGGGGAGATTCTTTTTACGGGTTTCATGATGGATGATTTATGAGCATACCTGCCAACCCCACCTGCTCAGCAGGTTTTGACCAAAAATGGCATGATTACTGCGCCCCATCCTTTGTATTCACCTGTCTCACACTGAGCAACTTTTGTTGTTGTTTCCCCTAATGGAAAAAAATCCTCAAACATTTTGCCGATGTGGAATACATAAAACAAAAAATGACAGAAACACTAAAAAGGCATCAAAATTGACGAGTTCAAAGACCGTTTTGAGCAGTGGAAAAGAATCTCAAGAAGTGTATTGCATCAAATGGAGGGTTGTATTTGAATTGGGAAAGTAAAGCTATGTAACTTTAGAGTAAAAAAGTAAGAAGCTTGCTTTGCTTGTCATTCTAAAAAATGCCTTATGTCCTCCAATTCAACTGCTATCAATAATGAAGTTGAAATTTAGCCTCCATTTGTTTGAGTTTTCTTTGCTGCTCTCCAAACTTTTAACTACCTATTTGTTGTGGTAGAACTCATCTTTTCCTTCAGTTTCTTAAAAGTCATCTACTCTAGGCCATTGTTTCGTTAACTACTGGCCTACCCCAGTGTACTTTGAGCTATAGTCACCATGTTTTCTTAATTTTGTCCTCCTCCCTACCTAGGGGAGGTGAATCTCCTCCCTTCTCTCTTCTTTCTATCTCTCTCATTTACCTTCTAAATAAAGTTTGTATGAAAACTTAAAAAATAAAAATGAATCATTTCCTCTAGTTGAGCTTTAGAATCGAATTCATACTATCTTTTATTTATTTATTTTTAAAATTTCTTAATCAGATCTTTCTTGGTTCCCCAGGCTGGAGTGTAGTGGCCTAATCTCAGCCCAATGTATCCTTGGCTTTCTGGGCTCATGCAATCCTTCCTCTTCAGCTGTCTGAGTAGCCAGAACTATAGGCACACCATCATGCCTGGTTAATTTTTCAACTTTTTTTTTTGTAGAGACAAGATCTCCCTATGTTGCCCAGGCTTGTCTCAAACTCCTGAGCTCAAGCAATTCTCCTACTTTGGTCTCTCCAAAGTGCTATGAATACAGGCATGAGCCACCATGCCCAGCTGATTCATCCTATTTTAGGATAATTTCCTCCTTTGGCAACCCTTATATTTTCAATAGATTTCAAGCTCTTCTCTTTGCTCATTATTTATTTTACTAATTCCTCATTTGATCTCTTATTCTTATAGCTACTGGGTACCATTTTTCTATCAAACTTCTGCTTTCTCTATCTCCTCTTTTTCATAACCCATAGGAGTCATTATTTGCCACATGTTTACTGAAACTATTCTACCAAATGTCACAAATTATCTGTTTATTATTAATGTAAGCTTTTTTTCAGTAATTACTCTTCTTGGCTTCTCTACTAATTTAATGCTCATAAACATTCTATTGTTTGATTCATAAATTTCTGGGATACTATCACTTTTTTCTTTCTTGCTTTGCCCATTGTGATCCTAGTATAGACATTCTCTTAAATTCAGTCTTTGATCTTTTTGACATTTAATCAGATACATTCATGATACCTAAGTGCTCCAAGTCTATGCACTACTTTTCATTTGAACTCCAGTTTCAAACCTCCTTTCATCATATATATGATACATATATATACATATATATATATATATATCATCTAAAAATCAACTTGAAATCATCACTGATTCCTTCTAACTGCCCATCCCTTAATGTTCTTATTACCATTCTCCCTTTAGCTCAGGTTTTAAATCATAGCTGGATTTTCTCAACTCTCTTCCTCTCTTGTTTTCTATTTGAGAGATAGAAGTCTTATCTGTCTTACTTAAAATGTGTTACCCATAACTATGAGGACTTCTCCATTCCTAGCAACAGATTTTCCATATAATCCCTTCTCACTTCATACCTGGACTACTGCAACAATCTTTTGCTTTCAGTCTTAGTAAAGCTGCATGTTTATAGTTATTCTGATATTATTAATGATGGTGTTATTTATGTTTATACTAGTGTCTTATGATTTATAAATTTCTTCTCCATGCAATGCAAGTCCATTAATTTAACTTCAACATCTACACTAATGCAAGAACATTGTAAGCACTTAATAAATGCTTGTTGCATGAATGAATACATAAATGAATTATTAGATAAAACTAATTTAATCCTCCCAGGTACTAACACATACAATTTATCTGTCACTGAGATAGGGCAGATGTTATCAGTTACATTTTATAGATGATAAAGTTAGTTTTAAAGTTAAATGTCAAAGCTACAGGCTACCAGTGAACAGAATCTGGATTGTTCCATAATGTGTGACAATGTTTTTGTCTTTATGCCTTATATTTACATATAATCTTTCCCATAATTCATTTCAATTTTTAAAATAATGTTTCACTGTTTTAATGCTGTGATACAGAAAATGCATATACAAATACCTACATACATAGATAGAAATATGTAGCTTTCTCCTTCCATGGGAACACTAATATTGATTTCCAGGCTCACTGTTATTTGTTGGATTGACATAACTGATTACTTAACCTCTCTGAACATTAGCATTTACAAAATAGAAGTGATCTAACCATCAATCCTTTCCAGTTCACAGGGAAGGAAGATCTGCCATATGAAAGTTCTAGATGTAATGTAACACTATGTATGTGTCTTGTGAGGCCTTATTTTTAGTGCTCCCTATGTAACTAATTTGATGAAAAATATTTAACCAGAACTGGAAAATTGTTTTTAATTCCTTATGGGGAAGTTGACTGATTTTTCAATAAGATTTTAAAATCTGAGATTCGTCTTTGTAACGTAGATGCCTAATATCAAATTGTATTTTTATACTTTTTAAATAAATCAGATGTATTTCTTTCCATATGAATATTGATTATCATATCCTAATGAACTTAATTCCAATATTAAGCGTGTTTAATGTGTATGGAACAGGAAGATCTAAAGTGGGAATACTTAAGACCACTGGGGTGCCTGAGTCTCTATACTTTTAATCTTTCTTGATTTGGGCACTTTGCCGTGTACTAGAGTCTTCTTTTTATTTAATCATATTTATGACATAAGAAAAGTCTTTTCATTAGATTTTTCTCATTGCTATAAAGTGCCCTGAAAGTGTGAAGGTGTCCTCAATTAGAGAAGCTGAGAAAACAAGGATCTCAGCATAAGCTCTTACAGACTGACAGAAAGTCTTGCTGAACTGGTCTGAATATTTTTAGAGTAAACAATAATAAATAAACATGAGCTACATTTATACTCATAGGAAGATGATATTATACTCAGACTTTTAAAAAAGTGTTGCCTCTAAATCCGCTCATCTCTTTAATAAAGAGATTTTTGTTAACATTTAATGGTAAGTGTCTAATGAACATCTGTGGGATATGGAATTTAAAAAATGAGTTGACAGTTCTTAACATAAGCTCATAAACGAAATATGTGTTACAATATCTCCCTTTGGTAAATGGGAATTATTCTATACCTCACAGATGTCGGTTACATATTTTATAAATATTCTGCAAGCACAAACTATAATCTATGTGTTCATATTTAAAGTTGCCTAAACTTTGTCAAAAAGTTAAAAATAGATTCCTAAAACATAAATATTGATTATAATCATGACGTGCTGAAATGAAGCACTTCGATAAGCACTTTGATACCCACCTTCATATGTGGTGAAATCACTGGTTCCCTATATACTGTATATCAGTGTCCTGTTCTGGTAGTTCATGTAAAATGCAAAATGTCTAATTCACATTGGTAAAACACATTGGTTCCATCAGTACATTATCATTCTCAAAAAGACTGCATTTTATTTGATAAGTTCTTTTACTATCATATAAGCTATCTTTGAGTATTTCCCTGCCAAAAACCTAAAGAACAATGGAATAGCATATCTTGTTAAGAAAATAAAGAAACCGGGCTCGGTGGCTCAGCCTGTAATCCCGCGCCTTTGGGAGGCTGAGGTGAGTGGATTGCCTGAGCCCGCGGATTCGAGACACACCTGGGCAGCGAGACCTCATCTCTATAATAAATCAAAAAATCAGCCGGGCGTGGTAGCACATGCCTGTAATTCCGGCTACTCGGAAGGCTGAGGTGGAAGGATCGCCGGAGCCCAGCAGGTCGAGGCTGTGGTGACCAGGAGCGGCCACTGCACTCCAGTCTGGGCAACAGAGTGAGACTCCAACTCAAAAAAAAAAAAAAAAGAGATATTAGATTTCATTGATATTTCTTGTCACGTTCACATACTCATATAGGATATATAGGAATATTGAATCTCATGTTAAGTTATAGACATAACCACAATAATTTTAAGAGACATCAGGGATATCTTTTTAAGCCACAATTATTTATTTATTTGTTAAACAACTCATCTGTGAAAACTGTGAATTGTAGCCTTTCAGAAATCCAAGTCATACAAACAATACTGAAAACACACCTTAAATTCTAGGGTGTTTTTATTTTTAGTCTCATGGGCCTTAGGCTAGGATGTGTTTTAGGTTTTTAAAATTCAAATAGTTATCAGGCTCTTTGTAATTTAATGCTATTAATTTGATTCCACATCACTTGGGAATCACAGAGTTCACAGAATTTTCTAAGGCTAGAAATTGTCCAATAGTGGCCATAATTTTTTTTTGTTTGTTTTGTTTTGTTTTGTTTTTTGTTTTGTTTTTGTTTGTTTTGTTTTGTTTTGTTTTGTTTGAGTTGGAGTCTCGCTCTGTCGCCCAGACTGGAGTGCAGTGGCCGCTCCTGGCCACCGCAACCTCGACCTGCTGGGCTCCAGCGATCCTTCCACCTCAGCCTTCCAAGTAGCCGGAATTACAGGCATGCGCTACCATGCCCGGCTGATTTTTTTGATTTATTGTAGAGATGAGGTCTTGCTGCCCAGGTGGGTCTCGAACCCACGGGCTCAGGCAATCCACTCACCTCAGCCTCCCAAAGGCGCGGAATTACAGGCTGAGCCACCGAACCCGGCTGTGGCCATATTTTTGATGTGTGTGAATGCAGACTCATCCAGTGAATGAAGAAAGATAAAAGTGGGACTAATTATGAGTAGAACAGGCTATATGGTATAGTAGAAAATCCCTGGGTTTAACCATATACCAGACCATATTAAGGCTCAGCCTCAGTTTCCTTAATTTTGTAAAGGCAGTCATACCTTTTTATGTGTGTAAGGTAAGTTACATTATACAAATATGTATGTGCCTGTTATGGGTCAAGGTTATGTCTTAGATACAAAAGATGTCATTAGTTACAAAAATGTGCATTCCCTGTTACCTTTGACATATAACATTCTAATGATAGAGTACAAATGCCATTACAAAGTGGAATGTAATTATTACAGTGAGAAAAATAGAGGGTCCTGTGTTGCACACCGTGGAAACACTTTGTTCACCTGGGAGGAAAGTAGATTTTCCTATAATTAGTACCTATACAGCTGAAAACTGAAGGATGGCAGTAGAAAGGAGTCCATGGGGATGAGGGAAATAAGTTGACTCAAGAGGCAAATTCCATAGAATCTTCAGATTAGTTAAAGAGGAGAAATCAAAGGCAGAAAAGTTCTGAGAACATTGCTTAATCTCTAGGCATGATATCCCCATAGAGTGAAGAAAATATGATAACCCTGAGGGTTTGTTAGTAGCAGTCTGGTATGGAATTAGGTGTAGGGGTCTGAAAACATGACTGAATCTGGGAATGGTGTGTCATTTTCAGGAGGCTTCAGTGAAAAAGTGATCATGAATTTCATGGGAGTGTAGAAGATCTCCCTGGAAATGCATGTAGAATGAGAAGAAAAGAGATCTATGACAGACTCTGAAGAATATCAACACTGAAAGGATGGAAAAAGTAGCAGTATTCTCAAAGGAGACAGAAAGGTCAGCCAGAAATGAAGGAGTAAGCCAAGAGAATATAGTGCCATGAGAACTCAGGAGAGCATTTCCTGAAAACAGAAACCATACCTTTTTTCTTATATAAGATAGTTTATATAAAATTCAAGTATGGAGCCGGGCTCGGTGGCTCAGCCTGTAATCCCGCGCTTTGGGAGGCTGAGGTGAGTGAATTGCCTGAGCCCACGGGTTCGAGACCCACCTGGGCAGCGAGACCTCATCTCTACAATAAATCAAAAAATCAGCCGGGCATGGTAGCACATGCCTGTAATTCCGGCTACTTGGAAGGCTGAGGTGGAAGGATCGCCGGAGCCCAGCAGGCAAGTCTGTGGTGGCCAGGAGTGGCCACTGCACTTCAGTCTGGGTGACAGAGTAAGACTCCAACTCAAAAAAAAAAAAAAAAAAAATTCAAGTATGAGAAGGACCAACAAGCACTTAGCTAAGGAGAGATACTGAATAAGGCAGATTCATGAGGGCCCAGAAATGAATGAGAGGGAGGACAGGAACACAGTACACGTAGAAAGGTCTTTTCCAAAGTTTGGTTATGAAAGAGAAAAAAAAGGAGTTAAACTCTTGGGTATATGGAAGGGCCGAACTCTTACACAGCATGAAGTAGGCTCTTGATAGGAGTTAGCTTCCTTCCTTGTTCTCATATAGAAATAAGGTTATATTTGAGTGTGTTTGTCTCATTCCTCTAAGTATGAAAAATACATATATTTTAACAATAGGCCAGAATCGTAACAAGAGAAAAATTCCAGTGACAGTGTGGAGTCATTATGTGATACCATAAGCCACGACAGGCATTCATAATACACAAGAGGGAGAAAAGACTTCAGTGTCTAATTCTCTTCTGTAGGACTTAATACACATCATCCAATACCAGTAATTATGACCAGGGGTATAACTCTTTGCTACCCCTTAAAATTCATTTTAAGTGTGTCTTATTAATCTAAAAATGATTAAACATCAATTCTCTCTTAATTAAAAGCAAACAATATCAACTAGTTAAGCTATACCTGTCAGATATAAAGAGAACAGTTTTCTTTTTTTTGTTCGTTTTTTTTGTTGTTGTTGTTTGTTTGTTTTTGAGGTGAAGTCTCACTCTGTTGCCCAGACTGGAGTGGCCACTCCCGGCCACCGCAGCCTCAATCTGCTGGGCTCTGGCGATCCTTCCGCCTTAGCCTTCCAAGTAGCTGAAACTACAGGCGCGTGCTACTACACCCGGCTAATTTTTTGATTTATTATAGAGATGAGGTCTCACCAAATTGCCCAGGCGGGTTCCGAACCCGCGGGCTCAAGCAATCCACTCACCTCAGCCTCCCAAGGCGCGGGATTACAGTTTTATTTTCATGAAGATATATATATTAATATGTTTCTGACTTCTTCCATTTTTTTGTACTTAGTAAAATTATATAATTGCAAGTGAATGTGATGATTTAAAGCATGGAATTAAATAATTCTTACCACAGTTATTTCTTCTAATTATCTAATTCATTTCAAGTAGCCAAGTTACCAATATTTTATTTGAAGCTTGAATTTTTAAAAATTTTTTAATCCTCAAAATCTGAAAACTTCCATGTGATCATTGTGATCTCCATAATATTAGTGGAATAAAATCACATGCTTGCATATTTTTATGTAATTGAAAAAAAATTTTGATCACAATATGTCCTTAATAATTTTTATGTATTTTTATTTGCTTATTTTTTTAACACAGGGTCTCACTCTCTCACCCAGGCTGGAGTGCATAGTGCAATCATGGCTCGCTGTATCTTTGAACTCCTTGGCTTAAGCAGTCATCCCATCTCAGCCTCTGAAGTAGTTAGTACTACAGATTCACACCACCATGCCACCCTTCTTTTTGGTTAATCTTTTTTTCTTAGAGATGTGGTCTAGCCATGGTGCCCAGGATAATCTTGAGCTCTTGGCTTTAAGTGATCCTCCTACTTCTGCCTCCCAAAGTGCTGGAATTACAGGTGTATTTTTTTTTTTTAAGTGTGACCTTTTAACATTAGAGTCAATTTATTCTGGACTATTTGATGAGATGCATTTTTTGGAAGACAATATTTATCTCCTATAATCATCTATCTTTAGTTATCTCCTATATTCCCAAAATATGAATTTCCTCAATTACCAAATTGGACTACATTCAAGGAGGACACTGATTGACTACCTGTAACATGGCAAGGGCAGTGTTGAGGTTAAGCAAACTGGGAATGTGAACATAGGGAAAACATAGATCTTGTCCATAGTGAAGAGTGTCCCCAACTCAACATATAACATATTTATTTTAGTTGGGAAGTCCTGTGTTTTGTCCCTTCCATATTTTTCTTTTTTTAAAATCTTTTTATTTTAAAGATGGGTACAGTTCAGGGTTAGGTATACAAACGGCCATGGTACAAGTAAAATTTGAGCCTCAGTTTGGTCCTTCCATACTTTTCTACTTCTAAATACTTCTTGTTGACAAGTTAAATTTTAGAGTATTTTATTATTCCAAATTGTCCTTCTGTCTTCTGTATCATTACGGATTTATCCATTTTACTATATATATGTGTGTGTGTGTGTGTATACACACACACACACACACACACGCACACACGCACACACACACAGATATGTATTTGCATACCATTTTGCTAGAATTGGGGAGAATTCAGGTCTTATAAGTTATTTTTACACATAATTTCTTTTCTCTGTTTATTTTAGTTCTTCCATTGCACAATATTAGACTAAGCCTGTTGAAATCCACTTTCTTAAAATTCATTTTCTTCAACCATATCTTGTCAATATTCTCTTTTCTTTTTCTAGAATCTTGAATTATTTCATCATGCAGTTACTTCCATTGAAATTTTCATTCATTTTCCAATTCTCATCTAATTTTCTCTACTTGTAGAATCAGATTATGTATGAGAATAAAAAGAAGCTGCAAGCTGAAAGCAGTGAACTAAGCAAAAGAGGAAATAAGTTCCTTTTCAGAATTGTTAACTATTAAACAAAATAACAATACAAGTGCGGTGTTTTCCTTTTCTGATAAGACAAAATTTTAAATATGTCAGTATTTTCTGCTTTGTCACTTTGTAATTATATAAGTAAAAATGTCACAGTCATTTACTTTCCAAGTAAACCTCCTTTGGCTTGTTTGCTAGAGAATTAAAATTCTAAAACATTTCCAAATCTCACTAAGCTACAGTTGTTTTAATCCAGTTGATTAAAATATTTTCAACTACTGATACTTAAAGACAAAATATATTTTTTAAATGTGTCGAGTATTTATTTTCAGCATAGAACCTGAGTTGTACCTTTAAGTTTCAATACCAGAATTGTTATCATTCTATGTCTGAAAGAGTATGATTTCCTCTGTTTACCTTGGAGAAACTGAAGCTCATAGCTCATTAAAAATATTGCTTGTGCCGGGCTCGGTGGCTCAGCCTGTAATCCTGCGCCTTTGGGAGGCTGAGGTGTGTGGATTGCCTGAACCCGCGGGTTTGAGACCCGCCTGGGCAGCGAGACCTCATCTCTACAATAAATCAAAAAATCAGCCAGATGTGGTAGCGCATGCCTGTAATTCTGGCTACTTGGAAGGCTGAGGCAGAAGGATCGCCGGAGCCCAGCAGGTCGAGGTTGCGGTGGCCGGAGCGGCCACTGCACTCCAGTCTGGGCGACGGAGTGAGACTCCAACTCAAAAAAAAAAAAAATTGCCTGCTAAAATGATAAAGATCAAATGTTTAGATGCCAGGGAAGCTGGTTCAAAGTTACAGAAACCCTATTATTTATAGAATAGCAATTCTCAAAGGAGACTGAAGTAAGACTTAGAAGATTTGGGTTCTAGTTCTGTCTTGGCTACTTAACTCCCAACCTTTCTGAATCTCATAGCTGAGAGATGAAGGGACAATCTTCACCTTAGGCAGGGGGGATTTATGCGGTTCTAGACCAACCATTTGCTTCCGCCCTGAAAACTGGTTATCTAATCTGTTCTCAAGCTCAAGTCTCCACTGAACATACTGATAATTACTACTGATTATTTTTCCTCTGTAAGCAGGATATATCTAGATCTATCTATGAATCCAAAAGTCAATATTTTCAGATACATATTTATATCCACAGGTAGTTTAAATTCCACTTCATTTTAGGGAGTACACAAAGGGTCATCTCAGTTGACTAATGCGCTTTTCGATTTTTTAAAAATCCCTGTATTAGATTTGGTTATGCAAAATACAATTACATACACATATTCATCAACATGACTTTAAACATGAAAAGACCTTACTTTTTAGTTACCCATCACAAGGCCACATGGTGAAAGAAATATTATTTTACAGAAAAATTTAACAATGTCATGTCGCCAGTCTCAAAACTCTCTTTTTATGGGCCCTTGCTTTTCTCTTTATGATAAAAAGGTCTGAGGACACAGCCTGATTGGGGAAACTGTAATAATAAATTGTGATGTAAAAGTTCACATTCATGAAGTAGACAATATTCTTTTTTTTTCTTTTGCATGTTGATTTCTTTGGGCTGCTTTTAACAAATATCATCTACAATAATGATGCTGTACATAAATATATGAATCAAAGAGAAAGGCAACTTCTGTAATGAGTTATATCTAATTATACAGTAAAATCAAGAAGATTGAAGAGTTTTTTTTTTATTAACTATGTTAACCTTGCCAGGCAAAGAATGAGAATTGGCCCCTTCCTTGAACAGGCAGATTATGATAGGGGAGCTTGGTCTTTGCATGTCTGAAACTATCAAGAAGAAAGCAAGTCATGTAAAAGAATAGTATTTTAAAAGTTTGTAAAATGGACAAATATCTTTTGTGATAACCCAAGAATAAAGTGATATTTATAAAAAATAAATTGGGGAATGGTGCTAGTAATATTTCCTATTACTATTTTGTGTCTTATTTTGTGTCAGCATATACTCAATGCTCTGAGAAGTCCTTGAAAGAGGACATTGGAGGAGGAAGAATTTGAACTGGCTTCAGTGTATATGAAAGTGCAATTGCATAAATAGATGAAATGAGTGTCACAGTCAAGTGAATAAAAGACCCACTTTTTATGTTACATAAAAGGGATAAAAAACATCATACTGAGAATAATATGTTGGCTCTAGTCTAAAGATTTTCAGACTTAGAGAGAGAAGAAAACAGACGATAATGTCCAACCTTTTAAATTCTGGAACTTGAATTCACATATCTCCCATTAGCAACTTTAAAGTATGCAGATTCGAGTACAGGAAAATACTTAGACTACATTTTCTCATTGCACATGCCAAAATGTAGAAGCAGGTTTAAAAAAAAATCAACCTGAAGTTTAAGAATTTAACCTGAATTCACTGGACCTATATTTTAAACCATTATGCTAATTTCATTCTACTCTTAACTATGACCTTGAACAAGAGAAAGCTGGTATGAGAAGAATTACCTTGCTTAGGACAGCACTGCTATGATATTCATAGGCAGTTCTCCTTGGGGACCTAGAATACAAAGTCATTTTTTTCTTTATTGTGCAGTGCTAAAGTTCCAGCAGTAGTCCTCATTTCCTCTGCCTTATGCATCTACTACATATTTTTTTTCACTTGCTTTAGCTGACATAGCAGATTGAAAAAAGAAGGGTTTCATTCTATTCTTTTTTCAGTTCAACCAAATTGGTAAAGGTTGAAGCAAAACAATCAGCTTAATATGCAATAGTCACTAGCTCTAGTATTCAGGTAAGTGACTTGTATCTAGGTGGTAGCATGAGCCAGTCTTTTCAAATCAAAGCAACCGGTTTCTCAAATGCATTGAAGTAAGAAACATGAGCTAATCTGGGGTGCTATAAAAGTAATAAAGGTCTAAATGCCGGAGTATCATTTTGGGCTCTGTATCTAATTAAAAAAAAAATCATATGACATTGAGCATAAATATGTGGTGTAGTTTAAAAAAAGTAACATTATTCTAACCCAGTGAAATTTTACCAAGGATTTTGTCAGTGAGGATAATGTGCATTTTCAAAAATAGTATGCATTTAGTATTACAGATTAATCCAACATAAGGTTATTGAAAGTGGATGGCAAATAGGTAAATTGACATAAACTGGAATGCCAGTGAGTTCTGTGACCGGGGTCAGGTCATTTTTCCTCTTTAGGTTATACTTTCTCCACTGTTAAATGAAGAGTTTGAACTGCATCCATTCTCCTTTGATATGTTAAAAGGCAGTTCACAGATAATATAACCGCCTATACCCTTGACTTCAAAAAATTCAATGGAAAGCATTGACTATAATATAAAAGAGGAATAAACAGCTTTTCATGATAAAATGATATATATCTGAATATATAACTGTTTTGTCACAACCACATAGAAGACAGCTGAAGCAGTAAGGTGCTTACACCTAAAAAACCCTAAAAAACGGAATGACATAGCTGCAGTTAAAAATTGACATGGGTTGTTGTGACTCACATAGCATAAATGTCTATTTCTGTCAATAAAAAATTTTCATAAAATGATAATTAAGCAAAGCTCAGTCTTTTATCAGTTTACATGGCAGTTACATTCTTGGAAAACTCATTATATTTCAAAATCATGAAAAATTACATTTCCTTTTATGGCAAATGGAGATGGGTCTAAGTTCAGATAATTTAAAAAATAGAGCAAGGCTTTGTTGTGAGAAACTCTCCTGAGAACTGCAAATATTTAAAGTCTCTGAATTCTGTCCATGAAGTGTGAGTAGAAGTCAATAGTATGCAATATATCTGCTCTCAAAAACATAGACCTAGCTGGGCTCGGTGGCTCAGCCTGTAATCCCGTGCTTTGGGAGGCTGAGGTGAGTGGATTGCCGGAGCCCACGGGCTCGAGACCCGAGTGGGCAACTTGGCGAGACCTCATCTCTACAATAAATCAAAAATTAGCCGGGCATGGTAGCACACACCTGTAGTTCCAGCTACTTGGAAGGATGAGGCAGAAGGATCGCCAGAGCCCAGCAGGTCAAGGCTGCGTGGCCAGGAGTGACAACTGCACTCTAGTCTGTGAGATTCCAACTCAAAAACAAAAACCAAAAAAAAAAAAATAGACCTGATTGGTAGTGTTTGTCAATTTCCATGATGTGATTACTCTACATTTATAAGCTATACCAAGATACCATCATGATGTTACTGTATGCAGAGTTGAAATTTGCCCCTGTGATAACTAGTTACCACACCATTGCTAAAACTTTTTAATCATGTGTTAAAAAAATTACAAATCTCCCTTTGTGAACAACTGATCAAAGTGATCTCTTTATTTCTACTACCATTCCTTGTGGTAAAAATTCAAATCAAAGGATTTTATTATTATTGTACTTGATTTTTACAATATATGTCTTTTTTTCCTATTCCATCTCTCTCACATGGAAATATGAAATGTTGTCATAAACTAAGACTTTTAGAAAAAGATTCATTTTTGGTTCTAATTCACTGAATAAGAACATTTCATTCTCAAGGTAATCCATTCATTAAATCACCCAGCATTTATTGAACATGCCAGGATCTGGTCTTGGTTTTAAGAAAAACAACTTAAACATCCTCATGGATTTCATAAGGAAATATACATGAAAAAGGCTTCTGAAAAAATTAAATATTTGAGGGGGTGGATAAAAAAGATATATGATAATTGGATAGTTAAACTTTATTAAGGCTAATATAACAGGAATATTCTAAGAATAAATAAATGCTTTCAGTTAATCCTTAAAATTCAAGCATTGTTTGGCTATAAAACTTTTATAGAGCCTAGTGCTCTGTATATATTCATAATATTGGTTATTTATATTAAGGAATGTCACATGCTATATTGAAAATGAAATCTACCTTCTTATTTTCTATACTGTTCACCCAGCTCTGCCACCTTATTAGCAGTATCACCTGTAAAATGGGGATTATAATGCTCTTTTGTGCAGGATTTTGAGATTAGAAAAAACATATCATTGTGTTTGGCATGCAGGAGCAGTATTAGCATATGATATTATTAGTATATTCTGTTAGGAGTCTTTTTATTCCTCCTGAACTCTAAGTGCTCAAGGAAGATTCATCTCTCCTGTTTTTTATAATGTCTGACAGAATACCTTGCAACTATTTATCACCAATAAATATTTGAAAAAGAAATGACTTCCAAAATGATAAGCCTGCCACAGCACTGTTTATTTACTTAAAGGTGGGATAACATATGTATTTAATCACAGTTTAATAACAAAATAGTAGAAAAGCATAAAAAGAGTACAAATTCAATAAATATGCAAGAATGGCTATTACAAGAATAGAGTCTACTGGAATCTATATGTACTATAAAATTAATACTTTCTGATTGTTAATTTATTAATAGTTTTAATACTTATATCATCTTTGCACTTTCAATGTATTCTTAACTCTAACTATCTTCTCAGCACCTCTGTAAAGAAGGCAAGAAAAATTATTTTGAAAGCACATCCAAGAAAGGTTCAGACGAAGGGGTCAGAGCTTAAGATTGTGACTGGACAGGGTGGACTGTGAGAGTCTTTGCAGAAGCAAGTGTCCATAAAGACTCTCTGTGGGAGTAGGTGTGCATTGGTGGGAGAGTGAAAGTTCATCTGAAGGGAGATTCAGGTTCACGCACCCAGGGCTCCCCTATGAAGGTGACTACAAACTCCACTGCCCTGATATTGGAGCGTGAGTGTACAAGATCATCTGCTGTTCATGGGACTCTCCTGAGAAAGGCCTGCTGAATCCAACTGTTTCTCCTCACCTTGTGCCTGGCCCACACTGTCACCTGTTATAGCAGTTCAGCTGGAGCCCCGGATCTGATCAGTGGAGGGAGAGGTTCAGGAAGAGCTGCAGAGGAGCCCCATGCCCTGTGAGGAGACACTGACTGCAGCTATTTTCTCTGTCCCAAGACCAGGCAGAGATCTGCATTGTACCAGCCAGTTCCATCCAGCTCCACCCAGCCTCCAACTTGGGACCTAAGGTAATCTCATCAAAATGGTAGAGACAGAAGCCCCTCCCCCATGCTGGATGAGACAGGTCAGATCTGAGTGGTAGACTTGACAGGCAGCAAGCCAGATGAGTCCAGATCCCATCCACCCTTCTCCCACAGTAGTTCTGGGGCATCTGACCCAAGATGTGAACACATCAGACTGCATTGAGAACAACCCTATCAGCCTGCACTGAGAACTAGAGATCAGAGCTGAAAGGACATTGGACTTATAGGAACAACCTCAGAGTGAGTAACTGGACTTCCTGAGGTAGAAAGAGAGACAGAGACCACCCAGGAACAAACATTCCATGAAATTATTCAAGAAAACTTCCCTTATCTCATCAGTGATGAGACCATTCAAATACAAGAGATTCAGGGAACTGCTGCAAGACAACAAATGAGAATACCAACTCCTAGACACATAATAATTTGCCTAAGCAAAGTAGGTATAAAAGAAAAAATCCTAAAGGCAGCAAGAGAAAAAAGTCAAACTACATACTGGGGAAGACCAATTAGAATAGCAGCAGGTTTATCTACAGAAACATTCGGCTAGGAGAACTTAGAGTCCAATCTTCAAAGTTCTCAAAGATAACTTATCCAGCTAAGCTAAGCTTAGAATAAGTTACCCAGCTAAGCTAAGCTTCATCAGTGAGGGAGAATTAAAATCTTTCCCAGACATTCAATCCTTAGGAATTTACACTGCCTCTAGACCCGCTCTACAAGAAACACTTAAGAAAACATTAAACACAGAAAAAAGGGAAAAAAGAATAACAATGTGCTTCACAAGAGTGCAGGAAAAAAATTGAAAACACACATGAATCAAAAGAAAAACAACAAACAAACAGGAACAACAGCTCTATAAGAACATCATGACAGGGATAAACTCTCACATTTCAATAATTAGCCTGAATGTGAACGAACTAAATGCACCACTGAAAAGACATAGAATGGCAAAATGGATAGAATATTGTGAGACAACAATATACCGTCTCCAAGAGACTCATCTCGACAGAAAGGACACTTACAGACTCAAAGTAAGAAGATGGAAAACAAAATATCAGGTGAATGGAACATAAAAGAAAGCAGGAGTTGCAATCTTAATATCAGACAAAATACCCTTTAAGCTATCAAACATTAAAAAAGATACAGAAGGTCACTATATAATGATAAAAGGTTCAATCCATTAATAAGAAATATCCATCCTAAACATATATGCACTCAACATAGGAGCACCAACTTTCATAAAGCAGCTTCCAGGCAAACTTAAAGAAGAGATTGACTCTATCATAGCCGAGGACTTTAATACCCCACTCACAACCCTAGACAGATCATCAAGACAAAAAAATAAGCAAGGAGTTCCAGAACCTCCATGTGACTCTTGAAAAAATGGACTTAATTGTTACCTACAGAACACTCCACCCAATGACCATGGAATATACATTCTACTCATCAGCACATGAAATGTACTCCAAGATCGATCACATCCTTGAACATAAATCAAGCATAAACAAATTTTATAAGATTGAAATTTTGCCATGCACCTTCACAGACCACAGAGGAATAAAAATAAATATCAACACCAACAAAGTTCCCCCAAAACCCACAAAGACATGGACACTAAACAGCATGATGCTAAGCAACTCCTGGGTCAACATGGAAATCAAAACAGAGATTATAGATACCTGGAAACAAATGAAAATGATGAAACATCTTACCCAAACCTCTGGGATGCCATGAAAGAGGAAGTAAGAGGGGAATTCATATGTCTACAAGCACACATGAAGAAAGTGGAAAGATCATAAGTTAACAGCCTGACAACTCACCTAAGGTTGCTGGAAAAGCAAGACCACCAAAATCCTTCAACAGAAGAATCCAGATCACCATAATAAAAGTTCAATCCAGGAGATAGAGAACAAAAAGATAATACCCAAAAAAAAAAGAAGAAAAAAAAGAAACAAAATGTTGGTTCTTTGAAAGGATAAACAAGATTGATGGTCTTCTAGCTAGACTGACCAAGAAAAAAAGAGAAAAAAACCAAATAAACTCAATCAGAAAAACAAAAGATGAAGTGATATCTGGCCCTGAAGAAATACAAAAGACTATCAGAGACTACTATGTACACTTGTATGGAAACAAACTTAAAAATCTAAAGGAAATGGAGGACTTTCTGACATCATACAACCTTCCCAGGTTGAACTAAGAAAAAATCAAGATCCTAAATAAACCAATAATAATATAGGAAATTGATAATGTCATAAGAAAACTACCTACAAAATAAAGGCATTTATCAAACGGCTTTCCAGCAGAATTCTACAAAACGTACAAGGAGGAACTGATACCAATCCTATTGAAAGAATTCCAGGTGATTGAGAAAGATGGAACTCTCCCCAATTCCCATCACATTGATACCCAAGCCAGGTAAAGATCCAACAAAGAAAGAGAACTACAGTCCAATATCCTTGAAGAACATAGATGCTAAAATTTGCAACAATATCCTAGCAAACCAAATTCAACAACATATATCAAAAATCATCCACCATGACCCAGTAGGCTTCATCCCTGGGATGCAAGGCTGATTCAACATTCGAAAGACTATAAACACAATTAAATACATCAACAGATGTAAAAACAAAAATCGCATGATTAAATCATTAGATGCAGAAAAACTTTTGATAAAATCTAGCACCCCTTCTTGATAAAAACCCTTGAACATATAGGCAGAGATGGAACATACGTCAAAATAGTGAGAGCCATCTATGAGAAACCCACAGCCAGCATGCTGCTAAGCAGATAGAAATTGGAACCATTTCTCCTGAAAACTGGAACAAGACAAAGATGCCCACTCTAAGCCCTTCTGTTCAACATAGATTTGGAAGTTCTAGCTAGAGCAATCAGAGAAGAAAAGGCCATCAGGGATATCCAAATAGGAGAAGAGGAAATCAAGTTATCCATCTTTGCAGACAACATGATTGTATATCTTGAAAACCCAAAAGAATCTGTCAAAAACCTCCTTGCACTAATAAAGGACTTTGGCAAAGTCTCAGCGTATAAAATAAATGTGCAAAAGACAGTTGCATTCTTATACACCAACAATAAACAAACAGAAACCCAAATAAAAAGCACAATCCCATTCACAATAACCACACACACAAAAAAGAAATATCTTGTTATCTTCCTAACCAGAGACATGAAAGACCTTTACAATGCAAACTACAAAACACTGCTCAAAGAAATCAGACAAGAGGAAAAATATTCCATGCTCATGAACTGGAAGAATCAACATTATTAAGATGTCCATTATACCTAAGGCAACCTACAGATTTAATGCAATACCCATCAAATTACAAGCAACATTCTTCTCAGACCTAGAAATAATAAAACATGAATTCATATGGAAACATAAATGACCATGAGTAGCCAAAACAATCCTCAGCAAAAAGAAAAAAAAGAAAAAAAGCAGGAGGTATCACACTCCCAGACTTTAAACTTTATTATAAAATTACAGTAATCAAAACAGCCTGATATTGGTACAAGAGCAGGCATAAAGACCAATGGAATTGAATTGAGATATCAGAAGCAAGACCTCAATTATTCAACCAACTCATCTTCGACAAAGCTTCCACCACCCACTACTATTAAGAGAAGTACCTATTCAGTAAATGGTGCTAGAAAAACTGAATGACCACATGCAGAAGATTGAAACAGGACCCCTTCCTATCCCCATACACAAATATCAACTCTAAATGGATCAGAGATCTAAACATAAAACCCCAAACTATAAGAACCTTAGAAAATTCAGGAGACACTCTTATGGAAATTGGAACTGGTAACCAATTCCTGATCAAGACCCCAAGTTCCCATGCCATAAGAGATAAGATAGACAAGTGGGACCTCATCAAACTGACAAGCTTCTGCAAAGACAAAGAAACCATCAAGAGTGCAGGGAGACAGCCCACAGACTGGGAAAAAATATTTATCAACTGTATGTCCAACAATGACCTAGCATCTAGGATCTACAAGGAATAACTCAAACATGCAACAAAGAAAAAAAACAAACAAACAGCCCCACTACAAAGTGGGCAAAAGATATGAATAGAAACTTCTCAGAAGAAGATATACGAATAGCCAACAGATACATGAAAAAATGTTGAGCCTCACTAGTCATCAAAGAAATGTAAATTAAAACTACACTGAGATACCACCAAACTGCAGTCAGAATGGCCATCATCAATAACTCAAAAAATAACAGATGCTGGAGAGGGTGTGACTTCTACACTGTTGGCGGGAGTGTAAACTAGTACAGCCTCTGTGGAAAACAGTGTAATGATTCTTAAAAGTTCTTAAAATTGACCTTCTATATGACTCCACAATCCCCCTACTGGGAATATACCTGGAAGAACTCAAATCACTTTATAAAAAAGATACCTGCACATGTATAATTATCGCAGCATTGTTCACAATAGCAATAACATGGAACCAACTGTGCTGCCCATCAAAAGAGGACTGGATTACAAAAATGTGGTATATATGCACAATGGAATATTACACAACCATAAAGAACAAACCATGAACTTCTCAGTGACCTGGATGGACTTAGAGTCTATAATACTGAGTGATCTGTACAGAAACAAAGAACTGATTATCACATGTCCTTACTCATAAGTGGAACTTGAACAACTATCGTAATACTGTAAGAAAATTATTGACAATAGCAGGAAACTGCACGGGTATGGGGCGGTAGTGTGAGGTGGGATTGGCAGTAGTGGGAATCTGCCTGGAGAAGGGGGTCACATCTTATCAACAAGGGTGCCAGCACAATGAATATTTGTATACCTAACCCTGAATTGTACCCCACAATTTTAAAATAAAAAATTTAAAGGTAAAAAAAGAAAGATTCAGCCAAAATGAATTAATATTATTTTAAACTACATATACCAAGAATGACAGAATAAAGAATGTACTCAACTGCTATACTCTTGGTCACTCTAATTATTATACCATGCCAACTTTTTGGAAAGGTAACAAGAATATGTATTTAGGAATTACACTGTCATACATTCCTGACTTACAAACTGTGGTGATTACTTTCTAAATGGACCCTTAAACGTCACCGCAAAGAAAAAAAAAAAAAAAGAAAGAAAAGAAAAGAAAAAATATGTTGCAAAGTAACAATGAAAAATAAGACAAACCTCAGTCAGCACACCCTATTGTAAGAACCTTGATTTTGAGGAAAAAAGGTATTAAAAACATATTTCTCTCTCTTTTGTATTGTTCTCCTAATTTATAAATCGAAATATTTTGTCATGCTAGTATGGTCGTTCCATGTGAATAGAGAACAGTGCATTATGGGATTCTTTGACAACACACTACGATGATTTGTTTTTTCAAAAATGTTTATCTAGAGCATTGTCCAATCACATCCTACAAACTGGTACAAAAGGTCCATCATTTAATTATTATGTTAATTTCTCTTAAAGCATCATTAAAAATAGTGCATGTCTTCTTTTATTTCTTTTCACTCACACTAATAATAGTTCTTTTAACGTAAAATATTTTAGCATACAAAATATTGTACCACTACGTATTAGTCCTTATTTTGATAAACAGTACTGGTTTCAATGTGAACACTGATTGCTGCAAATTTCTTTATAGAAAAAATTTGTATGGATTATCAATTATCTTATTGGAAAATCTAGATGAGAATAATATGTTTCCTCACATATCCTGAAGCTTTCAAATATAAAGAAGCTGGGCTCGGTGGCTCAGCCTGTAATCCCGCGCCTTTGGGAGGCTGAGGTGAGTGGATTGCCTGAGCCCGCGGGTTTGAGACCCGCCTGGGCAGCGAGACCTCATCTCTACAATAAATCAAAAAATCAGCTGGGCATGGTAGCGCATGCCTGTAATTCCAGCTACTCGGAAGACTGAGGAGGAAGGATCGCCAGAGCCCAGCAGGTCAAGGCTGCGGTGGCTGGAAGTGGCCACTGCACTCCAGTCTGGGCGACAGAGTGAGACTCCAACTCAAAAACAAACAAACAAACAAACAAATAAATAAATAAATAAATAAATAAATATCGTAGTTTTCATTTGATCTTATTTGCATCATATTTTAACTAAAATTTCTTTTATTTGATGATAGCATTACTCATTAAAAGTTCAAGATTTTGGTTTTTCTAGAATATTCCAGGACATTTTAGAGATTTATTTATTTATTTTACAATTTTTTTCTTCATTACTTCGCTTTTGAAATAAATAAATAAATAAACCTGTTTGAACATGAGATCTAGTTCAACAATAACTGTGCTGTTAAGAACCTAACCCTTTATTAGCCTTCTTGTTTTAAATATCAGTGTGTGGCTAATTTCATATAAAATAGAAAATGAGGTAAAACTATTAATAGTATGGAATATTTCTTTATTCCTCTATCTTAATAAGAAAAAGTAGGATTTTCTGTTTGAGTTTTAAAAATTAAGTAAATTTGCCAAAATCCACTCTTGGCAAGACATAAAAATCTTTTTACTAAACCATCTTCCACTTTATGAAAAGAATTGCAATCCTATTCACAATTTTAATACAAAATCAGAGACTTCTCTATTCTCCAAACTAAAATTATTTTTAAAAATTCAGTTTAATTGAACACTAGGAAACCTCATGGAATACAAATTTAGCAAGGCATTGATTATAATGAAGTGGATATCAAATGAAATTTATTTTTCTATTCTCTCTTTTGTATATAGCAACACTTTGATTTATGAAACATATCTTTAAAATATGATAGCATATTTTAAGAATGTGTAGGCATCATAGAAACTGCTTTTCTAATGCATCTATCTAAATTTCAGACTTTTAGCTAAAAAGACCAAAATGAACAATAGAACAGAGACGAAGAGATACTTTTATCTCTAGGCAACATGGACCAACAGGATAAATGGAACAAAAGAATTAACTATTCCCCTCCCACCAGGAAGTTATTTCCAACAAACTCCTTTGTATTTTTGAAATGTCAAGCTTTTAACTCTTTTTCAATAGTCAAAATTTCTCAAGTCAAGTCTTTCATGATACCTTATATACAAAATAAAACAATTATGGGGCCATTTACCTTAAATGATTCAGGATACTAGATACATTATTCTAATTAATTCTTGCAACTACTCTATTAGATGAGAGCTGTGATTCTCACTTTATGGATGAGAATAATAAAGGCCTAGAGAGACTACCGTGCTCGAAGTCACACAGCTAGGGACTAAATTTGCACCTAGGACTGTGATCTCAAAGCAAAATTCCCCAAAATAAAAATTTACAAAGTGTAATTATATTGGGGGGGAGATTATATAATATTCAATCAAACACAAGAGCAAATAAAATTAAGGCGCATGAACAAGATTTAAGATGACAATCTAACTTACCAAAATCTTTGTCAATTCTAGTTCTCTCCCACTACCTTCCTCCTCTGAACTTCAAATGTTCTATGAAATTTGGATGTACTCTCTCATAAACGGGCACTGAACATTATCATAGTACGATAAGAAAGATTGGCAGTAGTGGGAAACTGTCAAGGGAGGAGGGGGGTACATGTAACATCATAAGGGTGCCCAAACTTTACCTGTACAATGACCACTTATGCACCTAACCCTGAATTGTACCCCACATCTTTAAACTTAAAAAAATTACAATATAGTTGTTGCAAGCATGAGAAAGGGATCTGTATGAGATGAGTTAAAGCTATTCCTATATAAAATAGCAATAAAACCTCATTATTTTATTTTTAATATCAGTGACAAAATCATTATGCTCAGACCAAAAAAAAAACCACTTTATAACATAAAAATAAGTTTTCTCAATTTTCTCACTACTATTAATGTCTTGATGCACAAGTACCTAATATGTTAACTCATAGTTAAATATATAGCAATTTGTATCAGTATTTCTTTTAATCATATTGGATTGTAGTATAATTCAATAATTGGTTACAATTGAGCATTATAAAACTATCCAATTAAATGATCTAATTTTTAAAACTCCTTGATGATATCCCTGAGAGTCATTCATCCAGTCACTATTTGAACATCTTCTTTGATGGAGAATTAACTACTTTCTAAAGCAGCCCATCTCTTAATATTAAGAATTATGCCTAATCTGTCTTTTCAAAGTACTTTGATTAATCATATTATTGTTTTCACTATTTCAATGCATGCTACACTTAATATTGTACCTTAGAGGGTACTTGCAGTTGTGTCATTGTTTATGAAGTATCTAGCTCTCAGGATCTTACACTGAAATGAAAAGAGTTATGCAGAATTATTCAGAAGTAAACCCCCCCAATCTGAATATTTTATAAATAGCTCTCCACTCAAGAGAAAAACAGCATTTTTGGTTGAAAAACTTTTCATGAAAGTTCAAAATGGGTACTGCATTTTAAAAGGAATAGGAAGGTATTTAGACTATAATTTGGATTAGAGGCATATAATTTCATATTAAAAGTAGAACAGAAAATGAACATGAATCTTACTAGATGTGATATCCTAAATTAAAGTTAAATAGTGAGGTATAGAAAGGTGTGATCCAAAGCATTTAGTTTTTTGTTTTTTTTTTTTTTTTTTTTTTTTGAGTTGGAGTATCACTCTGTCACCCAGACTGGAGTGCAGTGGCTGCTTCCGGCCACCGCAGCCTCGCCTGCTGGGCTCCGGAGATCCTTCCACCTCAGCCTTCCAAGTAGCCGGAATTACAGGCATGTGCTACCACGCCCGGCTGATTTTTTGATTTATTGTAGAGATGAGGTCTTGCTGCCCAGGCGGGTCTCAAACCCGCGGGCTCAGGCAATCCACTCACCTCAGCCTCCCAAAGGCGCGGGATTACAGGCTGAGCCACCGAGCCCAGCTAGCATTTAATTTTAAAGCAATTAGAACAGCTGGTCAATTAATACTCTTAGCATATATGATATGATGACTCAACATATATTTGTGTCCTTATTATATCATACTAAACTGCAACACAAGGTAGATCTTTTGTGAATGAATAAAGATGTTTTTATTTGTAAGTCAAAAAGCTCTAGAGTAGGTTGAAACCACTATATACTCAATAATTTTCATTGCAATTTGGTTGAATATGGAAAAATAACATTGGATATAGCAATTATTAAATAGGTGATAATAATAATCATTCAATTGTTAGTAATTGACAAGTCTCTTTAAATGGAACATTGTCAATTCAAAGTTTATTTTTCTACCTGTAATGCAAATAAAATAATCAAATAAGGAAACTAAAAATGTGAATTGTCTACGATTATAATTATGAAACACTAAGCAAGAAGGAATCATAATTTAAATGAGCATTTTAATTAATTTACCTAAGAAACATTAGATCGATATTTTCAGGAAAATATTATACTGTCTTGAGAAAGTATTTTAATATGAATAAATATTATGTTTTACTCATTTATTAATTTTCAGTCAGCATTTGTGCATAGACAAAAGCAACATTTTATAGTAATAAATGCACAGAGAAATTATATTACTATGTGCAAATTCAAGAAAGTTAAATACTCATTGGCTTCAAGTGTGGAAAAAAATTGAGTAAATACTATACTGGAACTCAAACAGCATATAGTGTTGTATTCTTATGTATCTTAAGCAATAAGCCCTTTCTCATCTTGAGTATTAATAAAAGATAGTGCTTTGCTTTAAAATGCATTTTTCCATTGCTGCCACTCACATTCTTTAAAATTCCACTCAAAACTCATCTCTTAATAAATACTTATAATGATGGCACTCACCATACTCTGACTTGCTATTATTGCATTTATTGCAATATCTTACACTCATTAATATATTCATTTATTATATAATTATGCAAACCATCCATGTTGTAGGGCCTATACTAAGCCTAGACATACAAGTACTAGACAAGTAGTGATATGCATACTCAGAGAGCAAGTAGAGTAACAGCTATTTATATAAATAGCCTTTATAAGGGCTTGGCCTGCATTACTTCAACTTCTAAACAACTTTGTTAGACAAGTTTGCTTAGATGTATTTTTACCTTTTATAATTTCTTTGTGAAGTTCCAAGGCATGCTTTCTTAAGAGAAGCAATAGATAAGTGTATTTCCTATGTTTTCCTTCTTTTAAGCAACTAATAGAACACTGACCGCATTATTCAATCATGCACATTGTTGAATTACAACATCGTCCGTGAGATGAAAATGAATCATCCCAGTACACTCAATTTAGAATCTATATTTATCAGATGGTGATGAAATTTGAAACACCTAAAATTGTTGGGAGCCAGTCGTGGAGGCCCACCTGAATGTTAGGTTTCCAGGTGGGCTGCGGACCCTGAGACCACTAGGTTGCATTCAGGAGCTGAAGGCCCATTCCCTCCTCCCTTCCTTGTTGTTTGGCATGACCCACTAGCAGGGACTTTGATGATCTAAGCATGAAGTTCTGAGAATATGACAGGCATGGCTGACTCTAGGGATCCATTGTTCCCATTTCTCACAGACTGTGGTTTTGGCTTTAAACTTAACACAGTTCAAGCTCAGGTCACATTTGGGAGACTTATATATGATACAAGCTTCTTTATAAGATTGAAAAGTATATTTGTAGAATTAGTATATACATTTAGAGAGCTGTTTACAGCTTTAGATGGTATAGATGATTATCTGGAGTTACCAGAAATGGCCCAGCATGAACTTTGGACTGTGCCACATTCCTAAGGGCCCAGCATCCACTTTGGGCTGGGCTGTATTCTTTTAAACTGGTTCTTTAGCTACAATTAATGTAGGTTTTTCTACTTATAATAGAAAGTGAATTTATTTTATTCATAGAAAGTATTGTAGAATAGGTCATGCTATGTGAGGGAATTATGTTAGTTCAAGCACGATCAAACATGATACTTTAAGGTTTTATAAGAATAAAGCTAACCTTAGAAATTTCATTGTTCCCAATTTCTACTAATTGCAGTTTTGACTTTAGTACAATTATAGTTTGTATTTGGTTTTGATTTTAGAAGCCTTATTGCTGATGATCAGCCTTATATATTAGGATTAGGAATTAGAAACTTTTATAGAAATTAAGATAGATACATAGGATTTTAGAATAGCCATCTTGTTAAGAGATTATAATCAATTGTTCCTAGAAATGGCCCAGCGTGATCTTTGGACTGGGCCACATTCTTTAGGAACTGGTTTGAGCTATAATTAAGAGTTTCTATAGTGTAGGTAGAATTAGCACAGAATAGGAAGGTATTAGGATTTAAGTTAGTCACTAGGTGTTATGTATGCATAAGCTTTAGAAGTTATTGATTATTAGAATATTATGATGCTAAAATTGTTGTATTGCCTTTGAGGAACATAAACCAAGCATAAGGAACAGTGAGATAATTTGGGGATTGTCCTTCCTCATGCTTGGGAAAACACCTGGTGGGTGGGGAGATACGCCTCACCTACCTGGCTTTGTGTTCACATGAAAGTCTTGTGATTTGATTGGGATTGTCCTTCCTCATGCTTAAGGAAACACCTGGTGGGTGGGGGGGATGCGCCTCATCTGCCTGGCATTGTGTTCATGTGAAAGTCTTGTGATTTAACATGTGAAAATTTGGGATAAAAGATTCATGGTTGGTCCCAATAAACGGCTTCTGCTCATTTCACTGAACAGTTGTCCACTTTCTTTCTTTCTTTTTCTTCCTCTTTATATCTATCCCTCCATCTTTCTTTCAATATCTATCCCTACTACAGAATCGGCTTCTGCACTAGACAGAGTACAGTCTCTTTCTTTCTCCCCCTTTCTCTTTCTTTCTCTTTATTTCTCCAGAATAATCGCTGACGCTGCCCCACCTTCCAGGGACCCTCTAAATCTCTATGAAGGGGCTGGCCCCCCCATATAAAATTGATAAATATTTGAATCTTGTAAAGAATTTAGAAGAAAGAGAATAATTGTTAGAATTGTTTAATATGAAGTAACACAGGCTTGGATTCAAATTATAAACTGCATCTCAATAACTATTTTGAAGAATAATGAAAAAAGACACAAAAGGTGCTGAGCATAAAGTTAGTTCATAATAAATACTCACAGGCAATTATTACTAAACTATTAGAGAGCAGACTTATATTAAGTAACAGATTAATAAACCAATAAAAGACAAAACAATTTTTCCATGGATGTGGGGGAGGAGTGGCTTCAGGATGATTCAAGCGCATGATATTTATTGTGCACTTCATTTCTATTAGTATTACATTGCATTATCTAATAAAATAATTATACAACTCACTATAAAAAAGGAAATGCAGATGGAAGTGGCAAATAAAAGAATGGGCAGGCCACATGCAGACTAAAATAAGTGTCAGATACTGACTTAAAGTCTGTCACCAGATGCAGCTGGGCAATTGAAGTATATCAACTTACGTGTCACTCACTGATCAGGTCTAATATGAGTCTGCAAGCAATTGATTCATTGTGGTATCTGTCCAGTCAAGCCTCACTGTTAATGTTAATCTGTATTTGTAGCTGCTCTCCAGTGCTAGCATCATTGCCTCAGCTCCACCTCAGATTATCAGTCATTAGCCTCTTTCACATAAGAACCGCACAACAGCTAGGCTCAGTGGCTCAGCCTGTATTCCTGCGCTTTAGGAGGCTGAGGTGAGTGGATTGGCTGAGTCCGCGGGTTTGAGATCTGCCTGGGCAACTTGGCGAGCCCTCATCTCTACAATAAATAAAAAAATTAGCCAGGTGTGGTAGCACACGACTGTAGTTTCAGCTACTTGGAAGGCTGAGGCAGAAGGATCGCTGGAGCCCAGCAGGTCGAGGCTGCAGTGGCTGGGAGCGGCCACTGCACTCCAGTCTGGGTGACAGAGTGAGATTCCGAGTCAAAAAAAAAAAGAACCGCACAACCTAGATACCTCCCATGCACAATTCATGATAGGGCTCATGATAGGCCTCCTATGAGAATCCAATGCGATGCTCATCTGACAGAAAGCAGAGCTCTGGCGGTTATGTGACCTATAGGGTGTGGCTGAAAATACAAATGAAGCTTCCCTCACAGCCAGCTGACTGCTTATCTCCTGCTGTGCATTATGGTTCCTAACAGGCCACAAACCAGTACCAGTCTGTGCCCTGGGAATTAGGGACCCCTGATATAGCATAACTCTGCTGGGTAGACTGTAGCAGGAATAAATATAAGGATACATTTACACAAAAAACCTTAAGATCCAAATAACTCATCCTTTCACTCACTACAAAAAACAAAACAAACAAACAAAAAAACACTTGGGCTTGGTGACTTACGCCTGTAATTTCAGCACTTTGGGAGGCTGAGGAAGGTGGGTAACTTGATCCCATAAGTTAGACCAGCCTGGGCAACACAGCGAAACCTGGGCTCTATAAAAATCAAAAAATTAGCCGGGCTCGGTGGTTTAGCCTGTAATTCCGTGCCTTGGGAGGCCGATGTGAGTGGATTGCCTGAGCCCGCGGGTTCAAGACCCACCTGGGCAACTTGGCGAGACCGCATCTCTACAAAAAAAAAAAAAGTTAGCCGGGCGTGGTAGCACGTGCCTGTAATTCTTGCTACTTGGAAGGCTGAGGTGGAAGGATCGCCGGAGCCCAGCAGGTTGAGGCTGCAGTGGCCGGGAGTGGCCACTGGACTCCAGTCTGGGCGACAGAGTGAGACTCCAACTCAAAAAAAAAAAAAAAAAAAATCAAAAAATTTGCAGGACGTGATTGTAGCCTGTAATCTCAGTTTCTCAGGAGGCTGAGGCAGAAGGACTGCCTGAGAGTAGATGGTGAGGCTGATCATACCACACACCACTACACTCCAGCCTGGGCAACAGAGCAAGATGCTGACAAAACAAACAAACAAAAAACAACAACAGAAAAAAACTATGCTTTAAATCAATGCATAATTGAGGACTGGTAATTATAAAACCACTGTGATTAAAGAGGCACATTCAGTATAGCTCATTTGCAACATAATAGTGTGTCTATCAAAGTATTTCACTATTCCTGATGCAGAGAGAAAAAACTGCTATTCCCTTTATAAAATAAATACTTGTCAATTTAGGTGGACCATAAGATTATCTAATAGTTAACACTATGGATGTAAATTGCTTAAACTTTCTACAATAAGTCAGAATAAAATTTCATGTTCATTACCAAAGTTAAGCCCCCACCTCTAACATATAATGAATGCACAATGGTAAATTTAACTGCCAAGAAAAAATTGTAAAATATCTAAAAATAAAACATTATCATTATTTAGTGAAATTATGTACTGTAGAATATAAAGACATGTATAACTTCATGCTTGATTGAGCCTTTGAGATATGAAGTAAGCCTATTTATGGACAGAAGGCTGTGCATGTCTTTTTTTCACTGAGTATTCAAAAAAATTACTGTTCTTTTGGTAACTGTATCCTGAATGGGTTATGTTATATAAGACACTGGCTGATAAATACATAGTAACTACTCATCTAGAGCATTCATATGGAAACAAACAGAAAAGAAACAATTTTTTCAGGTCTAATTTTGAAAATGGCATCTCAACAGCTGCTTGTTATATGTAGTCATACTTGGGGGCATTTACTTGCCATCCACTTCTCTCAGACCAGTTGAATTTGAGGAAGAAAGACTGGCAAGAAAGAGGCATATGAGAGAAAAAAATCTGAGAAGAAAATGATTTTTTTTGAAAGAAAATAACTAAAATAGCAAAGATTTTAAAGATATTACCATATTCACATTATGTATTCATACATACATAGAGGTTTCAAGAAATAACATAGTAAGCAAAACACTGAAATAACACAATTCTTGTTAGAGTTTTGTGTAAATTGTTTCTACTTCACCTTCAGTTTTTAAGCACTTCTGTGAGTTGGGGAGAAAAATATGAGAGAACTATTATCAGAACTTATAGGATATTAATTTTAATTCTGCTGGATAGTTCTAGTATTATGGAACATATATTTAGATTTCTAGGGCAGTTTCACTTACCATTTGCTTTAATAATAACGGAGTTTAATTGATACACTTGCAGGCAAAAGTTCTTTTTTAGTTTGTCTCTTGGTCATTTTCATGTGACTATAATTGCTGTATGTTTGGCCTTTCATGACTCTTTGTTCCAACTAAGTCAATCAACTATTCTGAGTGCTACCTTAATACATTAATTCATAACTGTAGTCACAGGGACTTTATAATATATGTTCCAAATTTAAAAGTAGGAAATCTCCACAATTACGTAATAAGTAATAGAGATAGTCATTTCTATTGTTTTAAGAACTGCATTAAGTACTTGGGGGAATTAGAGCACCGTAGTACAAAGAGAAATCTTTATAGGAAAGTTGAAATATTTTGGACTGATTTCTTTACTTTGGGTTGTAACACCTTTTGAAAATTTATGTTTATATTTAAGTACTTAAGTGTAATATATATATATACATTGTAATTAATTTTAGATACATGTTATAGTACAAACAACTGAGCATAGCACAATAATTGCAGATATATTTCAGAGAACAGAATTGATGAAATTTAGGTTTAAAGAACTTTGTAATTGTTTTCTGCTGTCATAATTGGATAGTACTATAAAGTAGAAAATTTGCTGTAATATCTAGGTCTAAATGGGAATATTGGTCTTTAAAACATAAGAAAATATTATTTCTTCATCTTGTCTCCTGAAAATAATTTAACTAAATCCTAAAATTGTAACCTATATTTTACTAAAGATTTTCTTTCTTTCTTTTTTCTTTTTCATGTATATTTCTTATTTTAAAGATGTGTGGTACAATTTAGTATACTATTTCAAGGACTATTTCAGTTAAGTTTTACTTTTTAGGTTTATACCCAATAAATAGTAAATATTTTGCTCAAATTTATCAAAGAGGTGAGACTACCATACTGTTTTCTCTCTCTCTCTCTCTCTCTCTCTCTCTCTCTCTCTCTCTTTCCTTTAAAAAATATTCTATCTTCACATTTGGAATTTCTCTTCTTTCCTCAGAATTGGCATCAAAACATTAAATTGAAAAAAGAGGATGAACAGTTTTTAGGTTTCTCTTTCAGGGCTAGTAGTGGGCAAAAGGGTAGTTTAAGGAAAGAAATCCAAATTTGAATGAAACACAGTTAATTTGTAATTTATAAGCTACTCTTTTTGTGTCCTAGTACTTTGAGCAACAAGATTTTTCAAAATATCTCTTTTTAGTAGAAAATTATTTCTGTATTTTAAAAGCTGATTTTTTTTTTTGCTCTTTCTTGAGCAAAAGCTAAGGGATATGAAAGCATGTATAATAATAATAAATGTGTGTGTGTGTGTGTGTGTGTGTGTGTGTGTGTGTGTGTATGTGTTGAATATACTTTCCTGCATAAACCATCTTCTTTGGTTCCTATACAAGATTAAGATCCAGATTTTCTGAAAGTTTCTCTAAGAAAAAATTGAAAGTTATAAAGTCAGTAATAGGTAAAACAATGACTATTAGAATGAATATAAATAATTATGAAGAATTAAAAATTTTAAAAATGACAAAATACCCTAGACAATATTAAATGCAGAAAAGTAGCATTGTTTTCTTAATTAACTTCCTGACATGGCATATCAAGATCTTTTCCATATCCCTTTTTGACTATGTCCTCTAAAGTAATTTCTTTATATGACAATATTTTTATTAAAAGTCATCTATTTATTGTCAAATTTGAGGAAACTTCTGTTAAAATTCTTTTACACATGAGGAATTATAAACAATTATTGTTTTATTTTATTTTAATTTCTTTTATTTGTTTGAATAGGGTCTGACTTTGTTTTGTTTTTTCTTTTTTTTTTTTTAATTTTGAAGATGTGGGATACAATTCAGCGTTAGATATACAAATGTTCATTATGCAGTTACCCTTGTTAATAAGGCGTGCCCCTCCTTCCCCAGGCAGATTCCCACTACTGCCAATCCTGCTTACCCGCCCCCCTCTTGGCAGTTTCCCACTACTGATAATCATTCTGTTATAGTATTACGATAATTGTTCAAGTTCCGCTTATGAGTGAGAACATGTTATACTCAGTTCTTTGTTTCTGTGAAAGATCACTCTGCATTATAGACTCTAAGTCCATCCAGTTTGCTGTGAAGGTCATGATTTTGTTCTTCTTTATGGCTGCGTAATATTACATCATATATATGTACCACATTTTTTTAATCCAGTCCTCTTTTGATGGGCAGTACGGTTGGTTCCATGTTCTTGCTATTGTGAACAATGCTGCAACAAACATATGTGTGCAGGTATCTTTTTTATAGAGTGATTTGAGTTCTTCAGGGTATATTCCCAGTAGGTGGATTGTGGGGTCTTATGGAAGGTCGATTTTTAGATCTTTTAGGAATTGTCACACTGATTTCTCACAGAGGCTGTACTAATTTACACTTCCACCAACTGTGTAGAAGTGTTCCCTTTTCGCCGCATCCTTTCCAGCATCTGTTGTTTTTTGAGTTATAGATGATAGTCATTTTGACTGGAGTTAGGTTGTATCTCAGTGTAGTTTTAATTTGCATTTCTTTGATGACTAGTGAGGCTGTATCATGTATCTGTTGGCTGCTCGTATGTTTTCTTTTGAGGACTGTCCATTCATATATTTTGCCTACTTCGTAATGGGGCTGTTTTGTTGTTGTTGTTGTTGTTTTCTTTTTGGCAGGTTTGAGTTCCTTATAGATCCTAGTTGTTAGGCCTTTGTTGAACTATAGTTGGAACATATTTTTCCCACTCTATGATCTGTTTCCCCACTCTCTTAATGGTTTCTTTGGCTTTGCGGAAGCGTGTCAGTTTGATGAGGTCCCATTTGTCTATCTTATCTCTTATGGCATGGACACTTGGGGTTTTGATCAAGAATTGGTTGACAGTTCCAATTTCCATAAGGGTATCCTCTCTATTTTCTAAGGTTATTATAGTTTGAGGTTTTACATTTAGGGCTTTGATTCATTTAGAGTTGATCTTTGTGTATGGTGAGAGGTATAGATCTTGTTTTAATCTTCTGCATGTGGTCAGCCAGTTTTCCCAGTACCATTTACTGAACAGGTTCTTCTCTCTCCAGTTGGTGGTGGAGGCTTTGTTGAAGATGAGTTGGTTGATAAATTGAGGGTTTTGCTTCCGGAATCTCTATCCTGTTCCATTGGTCTTTATGCCTGTTCTTGTACCAATACCAGACTGTTTTTATTACTATAGTTTTATAAGAGAGTTTAAAGTCTGGGAGTATGATACTGCCTGCTTTTTTTTTTTTTTTTTTTTTTTTTGCTGAGGATTGTTTTGGTGATTTGAAACCTCTGTTAAAATTCTTTTGCACATGAGAAATTATGAACATAATTATTGTTTTTATTTTATTTTATTTTTTTGAGTGGGATCTGACTTTGTTGTTCAGGCAGGAGTGCAGGATCTTGGCTCACTACAACCTGGAACTCGGGTTCAAGGGATCTTTCAGTCTTAGCCTTCTAGCAGCTAGGACTGTAAGTGAGTGCCACCGTGCCAGGCTACTTTTTCTTCTTCCTGCCTTCACCTTCCACAGTGCTGAGATTACAGACATGAGCCACCAAATCCAGCCAATACTCCTTTTAAAGCAAACAAAGGGACTCATCAATATACATTCACATGGTTATCATCAAAAAAGAAAAAAATAAACTGTACATTTATGATTTTATATATTGCATTGCTTAGTGTATCCTTGACAGGGAGATATTCCATTTTGACTGAGTATTGATGATAATCAAATTTAATCAAATTCTTTACTTTTGATTTTTCTAGCTCAGTATTTTTCAAATTTTGCTTGTCCTCAACTTACTGCATATTTCTGGAGCCAGGCATCATTGAACAATTCCATATTACAATTCAAGTTATGGCTCTTCACCTTTGTGTCACAATGCATTTCCACAATAATTAGAAGACATATATTCCTGTCCTTACACCTGGACAGCCACAATGATTCAAACTCTAATGGGACTACATTAACATATCCCACTCAACCTAAACTAAAAGTATTCCCAATTCAAAGTCCTTTTAGTAGGATTCCCAAAATTTTAGTGGCCACTCAAACACCACTGTATAAAAATGAAAATGTGATGGAGGTTGGAGTGCAAAGACCCAGCATCTTACTTTTTTCTACTTTTATGAATCTCATGTTCATGAACACACATTGCAAAGGTATTTGTCCATAGGGCCTGTATTAATGAGCTGCTCTAAGCATAAGTTTTATTAGCTTTGTGATAACTCTGCCTCTGCACCCATGAGTCTACCAAATGATTAAAAAATAAATAAACTAAAAGGAACATTAACAAAAAGGAGAACTTTTCTCACGAATCATTTTTTAAAGAATAGAAAGAAGTCTCTCTAACGACTCATTTATTTCAGTCCTCTCATGAATCAATTCATTCCTATGTAACTTTCCAGTGTCTTCTAATTCCATGATTCTTTCTTTAAAATTTATATAAATATGTACACAAATAATGATCTATATTTTCAAAATCTAATGGATACTTCAATACTTGTCCTATGTGACAAATACAGAATTTTTGTGATGTTCTTTTTCTTGTAACATCAACCTAGTTTTCTTCCTATTTCTCTAATTCTTTTCATTACCTTCCATTAACTTATTTTCCTCTGCCTTCAATTGAAATGTTGCTGTCTCCATGATTTGATTGTTGACTTCATTCTCACTGTGTACTCTTTGCATAAATTTCCAGTGCATAACTAAACTATATTTACATTAGGTTCTACTGAACATCTGCACCTGGATATTCCATGGATCTCAAACCAACCTGCTTCAAATTAAATTATTTTCTCATTTTCATTACAGAAATTTTTGAACATTGAAAGACAGACTACTACAATGAACTCTCATCTATCTGACATCTATCTATGTCCAATACCAAGCTCCAGTGATTAAAAAATATTCCCAATCTAATTTTATCTATCCCACACAAAGTTTTAATTTTATATTTATTGTGTTTGATTTTAAATGAAATCCAGTTTATTGCTTTTCTATTTGTAAATACATCATATGCATTTTTAATAAATAAGGAGTTTTTAAATAACATCTCTGATAAAGTTAATAATAAATCCCAAACAGAAGCTAAAGCCAAATTTATCTCCCAATTTTCCTAGTTGTTTCAAAGTGCTATTTTTAAAGTTGGTTTTGTAAATAGGACCCAAAAAAATTTCATTAACAGCATTTGATTATTGTGTCTCTGAAGTCTCTTTTTAATTCAGTACTAGTCACCAGCACTTTATTTCTCTATTTTTTTACTGGGTATTTTTTTGATTACTTTTTTTGTTCTAGTGGTTGACTTTTCCATTAGTCTCACTATTTCCCAGTAATTGGTAATTAATTAGATCTAAAGTCTTGATACATTTTAGGGTCATTTTTAATAGAAGAATATTTCATACATGGACCCATATATTTTCTGTGGCATCACCTAACAAGGCACTGCTTTTTTTTATTATAAAGATATGGGGTACAATTCAGGGTTAGGTATACAAATGTTCACTATGCACGTACCCTTGATGAGGTGTGCCTCTCCATTCCCTGACAGTTTCCCTCAACTACCAATCCCACTTCTCTCCTCTGGCAGTTTCCCACTACTGCCAATTCCTTTCTTATAGTATTATGATAATTGTTCAGAGTCTGCTAATGCATAAGAACATATGGAACTCTGTTCTTTGTTTCTGTGATAGATCATTGAGTATGATAGACTCTAAATCCATCCAAGTTGCTGTGAAGTTCATATGTTTGTCCTTCTTTATGGCTGCATAATATTCCATTGCATATATGTACCACTTTTTTTATCAAGTCCAGTTTTGATGGGCAGCATGGCTGGTTCCATGTTTTTGCTATTGTAAATAGAACTGCAACAAACATGCATTTGTAGGCATATTTTTTGTAGAATGATTTGAGTTCCTCCAGGTATATTCCCAGTAGGGGGATTGCTGGGCCATATGGCATTACTTTTAGTAATACCAAGACTTATTTTCAAGTTCAGGTAATATCCACCTGTCATCTATCTTTTGAAGTTCCCTATAAATATCCTTCTAAGTACAGCATCCATTGATCATTATCACCTAGATAAGTTATTTTACAATAGTATGCAAAATAGTGATTTGTTAATTCTATCATCCCTTCTGCATTTGCTGGAAATCATCTTTAATAAAGAACTTTCCCTATATGAAAACCATTCATACAGTAAAGGCAGGATAAATGTTTGATCTTTTCTCTTGAATTATCTTAAAAATTATCTTATGCCTCTTCTCCTTACTTTTATACCATACTTTCTCTATATATACTTTATGTAATCCCCGACTCAAAGCACAGAGTGTATTCTAGTTACAATGAATTATTCCTCTCCTTCACCTACATATAATTGTAGCCAGGTTTTATCTATCTCCAAAGCTTTTTTGCTACTCTCTCCTTCTCCACTGCCAATGATTTAAGAAAAATATACTCAGCATTTCTTATCAATGGCCATCAAATCAGATTCCAGAACTCTATCCTGTACCTGTAACTCATTCCCTACACAATTGCTGATGTGATAGCCCAAAGTTCAGAATCAGATAACATAATTTGACAGTTTAAAGTGCTTACATCCTTCAATGCTCCTTCATCATCTCAAGGTAAAATCTGAGCCAGGTCTTTTACAACCTAATCCCTGTTTACTGACCCAACCTCACTTTTTCCCATCTCCCGGTGGCTTTATATGAAAAGTCTTCTTACCAATCCCATGCACATTCTGCTTACTCGTGCTTGCTTGCTGTGTGTGAGAATCTGAACTTGCAATATGTTTTCACATATATTTGTATCTGCTAATTCCTAGGCCTGGAATCCTAGTCTCCTTTGTTTCTGCTTTTGAAATCAGTATTCATCCTCTCAGACTGAATTCAAATGTGAATTATTCTATATGGTCTTCTCTCATCCTCCCAGACAGAAAGAAACATTCTGATCTGCATGTTTGTTCTCTTACAATCTTTAGGTAAGCTCTGTGATTGCACCTATTGCAAGGCTGAATGATTTGTGTACATGTGTATCTCTCTCACTGGACTGTAAGCTCTTCAAAAGCAAGGACATCCTCATTGCCAAACCTCCAATGCCTAGGGCAATTCTTTCCGTATATGATAAGTACATAATAATGATGAATTATGATTAGTCCTGGAAAGCATATTATGTTTGTTTTCCTTACCTACCCACTAAATAGGTCCCCCCAGGCTCAGCTTTGGTTTCTGGCTTTTATTCTTTGTACTCACATGCAAGGAGGGCCCAGCTACACTGGAGTTCTCATCTTTTATGCAGCTTCCTATCTCCTGTTGCCTAAAGTACAGATGCACTTAGAAGAGATTACTCTGATTTTTATGAAAAGATTTCTTACCAATCGTACATTTTCCTTATTCCTGCCTCTTTACACATACTGTTCTCCTCTATAAAGTATCCTTCCTTTCTCTAAGATTTTTTTTACAGAGTGTTCTTGGGGTTACAACAAAAAACAACTTTAGTCAAGCATGTTCCGAGGCTGTCAAAGAGATATTTGACCCCTTCCTTCACTTACAGTCTGGGAGAGCTGCCTGTAGGTAATTTTACTATATACTTCCTCTGCTCACTTTTCCTCATGCATATATACTCTGTCTGCTTAAAGTGACCATAACTTTCTCAATGCTACAGTCAAACATTTCTTCCTTAATACACTCTGAGAATGCTGCTAAACATAGCATGTGCTTTATGTATTTATAGGAATACAAATTACTGATTATCTAAGTGAATAGGCATTAATTTTATAGTCCTAATCATCTTACAAGTTACTTGAAATGTCACATTCTATTTTGTCAAATTTACTGTTCTTATTATTTTAAAGGAAAGTTTAAAATATCAGAACAAAGAATAAAAGAACCTACCTTCAAACAATGATCCTTATGATAACACAACCAAACTACATAATTTATACATATACATGTACATTTATAACCCAAGTAAAAAGGGTTAACTTGCCAGCTTAAGTCTGTGAATTCGTTAATTTTGTTATCTTTTCTACTTTACTGATCAGTTTCTTAGTTGTTTGAAAGAGATTGTGAACCACCCCAAGCCTTTTTTTTTTTTTTTTTTTGAGTCATAATGGCCCAGCCTAGAGTGCAATGGCACACTCACTACCAGTACAGCGTTGAGCTGCTGGGTTCAGGGGATCCTTCCGCCTCAGCCTTTCAAGTAACTGGAACCACAGGTGTGCACCACCACACCTGACTAATTTTTTTATTTGTTGTAGAGAGGAGATCTCTCCATGTTGGTCAGGCTGGTCTGGAACTCCTGAGCTCAAGCAATCCTCTTGCCTCCACCTCCCAAAGTGCTGGGATTATAGGCTTGTACTACCATACCAGGCCAAGCTTTCTTTTAATACTAGTAATTTTGATGATACTATCTCAGATTTTCCTTCTTTTGTCACAAAAGAACAAACTTTAAACTTTAGTATACCATCTAAACAGAGTAGATTAGTTCAACCAGTTTCTCTATGTGTTTCGCAAGCTGTAAAGCTCAATGATTCAAATTATGGGTCAAAAATATTATTTTGTAGTAGAATGTCTAGGGCAATGGTTAAAAGAACTCAACCACAAGCATCTAGCGGCCATTGCCTTGCTAGACTCTGGTGTGGCCATATGCTCTTTGAACTATGGCTATCACCATGCTTCCTGGCTTTGGCCTCCTCCCCCACCTTGGGGAGGTAAATCCTCTCTCTCTCCCTTCTCTTTCTCCAATTTACTTTTAAATAAACTTTTCTTTCTTTGTTTGTCAATATACATATATATATATATATATAAAATTTTGTTTTATCTTTAACATAAATGTCGGTACTTAAGATAAAGGCAAGGGAATAAGAATGGATCACTGTAACTAGGCCCCTGCATTAACAACTATGATCAATAACCATGTCATTAGGAACCAATAATGTTATGCTCACATAATACAGAAAAAAATGTTTTCTAAATAATATTATTTGAAGAAGGCTGAGATTGCAGGTTGATGTTATATAAACAATTGTTATACTCTCATTTTAATTCCTCGTTAAATGCTAAAGTAAATGCATATTTACATATATTTTTTGTAGTTTTGTCATATGCTATTTACACACTAAGTTACAAAAATTCAGATTTGAATTTTTTCTGTCATTTTACCATTCTTACAGTGATCCTGACAAAGATTAGGTAGTCATAGATGTTCTCTCTTGTAAATGTATTTGGAAATATTCATTTAATGCTCCAGCTATTTTAGCATCTTAGATGACTACTTCTCCCATTATAATGTGTAATGCCATATTTTCCTTTCCCTTCTACCTCTTCCAGTGTAGAGCAAAGAGATATTTTCAAATATAGTCAAACCCTCTTTGAATTACATAGCTATAACACATACTACATGGCATGTAATTATCATTTAAAAATATTCACTAAGTGCAGAATTTTATTAAATAGTAGCCTTTATCATTTCAAATTTATTTTCCAAACCTGATTAAAAGTATTTTAAAATTTCTTTTCCTGCCAGTTCTCTTTTCTGGTGCATTCATGTGATCAGAAACATTTATAATTTATATATGCACATTGTAAAGGGTTGCATAGCCTTATTTCTCTCTCTCATACCAGTGTTTCATACCATTCATAAAATCAGGTTCTTACTGACATTGTGATTTTTTTGTCCCCCCTCAAACTCATTCTTATCTCTTGACATGAACAAATACTTACCTGGAAAAAACAAAACCAAAAAAAGACCATTTGAAAATGGAGATCTCTAAATATAAATACATTATATACATATATTGATGCTCCATGTCTTACAATGGGGTTACATTCTAATAAGCCATCATAAGCGATATTTTCAACTTATATCCAAACATAGCCCCACAGTAAGTCAAGGAGAGTACTGATTGTGTATTGCCTTCTCACCATAATAAAATTAAAAAATGATAAGTCAAACCATTGTAAGTTGGGGACCATATAATGTGTGTGCGTGTGTGTGTGTGTGTGTGTGTGTGTGTGTGTGTATTCAATTGGATAGTTGTTAGATTTAGTTAGTGCAAAACTGACCTAATTTAAGGCTTATATTTCAATATTTAAAAACACAGCCATCAAGAGTTTTTGATTTTTAAAGCCCTCCTGCAGAAAAAAAAAAAATATTCCATGGGAAGATGTTGAAACAGTCTAGGACAAATTTACTCTCATGGCACTGGAAAAAAAACTAAGCAGTTATCATTATTATTACTTATCTCTGAATTTCTTTCTTCTTTCTTTCCTTCTCTTTCTTTCGATAATATGAGTTAATAAAAAATTCCCTATAAACGAGACATCTGAATAGCTGAAATTTATTTCTGAGCTTGTAGAGGATACCATCTACTCTTAACTTGGTCAGCTTCCTACTATCCCTAGGATCTCTATTTTCTTTTTCTTTTCTTTTCTTTTTTTTTTTTTTTTTTTGAGTTGGAGTCTCACTCAGTCGCCCAGACTGGAGTGCAGTGGCTGCTCCCAGCCACCGCAACCTCGCCTGCTGGGCTCCGGCGATCCTTCCGCCTCAGCCTTCCGAGTAGACAGAATTACAGGCATGCGCTACCACGCCCAACTGATTTTTTAAAATTTATTGTAGAGATGAAGTCTCGCTGCCCAGGCGGGTCTCGAACCCGCAGGCTCAGGCAATCCACTCACCTCAGCCTCCCAAAGGCGGGGGATTACAGGCTGAGCCACCGAGACCAGCTCTTTTTCTTTTTTTTAATATTTTATTTAATTTATTTTAAAGATATAGGGTACAATTCAGAGTTAGGTATACAGATGTTCATTATGCAGGTACCCTTGTTGATGAGGTGTGCCCCTCCTTCTCCTGGCAGTTTCCCTCAACTGCTAATCCCATCCCCCCTTCCCTAGAAGTTTCCCACTACTGCCAATCCCTTTCTTGTAGTATTATAATAATTGTTCAAGGTCCTCTTATAAGTGAGAACATATGGTATCTGTTCTTTGTTTCTGTGGTAGATCACTGAGTATAGTAGACTCTAAATCCGTCCAAGTAGCTGTGAAGTCCATATGTTTGTCCTTCTTTATGGCTGCATAATATTACATTGTGTATATGTGCCACATTTTTTTTTTATCCAGTACAGCTTTGAGGGGCAGCATGGTTGGTTCCACATATTTACTATTGTAAATAGAGCTTCAACAAACATGCATGTGCAGATTTTTTTTTTTTTTTTTTTTGCTAGAATTAGTTGTATTCCTCTGGGTATATTCCCAGTAGGGTAATTGCTGGGTCATATGGAAGGTCAATTTCTAGTTCTTTCAGAAATGCCACACTGTCTTCCAAAGAGGTTGCACTAGTTTGCATTCCCACTAGCAGTGTAGAAGTGTTCCTTTTTCTCTGCATCCAAGCCAGCATCTATTGTTTGTTAGGATCTCTATTTTCATTTATGCTACTGCAAATATATAGAGTGCTCTTCATGAAAATTAATTACTTCTTTGTTTTGTCATCGTTTTAAAGTTGAATAACTTAGATCCCTGTAACTCCTTTTGTGTTCTCATCAGCACAGAACAGTGTTCTATAATCCCTCTCTGTGGCCCCAGATGCTACTCTTTCTTGCAAAGTTTTCCATAAGCCATTTAAAATTCTATGGTGAAACACATGTCTCTGCATCTTCAGCCACTTAAAAAGCAGTACCTTCCTTTGTATGCCTTAAATAAAAACTGGCTCAACTAAAGTTTTCAACTTCCTCTGACGCTTTCTACAGAATAGACACTTTATTCTCATTTCTCTTACATATTTCGAAGCCAAGGGATAGAGGAAGCTTTCTTCTGATTCCCTGAAGCTGCTTTCACATCATTTATTTTCTATATTCATAAATAAATCCGTGGTTCTTTGTTTATCTTGCTATTTGTATCCTCCACTGTGAGCACCTCCGTATTTGACTATTTTCCTGACAGTTATCCCTCAATGTTTGAGGAATTATTACCAGACTCTTGGTTTTTCTACTGCAAGGACAGCTATCATTCTAGGTGACTTTAGGTGCATATGAATAAATGATCCATCTGACACAAAAACTTTACAAATACTTAAACTCCTCCATTTCAAAGCCCACCATTTCCACTGTCCTTTAACCACTTATTTCCATGATTATGTTGCGGTTGTTATCACTTTGAACTACTCTAATCTAACCCTGATTATATAGCCAACTATTCTACTCTGTATATATTCTTTTGCTGGATCTTTTATTTCCTTAAACACATCACAGTTTCACTTCCATCTCATTGATTCTGCCAGTTCTTTGATTCCTCCATTGCCCATCTCACACTCTCCTGGCTCCCTATCATCTTTTCAATTGTTTAATGTCTTGTTAACAAGTCTAGATACTGTGGTTCATTATAAAAAAAGTCTCTCTCGTTAATACCACGTTCATCTCTACTCCTAGTCTTCTGCTAAAACTATAAGTTTGAGCCCCATATTTATGCTGAAACTAGGTTTTTCTATTTCATTATTGTGATAGGTAAGTATCCCAATCCAATTAGGCCATGCATTGAAATTATACTAAATTTAGCTTAAGCCTCACCATCAGCCATTGTTATAAGCAAGATCATCAGTCTTCCAAAGTTGTCCATCTCTTAGTTCCTGGAAACTGCGAATATGTTAGGTTACATGGCATAAAGAAACTGAAGTAGCAGGTAGAATTAAGTTTGTTAATTAGTTGACTTTTAGATAGGGATATTGTTCTAGATATTTTAAGTGATTCCAATGTAATTATCAGGCTCCTTTTCATGTAGAAGAGAGACACAAAAAAGTCATTGTCAGATGTTGTGATGTGAGGAAGGCTTAACTGGTCATTGCTTGTGTTTGAGATATAAGAGGGCCATGCCATGCATGGTTAACTCACACCTATAATCTCAGCATTTTAGGAGGTGGAAGTGAGAAGATTGCCTGAGCCCAGGGTTGCAAGACCAGCTTGGACAACTTGATGAGACCCTTTTTTGATTTATTGTAGAGACAAATCAAAAATTAGCCAGGCATGGCGTAAATCAAAACATTTTAGCCAGACATGGTGGCACATAGTTCCAGAGACTTGGAAGGCTGAGGCGGAAGGATCACCTAAGCCCAGCACTGTAAGCATGCCACTGCACTCCAGCCTGGATGACATAGTAATATTCCAACTACAAAAAACAAAAAAGATGTAAGAAGGCCAGAAGCCAAAGAATAGAGACAGCCTCCAGATGCTGTAAAATGAAAGACAAAGAAATGGATTTTACCTAAAGCCTAGACCACAAAGAAATATAAGACTACTGACATGTTAATTTCAACTAGTGAGATCTATGTCAGTCTTCTGACCTACAGAATAAAGTAATAAAACTGTGTTTGTTAAAGTCATTAAATGTATGGTAATTTGTTACAGCAGCAAAAAGAAACTAATACATTCATTAAACCTTTTGCTTCCCTATGTCTAAGATTTATTTCCATTTTTTGCAAGTATTCCAAGTTTGTATTCAACTCTTAAATGGCAACAAAGGCAACTGAGAGTGCTCAGTTAGGGATTTTGTGGTTGTAAGGCATAATTTTCCTTCACTTTTCTCTTCTTAACCTACACATTTATCTGAAGGATCATTCTTCCTCACCAACTTTTCTGCTATTAACAGTAAAGTCCCACTTTAAATGTATCTATGGGATTTTGCTCCCCTGCCCCTCTTTCCTATATGCCTGCACCCTTCTACTTCCACCAGCATACCTTCCATGATATCACCACAGTCATCAAGGTCTTCACATTTCCAGTCCTTATGTTACAGTCTTTATCTTACAGAGTAATTGTGCAAATGACACTGCAGATCACATTCGTTTTGAAACTTTTTATTCCTATATCACTGACTCATGACTCTCCTTGCTATAATCTCTTTCATGTGTTTCTCTTCCTCTAGCTAAATTTTAAAGAGTTGGATTCATTTGGATTCGTTTGGAATACTCCAGTTTTACTCTCCATCATGTCTCATCTATTCTTGTGTTTTCAACTTCAACATTAATCCCTTTTTTGCCTTAATTTATATACTGTGCTTAGACCTCTCCCTGAAATTTTACTCTAGTAGTTACAACTGTTTACATGTTGTTTCCATCCGAATATGTCATATGAACTGAACTTGTAACAAGTCAAAACTTAATACCGTCTGCCTTTGGATGCCTGTTGTCTTTATTCTTGATTTTGGATAACAGTATTTACATTTAACAAGCCAATCAATTTAGAAGACTGTTTTTCTCCTCTCAGACTCTCAAGAACAATCATGTTTGTGAAGATTTTTTTACCTCTAAAATACTTCTCAAATCATTCTATTCTTATCCATCTTCAGAACCACGTATTGATTACTTGCTCAAATTCTCTTGCTGGACAATTGTAAACAATTACTCGCTGTTCTCCCTTATTTCAATCTTGTTTCCTTTCAGTCTTGTTTCCTATCTTATTTTTTACCACCAGAGAGTCTTATTTCAGTCTTGTTCCCTATCTTATTTTTACCACCAGAGAGCACTAAACTAAAGTATACAATTAACTATAATTTCCCCAACTCTGAAATCTTCTCATGGCTTTCCACTGTTTAAAGGAACAATCCAAATTTTCAGATACCTAGTTACTCATTTTTCTATTTGGTAATCTAGTAAAAATCACAAACTTATTCTGACCAAAACTGAACTCAGGTCTGTCCTCTGCAAATCTTTTCCAGTGTTGTCTTTTCAAACTCATTTGACAGACATTCCTTTCTCCCAATTATCCCCAACCAAAAAAACTTGAAGTTAGCCTTGACAACTTCCTCTTCCTCTGACCCTACATCCAATCCATGAGCAAATCCTCTGGGCTCTACCTAAAAGTCACATAAATAACTTGACTACTAAACACATCCACCACTAACAGCCTTTCTTGAGCCACTATCAACTATAGCTGATGAAGTCAATAGTTTCATTAGGAGAGTTTCTACTAGTACCCTTGTTCCTTGTGAGATTTATTCACTTCCCAGAAGCTGGAATGGCAGTTTTTAAACCTAAGTCAGATCTCAGATCTTGTCTCCTCTGCTTAAAATCCTTAAACGATTTCCTATTTGGTTCAGAGTAAAAGTGAAACGCCTCACAAGGGCTTATAAAGCCCTACATCATCTTGCACTGTGTTAACCCTTTGTACTGCTTTCCTGTTGCTCTCATCTTTATATACTACACTTGAGTGACCCCTGCTTCCTTGTTGTTCATAAAGTCAACCATTGCCGGGGACAATTCAATCTTAGAATATGTGTCCAATCTCTTTCCTGTGTCTATAATGCTCTTCTCCCAAATGGCTGCTTGGCTGTCTCCCTCACCTTCTTCAGGACCTTGCTCTTATATTGCCTTCTCAATAAAATCTATTTGAATGCTTCTCCTTGGTGCTACTCCCACCAGCCCATATTCTCTCTGCCCCACCGATGATCATCTTTACTTATCCTATTACCCCTTCCCCAAAAGCACTGGTCACTTTCTAACATTATAAAATGCAGCCTCTGTGAGGGCAGGAAGATTGACTTGTTTTGTTTACCATTTCCCAAGCACCTAGAATAGTGCCAGGTTCATAGCAGGTACTTAAGAATGAATTTATTAAATTGATTAACTAATAAATATATTTTACAACATTCTTCCTGATCTATTATATGACTCTGCTGTCTCAAATCTCATTACTCCAGGAACACTAAGCTATCTGTACTCATAAACCTATTTTCTGCTGATTTTCACTTCCATGACATTGCTTGTAATGCCTCCTCTGTAAGGAATGTTGTTGAACAACATGATTCTTCACCTATATAATGCTAATCTATCAGTTCAGGTATCATTTCTCCATGAATTTTTACGTAAATTTGGATTTCTGGCCGATTTATACAATATTTGTCAAATATAATGCATTCAATAAAGATTGTGTGGATAAACAAATTCTAAGACACAGAGATAAGACTAGTAATAGCAGTGAATTCTGAACATTTTAATAATTCACTGATTTTAGCAAATGATTTTTAGCAACTTTTTCACACAATTAGCATTTAGTGAATCTGAAATATATGACCCTCTTTTATATTTTTTTAATTTTATATTTATGTTACATTATAGAGATTGTGTATCATAGATATATCATCTATCAAGAAAAATTCAATACCTTCTAAAGCAACTGTGAAATTTCAACAGTAACAGGAAATTTAGTTTTAGAGAAATTTATTTCTTTTCTCATTTTCACCTGAATTCTTTGCAAATGATATACTGATTATCCACTCTTGGTTAAGGAAATTCACTTTGTGATTACTGGAATTTAACAGATTAAACATTAAACTCCATAAATTTACTTATTGAGATAATTTTTGTTCTGAAAATTTTATATAATGTTTGAAAGGAGAAGAATGGTTGTTATTACTTGTGAACACTAGTTACTTAATTGGCTCATGGCTTAATAATTGTTCCTAGAATGCTCTCCATACTCAAGAGGAAATGAGAAAGACATCACTCACTATTTCCCCTGTGATTCACAATTCAAATTTCTAAGTTTCTCGTTTTTCTTTCTTGTCCCCATGACCTTATACATATCCATAACAAACAAAATTAAAAACTATTTCATGTTTGGAAGAATTGTGACCTGTTGTTTTCTTTATTTGGAGATTAACTATGATTTAAAGATTGCCAAATTTGAATGCCAAATTGACACAAGAGGGACTAGGAAAAGGTTAATTTTATATGTCAAATTGACAGGGCCACGGAGTGTCCAGATATGTGGTTAAACATTATTCTAGGAGTGTCTGTGAGGGTATTTCTGGGTAATATTAACATCTGAATATTTATCCTAAGGAAAGAAAATTGCTTTCCATTATAAGGGAGCTTTACTCAATCTGCTGAAGGCCTGAATAGAACCAAAACACTGAATAAAAGAGAACTTTATCTGCCTAGACTCTCTCTGTGACATCAGTCTTCTCCTGCATTCAGATTCAGGCTAAGACTGGAATTAATGCCTTCAGCACTCTTCATTCTCAGGCCTTTGAAATCAAGTTGGAACTACATCACTTGTTGTCCTGGGTCTCCAGCCTGGTAATTGCAGATCTTGGGACTTCTCAGTCTCTATAGCCGTGTGAGCCAATTCCTTAAAATAAATCTCTCACCAGGCTCGGTGGTTCAGTCTGTAATCCCAGCACTTTGGGAGGCTGAGGTGAGTGAGTTGCTTGAGCCCACGGGTTCCAGACCAGCCTGGTCAACTTGGTGAGCCCCCCTCTCTACAATAAATCAAAAATTAGTGGGCATGGTAAAGCGTACCTGTAGTTCCACCTACATGGAAGGCTGAGGGGAAGGATCGCTAGAACTCAGCAGATCAACACTGGTGGCCATGAGTGTGCCACTGCACTCCAGCCTGGGCAACAGAGTAAGACTCCAACTCAATAATAATAATAATAATAATAGTAAAATAAAATAAATAAATAAACCTCTCTCCTTCCTTCCCCCATGTGTATTTATATAATAGCATATACAGGCCAGGGCAGTGACTCAACTTGTAATTCCAGCACTTTGGGAGGCTGAGTCGAGTGGGTTGCCTGAGCCTGCAGGTTCAAGACCAGCACAAACACCTTGCGAGACCTGTCTCTACAAGAAATCAAAAAATTAGCCAGGCATGGTAGTGCACCCCTGTAGCGCCTGACACTTGGTAGACTGAGGCAGAAGGGTCACCAGAGCCCAGCAGGTCGATGCTGGGGTGGCCGTGAATGTGCCACTGCACTCCAGCCTGGGTGACATAGTGAGACTCCAACTCAAAAAAAAAAAAAAATGCATATACATACATATATGTATATATTTACTAATAGTACTGTTTCTCTGAAGAATTCAGACTAGTTCAGAACAAGAGCTCTAGTTCTAATATTAGTATTATGTTCTTTATTTGTGTGTATGTGTACATGTTTGTGAGCCATGTCTGGTTGTTTTGTTTGTTTGTTGGGAGCCGGGTTCTCACGCTGGCACCCAGGCTGGAATACAGTTCATGGCAGCCTCAACTTCCCAAGCTCATGCAATCCTTCCACCTCAGCATCCTCAAGTAGCCGGGACTACAAGTGCGTGCTACCACCAAGTCCAGCTACTTTTTTTTTAAAGATGAGGTTTTACTCTTTTCTTTATTCATTGGTTCCTTTCTACATTACACATAAATATAGGTTTTCTAGATGAATTATTTGTGGTACTTAGATTGTTAGAACTTTCAAATACTGAATACTTCAAAACTTATAGGTAAGATAATTTTTAGATATTATGGCATGTAAACACCTAAAACTATAATGACATTTCATTTATTCCTTACAGTAAACTTTGGGAAGAATTGTTCTTGTAAAAATAATTATAAATTAAATATCTATTTTCTTTGGTGCCTGTTGGGCAAATGCTTTTCAAGTTTGAGTATGACTGTTTCAAAGTTCATTCCACCTGGTGCTGTCACTGAGTATTATTTGAATTTAAAACAATAAAAATTGTAACTAAACCAAACTAAAGAAAGTTTTAAATACATTTGTTTCTTCTTTTTGAGTCATTGTCTTACTCTGTTGCCTAGGTTGGAGTACAGTGGAACGCTCACAGCCACTGCAGCCTCAACTTTCTGGGCTCAGGCATTCCTTCCACCTCAGCCTTCCAAGAAGCTAAAGGCAGGTGCCACCATGCCTGGCTTGTTTGTAAAGTTTATTGTAGAGACGAAGTCTCACCAAGTTGCCCAGGCTAGTCTTGAACCCCTGGGCTTGGGCAATCCTCTCTCCTCTACCTCCCAAAGTGCTGGGATTACAGGCATGAGCCACCACATCCAGTCAAATACATTTGTTTCAATATGCATATTTGTTTTATTCTCCCATCTAAACAATGTCATATTATCATGGTTTGTTTTCCAATCTGGTTTCTTGAATTTTGTTTCCCCAACATTGGTCAAAAACTTGTCTCAGAAAGTTATCTACACTCAGTCATTTAACATGGATTCGAGTAAATTTGATAATTTTATACCAACAGACTTTTCATTTCAAGACTTATCTTTTATTGCAAAATAAAAGTTTTTAATACCTTGCTTTGTGGAATGGTAAAGGTTGACTGATTTTAAGAAAAATTAAAGCAATTGAAGAGACTTCTTGTAATAGTATAATAAATTACTGCACTTTAAAGAAATAAACTGTTTCTTAAAGGTCAATGCCCTTCTTGCATTATCTACTTTATTTTTTTTTAAACTGTGACAAATATCACAACACCTAAACTATTTTTAAGTGTATAGTTCAATAGTGTTAAGTACATTCACATTGTTGTGAAACAATCTCCAGAACATTTTCATCTTGCAAAACTGAAACTCTATATCTATTAAACAATTCCACATTTCCTCCTCTACAAGTCTCTGGCAAAGAGAAATTTTACTTTGTCTTTTTGTGAAATTGACTATTGAAGAGAACACATATGGTATTTATCTTTATGCCTTTCTTGTTTTTAAATTTTTTTTAGAATTTCATCAATAACCAGCTTCAGTTCTCAACCAGCTACCCTACCTTGAGGCTTTTAATTTTTTCACAGCATGTAAGCTTTAAATTTGTGCACAGCAAATCTGGTCTTGGTGAAGACATCATCTGAACTTTTGTATCTTGGCAGGGTCTTGATTTGAATTTATAGTAGAACTACTCCTATTGAATTAACCTTTCCCTTAATTTCTAATTTGAAGAATTAAAGAATTAATTGAAAACACTGATATATTCTAAAAGTAGTAACAGAGAAAGAAAAAAAGATGAAAGGAGAAAGGAGCAAAGGCAGTGAGATAAAAAGTGATTGAGAGAAAGAGAGAGAGGGAGAGAAAGTATGGGGTACAGATGTACTTATGTGATTGTAGAATTGGAAGTACGGACAAGGGGAAAATATTTACTATTTAGCTACTTGACATAAGTATTAAAAGTTCATTTCTCAGTTTTAGCAGAAATCACTAAAAAAAGCTTACAAAATCTTGACATTGCATGAGAACACAGATTTTTTTTGGCAATCTGAAAATGTTGTTCATCTTTGATAGACCTCAAAAGCACTGATTTAATGTCAGGGACATTCAATTTGGGTCTCCACATAGTAGAAATAAATGCTGGAAACCAAGTGAGATATATTTGGAACACTTCCCTAAAAGCATTTTTCATTTCAGAAATTTTTAAAATCTAATTCATTAAACCTGGAAAAGTTGAGGTAAAAACTATTACCTCATGTAGCTGATTGATGGCAGAGTTCTTTATATGAAATGCAAGTACTACTCATTTGCTGTCCAACTGTTTATAACTAAGTATATAACTTTATTTTAATAACTATTTTTAAACATATGTTAAAGGAAAGAGAAAATATGAAGTACAGAAGAAAATATAGTTGAAATTTATTTAATATTCTGTGATAAAAACCACATATACACACAAGTTAAGAGAAGGAAATCTAAAATAAAAAAGATTTCCAAGACACTTATTTACAATATATTATGTCTTCAAAAGTATGAACAATATATTTTCATTTACCAGCCTTCAATAAATATGATGAAAGAAAACATAAACAAATATCTACCTTGAATAAAAAATAAAGGAATGATTGAAAAAATGAATGATTAACTAAATAAAACAAACAAGCAAATGGCTCTTTAAAAAAGGTACTAAATCCCTTTCTATTTTTTCAATTTTTTCAATTTTTTTTTTGAGTTGGAGTCTCACTCTGTCACCCAGACTAGAGTGCAGTGGCTGCTCCCGGCCATCGCAGCCTTGACCTGCTGGGCTCTGGCAATCCTCCTTCCACCTCAGCCTTCCAAGTAGCCAGAACTGCAGGCATGCGCTACCACACCCGGCTAATTTTTTGATTTATTGTAGAGATGAGGTCTCGCCAAGTTGCCCAGGTGGGTCTCAAACCCACGGGCTCAGGCAATCCACTCACCTCAGTCTCCCAAAGCGCGGGATTACAGACTGAGCCACCGAGTTCAGCTATTTTTTCACTTTAAATTTATTTTCAGGACTATGTGCTATAGACAGTAGTAGACGTCTTGCTGAAGGATATTATTAGAGAGTGGAGTTTGAAATTGGATGGTACTACACTATGGATTCCGACTTTAGGAAGAAAACATGGGTGAAGCTCAGAAGGCATTCAGGAGGTAGCAAATGGGTCACAATTATATGAACCAAGACTAACACTAGAAGAAGATTAAAATATCTTGAAAATATGAACCCATCTTGGACTTATAATCTAAGTTCCTCTTTTTATGTCTGTGTGATTTCTTATTCTCCTGCTATGGTGCTTATCATTCACTTGTTTAAAATGAAAAAGGAGTGATAAATATATTTTTATAAATGGTGAAATCCAAAGAAGTAGAATAATTAGTGGCTGACAAAGGAAGAAGAACAGACTACATTCCTAGAAAGTGTAAAAAAGAAGAAAGAGGTATGTAGAAAGTCTGGAGAATCCAAGAAGGGACAGGCAGAATTTACACTGCAGAAAGGCAGAACAGTAACCCACACATGGCAACACTCATCGATTGCCTGCTTGCTTAGAAAAGATATGGCTTTGTGCCACCATGATTGATGCACAGAATCACAGATGTGTCACAGCATTAAGAAGCTTCATGACTACAAAGACATGCTGCTTTAAAGTGAGCTTTAACTGAGCTTAAATATAGAGCACAGCTGTCAAAGCACACAGGGCTCTCTTCCAACCTGATATCATTAAAATGATTTTTTGAACTGATTGTAATTTAAAATGATAGGGATGCTGTTACTAAAAGAGATGGGTCAACTGCAGGTCAAAGCTGGAAATCATTGATTGCCCACTATTAAAAATGTTTTAATGATGCTATAGTAAAAAATTTGTTGATTATTTTAAGTATTTGATGGCTTACTGAGTTTTTCCTAGAAGTCAAACAATTGTTATATAATAAAGAATATATAATACAATAAGAATGGCAGCATAAACCAAAAAATGAAAAGGAATCAGAAAAACTGCATCTTATCATTAAATAAAACCTACCAAAGTCTTTTCTGTGAGACCAGTTAAGATGACCTTTGAAGCATACATTAAGCATTTTATCCACATAATTTTCAAATAAAATATTTTTGTTGTAAAGGACAGAAAGATGACCACTTCATTCCTTCTGTGACTTTTCTTTTCATATGCAACTGAGAGAACCATAATATGTCAGCAAAAATATAATGTACCACAATTTAAAGGAGACAAAATTTAGTGGATTTAGGTCTGCAGGATTCACATATACGAGCCTAAGCATCAATTAAAAAAAAAATCTACTTTTCCATTAAGTAAAAAAATTTAATGATGTGAGAAAAAAATTAAATGAAGCAAGAAATTTTATAATTAAAGTCAGAATAATTTGTCTCCATGAAAAGTCACACAATGCAGATAATATCAACAATGAAAAAGGCAGAATTTTCTTCTTTGTTAATCACAGGATGTACCAAAACATTCAGAATAATGCTAAGCACTTAGTAGACACTCAATAAATGAGTGCTGCATAAATAACAAAATTGCAATAGCTGTACCATTTGTGTGATTATATCTCTATAATACCCAAGGTAGATTGTATGCAAAACAAATGTAAGACTTTCAACAGTTATCTAAAGGAGTCTTAATAAGTCATGTAAAATAAGCCCATTATCAATAAAATCACTGGACATCTTGATTGGTTGGAATACACTTTTATTACAGTTCCCAAGATCTGAGATTGTTCTGAGCTGAAATCCAGCCTTTTTGTAGTAAATCAATGTGTAAAAACAGTATAGTTATTCAACATAGCTGTTTTTTACCCCAATGTATATGATTGATTATCTTTTATATTTTCTATTTTAGTTGATAGATTAAGTAAAAAATTAGTCTTAAGAAAAAAGGTAAGTGGCAATACAATAATCCGAGTTTATTAGGGATTGATACTATTGAATTTGAAAGGTAAATTATATGTAGAAACAAGTAAAAATGGTGAAAATACAACTTTACTATTGCTCAGCAACTTTTTCTCATTATCCAGTGGAATTAGAACTCAAATTATAAACTCTAGATAAATTATAATTTATAATACATATTCACACTGAAATATACAAAATATAGCAATAATGTATGTATTGACTGTGATAAGAAGAAACTGTACTACCCTCAGCTTGATATTTCTGCACATCCAGGACATTTGTGGAGAATCATTGCTATAAGTCTCTGCTGGATGGGAACTTGAGTTGGGACAGTTGCAACACAGTAAGAAGAAGAAATACTTTATACACATGCTGAACCACAACCTCAAATATCACTGCTTAGAAAGAAGAGAAGCAGACAGACCAACTTAGAGCATGGCTGCAAGCATGGGGTGACTTTATGATCAAAGGAGTCTGGCAGGCTTTGTGACTATGAGCCAAAGATTCAAGCAGAGCTGGGTTTTACAAATAGCAGCCACAGCAGCCAGGGAGCAAAGCACAGTTTTAATATGTGTATAATGTGGAAATGACCACTGGCCACTTCTGTCCTTTTGTCACATAGTCTATGTGGATAGTGATTGCTATAGAAGTCTCATTCTTCATAGAAAGATCTAAGACTTTAATATGAGCATTCTTCATTGGGAAAACCAGTGAGGTCAGTTAGGAAACATCAGCTAGCAGTGGCAGTAATTGTACAGCTATTTAAACTTGCCTGAATATAGTAGAGTTAGATTTTCACAGAATATGGTCATTCCAACCCTCTTTTTGTTTAGTTCAAATGAAATATAACATATCTTAAAGTCAAATTGATTTTACCTAGATTTGTACATGGGGCACATAGAAGTACTAAATACTAAATAATTGCCTGTTCAAACTGCCAATAATAAATTCAATAAAATTTCATTTATCCCAAATGATAATGCAGTAAACTGTACTGTCAAATTACAGTTATACATAAGGGTGGAACATGAGAGACTCAGAATACAACAAAATAAAATGTCTATGTGAAACAGGCTACTATGGATAGGGTGGATCTCATCTGCTGGCTCACATAAGCAGCCTATAGTAAGGAAAGAACAATACTGTTCATATGTTTTTGATTTCTAGTCTTCTGCTGAGAAGTGCCTGCCTATTATTGGTCTTTTCATGTCCTGCAGTTCCAAATTTTAATTCAAAATGATAAAATGGAAAGTGGCATAAGACCCTTATATCAGTTCTGAGGTTCTTATTGTTTGATACTTCTTCAGAATCTTGAATAAATTAATATCCAAGTTCTATGCTAAACTGTCTAATAAGAGGTCTACATAATACACTTAATTTACATAAAACAAATTTCATAAAAGTATTCCCTCCATAGGTGTTTATCAATCATTCATTCATTTGTTCAACCACTGATTCATTTAACAAGTATTATTGAGTACCTACTATACTATAGTGTCTGGCACTGTACAGGAAAGAAGGGACACAGCATTGAGCGAAAGCAGGCAGGATCCCTATCCACAGGGTGCCAACAGCTTTGTAGGTGAGGTAGAAGTTAATCAAATTGCTACACAAAAAACCCAAAATTACAATATGAATAAGTACTAGGAAAGATTGCTACATTGTGCTACCACATCATAAGAGGAAGATCATTTAGGGTACAGTTAAAAAAAAAAGCTTCCTAGTGAAATTCATGATTGACCTAGAGGAAAGAGGAAGAGTTCTTTCTGAGTAAAGGTAGTTCTGTGTGTAAAGACTTTGGAATGGTAGTGTGCAATGCTCCAGGAATGCAAACTTTTTCCTGTCAATATGGATAGAGTTCCCCAAATTAAGCAGAGTGCGGTGTATAACAGAAACAGAAGTCTGGCAAAAATTCTTTTCTTCTCTAGTCAACCTCCTTGTGCTGAACAATTTCAATATGCCAGAATTCTGTGAGGAACTGTGTCCCTTTGTATTAAATTATAGTGTTGCAAAACTATCTGATGACACTAGTAAAAAAGGGGCAATAGACTAATTAAGAGAGTCAGATTTTGGTGACAAAGATCACAGCAATTAACAATGATACCATTATATATATATATGTATATAAATAGTACATACCAGTTTAGAAAGATTGTCATTGTTATAAAAATCCTGTAAATATTATGTTTATACTATATGCAAACATTTTCTCTAGGAGTCATGGTATTTTGTTAATCGTTTAATCATACTTTACATTATCTTAAGAAATTTGTGTCCACTCAATGTGTGACTCAACACAAAGTAGGTTAAACCTTTAAGACTCAAATACAATATATCTCATCAAGTGTGAGATAATCTTTCAAAAATATTACAGCCAATAAAACAAAAAATGAGATAAAACAATAAAATAATTAGCTGCTAATGTTGTTAAGGTCAGTCTTTATTGGTTATGCAACTCTAAGTATCCCCATTCTTATTTCTAATCAAATATGGTTTGCTAATTGAGATGTAAACTAAAATAGCTATTGAGACAGGTTCTGAAGAGACAGCAAATTAAGGTCTAGTCACCCAAGTGATCAGAAAAAATTTTGAAAGGAAGATGAGATTGCTTTATTATTAAATGTAGATTATACCTCTACCTATATAAGAACTCAGCACATACATGTTGACTTAACATATGAATTAAGATTAATTACTATTTAAATATTTTTCCTCCCTAAATGATATCTGGAGCTATTTTCAAACATTTTAAGTCATTCAACTATATAATATTGTCCAGATTTTGTACTTGCCAGCAGAGGACAGAATCTGAAAAATTTTGTACTCTGGAGTACTTCCCTTGTCTTAAAAATAATAGTATATACCTAAAAGAATTGAAAGGAGGACCTTGAACAGATATTCGTCCAACCTTTATTTATAATGGCTTCCACCTTTTAGCCATTACAAATTAAGGTATCCATGACTTCATGAGTTCATCATTTCTTTGCAAAGAGAACACTCAATTGTTTTATTTTGTAGTATACCATACCTACAACATGCCAAGCATGCTGATTTCTCTGAATGCTGTCTCCTTGACCCAGAATGATCTTTACTCAAATACTTAACTATCTCAATACTGCATTTCATTCAGATCTTAATCCAAGAAAAAATGCATCGCCCCAACTCTCTATAAATTTGCAATACCCACCCATCTACTTCAATTTCCTTTTTTTCAACTTAACTTCTCTGTAGCACTTATTACAATCGAACACACTATATATTTTAGGATTTTTTATCAGATAAATAATCTCACCAACCTATAAACTCATAATTTCCATGAAAGAAAGCATTTTTAAATTAATATATATTTATTGCCTCAATGCATTTAGCAGGCATTCGATAAGATTTGTTAAGTGGGGTTCCAGTAAGATGACGATGGCATAGGTGGACTTGTGAGATTCTCCGAACATGAGTTCCCAAAAAGACTCTTACTTTTCTTCCCCCATCCCCCAACCCACCACCAGCTACACTGGTCCGAGGCCCGGGGAACTTCAGTCCCATGCAGGGCCGGATATTGCGGCCCCCAGCTGCTGCTGTTCCACTATACGTGACTCCCACCTATGTGGGAGTCTCGAGTCTTGGATCCCTCCCTGGCAACATCATCTCTTGCCTAGCCCCAGCACCAAGCCACTGGTCACTGCGGGAGGCTCTGGGCACCTGACCCTCAGAGGCACTGTTCCCATTCCTGGCTGAAGTACCCTGTGGGGGGCCCAGGGCCACTCTCGCTGCTCACCACCTGCCCTTTGGAGCTTTGGAGCTCTGGATCTCTGGGCCCACCCTGGCTGAGGCACTCAGCATGTGACCCCAAGCTTGGGGACCCAGACAAGTGGAGAGAAATGGATCTGCGAAAGTGAAACTGCCACCTTGCCCATTCTCCAGGCAGTGATTTCCATTGACCCACCCACCTATCAACAACCCCCACCTCGGTTCCTAAGGTAACGTCGTAAACAGGAGAGAAAGCCCCACCCCTACACTGAATCAGACAAAAGCAACTCCCAGGCAGCAGGCTAAAAAAACAAACAAACCCAAACTGTGAGTAAACCTAGCTGCCTGCAACGAAAAACAAAGAGGAGAGGCTGGAGATCAGAGCTGAATTAACTTTAGTCTGATCTCTTATTTTGACTTTTGATTTTGTCATTTTGACTGTTTGTTTTGATCACGTTTGTTGTTTGCCTTCTGACTTACATTGTTTCTTGATTTTATTGGTCTCTGTGTAGCTACCAGTTTCTTGATTTTATTGGTCTCTGTGTAGCTACCAGTATTCTTTAGGGAATCTTTCTTAGGTGTCTTTTTTCACTTCTCTCCGGCCTTGTGTCTCTTTCTCACCTGATAGTTGGTATGTATGTCTGTTTTCCTTCTCACTCTTCTCTCTTTCTAACTTCCTATTGACCCCCCTTCCTCCATTATTTTCCTCTTTTATACCCCCTTTTAATCTAGGCACCAAACCTACATACTGCAGCACAGAGAGATTGTAAGGCAGAAGGAAATAGGTTCCAGTGTGCTCATACACCTGTTAGTGGATGCTAGAATCAGCATATACATTCTGAACCACAGCTTCCCCCTCAATTAAACCTTAAAACTGCAAAAAGTACAGCCTGCAGCCCACACTCTGACCTCAAAAGTGAACAAAGTCAGAAGACCCTCATAAGGAAGAAAAGGATATTGCAGAAGTGAAACAAAAACAACCCCACCTTCCCTCAAAAACAGAATTAAAGAAGGGGAGGGAAGGGGGGAGAGAGAAAAAAATCTACACAAATGAAGAAAAATCAAAAGAAGAGTATGGGTCTCTCCCAGACCCCTGGGAGGGCAGACACTGAGAAAACTGACTTCGGAACACAAACAATGAAGAGCCCCCAGAATGAAGGGTCTCAAACTACAAACCTAGATATCAAGACATTAATGGAGAGATTAAAAGGAATTGAGGAGACACAAGAAGAAACTAGGAAAGAGCTGATATCTGAGATAACAGTAATAAAGAATACCTGTGAATGAAATAAATAACAAACTGATAAGCATGGAAAGCAGATTACCCAAGCAGAAGAAATAATTTCAGAGCTTGAGGACCAAAATATAGAACTAACCCAAACTCTTAAAAACAAAGAAAATAAGCTCAAAAAGACAGAACAAACCTTCAAGAGATGAGCAATTACTTCAAGAGACCAAACCTTAGAGTAATTGGCCTTCCTGAGGCAGAAAGAGAGACAGAGACCAAACTGGAACAAACTTTCCATGAGATCATTCAAGAAAACTTCCCTTACCTAATCAGTGATGCAACAATTCAAACACAAGAGATTCAGATCAAAACAACAAATGGGAAGACCAACTCCTAGACACATAATAATTCACCTAAACAAAGTAGGCATAAAAGAAAAAATCATAAAGGCAGCAAGAGAAAAAGGCCAGATCACCTACCATGGAGGACCAATTAGAATAGCAGCAGATTTATCTACAGAAACCCTGCAGGCTTGGAGAGTGGAGCCCTATCTTCAAAGTCCTCAAAGATAAACAATTTTAACCAAGAATAACCAACGTGGCCAAGCTAAGCTTCATTAGTGAGGGAGAATTAAAATCTTTCCCAGATATCCAATCCCTAAGAACTTATGCTGCCACCAAACCTCCTCTACATGAAACACTTAAGAAAGTACTAAAAACAGAAGAAAAGGAAAAAAGAGCAACGTTCTTCACAAGAGTACAAGAAAAAGAATAAAATACACATGAACCAACCCCAAAACCAAACGAAAGACAAAAAAACCAAGTGGAAGAACAACAACTCTCTAAGAACTCTATGATAGGGATGAGCTCTCACATTTCAATAATTAGCCTGAATGTGAATGGACTAAATGCACCACTGAAAAGACATAGAATGGCAAAATGGATAAAATATCACCAGGCAACAATATACTGCCTTCAAGAGACCCATCTCACTAGAAAGGACATACACAGACTCAAAATAAAAAATGGGAAATAAATTTTCAGGCAAACGGAACACAAAATAAAGGAGGAGTCATGATCCTAATTTCAGGCAAAATACCATTTAAGCTATCAAAAATTTAAAAAGAAACAGAGGGCCACTACAGAATGATAAAAGGTTCACTCCACCAACAAGAAATATCTATCTTAAACATATATGCACCCAACATTGGTGCATCAACTTTCATAAAGCAACTTCTAGGAAAACTAAAGAAAGATATTGACTCTAACACCATCATAACTGGGGACTTTAATACCCCACTCACAACCCTAGACAGATCATCAGGACAAAAAATCAGCAATGAGATCCAGAACCTCAATATGACTCTGGACCAAATGGACTTAATTGATACCTACAGAACACTCCATCCAAAGACCACAGAATACACATTCTACTCATCACCGCATGGAACGTATTCTAAGATCGACCACATACTTGGCCATAAAGCAAGCATAAGCAAATTTAAAATGACTGAAATTTTACCATGCACCTTCTTGGACTACAGTGGAATAAAAATAAAGATTAACACCAACAAGGTCCCCCCAAAACCCACAAAGACATGGACACTAAACAGCATGATGCTAAACAACTCCTGGGTCAATGATGAAATCAAAACGGAGATCAAAAGATACCTGGAAACAAATGAAAATGAAGAAACATCTTACCAAATCTCTGAGATGCTATGAAAATTGCAATAAGAGGGGAATTTATATCCCTATAAACGCACATGAGGAAAATGGAAGGAACACAAATTAACAGCCTAACAAGCCATCTAAGGAAGCTGGAAAAGCAAGACCACAAAAATCTTAATTTCAGCAGAAGAATCCAGGTCACCAAAATAAAAGCCCAATCCAGGACATAAAAGACAAATAACTAATACAAAAAAATCAATGAAACAAAAAGCTGGTTCTTCAAAAGGATAGACAAGATCGATGGTCCCCTAGCTAGACTGCCCGAGAAAAAGCCCAAATAAACACAATCAGAAACACAAAAGATGAAGTCACATCTGATCTGAAGAAATACAAAAGATCATTAGAGACTACTACATACACTTGTATGGAAACAAACTTGAAAACCTTAAGGAAATGGTGGACTTTCTGACATTACATAACCTACCTAGGTTGAAACAAGAAATTGAGACCCTAAATAGACCAATAACAATCAAGGAAATAGACTACGTAATAAGAAAACTACTTACAAAAAAAAAGCCCTGGTCCAGATGGCTTTACAGCAGAATTCTACAAGACATTTAAGGAAGAGCTGATACCAATCCTACTAAAGGTATTCCAGGCAATTGAAAAAGATGGAACTCTCCCCAAATCATTTTACGAAGCCAACATCACATTGATACCCAAGTCAGGTAAAGATCCAACAAAGAAAGAGAACTACAGGCCAATATCTTTGATGAACATGGATGCTAAAATACTCAACAAGATGCTAAAATTCTCAACAAGATCCTAGCAAACCGGATTCAACAATACATCTCAAAAATCATCCATCATGACCAAGTAGGCTTTATACCTGGGATGCAAGTCTGGTTCAACATTCATAAAACCATAAATGTAATTAAATACATCAACAGATGTTAAAAAAAACCCCACATGATTATATCATTAGATGCAGAAAAAGCTTTTGATAAAATCCAGCACCCCTTCTTGATAAAAACCCTCGAACAGCTAGGCATACGGAAATATACCTCAAAATAGTAAAAGCCATCTACGAGAAACCCACAGCCAGCATACTCCTAAATGGACAAAAATTGGAGCCATTTCCCCTGAAAACTGGAACAAGAAAAGGATGCCCAATCTCATCCTTCCTGTTCAACATAGTATTGGAAGTCCTGGCTCAAGCAATCAGAGAAGAGAAGGCAATCAGGGGTATCCAAATAGGAAAAGAGGAAGTCAATTTATCTCTCTTTGCAGACAATATGATTGTGTACCTTGAAAACCCAAGAGAATCTCTCAAAAACCTCCTTACACTGGTAAAGGCATTTGGCAAAGTCTCAGGATACAAAATAAATGTGCAAAAGACAATCGCATTTCTTTACACCAAAAATAAACAAACAGAAACCCAAATAAAAACCACAATTCCATTCACAATAGCCACACAAAAAAAGAAATACCTTGGCATCTCCCTAACCAGAAATGTGAAAGACCTTTACAATGAAAACTACTAAAGACTGCTCAAAGAAACCAAAGATGACACAAACAAGTGGAAAAATATCCCATGCTCATGGATTGGAAGAATCAACATTGTGAAGATGCCCATGTTACCCAAGGCAATCTACAAATTCAATGCAATACCCATCAAATTACCAGCAACATTCTTATCACACCTAGAAAAAACAACACAGGAATTCATATGGAAACACAAACATCCAAGAATAGCCAGAACAATCCTCAGCAAAAAAAAAAAAAACAAAGCAGGTGGTACCACATTACCAGACTTCAAACTCTACTATAAAGCTACAATCATCAAAACTGCTTGGTATTGGTATAAGAACAGGCATATAGATCAATGGAATAGAATTGAGATTCCAGAAGTAAAACCTCAATTTCTCAACCAACTCATCTTTGACAAAGCCTCCACCATCTACCACTGGGGAGAGGAGAACCTATTCAGTAAATGGTGCTGGAAAGACTGGCTGACCACATGCAGAAGATTGAAACGGGACCCCTATCTATACTCATACACAAAAATTAATTCCAAATGGATCAGAGACCTAAATGTAAACCTCAAACCATAAGAACCTTAGAAAATGAAGGACATACACTCATGGAAATCAGAACTGGCATCCAATTCCTGAACAAAACCCAAAACCCACTGGTCATAAGAGAGAAGATGGACAAGTGGGACCTTATTAAACTGACAAGCTTCTGCAGAGCCATAGAAACCAACAAGAGAGTAGAGACAGCCTACAGACTGGGAAAAAGTATTTGCCAACACTAAGTCTGATAAAGGCTTAACATCTTGGATCTACAAGGAACTCAATCATGCTGAAAAGAAAAAAACAAACAACCCCATTATAAAATGGGCAAAAGATATGAACAGACACTTCTCAAAGGAAGACATCCGAGCAGCCAACAGACACATGAAGAAATGTTCAACCTCACTAGTCATCAGGGAGATGCAAATCAAAACCACACTGAGATACCACCTAATGCCAGTCAGAAGGGCAATTATCAATAACTCAAAAAATAACAGTTGCTGGAGAGGGTGTGGCGAAAAGGGAACACCTCTACACTGTTGGTGGGAGTGTAAACTAGTACAACCTCTGTGGAAAGCAGTGTGGTGATTCCTAAAAGCTCTAAATATCAACCTCCCATATGACCCCGCAATCCCCCTACTGGGAATATATACTGAAGAACTCAAATCACTGTATAAAAAAGATACCTGCACACGTATGTTTATCACAGCATTGTTCACAATGGCAAGAACCTGGAAGCAACCATGCTGCCCATCAAAAGAGGACTGGATTAAAAAAATGTAGTATATATACACTATGGAATACTACACAGCCATAAAAAGAACAAAATCATGAATCTCGCAGCAACCTGGATGGAACTAGAGTCTATAATCCTGAGTGACCTCTCACAGAAACAAAGATCCCAGTATCACATGTTCTCACTCATATAGTGGACCTTGAACATCTAATGTAATTCTATAAGAAAATGACTGACAGTAGTGGGAAACCATGGTGGGGGGAGGGAGATGGGATTAACGGTAGTAAATATCTGTCTGGGGATGGGGAAACACCTCTTATCAACAAGTGTGCCTGAATGAAATGTATTTGTATACCTAATCCTTAACTGTACCCCACAATATCATAATAAAAAATATTGATTATAAAAAAAAAGATTTGTTGAGTGAAAGTAGGCAAGAGAATTATAAAAATGAGAACAGTGCCAACCATTTTTTATTAAGATTCAGGGATGGACCAGGTGCAGAGGCTCATGCCTGTAATCCCAGCACTTTGGGAGGCCAAGGCAGGAGAATCACTTGAGGTCAGGAGTTTGAGATCACCTGGTAAACATAGTGAGACCTCGTCCCTACAAAAATACAAAAGTGAACATGTCATTGTTCTCAGCTACCCATGAGGCTGAGGCAGGAGGATTGCTTGAGGCCAGGAGGTTGAGCCTGCAGTGAGTCATGATAGTGCCATTACACTCCAGTCTGGGTGATAGATTGAGACTATGAAAAACAAAAATTCAGGGATGAGCATTTATTAAATGCCTACTTGTGCTAAGTACTATTCTAAAGACACACAGAAGAATAGGCCAATGGCCTGAATTCACTGAATTAATATCCTATTGGAGATGCAGACAAGTAAACTAATGGCATAATGTTTTTCCCCCAAGTTTTGTCCACCTTCCTATAGCATTACCATTTATATTATTGCTATGTAAAAAACTTAGTAATTATTCTTTATTCCTCTTTTATAAGCAAGCACAAATTCAATTAATCAGTTATTTCTGTTTAATATGCCTTCAAAATACATCTTGAATCTAACCATTTCTCATTGCCTCTGTAGATTCTCCTGTGGTACAAATCACAGTTATTTCAACTGGGAATTTTATTAACTTTTTAACTGTTCTTTCAGCTTAAACCCTTTCTACTTCCAAGTAGCCTGAGCACACTTTAAAAATTGAATATTGCCCCGGCGCTCCCGCCTCCCGCGGCCCCGGCGCTCCCGCCTCCCGCGGCCCCGGCGCTCCCGCCTCCCGCGGCCCCGGCGCTCCCGCCTCCCGCGGCCCCGGCGCTCCTGGCGCCCCGGCGCTCCCGGCGCCCCGGCGCTCGGCCCGCACAGCTCATCACAGCCCGGCCTGAGAGGAGATCCACACAGGTCAGCTTCAAGGAAGGTCTGCAGGGATTTCTGCCAAATCTCCTGTGTCTGAGATTGTGCTGCTGGCTCGCGTGGGGCTTCTGTTGCCTGCTCAGAGGCAGGCAGCCATCTTGTTCCTGTCCGGCCCCACCCCCTCTGGGGCGAGCAGATGAGATAGCACCACCTGCTGGCGACTCAAGGTAACAACACCGAAACGGGAGAAATAAGCCTGATAAAGACATAGACCAAACTGCTGAAGGAAAGCTGACCTGAGCTGTCCTTCACAACATATCAGGGGCAATTGACTAACTGCAAACTAATTCACCGGCTTGAAAAGAAAACTACAAATCAGACCTGAAAGGACATTGGACTTAAACGAAAGGTCTCAGAGTGTGCTTCATTGATTCTATTAGTTTAATGACTTAATTCTATTCCTACAGTATTGTTCCCCTTTTTTCTCTTTTCCTTTTCCTTTTCTTCTCTTTTCTTCTGTCTGTAAACCATGTCTTTGTATAGAGGAACAACACACCAATAAGGTGGTTGGATAGCCGGTATGTTAGCATCACAATATGTTTTATTTGTGGTTGTATGAGAGTTGGTTCGACTGTAGCTGTGGTCCATCATTTTTAGCTGTTTTAGTATAGACCTCTCTCTCTATTTGTTGGCACACTCGTTAGTTTCCCCCCTTACTTCTCTATCTCTCCACTCCCCTCTTCAACCCACTATCTGCTCCATTCTCCCCCCCCTGCTAACCACATTTTATTACAGGGAGTAAACCTACAGCCCCACTGCACGGACAGACTCCAGGGCAGTGGGAAGTGGGTTCCACATTATCCACACGCCTGTCAGCGAACAGCAGGACCTGCAGACAGATTTTGAATCACAGCTCTCCCCTTAAATACATCTCAAAACTGCAAAAAGGACCACCTCCAACCTACAGTGCAACTTCAAAATTGAACAAAGTAAGACGACATACATAAAGAATGGGAGATTGAATGAACAGAAGTAAAACCAGTCCCTTTCCCCCTGAAAAACAAAATTAAAGAAGACGGTGACGTGGAGGGAAGGAAGAAGTAGGGAAGTGGAAAAACCGCACAAATGAAGAAAAACCAAAAGAAGAATATGGGGCTTACACAGACCCCTGGGAGATCAGACAATGAGAAAACAGATTCTGGAACACAGACAATGAAGACTCCCCAGAATGACTGGCTACATGCAACAAACCCAGACATCAAAACATTAATGGAGAGAATTAAAAAATTGAGGAGAGACAAGAGGAAAATAGGAAGGAGCTGTTGTCAGAAATGACAGCAGTAAAGAATACTGTGATGGAAATGAACAACAGACTAATAAGCATGGAAAGCAGAATCAGCCAAGCAGAAGAAAGAATCTCAGAGCTCGAAGACCAAAACACAGAACTAACCCAAACTGTCAAAAGCATAGAAAAGAAGCTCAAAAAGACAGAACAAAACCTGCAAGAGATGAATGATCACTTCAAGAGACCAAACCTGAGAATAATTGGGCTTCCTGAGGCAGAAAGAGAAACAGAAGCCACACTGGAACAAACATTCCATGAAATCATTCAAGAAAACTTCCCTCATCTCAGTAAAGATGAAAAAATTCAAACACAAGAGATTCAGAGAACCCCTGCAAGACAACAAACGAGAAGACCAACTCCCAGACACATAATAATTCGACTAAACAAAGTAGCTATGAAAGGAAAAATCCTAAAGGCAGCAAGAGAAAAAGGCCAGACCACCTACCAGGGAAAACCAATCCGAATAGCAGCAGATTTATCCACAGAAACCCTTCAGGCCAGGAGAGCCTGGAGCCCTATCTTCAAAGTACTAAAAGAGAAACAATTTCAACCAAGAATAACCTACCCAGCTAAACTAAGCTTCATTAGTGAGGGAGAATTAAAATCTTTTCCAGACATCCAATCCCTAAGAACCTACGCTGCCACCAGACCACCGCTGCAAGAAACACTCAAGAAAGTACTGAACACAGAAGAAAAAGAAAAAAGAACATCAGCATTCTTCACAAGAGTACAGGCAAAAGATTAAAAACACACCTGAACCAACTCCAAAACCCAAAGAAAGACAACAAATAAACAGTAACAACTCTGTAAGAACTTTATGACAGGGATCAACTCTTGCATTTCAATTATTAGCCTAAATGTGAACGGACTAAATGCACCACTGAAAAGACATAGATTGGCAAAATGGATAAAACATCATCAGGCAACAATCTATTGCCTTCAAGAGACTCACCTCACTAGAAAGGACACCCACAGACTCAAGGTAAGAGGATGGGAAACAGTCTTTCAGGCGAACGGAATACAAAAGAAAGGAGGAGTAGCCATCTTAATTTCAGACAAAATATCCTTCAAACTATTAAAAATCAAAAAAGATACAGAAGGTCACTACATAATGATAAAAGGTTCAATCCATCAACAAGAAATATCTATCCTAAACATATATGCACCCAACATAGGTGCACCAACCTTCTTAAAGCAACTTCTTGGAAAACTAAAGAAAGATATTGACTCTACCACTATCATAACTGGGGACTTTAATACCCCACTCACAACCCTAGACAGATCAACAGGACAAAAAATCAGCAAGGAGATCCGGAACCTCAATGTGACCTTGGACCAAATGGACTTAATTGATACTTACAGAACACTCCATCCAAAGACCACAGAATACACATTTTACTCATCACCACATGGAACATATTCTAAGATCGACCACATACTCGGCCATAAATCAAGTATAAGCAAATTTAAAAGGACCGAAATTCTACCAAACACCTTCTCGGACCACAGTGGAATAAAAATAAATATTGACACCAACAAAGTCCCCCCAAAACCCACAAAGACATGGACACTAAACAGCATGATGCTAAACAACTCCTGGGTCAATGACGAAATCAAAACAGGGATCAAAAGATACCTGGAAACAAATGAAAATGAAGAAACATCTTACCAAAATCTCTGGGATGCCCTGAAAGCTGTAGTAAGAGGGGAATTTATATCCCTACAAACACACATGAAGAAAATGGAAGGAACAGAAATTCACAATCTAACAAGCCACCTAAAGAAGCTGGAAAAGCAAGACCACAAAAACCCTAATTTCAGCAGAAGAATCCAGATCACCAAAATAAAAGCCCAAATCCAGGACATAGAAGACAAAAAGATAATTGAAAAAATCAATGAAACAAAAAGCTGGTTCTTCGAAAGAATAAACAAGATCGATGGTCCCCTAGCTAGACTGACCAAGAAAAAACGAGAAAAAAAACAAATAAGCATAATCAGAAACACAAAAGATGAAGTCACATCTGACCCTGAAGAAATACAAAAGATCATTAGAGACTACTATGTACACTTGTATGGAAACAAACTTGAAAACCACAAGGAAATGGAGGACTTTCTGACATCACACAATCTACCTAGGTTGGAACAAGAAGAAATTGAGTCCCTAAATAGACCAATTACAATCAAGGAAATCGACTACGTAATAAGAAAACTTCCTACAAAAAAAAGCCCTGGTCCAGATGGCTTTCCAGCAGAATTCTACAAGACATTCAAGGAGGAGCTGATACCAATCCTACTGAAGGTATTCCAGGCGATAGAAAAAGATGGAACCCTCCCCAAATCATTTTATGAAGCCAACATCACACTGATACCCAAGCCAGGTAAAGATCCAACAAAGAAAGAGAACTACAGGCCAATATCTTTGATGAACATAGATGCTAAAATTCTCAACAAAATCCTAGCAAACAGGATTCAACAATACATCTCAAAAATCATTCACCATGACCAAGTAGGCTTCATTCCTGGCATGCAAGGCTGGTTCAACATTCGTAAAACCATAAATGTAATTAAATACATCAACAGATGTCAAAACAAAAACCACATGATCATATCATTAGATGCAGAAAAAGCTTTTGATAAAATCCAGCACCGCTTCTTGATAAAAACCCTTGAACATCTAGGCATACGGGGAACATACCTCAAAATAATAAAAGCCATCTACGAGAAACCTACAGCCTGCATACTCCTAAATGGACAAAAATTGGAACCAATTCCCCTGAAAACTGGAACTAGACAAGGATGCCCACTCTCTCCCCTCCTGTTCAACATAGTATTGGAAGTCCTGGCTAGAGCAATCAGAGAAGACGAGGCAATCAGAGGTATTCAAATAGGAAAAGAGGAAGTCAAGTTATCTCTCTATGCAGATGATATGATGGTGTACCTTGAAAACCCAAGAGAATCTGTTAAAGGCCTCCTTACATTGATAAAGGCCTTTGGCAAAGTCTCAGGATACAAAATAAATGTACAAAAGACAATCGCATTTCTCTACACCAATAATAAACAAACAGAAACCCAAATAAAAAACACAATTCCATTCACAATAGCCACAAAAAAAATGAAATACCTTGGCATCTTCCTAACCAGAGACGTGAAAGACCTTTACAATGCAAATTACAAAACACTGCTCAAAGAAATCAAAGCTGACATGAACAAGTGGAAAAATATCCCATGCTCATGGATCGGAAGAATCAACATTGTGAAGATGTCCATCTTACCTAAGGCAATCTACAAATTCAATGCAATACACATTAAATTACCAATAACATTCTTCTCTGACCTAGAAAAAACAACACAGGAATTCATATGGAAACACAAACGTCCAAGAATAGCCAGAACAATCCTCAGCAAAAAAAACAAAGCAGGTGGTATCACAATACCAGACTTCAAACTTTACTATAAGGCTACAATCATCAAAACAGCTTGGTATTGGTACAAGAACAGGCATATAGATCAATGGAACAGAATTGAGATTCCAGAAGCACAACCTCAATTCCTCAACCAACTCATCTTCGACAAAGCCCCCACCACCTACCAATGGGGTGAGGAGAACCTATTCAGTAAATGGTGCTGGGAAAACTGGTTGACCACATGTAGAAGATTGAAACAGGACCCCTATCTATCCCCATGCACAAAGGTTAACTCCAAATGGATCAGAGACCTAAATGTAAAACCTCAAACCATAAGAACATTAGAAAAGGAAGGAAATACTCTCATGGAAATCGGAACGGGCATCCAATTCCTGTACAAAACCCGAAACCCACAGGACTTAAGAGAGAATATAGACAAATGGGACCTTATTAAACTGACAAGCTTCTGCAAAGCCAAAGAAACCATCAAGAGAGTAGGGAGACAGCCTACAGACTGGGAAAAAGTATTTGCAAACTCTAGGTCTGACAAAGGCTTAACATCCTGGATCTACAAGGAACTGAAACGTACTGAAAAGAAGAAAACAAGCAACCCCATTATAAAATGGGCAAAAGATATGAACAGACACTTCACAAAAGAAGACATTCGAGCAGCCAACAAACACATGAAGAAATGCTCAACCTCACTAATCATCAGGGAGATGCAAATGAAAACCACACTGAGATATCACCTAACTCCAGTCAGAATGGCAATTATCAACAACTCAAAAAATAACAGCTGCTGGAGAGGCTGTGGTGAAAAGGGAACACTTCTACACTGTTGGTGGGAGTGTAAGCTAGTGCAACCTCTGTGGAAAGCAGTGTGGCGATTCCTGAAAGCTCTAAATATTGACCTTCCTTATGACTCTGCAATCCCCCTACTGGGAATATACCCTGAAGAACACAAATCACTCTATAAAAAAGATACCTGTACACGTATGTTTATCGCAGCGTTATTCACAATAGCAAGAACCTGGAAACAACCATGCTGCCCATCAAAAGAGGACTGGATTAAAAAATGTGGTACATATACACGATGGAATACTACGCAGCCATGAAAAAGAACAAAATCATGGATTTCGCAGCTACCTGGATGGAACTAGAGTCTTTAATACTGAGTGACCTCTCACAGAAACAAAAATCAGAATATCACATTTTTTCACTCATATAATGGACCTTGAACATCCAATGTAATACTATAAGAAAATGACTGATGGTACTGGGAAATTATGGGGGGGGGGTGGGATTAACAGTAGCTAATATCTATCTGGGACTGGGAAAACACCTCTTATCAATAGGGTGCCTGAATGAAACGTAATTGTACACCTAACCCTTAACTGTACCCTACAAAACGATAATAAAAAATACTGATTATAAAAAAAAATAAAATAAAATAAAAAATAAAATAAAAATTGAATATCTGCCACTCCCTGTTCAAAGTCTTCCAAAGTTCTTCCATCATTCTTGGAATCCCCAACCTCCTTATTCAGACCTACAACATCCAACTTTCTCATATCATCTTCAGCTTTTCTTTTCTCTTTTCTGAGCACTCTGGTCTTCTTTCAGCTCTTACATCCTGGTGTATTCATTCCTTCCTCAGGATTTTTGTGCTTGCTCTTCCTCAGTGTCATCTCCTAGATCTCTGATTCTTCATCTTATGTAGGTCTCAACTGAATCTCACTTCTTCAGTAAGAGTCTCCATTACCTCCATTCCTAAAATTACCCTTAAATCTGTCAGTCTTCAGCATACAACAATCCTTGATTTATTTCAAAGCACTTATCACTATGGGGAATTAGATTATTCATCTGTTCCCTCAAGAATGTATCATAACAGATACTTCAAATATTTACTGCTATAGTCTAAGTACTGGAATAATGAGTGGTGTGTAGAAGATGTTTAATTAAATATATGTTGATTGAATAAATGAATGCAAGGCAATAAGTGCTATAATGGAAGCATTTATTCAATAATTGTCATTGAATTTCGACTGTGTACCAGACATTTTTTCCAGAGACCATATTTACAAAAGGAAAAAGACAAAAATACTGGCTTTAGGAAAAGCATAGTCTATTTTGAGTGCCAGACACATAAGGAACAGCCAAGAAAACATGAAGCTGTAAAAAATGGTACTAGAAACGAGTAAAGGGAATATTTTTGCCTAAGACATTTAAGGAGGATTGACAAAATAAGTGGATTTTTGTATTGTGCAGTAAAGGAGTTTACAATGCCACAAAGCCAGGAAAGCTTAATCTACAGAATGCAAGGGCTTGTTGGAAGCATTTCACTAATGCTGTGTGAATAGAGCACCTACTAGGATACATTGAAGAGAGTGTCTTGAGATGAAGTTGGAAATGTCTGGAATCACATTTCCAGAAGGTTACATGTTGTTTGCCAGAAAGTAACAGAGACAAAAGCATTGTTATAAAACTATAACATCAGATAAAAGAGAAAAATTTTTAAAAAGTAAAAAGAATAAATACACAAATTAATCACTGCTAGGATACACAAAAATAAAGTATTGGGAATTCTTTCAGAAGTAGGTCTTATTCTAATTTTTTAAATTCTTATTCAATAAAAAAACTACACTCAGAAATTAACTACATATGGGGTATGAGAAATAAAGAAGGAAAAGTGATGCTAAGATGTTTCCCCAAAAAAATTATAGATGGGAAAGTACATTAGTAGCAGTTAACTAAACAGTAGAATATAATACATTTTAAAAATTTTACATATTTTGAGTTTAAGATTCTTTCAGGACACCCAGGTGGTATATCTTAGAGGGAGCTGGGGATATGTTCTCTAGCTTCAGAGAATGATCTCTGCAGAAAACACATGACACTCTTCAAAAACATCTCAAGTAAAATAATGCATGCAAAAGCTACCCAAAATGCTAACTTCATATGATTCTAACAGAGCAGAATCATCAAAATGCTGAGGATAGAATGAAACCAAATTATAATAAATTAACACATGAATTGACAGTAAAGAAATAGAGATAGTGAAAGTAGACTACTTTTTCAAGGAGGTTTCATGAAATTAGGGAGAGAAAATGACAGTAGCCTGAGAAGGAAGCAGGAATATAAAAGTATTAGAGGAAAAATACATTTGGTACCAGATGCACAGAAGGTTGTCAGAGAAATAGAGAACCACAATAAGAAAGAAAGGAAGGAAGGAAGGAAGGAAGGAAGGAAGGAAGGAAGGAAGGAAGGAAGGAAGGAAGGAAGGAAGGAAGGAAGAAAGAACATATCTGAAAAGATTAAATATTTTTACAGAAACCAGTATACCCATCTTTCCTTCCAGGTTTTATTTCTGTTCCATATCAAGTCACTGTCTCAAAGATTTGAATATATATTACTTGAGAATAGCTTAAGGCTCAATACTATCCAGTTCCTGATAACTCCCTTTAGCAAAGCAAGAAGAAAAGAATAGAAATTTATTATTGGACACAGATAAGGGATACAGTAATTTCTACATGTTGGAAAAATTATTTTCTCTTAATCTAATAAGAAAAGACAATTTTTAAGCCATCGTGTACTCAAACATTCAACAAGATTCAATACTTCCCATAGTTATGATAATTTTTTAAAAAATAATTTATTGGCAATAAATGTTTCTTCTGATTATTTTGCTCATGCAAATAAAATATTATCATATATTTTCTTTAAAAAACAACTTATTGGTTTCATATTTGTTTAGTTAAAATTTTATGTACACAATCTGTTCTGAACATTCATATCACTTTTTGAATGGCCACACAAATATTGTGCCACAGAGTCAGTTAAAGTCCTGTTCAGAGATTTAGTGTTGCTCTAATCACCAACTTCCTAGAAAAGAGTTAAATTCCTTCATCACAGAATCCTTTAGAATTCCACCACCATGCTCTGGCTTCAAGTTGGTTACCTAAAATTGATTTTCCTTTTTTTTTTTTTTTTCCTAATTGCATGCTATATATTCTATTCCTTGAATCTTGACCACATATACTTCCAGAAATTCAGTTAATTCTACAGTAAATTGCCCAAATTATCCCAAGATAGCAATCAAAATGTCTCCTAAATTTTAAAATGGTCTATCAATTAAAAATAGACTTTTTAATTTCCTTAGTCAATATGCAAATACAGAAGAATTATCATTCTTAATCTATAGCTAGTTTCATTTAATATTGATTGAAGTATCTTTATTGCCCAATATAATTAATACCAGCTTCTATAATTCTTTACCTCTGAAATATAAAAAGAGGTTTCAGGAAATGTTTGTCACATATTTAACTTACTGACACTCTTCCTCTGTGAACAATACTCATTTGTAAGTATGAATCAGTATAAAGCTCTGTTAAGGATTATAAATATACATGACACTAAAAGATATTTTCATCAAATATTTGGCATGTGACTATCAGTTACTATCTGTAGGTCTTCCATTTTCTTTCTACTTTTCTTCTTTGATTAACATATGCAAAAACAGATTTAAGCAACACATTCCTTGTAAGCTTTTATCACCCTACAACTCTCCCCTCTCCACTTTCCTTCTCACTTACCATACTGTTTTCTAGACCCTAACAAAGAGCATGTGTAGCTTTAAATGCATACAGCAATTATAACACTAACATATTGGTATTGTGTTCATTGACTATGTACAATTTTATCACTATGTTATGAACTTTTAAGATTTGGCACATAACACACTCTTTATATTTGTTAAATGGCAAAAAAGAAAGGAGGGAGAAAGAAAAAAGAGAAATAGAGATAAGAGCTAAAAAATATAGGGGCTTCTGATATGACTCTGACTTCTATGTAGTAATTTGCCTTTTTCTCAGCAATACAAAGTTGTCATTGATTCCGGCCATTTAAAAACAAAAAGTTATGTACAGCACTCTTTGTAAATCCAGAAAATGAATGAGTAATTTCAATGGGCTCATATTATTTGACTGTTCCAAGAGTCTTATTATATCTGCTGAAGAAAGAATCCACAGGTTTTGAGCAGAATGGAATGGCCCTGCTTTTCATGAGGCTATTCAAAAAGCAACTATGGTTTGTGTAGTGTAAAAACTCTCAAGTTTTTTTTAGATTAACTCTACTACTTGATGCTATCTTCTCAATGTTTTAGGTTATATATTTTTTTTCTTTTTCATGACAACAGTTTAATTAATGAAATACTGCTTATCATATTTGAATGTGTTATTATCAATTTTACTAGTGCTCTGGTATTAAACAAACACAATTTTATTCCCCTATTTTCCAATATAAATATTCATACTGGAAATAAAAGAATCCTGAATATTATTGGTTCTTGTATATGCATTTTTGCTATCCTCAAATGAAATTTTTGGATTTTTCTACCTTGATGACAAAATAAATTCTAGCCAAGAAAACGAAAGAAATAAAAGGTACTATTTTAATGAACTCTTGGATGCTAGCCAGCATGGTTATTTCAAGAACATATCTGCTTTTCTTATAAGATTTTCTCAAACTGCCTGCCAAATATTCATGACCTACTACTAACAATATCAGGAAGATTTGTGCTTTTCAAGTTGGAGAGACTGAAGAGAATTAGAAACTAAATTATCTCAACAACTGCTACAAAAACATACAAAAGAAAAATACCTCATATTATCTTCCTCTGACATGGGAAAATTCTGTTATTTATTAGGTTTATAATGTCCAAATATAATTGGACTATTCTATTCTGGGGCCAACCTCAACATACTCTTACAAAGATTCTGTAGCTTTGATCTTTTTTTTTTTTTTTCTTACAGGCTGTCTCCATACCACCACACACTTGAATCTTATATTCAAACTTACTTAGGTAGCACATAGTTCTAACATGTAATGCTCCCTGTCACACAGAGGCCCCTAGGAATTTAGTTTTTCTCCCATTCGTATATCTTTTCTTTTAGAATCTCATCTCAGTCACTCGAGTCACATCTCTTTGATTCCACTTACATTTTTCTATAAGCAAAGGATTTCTTTTCTATTCTGACTATTTTACTCATTTGTCATAAATATTTTTCTAATTCTTACAAAAAAAACCTTTATCAACAGCAGCATCTTGATTTGATTTTTTTTTCTTCCCGTGAAGTCATACCTCAATTATGGTCTGCTTAATGCAGTCAAAAATCATGTACTACACTTTTCTGTTCCATAACTGATATCAAAGTCTTTAATTGCTGCTTAAATGCTTTATTTCTTATTTCTTCAACTAGACTGTTATTGTCCTGAGATCAGGGAGAATGGTTTACTCTTCTTGAACCCCTATGGTTCTTTGGTTCTTCATAGCTTTATACCTTCTATTTCAATAAGCCAATACATATTCAAATTGTTCTAAACAGATTCATTAGAGACCACTATGCATTTTGTTAAGTAGTAAAATCTTCTCTTCAGGTTTATTCTATCTTTATAAAGTAGAAAAAGTAACTCTTAGGATTAACTCATAGCTAGAAATGGTCTAAGGAATGTAAAAATATATAGTGCTATAGGAAGAAAATGTTCAATAGGAAGAAAATCATGCAGCGCTAGGATTGAGTGTCAGACAGTGTTTCAGGGCAACACTGGCATTTAATCAGACCACTGAAGGATGTACTGGATTGAGTCATACAGGTATAATGATCTTGAAGGTAAGTTTGTGATATACTATCAGATACTTTAAATAACACTAGAATTTCTTTCTAAGACTCTCATAAAAATTGTTAATTAAATCAAAGGATTTGAATGGGACTGTAAACTCTAAGCTAACCTGAACAATGTGTTTGTATTTCTCTTTGTGATGGGATAGTTTCCTACGCCAAGATGCTATAATCTTAATAACTTCAGTCTAAAATGAACTTAGTAAACTTAACAGAAAGTTACTGCAAAGTAAGCTCTACAAAAGACTCAGGAAGTAGAAACTATATCTTATTTAAAATACAATCTCTGAAATTCAAGGGGAAAATTTTTTTTTTAAGAATTCAATACTTGCTAACTATAATGAGAAGATATCTCTTTGTTGTCACATTCTCAGATGCTATAACATGTACATAATTAGTACAAGGATTTCTGAGTTTCTAGAGGAGAAATGTTTAAATAAAACTGTGATCAAGGTATCTGCATTTCAAGGAACTAATTTTAAAACTACTTTACAATGGAGACTCACTTCTATATCTTTGATTTGTAAAACCATATGGCATTAGGCCATTGCTAATATTTGAAAAATTATATTAACATTTCTGCTTCAATAGACTTCAAAGTCTGGGTGAGTAAAAGATATCTTTGTATAAAAATTTAATTCTGCCTTAAAAGCACTTATACGATAACAGTACCATTGATGTTCCAGAAAAGCCTTCTTACTTAAAAGATTTATTTCTAGTGTTTTAAGCAGCTGTATGTATGTTATATTTAATACAACTATCTTGAAACAGCTAAATAAACTTTTTGTATTAACTTTTAAAATATTTACTCATGGCCGGGCTCGGTGGCTCAGCCTGTAATCCCGCGCCTTTGGGAGGCTGAGTGGATTGCCTGAGCCCACGGGTTCGAGACCCGCCTGGGCAGCGAGACCTCATCTCTACAATAAATCAAAAAATCAGATGGGCGTGGTAGCGCATGCCTGTAATTCCTGCTACTTGGAAGGCTGAGGCGGAAGGATCGCTGGAGCCCAGCAAGTCGAGGCTGCGGTGGCCGGGAGCATCCACTGCACTCCAGTCTGGGCGACAGAGTGAGACTCCAACTCAAAAAAAAAAAAAAAAAATTTACTAATTTGTTTTTATCTTCTTGTGGCAACAGTATAGAGAGTTGCAATCATCTACAGTTTTTTTTTAAATGTGCAGATTAATCCCTAATAATTGTGAAATATTTGATATTATCTTGAATGAATGATACATTTTAATATAGTTTTTAGTTAGAATGTACTTTTTATGCAAACAGATAAGGTTATTTTTCTGACATTAATTGAATTATTAGGTAGAAATAGAAATATTTTTAAAACTGCAGTAGAAAATCTTAAGTACTCGTCATTTTGTGGTAACAGTATCATTTACTGGTTATTAACCACAATTAGTTTAAAAACACTCTGCCTACTTAATTCATAATTTCAACAGCCAATTTTTAAAGGAATTTTTTTAAAAAAACAAATACATATATTATTTAAGCTATTATACTTGAAAGTCACATAAGGGAAAATAGATTTTAAAAATAAGTTAAAATTTTTCATCCAGGAAATGAATATATGCCTTCATTTAGAATTTACATCAGACTTTTGCATACATCTTCTGATTTTATTTGTCTAAGTGTCATATTGATCACAGTCTCAAATGTGTGTGAACAATCATTTATTGCTTAGGATGACATTTTAGAAGTGTAGTGAGAAGAAAATTTAAACACTGTTGAGCGTATGGACCCATATTGTTCCATTGTAACTAATTATTAGAATCCAACCTAATAGATGCTGGTTTGCAGAGATGGGCAGCTAGATTATACAGGGTGAGGGTGAAGTCTGCTGGGGTGATTCGTTCACTGATACTTGAAGTGACACCTCTTCAGAAAGGATAATTACCCTCTTTAGAGTTTGCAGGCTTTTGGAACTGAGGGGGGAAGGCATGGTAGAATGGTGCTGGTGTGACACTGTCCTTTACCTTGTAAGGATTTTTCTTGGAGAAGATTGCAGTTTCTGAAATTCAGCATAAGTTGACATGCTCAATGTTGCCTTCCTATATCCGGTGACAACCGTTTTTGTCAGAGGATAAAAAGCAGTATTCTTACCTTGTTCGTAATATCATCTCATTGGCCAGCTTGACACAGTGCCTAGAATATACTTCACGCATTCAACAAATGTGGAATTGAATTGCTGGTAGAATGAGCCCATTGGCATAACCTACCATTTCCCCAGATGCTCAGGCCAGAACTCACTTCATTCCTTGCCACACAAGAGTTGGCTATCTCTGTATCAATCAATTACTGCTCCTGACAGTAATTACTGTCAATTAAAATATGCTTCTCAAAACAAATCATTGAGAATTCCTGAATACATTCCTGTTGTCCTTCCCTCTTAATCTAATTCAATTAACCAACACCCCTCCTGAGAGAAAAATCTTCAGGGCCTGGCAGGCAGGGCTGAAACATCTGAAACAGGCCTAACTATTGGTATTCAGAAAAATAGTAGGTAATTGTTGGCCATAATGAAACAATAAGAACTAGAGTTGTAAACATAAATGACAGAACAGAATAGAAAAGAAAGTTCTGATAGCCTGAATCATAAAGGCAGGACTTCATGGATTAAAAAGAATACTCATTTCAGAGACCTTCTCCCAAGAGACCTGGTAGTATTGATGGTCACAGAGGACTTTCCAGATGAGGTATTGATCATTGTTCCCTCATATTCCTGAGGGTATGGGAGACCTGCTTTGTAGCTGAGAAAATCAGGTAGCTGACAGGATTCCTCCTGGCTTTCAGAGAGGATAAATTTCATGCCACCTGGTACACCTTTAAAGCCAAAGACAGCTGCCCACCAATTTCAGGGACTCAGCTGCTTAAAGCATCCACACAATTAGGTCGGGGTATGGTTAGGCAAAGCAATGATAGCCAAACACAGGGATAAAAAGGGGAAATACACAAGTATTAATATTTATTTCATTTGAAAGATTTGCCCATTTGATTTATTAGTATGTGTCTCATTTGGAAGATTAGAAGTTAGACGATAACCTGAATTAAAAATAAAATTAAAAAACGTGAAATTCTAATACTTAAGTCCACTTAAACAGGAGTCATTTATGATTTTAAACATCAAAGAAATTTATATAAAAACATATTTGTAAAAATTTCAACTTTTCTCAGATAAACTGAGAAAAGAAGTATCACTATTGACATCATAATAATTGTATTGGAAGACCAAGTGGATGAAATATCTCAAAACATATAAGCACAAAATTAGAAATTATGAAAGAAAAAATTAAAAAAAGTTAGAAACAATGCTGACATTGAACACTTTGCAGCTAGACAAGGATCACTAAGTTCCTGAATAAAAGATGTTAATAAAAGAAAAACACAGCTAAGCAAATCCTAGTAAAATGCCTGAAGCTCACAAAGAGAAAATGTTGCGGTCTTCAAGACTGATGGATTAGACCAAAAAGACAAAGAGAAATTGTCATCATCTGTTCATCCACAATAATAGTATCTGGATAGTGTAACTCAGTAACCCCAAACCCAAGAGGGCTTACACATGATGTTTACCTAATCCAAAGAAGCTATCCTGAGGTCCAGCAGAGAAAAACATTGATTTATTAAACACAGGAGGCACAGATAACAGTAGGTGGGTGAAGAGTCCACAATCCACAAGAAACCGTGCCTCAGGGCAGTAAAGTGAGTCCCCTACATACAAACATTCAAGTTATCAACTTTCAAGCACATTTGCATTTTTTTAATGTATTATTTGTCTTACCCGATATCAGTATGGCCTGTCAAATACATACAATACCGTACAGCTGAATGTATTGGTTGGGTATCTAGGCTAACTTTTTTGGACTTACAGCAAATGGACTTACGAACACACTCTCGGAACTTAACTCACTGAATGTTGGGGACTTCCTGTACAGCAAACAGTTTTATAGGCAAGCAAGCCTTAGGCAAGTTCCTATCCAGTGTTTATAACTACATCAATTAAGAATGATCACTACATTGCTTTTAACTTTGCTTGGTCAACTGCATTTCATGACTCATTTTTGGGAATATGCATACCCTTCAGTGATCAGCTTTGGCCAGAAGCCACTCCTGAGGGAAAGGGGATGGGAAAACAGTTCATGTTCAGACAGTAACCCACAGTTAGAAATAACATTAATGAAAAAGAGGACTGTAATCCTACCTTCCTGAATCCAAAGTACCAATTTGTCAGGAACAAAAAAGAGACTTTTGACATATAAAGCATGCATTGATTTTATCACCTACATACATTATTTCTTTAAAATACTGAAGGACTTCATCCATTTGAAAATTTATTTGTGCCGAATAATGATTCTTGAACAAGAAAAAGCAGTCTATAAAGTAAAAGCTATAATACTCTTGAAGAAAAATATTAAAGTGTTTGAGTAAATCCTAAGAAAAAGTAGATAAAGATACCAAAAAGCACTTAGATGCATCTATGAAGAGGTAATAGACAGCAGAACATGGAAGTAAAAACTTTCTAAAGGAATCTTTTTTTTTTTTTTTTTTTTTTGAGTTGGTGTCTCACTCTGTCGTCCAGACTGGAGTGCAGTGGCTGCTCCGGCCACCGCTGCCTTGACCTGCCGGGCTCCGGCGATCCTTCCGCCTCAGCCTTCCAAGTAGCTGGAACTACAGGTGCGCCCTACCACGCCTGGCTAATTTTTGATTTATTGTAGAGATGAGGTCTCGCCAAGTTGCCCAGGCGGGTCTCAAACCCACGGCTCTAGCAATACCACTCACCTCGACCTCCCAAAGCACTAGGATTACAGAATGAGCACCGAGCCCAGCTAGAAATCTTACTAAAAACCAAAACACAAGCTGCTGGAGTATCAAACACTTTGGTTTAGCAGGGAATAGTTTCTACTTTCCTTTCCAATACTAGGTGAGATATATGTTTGAAGAAGAATTCAGGAAAAGAACAGACAACAAACATAAAGTCCCAAATGTAATTAATAGTAACTTTAATAATAAAAAAGGAAACTGTATGGAAAGTATGTTTACATAAAGTACACATATCTACAACGTTTCTTAATTTCTCAAATTAGGCATTTGTATAAACTAATACAAACATTCATTTTAAGATCTTAGACCTGATTTTAAGAAACCTAATTTTCTTTCTTAATCAGGATCCAAAACTGGACAATTGTATGGTCACAGTTCTTCCAACTTGTTTTTATTTCTTTTTACCTAAATAAGTTGCTGTCTCATTTCCTACATGCCTTCAGCATATTCATAAATGCTAGGTTTCATAATTCATACTACACATACCATATGAGAATGCTTATGTATGCTTAGTAAATAATATAATATATTGATTGATTTTCATTACTGAGTAAATTCTGAGCCAATATGTGTTTGTGGAATTATAACATTGCTACAAACTGTATCAGCTGCATATTTGTAGAATTATGCTTTGCTATTTATTTATACAATACTCACAAAGGTGTTTTAACTATGAACCTGATAGATTCACATTATAAACAGTTTTTTAAACAGTTTTGTCATGTTTTATTTCTTTGCCCTTATTTCATTCATTAATAAATTAATAATATTTTAAATCAATGAAGTCCATTGATCAACTCTTTAAAAACTCAGTTTATTTTGAACCATATAGTATTTATCTCCTTTGAGTTTAGTTTCTGATTCTCATTGGGCTCATGATATTCTGAGCCATTTTAAGTTTTAGTATATAGTGAATGTTTGCAGTTGCTTTTATTACCCTGGCAACTAAGATTTAGGAAGTCATTTTTTTAAATGAGAATTTTTCACTTTCTGAAATAAAAATCATATGCTTTAATCATCTTACATACAAAGTAAAATATTTTATAAATTTATATATGACCATAAAGGTAAAAGTTACTTAACTTTCTCAAACAGTGTAACAGAAGCCAATGCAAACATTACAAGAAGTATTAGACACAAAGATGGAAACAAAGATTGTGTAGGGAAGTGATAAGTGAAGTTGTTCAAGAGAGGAAAAGGTTAAAAGTGCAAAATTTGGTAATTCTCCAGTTCTTGAAACATGCTTTTAATATTTCTCCTCTGAGAAAATTCTCAGCTGGTTTTTAAACTGTCTTACATTAAAAAACCTAAATAAAGTTCTAAGAGGTTATCCAATCTGAATTACAAAGATATAATTTTAAAAAATGTGTAGTCTAATGCATTAAAATGTGTCATCCTTTTACACACACACACACACACACACACACACATTTTATGTTTAAAATAGCAGTGCTTTCAGGTAGTTAAGTTTGGTGTTGAACAACATCTAGTTCTTTGTTTCATGGACTTCTTTTAGATTTCTCCAACCTGGATAAACTAAATAGGATACACACAGATGGTAAAACCTTATGTTATCCTACTCTGAAAAGATTAGCTTCTTTAAAAATGAAAATTAGCTACCACCTGCTAAATATGGTTTGGCACCTACTAAGAGGCATTTCAAAAAAAAAAAAAAATTCACAATGCCTTTTTAGAAAAAAAACCTTCAAAGAAGCATTGGAATTATTTTGAAGCATTAAAGTGAAAAACAAAGGTTCACAGACTAGGAAAAAGAATTCCAGTTTCCCCCCCCAAACCATTGCTTTATTTGTAAAAGAAGACAAAGTAAACTGTGAACAAAAGCCTGAAAAGAGATTTATGATTTCCTTCTACAAGCATAAGGTAGAAGACCAAAAGGAGAAATATAATATTAACTATTGACTTCTCTTTGTGACAGTTTTAAGGAACTAGAAACAAATTTCCTGAGAGCTGAAAGTAAAACAATTGCAACTTGTAATAGTGAATGAATTAAAGTAAAACTTTTAAAATTCGCTGAAAAAGAAATTCTTGATGATCTTTTAACACATGTCACATTTATGTGACTGTCCCAGTTAGCTACAGAGAATCCATGCCTATTGTCCTAACATAACTATAAATGACATTTATTTTCATTTTCAAGATAAAACTGTTTAAATGTCAATCATATTGCCATCCTTCATTTTAACTATATTCTGTATGAGATAAGGATCTTAAAGACTAACTCCAATTATTTAATTTGACATAAATGAACTAAAATTAACATTTAAAAATTCATATATAACAAAGCCATGGTAGTCAAGTGTTTATGAATTTCAGTGATTGTTCTAGCAGACTCAGACTTGCCTGGTGCTTGTTACCTTGGTATGTTGGTATCCTTATTCAAACTCTCTTTTACAGCCCTGTAAAGACTAAGCAAAGTAACAAAGTTTCTAAATACATGCCCAAGATTTTTGTTATTAATATTATCAAAAGCAATATTGTTTTTCTCATGTGATATGTAAAATAAGAAACATGTTTACATTTTTCTGTGTCTATGCCTGTGAGTTAATTCTCATTCTAATGACTTGGTTCTCTGAATATCTATGAGTAAAACTCCCTTATTTATATAAATGACAAGTGCATAATAACTACTAGGAATCATTGATCAAACTATCCAGAGACTCAAGAAAGAAAAAAAAAATCTGTTTAAAAAGATGCAAAGTGTCTACCCCACAGCAAACAAAAAAAAAACAAGTTCTATAGACACAAATATGTCGCATCAAGGTATAGAGTTTTAGCCGGGCTCGGTGGCTCAGCCTGTAATCCCGCACCTTTGGGAGGCTGAGGTGAGTGGATTGCCTGAGCCCGCGGGTTTGAGACCCGCCTGGGGAGCGAGACCTCATCTCTACAATAAATCAAAAAATCAACTGGGCGTGGTAGCGCATGCCTGTAATTCCAGTTACTTGCAAGGCTGAGGCGGAAGGATCGCCGGAGCCCAGCAGGTCGAGGCTGCGGTGGCCGGTAGCGGCCACTGCACTCCAGTCTGGGTGACAGAGTGAGACTCCAACTCAAAAAAAAAAAAAAAAGGTATAGAGTTTTATATGGAAAAATAATCTTGGTGAGATATGAAAAGTAACTATGAGAAATTTTCTCAATTGCAAGTATAACTGGTTTTAGTGAATTTTGAATATTATGGTGAGTATAGCACAATAACTTTTTCACTCTGGAACAAAAATGCAAAAAAAAACCCAAAACATTAGTTAATAGTGGAAGTACAGAGAGATAATCCTAGTTGCTAGGTCTATGTTTCTTTTTGTTTCTTCAGTTCATATTGTTACATATTTAACGCGCAATATAGTGTTAATCAGTATATGTAATATGTTTTTACAAAGACTTTTGTTTTGAGGAAAATACATAACTAGTTGCTTTATGTGGTTATTTCTAGTTATTTCCTACTGGACAGAGCTAAATGTTAACGTCTAAAAAAGGTCAAATTGTTAAATAAGGCAGCAATAATTTAAAAAGCAATGATAATCAAGTTAGATGGCTAGACAAGTAAAAATAAAAAAGAAAATATAAATGTCAAGTTAAGGTGACCACATTTTATCCTAAAGTTAAAGGGGAGTCAATAAAAAATACAAAAGTGAAATATTAGATTTAAAGTTTGAGTTTAGAAATTGATTAGCAGCAGTCTGTCGGACAGAAAGGCAAGGACATAAAAATTGCAATAACCCCCTCTAAGCAGCTGATTCAAGTTTAGAGCAGCAGACACATTCAATCATTAATTAAAGACTAGTCTCAGAAGGATTTGGTTAAATGTGGAGGGTGATGTAGCTTTAGAATCCAGCTTCTAGGAGAACAAGATTACGTCTGTTTTGTTCACTGTGATTTCTGGTTGGCTTCAGTTCCTGAATTAATGGTGATGACATTACCTACCATAGGTATCCAGTAGAAAGGAAGAAAATAGAGTATGTTAAAAAGATGTTTGAATTCATGGAATTTGTCAAAACTGAAATCTTTTTCTCAGAGACAAAATAGTTTTAGAATGCTCTCTTTTAGGAGAGTTAAGATACAAATCATTTTTTTTTTTTTCCTGGAGAAATAATGACACTAAGGCTTAAAAGTATATGTTTTTCACCACTGGACATTGTTTATTCAGTTATTAATGCAACTTCCCTATGAGTCTTTGAGTTTTATATTCTAGGTTTACAAAAGTACTACTTAAGTATTCACCAGAGAAACATGGAATATCTCTACCTCTGATCACATATGAAAATGAACTGAAATTAGAATACACTTTGTTCTCTATATGAGAAGAATGCTCTGAATATGAATATGCTAACCAGTGAACATTAAGAAATAATTCTTCCTTAAACTCTCAATGATGCTTGCTATTATGTTTCTATATAGGTGCTTGCCTGATTATAGAATAAACCATGCTAAATATTTACACATTTTAATAAACATAATGTTTTTCAAGACATTTAGTCCACTTTTTGCCAATCACAAAACACTGGGGAAGGATAAATTCATGAGATTACTTTACCATGAAAAAACCTCTAACTTTAGCAATTGTAAAAAAAATAGTCAGGAAAGAGAATTGCTTTTCAGAATATACTTATTGGAAAACAACAGATTTAATAAAATCTCTTTCTATGTTCAAAAATTTTGTGTAAGATTTTAAATAGGAGAAGAATCTTCCTCTTAAAATCTACCTAGACCTAATAAATATGAAAGCCTTCTAGGATATGTATAACTAAAAGAATATTTTAAAGAAGCAAGTTTATGAATGACTAAAGAGTCAGACTCTGGGAATAAGATGGCCTAAGGAAAAGTTGATCTCATAGAAAATACCTCCATTCACCTTTATATTCTGTGAAAAATTTAGGAACATGTATAATGTCTAATTTGAAAAAGTATTACTAAAGTGGTCTAAAATGATTATGATCTACCTATCAATGCACAGCTCTAAACAGTGCTCTATAAAATGACATGAAAAAGGATTAGAACTGGTAGTCTTTAATATCCACTGAAGAAACCATAGAGCAATTAATAGTCTTCCATGTTGAGTCAGGGTGAAATTTTAGTATATTAAAAATGAATTGCTATTTTCCCCTTGACATTATGTACACACGCACACAGACATGGACACGCTCAATAAAAGGACCAGGTTTCTATTTTCTAGCAAAAGATTTAAATAATTGGAATATTTATGTTGGTAAATATTGATAATAGAAACCTAGCTATGACTATATTCTCCAAAAATACCCCTCAATATTAGAGATAATACAAAGGGAAAGGAGATGAGTTGATAGATGGGAGTGAAATAAGAAAATAAAAACTCACATACCAAATTCCGCCTATTCATAAGGCATATATAAGACAAATGTGTAACATGACAATGAAAAATAAATCAGCACAACAAAAATGGCATAAGTTAATGCATCATTAATTTCAAATGGCAAGAGAAAGATAACGTAAAACACCAATGCTTTTGGCACTGTGATCAGTTCTTTATTGCTATAGGTCAATTTTTATGTGATAAAAATCTGAGCTAAACTGATGACAATGAAAAAGGTACATAGGATGACTTGTTAGACTTAGGGAGTACACAGTTATTGCATAACATAAAAGCTTCAACATACAACAAGAAACAAGACCTAGAGCTCTTAGAAACCGTGCAACTGAAAGCATAACTTATATTAGCTAAGATCTCTTTAATCAAGATGTCACTAATCCAAGATGCATATGTGTTTATGTAGTAGACCTTTTATTCAAAAAGTTTATTTCAATACGTTTACAAATAAATGTTTTAGTCAGCCATTGATTATTTTCAATAATAATGATATATCAAATAGTATTTGGACTAATATGCCAGGGAAAAATGCTAGGTACCTGGAGCACAGTCATGTCCAAGTCCTAGAATCTGCTATAAGTTGGTTATTGTGCAACAGGGAAGAAAGATAAGTAAACAGACAGAATACAAAATAATAATACTAGCTGAATAACTCCTACTACATATATTTTTCTTATTCCATACTAATTTATTTTTATTTTTAGAGAGGATATTGGATTTTATATTCAATTACATGGATTTTTCAATATGGCCACTTATGGTTAATGATGCTTTAAGCATCATTTGCTGGCATTTTAAATATGTTCTTTCTGTTTTTTCTAAATGTTGATAAATTGAGGAGAATCAAAATGGCATTAAGGTGGCCAAATACTCTTTTTAGAGACTTTGGAAGGAATTCGTTCTTATGAAATAAACCATAAATCTTATGCTGAGATAGAACTGTTCCAAGAAGGAATTTCATACTGGGAATTCAGAATCAGCATTTCATTTTTTCCCATGTTAATGAATGTGCTACATTAATTATTTCCCATTACTTTTAAAATATGATATAGTACTAATCTCTAATGGAGATGAGCTCAATAAACCATTGTAAAATAACTAGCCAGAGTCTAAATAATCTTGGAAACATACTGGCTTCAATATGCTGTCCACCACAATAAAGCACTTGTACATTTGCTAGTTAGCTTAATAAAGCCTAATGATCAATATAATAGCTGATCAGCTTAAAATGTTATATTATGATTTATAAAATGAACAAAAATTATAAGCACATAAGAAAATTCACTTTTTATGAACCAATAAAGATACATATAATTTGCACTTTTAACTCTATTTCTGTGTGTATTCCCAATTACTTCTGATCAACTGTCATCCTCACCAACCACAACTTCTAAATGCTTCTTTTAGCTGCACATGATGGAGGTTACAAGCAGCCAGACTATATTTCCATATGCTTGCTATCTTGTCAGTTTCAACTGGTTAGAGAACACAGAGTCAAATTTCTTTAATAATATAATCTATTACTATAAAAAATGAATAGTAAAATTCTTTGTTTCAGGATGAAATTTTTCCTCAGCAAAACTACAGTCAAATAAGTTATTCCCAAAAAAGTGACCTCATGAAAAATTTTAAGGAGATGTTCTTTTAGTTTTATTGATCAGAACATTTATTCATATAAAAAAGTAGCTCCCAAAACACAGACTTCTCCAATTTTGACATTTTGATGAATTTAATAGAACATTCATCTTCTACTCTATGAGAATTCATTTAATCCCCATGATGAATAAATTAAATGTGTAATTTCATCCATGTTTAACCAAAGACAACTTCATTCTTCCAATAATATTATTTTACCTGTTGTTGTTATGCAGAAATATTCCTCCACACTAATCAAAATGGTTCAGCAATATTGAGAAATACGTTGATAAAACTGATATGTTGACAAGATATTGTGTGCCTGAGCTTGTTTTTTATGTATCTAACAATATGATTTTGATATATTAAATAATACTTAGGCTATGAATGTTTTTAAAATAATGGCATGATTAGTGTTGAGTTTTTAAGTTAAAATAAAGAATCTTTACCACAGAAAATCATGTCTTTATGGACCCTAGAGTGCATTGTCAACCTCATAAGTGTCCATTTTTATTAGTGCTGATTGTAGTAATTGTGGAAGTAGTAACCACATTTAATTCATATTTAGTTTTCTCATTTGTTGTATTTTTTTTTTTTTTTTTTGAGTTGGAGTCTCACTCTGTCGCCCAGACTGGAGTGCAGTGGCCGCTCCCGGCCACCGCAGCCTCGACCTGCTGGGCTCCGGCGATCCTTCCGCCTCAGCCTTCCAAGTAGCCGGAATTACAGGCATGCGCTACCACGCCCGGCTGAATTTTTGACTTATTGTAGAGATGAGGTCTCGCTGCCCAGGCGGGTCTCGAACCCGCGGGCTCAGGCGATCCACTCACCTCAGCCTCCCAAAGGCGCGGGATTACAGGCTGAGCCACGGAGCCCGGTCTCATTTGTTGTATTTTTATGGGTGATAATATTATCTGAAGCCTTACCCACCCCAGGCACTGTGCTTTATTTCTATTCCTAATATAATCATCACAAAAATACTATGAGAACGGTATTATCAATTAAGTATACTTGTAGCATAAACAGTGTGGGCTCTGTTGTCTTGCTCTAGTCTCAGAGTTAGACAAGCACAGACAGGTTCTTGAGTCTTCTTAGGGAGAGTTTTCTTAGCATTTCTACTTTGAAGATAAGTCCAACTTTGCCTTGTATTTGTGATCAATCTTGAATGGATGAGTTTCTCTACCTTTCCCAGGATTAAGAGACCTATGCTTGCAAGCAATGCATAAACCTGAGCCCAAGATGATTTGTCACTACTCCCTCAGGGGCCGAGAGAATATTCTTTCACCCTTCCTCAGCTTTAATGGGTCTTTGACTGAGTTCTGGGACAAAAGGTTTTCCTATCTGTCCTCTATTTTGACCCCTGAAACAATGGAGTTTTCCCTTGCTCCAAAAGGAGAGTTTGTTTCCCATCATCTAGTAACTTAAAAAGTTTACTTCATATGAGAGTCTGAAGAAGTAGTACAAGCAGCAGCCATTCATGCCTTCATTCATTGCCTTGTAACCTCAGCTCTTTGATGGACTTTTAAAAGTTATAATTTCATAAATTATTCAGCGTTTTCTCACTGGTGGTCAGGAACTATAGTCTCCCTTAACTTTTTACATCACAAGAAAAAAATGTGAGAGCTAACCAAACTTTTGAAAAAATTGGGTATCAGACTCTTTGTCACCTTATACCTTTATAGACAGTAAAACATTTAGGAAAATAACTATGTATAAAAATAATGATATCCAAGGTTAAACATTCTGTCAATATGTGACACAGAATAGAGTCAGTTGAGGCAGTTAATAACTGCTTTTGACCTAATGCTAAGTAAAAAGCAGTTATGCAAACTGAAACAGAAAGAGAGAGGAGAAAACAGAGTAAATAAAAGCAGAACATCCAAAAGCTACGGAACAACATGAAATGGTATAACATATGAAATTGTGGTCTCAGAGATAAAAGAGCAGTTGTGGAAGAAATATGTTAATAGATACAATCAAGAATTTTACAAAATCAATGGAAGTCAAAAATCAAACACAAAAACAGTGCTAATCAAGAACCTCAGTTAACACTATATAGCAGGAAAAAAATAAAAACAAAGAAAAGAATTAAAAACTCACAAACATCTAGAGGAAACACTGAAAAACAGCTGAAAGTGAGGGACAAAGAAAAATCTTAAAGCCTGTTAGAATGAGGAAGTTGGAGGCAGTGATATATAGCATACAAAGATAAGGATTACATAGATTACATACCATAATTATGAGAAATTCTTGCAAAACAGAACAATATAATAATATATTGAATATGATAAAAATGCTAAAAGAAATCATATTTGTCCCAGAGTTCTGTTATCTGGTGGAAATGTTTTTCAAAAATGAAAACATATTCAGACAAAAACTGAAAGACTTCAATAACAGAAGACCTGCTCTAAAAGTTAAAAAGAAGTCTCAGCACAAAGAATATATCATATGTAAATAGGAATTTACACAAATAAAGAGCATTAGAATAATAAAAATAAAGATCACTATAAAATACATCACATTAAATGATTACTTTTAAAAACACAAATAATAATTAAACTATCTGAGCTTTCATCTTGACAAACTAGAAAAACAAATTTTGATGTAAAAACTTAGACTTTAATTAAACTTTTGAAAAAAGTGAAGGAAATAAACAAATGAGGAAAATCAATGAAATAGAAATCAGATGAACAATAAAAAAATCAATGAAATTAAAGTTATTTTTTAAAAAAAGTAAAAATGATATACTTTTAGCCAAACAAATCAAAAATAAGAGAAAGAAGATGAAAAAAGCACAAATATTATAAATATTTGAAAAAGAGAGGCTACCTTACAGATCCTACAGACCAAAAAAAGATAAGAAAGAATAACATAATAAACAACTTTATGTCAATACATTTAATCATTTGTATGAAATAAACACAAAAGGTCTAGCAAAGAAAAATATAATTAATTTTTTATGGTTATAGTTCTGCATCCTTTTTCTGAGCTGCATTCTTTTTCTGATCTATATACTTGCACCAACATATAATATTAACAATCTATTAGAAATGTTAATCACTTTTTCATACACCAATTGGCCACTCATATGTCTTCTTGGTTAAATGCCTATTCAAGTCATTAGCCCCGTGAAAATATAGACAAAGGGTTATTTGTCTTTTTGCATTGAATTGTAGGAGTTCCTTATATATTTTGAATACCTATCCATTACCATATACATGGTTTGCAAATATTTTCTTCCTTTTAGTAGGCTGGTTTTTTACTGTTACCCTTATGATTCTATTTATACTATCATTTTATCCTGTGTGTGTATGTGAGCGTGAGACAGAGAGAGACAGAGAGACTTATGAGGCATTTTATAACAATATTGGAAATAATAGAGTGTAAATGAACCTAAGGAAACATATATACTAATATGATCAATCCGATTTGTATGTCAAATTGAAATAATATTATTTTAAAGTTGCAAGCTTCATTATATTTGCTTACATGACAGGGAGTATATCAAATAAAACATGCAGGAAGCACGATTTATATGAAATAATGAGGCTTATAAAAGATGTACCAGCCGGGCTCGGTGGCTCAGCCTGTAACCCCACGCCTTTGGGAGGCTGAGGTGAGTGGATCGCCTGAACCCGCGGGTTCGAGACCTGCCTGGGCAGCGAGACCTCATCTCTACAATAAATCAAAAAATCACCCGGGCGTGGTAGCACATGCCTGAAATTTCCCGGGTACTTGGAAGGCTGAGGCGGAGGGATCACTGGAGCCCAGCAGGTGGCTGGGAGCGGCCACTGCACTCCAGTCTGGGCGACAGAGTGAGACCCCAACTCAAAAAAAAAAAAAGATGTACGTTTTGCTTTTTTTTTTTTAACTTTTCCCCAAGAACATGTTTTTATAGTCATTATTTTTTTACTGTGTTTCAAGTGTGATGATAAGGATGATTATCAGTCAGATATATTTAGTTTTTAAATTGTTAAATAAATATTTTTTTAATGTTAGTTTTTCCATTATGAGCATTACATAAGGTGGGATTTTTAGATAGGTTAGTTTATCTTTTGGAAAGACAAGTTTATATGTATAGACAGAGGTCAGTCAATCCAGTAGGGGTGTTAATGAGATCCCGGTAGCATAGTCTTCTTGATTTATTTCACATCTTCCATTGTTTTTAATATCTGTCCTATATTTACATTGTCAGTTTTCACTACACTCATTATTTCTACAATTTCAAATCTTGTTTCCAGGCCAGAATATTTTATAAAGCTATTTATATAAAATTACCTGGGTCAAACACACAAACATAAAATTAATGCAGGATAGATGATATGCTAACACATGCCAAGTTTATGACAAAAAATCTCAGGCATATCTTGATACATTTTCATTATGCACACACTCTTGCCAATATTTTTCTTTCTTTTTAATTGTCTTGAATTATATATACCTCACTGATTTTATATATACTCAATATAAATTATAAAAAATCATATGAGCAAGCATATTCATTAAATTTTTAAATATTTGCATATTGCCAATGTTGACCCCCCTCCACTCTTATCTTCCAATTAATCTCTTATCTTCCAATTAATCTCCTTTTATACCACAAAAATTGTTTTCAAATTCATTCCCTCAACTCCAATCTCTCTCCTTTTCCCCCCATCCTATATACATTTTCCATAAACGTTCTCAATTTATTAGCAATTTAAAAATAATAGTAACAGTAAAATTAATAATAATAATAACAGAATGACTTGCACATTTGTTATTTGTTTAATAACCTTTTAAGTATTTATTTAATAAATGGGTATTTCCTAAATGTATGGCAAGTACCATTAGACTTCTACATAAAATTTTCCATGTGATTCTCATAATCATCTAATGAAATAAATATTTTCATTAATCTGAGTTTATATATGATAAACATAAAGCATAATAAGGTGAGATAGCTTGACTAAGATCACAGCTAAACAAGAGTGGATAAAATATTTGGATCAAAGATGCGCAAATCCAGGCTCATAAGCCAAACTGATATACCACTTTATATGTTACTCTTTATAATCATCCTATTATCTCAATATCTACTGAACGAGATCTGGAACTTTTAGCTTGATTCTTAGTCTCTTTATTACCTTATTCTGATGTACTTCTCCAATCTCATGTCACACTCTTAGTCAAGCAGATTTGTTCTTTTCCAACTCTGACTTGGCTTCAAATATTGAATTTTTCTCTTCACCTTCAAAAATCCACATGAAACCTTTAACATTTCAAGAAGTCTTCTCTGAATGCTCTATGTAGACAGGGTCCCTTAATATTTAGTATCTCTGTAATATTTTTCTTTCCTATTTGTAGCATATAATGCAATATATTACTATTGAGGTATCTGAACTTCAGAAATGATGTTTTATTTGTTTTCTTAATCACTAACTTTTTTTATGTTGATGACTGAATCATTATACAGCTTGCACCAGGCATTTCCTGTAGCTGTGCCTCGCTTGTAGTGGTGTTCCTTCAATATCCAACTATAGATCATTTTTGTCAGGTTTAAAAAGCAGTTGTGCCAGATATTAGAGAATGTTTTTGTATTCATCTTTATACAATGAAACAAATAGTAGTAGCTAACTTATCAGGCAAATGCATAGATTGAAAGAAGAAAAACGTGGAAAACATTTAGAAGAATATCTGTCACATATTAAGAACTAACAAATATTAGTTTCAATTATTACAAATGAATAAAAATATTAAGTATAGCAATTACTATCAGTTAAAATGTTCTCTACCAATTTGTGAATTTTCTTTTTTCTCACCATAGATTTACCTTATGTCATCGTAATGTGAATGAAAATTTAAAACCTTTGGGTGTAATCAGTTTTATGAGTTAGTTGCTATGGAGATAATCTTTCTTTATCATTCACATAGCTTAATCTTCTTGCATATAGCAAATCAAAGAGGTTTACTAAGCTAAATTAAGGTTTAGCAATTGTGCATTCTCATTTGCAATATTTCCATATCTTAAAATTCTTCACAAATATTTAAGCTAATTTGTCCCAGTGTCAGGTGTGACAGTAAACACCAATAGGAGCAGTTTTCTACTTAACATTCTAAAGTGGCATTTTTATTTTTAATTTTTCTGTTTTCTGGTTGCCTGCTATCCCTGTAGCAGCCAAAAAGGAACCCTCCAATCCTCTTGAATATGATTTTCATTATTCTGAGTCTAGTTTGGCAAACTTACATTTTCATATCTGCTTCCTCCAGATCTCACTCTCCAGACGTCTGACCCAGCTTGATAGCTTCATTCTGAAATCTCCCTATATTTTGTGGTTGGTGTTCCTGACCCAAAATTTTACTCTAGTTTTGTTCACCCCAGTAGCATTTATTCAGCAAAAAGAACATAAATGCTTTTCCAGTGTACATAATGACTTAGTCTTGATAAACTGAAAAAAATGACTATATATCTACAGTAAGTGTGTGTAAATGTGTCAAGTGTATTGTGTCTAAGCATTACATGTATGGATACAACCCCATGATGCAACACATTATATCTAATTTATTTTATACCTTTTACTATTAAAAATAAATTTCAAAAGCAATATGACATACAAAATGTATAAAATAATATTATTAATAATAATAAACATTAAAAATGTAAAATAATAGGTCATGTATATTGGATATAAAAAGCGAACTAATTAACAAAATTCTCTTGCATTGATTCCTGTGTTATGCATCTCTCGATTATTTAGCTAAAGACAAGTCCATGAAAAAACAGAACTGGACAACAATCTGTCTTGATTTGACAAGAGGCTGTAGTTTGACATGACTAAATAAATAAACAAATGTCTTATTCTGACCTACATCTATATCTTATCTTAAGGAATGTGCATTTTAAGTAAGAAGCTGCTGTGCTATCTAGAAGAGTTAATATAAATTGAGTTAAAGCATATTTTTATTTCCCTTGGACTAAATCGTCAATATCTGTGTGGGTATTAGCTAGGGTGCAAGAATAGGAGAATAATTTAAATAGTGCTTATCATACATGTAAATTTCCTACTACCATTCCATTGAATGAACACTCACTCCAGAATAATTACCTGTAGCCAATGTTTCCATAATTAGTCCAAAATGCAAGAGTAATACTTCTTTACTTACAGAAAGTTTAAGGATATAATACAGGATAACAGAAAAAATTAGAAGATTGTAAAAATGTATGAAATGAAAGATGGTAAACAATTTTCCCAAGACCTCTGAGTTAATTAATCTTCAAATTTTGTGTACTCATCAATAACAGCTGTGTTATTTCTGATTTTGCAAGCATTGTTTACACATTCAGCTTAAACTGCTGACTACAGAAATTTAACTCTATCAAGAGGTGATTCTGCTGTGTTGACATCATGCTTGCCATTCAGGTCAATATGTAGTGCATAGAGACCTCAGAGATCTAGATACAAAACAGGAATAATTAAATGAGTAGTCTTGAAAAATTTAGGATGAAGAGAGTTGACAATGTCATAGGGGCTACAGTGAGCTAGGAAGGGTACAGTTAGCTGGGGAATTCTAATCACAGGAAGCAGATGAAATAAGGCTTTTGAGGAAAGCTGAAAAGAAGAAAAGGAGATCTGTGGTGAGTTGCATTGAGGTCTCCCAACAGGTATGTCTGCATTCTAATTTCTGTAACCTTGTGAATGTTATCCTACTTAGGAAAATAGTCCTTGCAGATGTAATTAAGGTAAGGATCTTGATAAATGAAGAGATCATCCTTGTTTATCTAAATGAGTCCTAAATCCAATGACAAAGATCCTTATAAGAGAAAGGCAGAGAGAGATTGGAGATAAACAAAAAGGAAGGCAATGGGACCACAGAGGCAGAGCTCAGAGTGCAACAGTCACAATTAAACAATGGCAATGCAGCCAACAGAAACAGGAAAAGGCAAACCACATACTCTCCCCTAGGGCCCCCATGACAAATGTGGATTTTGGACTTCCAGCCATAATAACTGCGAGAGAATATACTTCTGTCTTAAGCCACCAAATTTGTGGAATCTGGTTCCAACCCTCAGAAAACAAACAGGCACTAGGGCAAGAAAAATACTTGGTAATCTTCCTGGGGTTCTTAACAAGCTATAACCACAGTTATAGAATATGTTTCCTACTAAAGAGAAAAATGTGTAAATGTTTATATATTTTAACACTATGTCAACTCAAAACATGATTACCTAATATTACACAATTTATTGAAATTTGATTAGTGAGCATTTGTGATTATCATAAGAAAAGACATTTACTTTAAGCAAAACAAGTAAGTTTTGTAAGCTGTTTCCCCTTCAACTCCTATTCCATCTACTTTCTTTATAGATCCTGATTGTTTCTTATTATTTTACTCTAACAAATTAATTATATCAAAACTACATAAGAAAATTAATAAAGCCGGGCTCGGTGGCTCAGCCTGTAATCCCGCGCCTTTGGGAGGCTGAGGTCAGTAGATTGCCTGAGCCCGCGGGTTCGAGACCCCCCTGGGCAGTGAGACCTCATCTCTACAATAAATCAAAAAAAAAAAAAAGCCGGGCGTGGTAGCGCGTGCCTGTAATTCCAGCTACTCGCAAGGCTGAGGCGGAAGGATCGCCGGAGCCCAGGAGGCCGAGGCTGCGGTGGCCAGGAGTGGCCACTGCACTCCAGTCTGGGCCACAGAGTGAGACTCCAACCCAAAAAAAAAAGAAAGAAAATTAATAAGAAGGAACGATATGTCCCAAAATGACAACAGTATTTATAATAATCAATACCTAATGAAAAATTTAAAACTAGGAATTATAGTACTTAAAATCATCATATTCCTATCAACTATTCTTAATACTGAATTTATGAAATGCTTTAATAATATTTTATATTGACCTGAATATTATATGAACTCACCTTAACAAAATATGTCTCCCCACTACTTCTCTGTTGTCTCCAAATTCCTGATCAAGCCTTGCCTCCTCACTAACATATTTCTAGTGACATACAGTCCACAGAAGTCTTCCTTCTTTGATTACATTATATTCATTATTTATATTTAACATATTTTGTTCTTATTAGCCAATTAGCTTATGTCCTGATTCAGCAATTAAAATTGGAAATACTTCTTAAAAAGCAGCATTTAAATTAGCTATATCTTTTTTTCAAACTCTAGTTCTCACTTCCATATGAAATTAGGACAAGTTAATTAATTTATCTGTGCCTCAGTTTTTCCACATGGTAAATGTGGAACATTATCAAATCCATTTTATAGTGTTTAAGTGTTCATTTAAATAGGATAATACCTGCAGTATTGAACATACTCAGTAAATAGTTTTTGATTTATTAATATACTAAAAAAACCCTCCCAAATAAACACTTAATTTTTTTTTTGAGTTGGAGTCTCACTCTGTCACCCAGACTGGAGTGCAGTGGCCGCACCCGGCCACTGCAACCTCGATCTGCTGGGCTCCGGCAATCCATCCGCCTCAGCCTTCCAAGTAGCTGGAACTACAGGCGCGCGCTACCACACCTGGCTAATTTTTTTTATTTATTGTAGAGATGGGGTCTCGCCAAGTTGCCCAGGCGGGTCTCGAACCGCGGGCTCAGGCAATCCACTCGCCTCAGCCTCGCAAAGCGCAGGATTACAGGCTGAGCCACCGAGCCCGGCTTAAACAGATTTTTAAAAATCCTTCTTTGATTAAATTAGGAATATTTTCATTCATATAACCACAGTTGGTAATAGAAGATTCAAATTTAATTATGAGTTACACCTAGACATTTTATCTGTCTACCATTGGTAGTATACTAAATCCACTTTAGCAGAGAAAAGACTAAGAGGGACTAATATAATGTAATACAAACCTTGAAAAACTTTCCATAGTTTGTACAGACTAAACTTGAATAAGTCCATTAACTGATTATAATTATAAACCGGGTGTGTTTTCCTCAATCAAATATCTTTTGAATTCATCACACTGTTAAATAAATATCAATCAATAATCATATATATATATATATATATATATATTGCATTGTCTTTTCAACTGGCTCATATGAGATATCTTTTCTGTAATGTGTTTTGACAGCGTGATGATTCTCAGAAATGCAGCAGCACTTCGAAACAAGTCAGAAAGGATATTGCCAAATATTCAGTGTTCATTGGAGATGTTACATTGGGCCCTGAAGATTAGTGTTTTACTCCCACAAAAACTCCTGTGAGGGCTCCCAGCCCTAATTATTATTATTAGCAAACATTTTGGTTAGAGAACAGTAGATAGAGAATTGATTCCAAATTTTGGAACACTGTACTGATAGTGGGGCACAGAAGGAAGAGAATATCAGCAAAGACAAGATAGAAAACTTTAAGAGGAGTTTTTTAACAAGGAGTAAGATATTATCTATCCTGTCATAAAAAATATGTTTGAGGCAAGCTATTTACTTGAGTGTCAAAGAGTTATGGTCACAGCATACTGATTAAAACTATTTAATACTTTCCTTCTGGCAATTCAGGTCCTAAGGAAAATGTTCTTAATGACCACCAAGGAAATGTGCAAAATCTAATCATCTGCATGAACTTTGAAGGAAATATGAGCATACAGCTCCATGGTGTTAGATAAAATACTAAAGAAAATGCACAATCAGCTTTATGCTGATGTTTTAAAGACAGTTTAAGCTATCTCCTATCATTAAAATGCATAACTAACTTGTTAAGAACTTCAAATCATGCTGCTAAAATACAATTATGGGAATCAAGCAAACAATGCCTTTTCAGGGATAAAGTTTAAATTATTGAAATTAACTTGAAGGAAGTGTAAAGCAAGTGACTACTTCCAAACAGCCAGACTAAAAAACTTTCATGGTACTATGCTCCAAAGTAATTTACACTTCAGATTTTAGTAATGTTTAACTTGGGCAGGGAAAAAAAAAGAGCAAGAGTACTACAGGAAAAAGCAACTGTATAAATAAATGGTTGGTGGTAAAGAAAATCAAAGATACCATAATTGCAGTAATATGGCAAACATTATTCTATGATATTGATTGGGATGCAATCAATTTTTAAAATGTTATTTAGATTAATTTTACAAGCAGTTTCTTCATTTGCCTATGCAGCCACTTAATCAACAAGTATTTCTTGAGTGTATGTTTTTTCCAGGACCTATATTGTTTTTTAAAAGATGTAACTCTTATACAGTAGTACCAAGAGCATATTTTATGATGTGTGCATGTGTGTTTGCATATCTGTCTGTGTGTTTCTATGTGTATAGACATAAAGATATAGATATAGATGTCTTGTATTTTATATACATGTTTGATACATTCAATTCTTTTTAAATAAGTTGCTTTCAGAAATACAATGTAAAATATCTATATTAAAAATTACAGTATATATTAAGACCAAATCATAGCCTAGAGTATTTGTGACATTTAAGGAATACCCCACATAGTTTTGTGCATTGTATTCATATGCTCTAGAGGGTTAGAGTGATAAGTTGTGAGTATGATCCAGAGATTCACATATTAAAGGTATTCAAGTATAAACTGACACAATCAAGCATACTGTCTCTGGCTCAGTAAGCAATGAAATAGTATTTGAGAAACCTAGAGTGAACCATGACAGTAATATACCAAAAACTAAGTCACTGGAAACTATACCTTTAAACTTCAAGGATGTGTCCATTTATTCTAAATTAAGTTACTAGATTTTAGATTCACTTTGCAACTCTCTCTGCAGTGATACGAAGATAAGGTCAACCATTGAGACCTTAAGTATCTTTGCATGTGAAAAAAGTAAATGTTATATTAGTAAAGCAAAAGTTATAGTTTTACAAAAATATTGTGCTAGATTTTTTCAATTGCCTGAGCTGCTGATTATGGCAAAAATATTCTCTCATGCCTACAAGAATTAAGTATACGTTTATAGTTGTGATGATACTAACTAAACATACATGTATACACACATACACACACAATTAGGAAAATAAATCAAATAGTTTAGCTATTTTTTCTTTTGCAAGTTGTTTTCTTTCCAATAATGAGAGAAATTTAAATTAATAAACTTTTACTCAGTTCTGCTTTGGATCATGACACCTCTCAGTAAAGTATATGTTGTTTTAACCTTTCCAGCCTTATAAATTAGAGATAGAAAAAAAAATATTTTATCTCCTAAATGAATATGACTGATGTGTTTTTTTAAATGACATCATGATACAATATCTCATTTTAAAAATTTACATGTGTGGTAGTAATTAAGTAAATCATTATGCAATATATGTAATATTTTAAAGAATACAATTTTAAGCTGGGCTAGGTGGCTCAGCCTGTAATCCTGTGCCTTGGTAGGCTGAGGTGAGTGGATTGCCTGAGCCTGTGGGTTCGAGGCCCGCCTGGGCAACTTGGTGAGACCTCATATCTACAATAAATCAACAAATTAGCCAGGTGTAGTAGCGTGCGTCTGTAGTTCCAGCTACTTGGAAGGCTGAGGTGGAAGGATCGCCAGAGCCCAGCAGGTCGAGACTCCAGTCTGGGTGATAGCGTGAGACTCCAACTCAAAAAATAAAAAAGAAAGAAAAAGAAAAGAATATAACTTTAAATACTGTGGTATTTAGGAAAGTGTATCAAATGATTTTTTCCTTTTTTTATGTTTATAATATAAGTAGATTTTGAGATATATGTGATTTTTCATTTGCCACTAGTAAAATAATTATTATTTTAAATATTTTAACAGATAAAATTATTGATAAGCATAACAACACAGTTTATGTGTGGTTAATCATATGACAACTTTAGTTAAAAATGCCATTACAATTTTAATAGCTGAAAGGTCTAAGAAAAGGTATAAACTTCCTGTGTGCCACAGTTTCACCCTGTATAGGTAATATAATCATCTACTTTGTTAAAATGCTGTGATTAAATAAGAAAATATTTGTATAACATTTAAAAAAATAAGTTTAATATAAAAAAGCATTTAATCTTAACTTAGTAGCATTTCAGTATGCTAAAAACAAATTATCCAGAAAAGATAAAAAATAGTGTCAATTTCCAATATCTACAAACACAATATACAATTGGAATAAATTAACCAAAGAAGTTCAAGATCTGTACATTTAAAACTACAGAACATTAATGAAAGAAGTTAAAGAAGACAAAAGTAAATAGAGAGACATAATGTATTCATGGTTTAAAGAATTAAAATTATTAAAATGGTTATATACCCAAAGTGATCTACAGATTCAATGTAATACTTATCAAAATTCCAATTGCATTTTTCACAGAAATAGAAAAAAGTCCTAAAATTCGTATGGAATCACAAAAGTCCCCAAGGAGCCAGACCAATCTTATACAAAAGAATCATTTAGAGACATCACATCACCTGATTTCAAAATATGCTAAAAAGCTGAAGTAAACAAAATAGCATGGTGCTGCCATTAAAAAGAAAGGCACGTGGGACAATGGAGTGGAATAGAAAGCCCAGAAATATGCACATTTACTGCCAATTGATTTTTAACAAAGAGGTAAAGAAAATGTACTGAAGAAATGACAGTATCTTCAATAAATAATGTTGGAAAAACTAGATAGCTGCATGAAGAAGAATAAAATTATATACTTATCTCTTACCATATACAAAAATCAACTCAAATGGATTAAAGACTTAAATGTAAGACCTGAAATCATAAGCCACCTGGAAGAAAACATACTGAAAAAATTCTGTGACATTGGACCAAAAAAGTACAGGCAACAAAAGCAAAAAAAGAGGAAGAAAAAAAGAAAAATTAAATTAAATTAAAGTAAAAAGCTTGTACATAGCAAAGGAAACAACCAACAAAGTGAAGTGGCAACTTATAGAATAGAAAAAATAATATTTACAAATAATATACTTGATTATGGGTTATTATCCAAAATATATTAGGAACTCAAGTCAATAAAGATAAAAACTGATTTTAAAATGGACAAAGGACCTGAATAGATATTTAGCAAAAGAAAAAGTACAAATGGCCAATGGGTATATTAAAAAATGCTTATCATCACTAATCATCAGAGATATGCAAATCTCAAACCACAATGAAATATCACCTCACACTTGTTAAAATAGCTATTGTCATAAATATAAAAAACAAAAGATATTGGTGAGGATATGGAGAAAAGGAATCATTGTACACTGTGGGTGGGAATGTAAATTTCTATGACCATTATGAAAAATAGGATGGAAGTTCATCAAAAATTCAAAAATAAAACTACCATATGATCGAGCAATACCACTTCTGGTTATACCTCCAAGGGAATAAGATCACTATGTTGAAAAGATATCTTCACTCTCATGTTCATTGCATCTTTAATCCCAATACACGAGGTATAGAATCAATGTAAGTATCCATCAATGGGTAAATGAAAAAGGAAATGTGGCATGTATATCCAATAGAATGTTATTTAGACTTAAAAAGAAGAACGTCTTGGTATTTGTGACAACATGGATGACATTATATCCTAGAGGATGTTATTCTAAGTGAAATAAGGCAAAGAAAGAAAGACACATATTATACAATATCACTTATATGTGAAAACTAAAAAACTCAAATGTATAGATAAAGAAAGCAGAATGGTGGTCATCAGAGGCTAAAAGGGTAAGAATGGGGTGATGACTAGTCAAGTGGTACAAACTATTGTTTATAAGTTTTGGAAATATGATATATATCATGCTGACTACATTCAGTAGTAATGTCTGTTGTACTTGAAATATGCAAAGAAAGTAGACTTTAAGTGTTTGTCATCATACAAACATAACAACGTGAAGTTATAGATATGTTAATTAGCTTTACTGTGGCAATCATTTCACAATATATAAATATAGCAAACCATCATATTGTACACCTTAAATACACACAACTTTAATTTGGCCATCTTACCTCAATAAATCTGGACAAATTAAATAAAAAGTCATTATCAAAAATAAAGGCAAAATTATAGAAGGAAACTTCAACTAACTTAGTAATTGGCAGAGTAAGTATACATAAACTCAGTAAGGATTTAAAAAGTTTGTTAAGGGAGGGAGATGGTGGCAAAGTCAGTCAGACAATGTGAAACCCAGTATGAATGAAGGAGTGTATGGAAAACGTTGTGTACATGTCTGTAAGTGGGCATATGAGTGGTTGATTGAGTGGGGACTCAGAAGTAAGTGGCCAGAGATCTCCTGGTGAAGTGACTGATGTTGAAATTGCCCTGCTTGAATCCTGGAACTTACCAGAGCAGAGAAGCCAAGCATATATTTTTTTTTTTAATTGGCAAAGCCCATCCCAGGAAGACGCTGCTGGAATTGAATGTCAGCTCCAGAATTTGCCTCACCACTGCAGTGCCTGACCAGACACTGGCAGCAAGGGTTGTGCAGGGAGCACAGCGAGAGAACCCAGAGGCAGAACCCTACTAGAGAAGACAAAAGAAGCACCCTGCAACCATCTTGCAAACTGGGCAGAGAAGTGCTCAGCTTCCTCACCACAGAGGGACAGACCTGATCTCTGTGACTCAGGGACTAACTACTCAGGGGTTGATCATGACCTAGGGGGAATATCACAAAAAAATAAACTCCAGAGGACAGGACAAGTGCTGAGTCTCAGGTGCCCTGCCCCCTACCATGATTCAGAAGTGGAAAAAAGGGTATGACCAGAAAAAGAGAAGGATGACCCCGGAAGAAATCATCAGTGAGTCTGGGGCTGACCCAACCCCCTCCTCCCCAGCAATTCTCTGAATGTCAGACCCACATGACTGGGGCACAAATGAGAGGAAGAACCCAGGCAGAGCCTGGACATCAGCCATCATAGGAGAACTTTACTCCAGGATAAGTAAAGTAAAACATAGAAAGAAAATGCAGAAAGAAATAAAAAGCTACCAATAGATGTACAATTACATTAAGAAGCTGAAATTATACCTGATTGATACCCCAGAAGTAGAAATGGAAATGGAGAACACTTTGGAGCAAGTATTCCAGAGACTATCCAAGAAATATTTCCCCATCTCATCAGAGATGTGACTATTCAAGCACAAGAGATACAAAGAACCTCCATAAAATATCAAATGAGAAGACTAACCCCTAGAAACATAGTTATTTGCCTACACAAAGTAGGTACAAAAGAAAAAAATACTACAGGTAGCAAAAGAAAAGGGTCAGACTACCTCCTGGGGAAAACTAATCAGAATAGCAGCAGACCTTTTGGCAGAAACACTACAAACCAGAAGGAACTGGAGTTCGATAATTAAAATCCTCAAAGATAAACAATTTCAACCAAGAATTTCCTACCCAGTGAAGCTGCATTTAATCAGCATTGAAGAATTAAAATCCTTCTTATACATCCAATATCTAAAAGTATGCAGCTTCCTAGCCAGGCTCAGTGGCTCATCCTGTAATCCTGTGCCTTGGGAGGCTGAGGTGAGTGGATTACCTGAGCCCGCGGGTTCAAGACCCGCCTGGGCAACTTGGTGAGACCTCATCTCTACAATAAATCAAAAAGTTAGCCGGACGTGGTAGCGCGCACCTGTAGTTCCAGCTACTTGGAAGGCTGAGGCGGAAGGATCGCCGGAGCCCAGCAGGTCGAGGCTGCAGTGGCCGGGAGCGACCTCTGCACTCCAGTCTGGGTGACAGAGTGAGACTCTAACTCAAAAATAAGTAAATAAATAAATAAAAGTATACAGCTTCCAGACCAGCTCTACATGAGATGCTTTAAAAGGTATTAAGCACAAAAGAAAGAAAGAAAGAAAAAAAGAATGACCACACACTTCCCAAGAGAACAGGAGTATGTAGTAGAATCAACAGGGAATACTTCACGACTGCAAGCTTGAAAACACACACATATATCAACTCAAAAGTTAATAGAAAATGAACAAAGAAAAAGTTCTACAAGAACCTCATGATGGGGATAAACAATCACATTTCAATAACCAACCTGAATATGAGTGGACTAAATGCACCACTGAAGAGACACAGAATGTCAAACTGGGTAAAAAGCCATGACCCAATCATTTGCTACATCCAGGAAACTCATCTCACCACAAGAAATGCACACAGATTCAAAGTTGAGGATGGAAAATGAATTTCCAGGTGAAGGATCACAAAAGAAGACAGGAGTCACAATCTTAATATTAGATCCTAACCCTAACGACTCCTAAACTATCAAAAATTAATAAAAGATATGGAAGGACACTACATAATGATAAAAGGTTCAATCCATCAATAAGAAATATTCATCCTAAACATATATGCACCCAACACAGGTGCACCAGCATTTATAAAGCAACTACTAAGTTAACTAAAAACAAAAATGACTCTTATGCTATTATAATTGGGGACTTATATACCCCAATAAGTATATAAGATCATCAAGGCAAAAAAATCAACAGAGCTCTGGAACCTCAACTTGACACTTTACCAAATGGACTTAATAGATACCTACAGAACATTCCACCCAACAATCACAGAACATACATTCTACTCATCACCAAATGTAGCATACTCCAAGATTGATCACATCCTCATCCATAAATCAAGCATAAAGAAATTTTATAAGTACAAAATACTGCCACATATCTTCTCAGACAACAGTGGAATAAAAATAAATATCAACACCAACAAAATTTCCCCAAATCCACAAAGACATGGGCACAAAATATCATGATGCTGAACAACTACTGGGTCAACACAGAAATCAAAACAGAATTAAAAGATTCCTAGAAACAAATGAAAATGAAGAAACATCTTACCAAAACCCCTAGGATGCCATGAAACTGCCTCTAAGAGATATTTATATCTCTATAACACACATCAAGAAAATGGAAAGATAACACAACTTGACAGCCTAACAAATCACCTAAGGATGGTGTAAAGTCAAGAACACCAAAATCCTAAATTCAGCAGAAGAACCCAGATCACTGAAGTAAAAGCTCAAATACAGGACATAGAAGACAAAAATATAATAGAAAAAAATCAACAAACAAAAAGCTGGTTCTTTGAAAGAATAAATGAGTTTAAAGAACCCTTAGCCAGAATGACCAAGAAAAAGAAAAAGTCCAAATAGACACAATCAGAAATGCAAAAGATCAAATCATAACTGACCCAGAAGAAATACAAAAGATCATCAGAGATTACTATGCACACCTGTATGAAAACAAACTTGACAACATAAATAAAATGGAGAACTTTCTGACATCAAACAACCTCCCAAGGTTGAAACAAGACAACACCGACACACTAAACAAACCACTAACAACCTAGGAAATTGACTCCATCATAAGAAAACTACAGACAAAAAAAAAAAAAAGATAGATTTCCATTGGAATTCTACAAAACATATACAGAGGAGTTGATATCAATTCTATTGAAAGTATCCCAGGTAATTGAAAAGGCAGAATTCTCCCAAAGTTATTTTTCAAAGCTAACATCATACTGATACACAAACCAGGTAAAGATTTTTTTTTAAAGACAACTATAAAACAATATCCTAATTAACATAGGAACATAGATGCAAAAGTTCTCAACAAGATTCTAGCAAATCAGATCAAATAACACATCTCAAAAGTCATCTGCCATGACCAAGTAGGCTTAAACTCCAGGATGTAGGGATGGCAATGCCATAAATGTAAGTAAATACATCAACAGATGTAAAAAAAAGAACCACATGATTATTTCATTAGATGCAGAAAAAGCTTTTGATGAAATCTAGTATCCCCTCTTGATAAAAAACCTTGAACGCATAGGCACAGAAGGAACATACCTCAAAATAGTAAGCGCCATCTATGATAACTCCACAGTCAGCATATTGTTAAATGGACAGAAATGAGAAGCATTTCCCCTGAAAACCAGAACAAGACAAGGCTGCCCACTCTCACCCTCCTGTTCAACATTGTTTTGAAAGTCCTAGCTGAAGCAACCTGACAAGGGATAGAAATCAGTGGTATCCAAATAGAAAAAGTGGAAGTTAAGTTATCCATCTTTGCTGAGGATATGATCCTATACCTTGAAAATCCAAGAGAATCTGCCAAAAACTTCCTTGCATTCATAAAGGACTTTGGAAAAGCCTCAGGGTACAAAATAAATGTGCAAAAGACAGTTACATTCTTATACACTAACACCAAACAGGCAGATAACCAAATAAAAAGCATAATCCCATTCATAACAGTCACAAAAAAACTGAAATATCTTGGCATCTTCCTAACCAGAGAAGTGAAAGATTTTTACAATGGAAACTACAAAACACTGCTCAAAGAAATGCAAGGAGACACAAACCAATGGCAAAATATTCCATGTTCATGGATAGGAAGGATCAATATTGTCAAGATGTCCATCCTACCAAAGGCACTCTACAGATTCAGCACAATACCTATTAAATAAACAACATCATTCTTCTCTGACCTGGAAATGACAATACAGGAATTCATATGGAAACATAAATGACCATGAATCGCCAAAACAATCCTTAGCAAAAGAAACAAAGCAGGAGGTATCACACTTCCAGACTTTAAACTTTACTATAAGTCTACAATAATCAAAACTTGGTATTGGTACAAGAACAGGCATATGAATCAGTGGAACAGGATGAGATTCCTGAAGCCAAACCTCAATTTCTCAACCAATTCATCTTCAACAAAGCCTCCACCAACAACCACCAGGGAGAGAAGAACCTATTCAGTAAATGATGCGGGAAAACTGGCTGACCACAAGCGTAAGATTGAAACAGGACCCCTATTTATCATCATATACAAAAGTTAAATCTAAATGGTTAAATCTAAATGGTTAAATAAAAAGTTAAATCTAAATCTAAACATAAAACCTCAAAACCTATAAGAATCTTAGACAATAAAGGAGACATCATTACAGAAATTGGAGTAGGCAACGAATTCCTGATCAAAACTCAAGGTATCCATGCCATAAAATATATGATAAACAAGTGGAACCTCATCAAACTGAAAAGTTTCTGCAAGGCAAAAGAAAGTATCAAGAGATTGGGGAGATAGTACACAGAATGGAATAAAATATTTGCCAACTGTGTATCTGACAGAAGCCTAACATCTAGGATCTACAAGGAACTCAAAGGTGCCAAAAGGAAAACAAAACCAAAAACAAACAAAAAAACACCCAGCCCTATTAAAAAGTGGGCAAAAGACATGAGTAGACACTTCTCAAAAAAAGATATACAGGCAGCCAACAGACACATGAAAAAGTACCCAACCTCACTAATCATCAGATAAATGCAAATTAAAGCCACATTGAGATACCACCTAACCCCAGTAAGAATGGCCAACATTAATAACACAAAAAACAACAGATGCCAGCCAGGATGTAGAGAATAATGCTTCTACACTGCTGGGGGGAATGTAAACTAGTTCAACCTCTATGGAAAACTGGCAATTTCTAAAAGAGCTGTAAGTTGACCTTTCATAGGACCCAGCAATCTCCATACTGGAAATATTTCTGGAGGAACTTAAACCATTTTTTAAAAATGATACCTGCACACACATGTTTAATGCAACACTATTCACAATAGTAAAATCACGGAGCCAGTCATGCTGCCTATCAAAACTGGACTGGATAAAAATATGTGGTACATACACACGAGGGAACATTATGCAGCCTTAAAAAGGACAAACAAAACATATGAACTTTGCAGCAACTTGGGTGGATTTAGAGTCTATAAGACTCAGTATTCTATCACTTATGATCTCACTCATAAGCGAACCCTGAACATTTACCATCATACTATAAGAAAGGGATTGGCATTAGTGGGATACTGCCAAGGTGGGGTGGGGACACAACTTCAACAAGGGTACCTGATCTCAAATCAGGCAAAGTGAGGTCCGAAGGGAGGCCCAAACTTTACCTCTATGATCTTCACTTGTATACCTAGTCCTGAATTGAACCCCATATCTTTAAAATAAAATATAAAACAATTTAAAAAATAAAAAGTTTGAACAACACTATATTTCATCCTGGACACTACTAATAATTTTAGAGTGCAATAACTATCAACAGAACAAACATTTCCTTTTAAATTAATATGGAATATTTACCAAAACAGACCATACTCTGAGTAATAAGATTCTGAGGATCCTAAAAATAAAAGGAAAATTACTTAACCTGAAAAAGATTTCTATGAAAAACATGTAGCTAACATTCGGGTAAAGACTAAATGCTATCCTGATAAGCGCAGAAGCAAGTCAAGAATTTCCACTGTAATCAATTCTATTGAACATTGTCCTAGAAATATGGGCTAGATCAATAAGTTAGAAAACATAAATATAAGCCATTCAAAATTAAAGAAATAAAACTGTCTTTATTGTTACATTACCTGATTGTTTAAGAAAAAATCCATGGGATCTACAAAAAACTCCCACAAGAATGAAAAGGTATTTTGCAAATTTTCAGGATAAAAAGATAAAATAGTAAAATAGGTCAGTGAAACAGAATGGAAAGTCCAGAAATTGACACAAATATATACAGTCAATTGGTTTTGGATAAAGGTGCAAAGGTAACTCAGTGAAGAGACATTGTCTTTTCAACAAAGAGTGTTGGATAACCCCATATGAAAATTAAATTGATCCATATCTCACACCATATACAAAAAACACTCTAAATTGTTCACAGAGCTAAACAAGAAACTTAAGCCTATAAAATTTCTAGAAGAAAACATAGATGAAAATCTTTGTGATTTTAGGATAGGCAATAATTTCATAGATGCAACACCAAGAGCAAACACAAGAAAAAAATTGAATGAATTTCATAACAATTTATTCTGCTCTTCAGAAAATAGTGTTAAGATGAGCCACAAACTGGGAAGAAGATAACTGCAAATCACATATTTTCTTAATAGTATTGTTTCCAGAATAAGAAAAGAATGCTGAAAACTCAATAATAAGAAAAGAAACAATCCAATTTTACGACAAGAAAATCTTTTAAGAGATATTTTAGCAATGAAGAAATATGAATGAGAAACATAAGAAAATGTTCAACATTATGAGGCATTAAGGAGATACAAATTCAAACTACAATATGATACCTGTATGCACTTCTACTAAGTTTAAATCGAAAATACTGACTGTGCAAGTATTGATGAAGATGTAGAGCAACTGGAACTCTCATATATTGCCAGTGGAAATGTAAACTGGTACAACTGATATGAAAAATAAGTTGGCACTTTCTTAAACTATTAAACATATGCCTACCAAATGAACTGGTCATTCTACCCCTACATCTTTAGCCCAAATTGGAAAAGTACATATTTTCATAAAGACTTGAATGTGAATATTCATAGCAGCTCTGCTTGTAACAGCCAAGACTGGAAACAACACAAATATCCATCAATATATGAGTGGATAAACAAATCATGGTATAGCCAAGCAACGGAATACAATTCATTAATAACAAGCAATGAACTATTAATACACACAGAAAGATAGGTGAATCCCAGAATAATTATGCTAAGAGAAGAAAGACCAGAAACTGAGTATATATTGTATAATTCCATTTATATAGGTCTGTATAAATGCAAATTGAATAGTAACGTTTGCTTGAGAATGGAGTTGTAGTCACATAGTGTGGAAAGGAAGAATTACAAAGAAGAAAAAAGGAATTTAGGAGGAATGATCATTACTTTGATTGTTTATGATTTTTACACATCAAGATGTATCAAAATGTGCAACTTAAATATATGTAATTTATTGTATGTCAATTGCATCACAATAAATATGTTAAAATGAATGTGTAAATTATTTTGCCTGTCCCCGTTGCTCATTTATATTTATCATTAAAATATTGCCAATTAGTTAGTGTTTATAAAAACAATAATTTTAAAACTATCTTTATACCAGGCAGCATGGTGTGGAAGAAAACAAAATGAGGGAAAAAATAACTAGTAGATTTGGGTTCTAGCTTTGATTTTGTAATGAATTCCAATTACCAATAGCCTCGTCACACAAAGCTTGCAACTGCTTAACCGTAAAATGAAAGGGTTGTATAAAATCACTGGTTCTCAACCTTGTTTGTTGCTATGGAACATTTCCTAGTATTTGTATCTGAGGCTGCATGATTGAAAGAACTGAAGGATGGCCGATAGAACGTTCTGCAGGTCAACAATAATCATGGCATGATCTTTACCTTATACAAAAACCTCTGTGTATTCTTTAGATGACTGACCCTTAACTTGCAATTTCCTTGGTTTATCTACTGTGACATTTGCCCTTATATCATATTCATATATAAAAAGGTAAAGTTCTCTTATGTTCTAGAAAATATGAGAATTTTCATGGAACTGGCTTAAACTTACTATTATATTTACTACTTGCTGTCAGAATTTGTACCCAGCAATACAGCATACTACACAATCCACTAAAGTTCCTCCAATAATACTGTATAAAGAAGATATTAACAAAATTAAAGTATGTGTTGCTAAATTGGACAGCATTCCTGTGAAGTATTGAGGCCACTGTATTAAATAATCTTTTGGGCCTGTCTGAAACATTTTGAAAGTTTTGAAAAATCTGTAAAATGGAAAAAATCACATCAAACATTCTGGCTGTGTTAAAGAGATAATGTCCAAATACTATGACTCATAGCTGACCTATAATAACTGTATATTCTACTCACTTATGAGCCACTAGTAGTTGAATGTCCTTGGACATTACTCAGAATATAGATGTAATTCTGAAAGATTTCAGTCAGTTCTTGCCAGAGTTCCATTTACTGTTTCTATTGCATTTCAGTCTGGGGAAATATTTTATTTCTTGGTTAGCTTGTGGCAAATGTTTCTAAGAATTCCAGTCAATTGTTTATGCTTAGAAATATTTTGATAAAGCACAATTTCCACTAAACAGGGATAAGGACTTCCTTTTACGTTACTGAAATAAAATTATGTCTTTATTAAAAAACAAATAAAAATTGCATCTTTTTAATGGACAAAATTGATATATTTTTAAATCAAAAATTTGATTTGAGGGCCAAACTTAAGTTATTTTTCTATAGAGACTTACATGAAACAAATTTTTTTAAGTTTGCCTCTTTCTGCCAGTCTTAGGCGTTTTAAGTTCTTTTAGAAGTTTTATATGGATTTTTTTTAACTTGATAAAGACAGAATTTTCGTTTTCTGGAGAAATCTATCAAATTCAGAGTTCCACATCCAATTATAGCTTAGGATTCCTAGTAGGGAGATTTTCAAAATTCTCATGAGAATATATCTTCCTCTAGTTTCCTATCTGGATTAAAAAATTGACACTTGTTTTTATAAAAGCCTTCTAAGCAAAGGGTTAATATACCTATGACACATCTGTGCTTTCAGTAAAGTTTGTAATATAAACAGGATATTTCGTGGATGTATAATGACATATTATACACTGGAAGAAAATCAGTGCCTCCCTAATTTATTAATATAATTAAATTTTGCAGGTTTTATATTATTCAAATAGTTTGTACTTTCACTATTGTTAATACATTCTGAAGGCAAGTAACTTTTCTTTGTGCTTAACCTCAGATTTGTTTTAGTAGATTCAAATATCCCTAATAAACTCTCAATTTATCTCTAAGGAAAAAAAATATGGACCTTGAAGCTAAATGAGTTAGGATTATTCTCCAAATACATAAATATATTTGTTAATATAAAGCTATATTTGTGTTGTGGATTTTGGTTTTTGTTTCATTTGGGGCGGTTTTATTATTTGTTTTTGCCTTTTTCCTATCGCTCTTCTTCTTAGCCAATATAAATTATGGTCAGCCTTTCATAATCTCAAATTTCACATCTATGGATTCAACCAACCAGGGGTCAAAGATATCTGAAATCAACCGGTCTCAGTGGCTCAGCCTGTAATCCCGTGCCTTGGGAGGCTGAGGTGAGCGGATTGCCTGAGCCCGCGGGTTCGAGACCCGCCTGGGCAACTTGGTGAGACCTCATCTCTACAATAAGTCAAAAATCAGTCAGGCGTGGTAGTGCGCGCCTGTAATTCTGGCTACTCGGAAGACTGAGGCGGAAGGATCGCCAGAGCCTAGCAGGCCGAGGCTGCGGGTGGCCGGGAGCGACCACCTCACTCCAGTCTGGGCGACAGAGTGAGACTCTAACTCAAAAAAAAAAAGAAAAGATATCTGAAATCAAACAATAAGAATAACAATACAACAATAAAAATACAAATAAAAATACAGTATAACAGCTAATTACACACCATTTACATTGTTTTAGGTACTAGAAGCAATATAAAGATGATGCAAAGTATATTAGAGAATGGAATTAGGATACATGAAAATATTACGACATTTCACAAAAGGAATTTGAGTATTCATGAATTTGGTATCCTCATAGATCCTGTAACAAAATTCTTCCAGGAATACCAAGGGATAGATATACTCTATCCCTACTTATCTGATTGCTCCAATACAAGATGTAGATGCTATCGTTTAACTTAACAAATTTTATTATTTCACTTGCTCCATAATTATTTTAAAAACGAAAATACAAATAATTTGAATCACATCGCCCACCAAAACAAAATTGATTTCCAAAGGAAAAAAACTGCTTTGGTGAGTTTTCCTGATGAGTTAATCAACTTTAATAATGATCAAAGAATTTTGGAACATGAAGTTCCTTAAGCATGTTAGGTAGTATCTTCAACAATAACAGGAATCTGGCACTGTACTGAAAGCTATGAAAGCAACAAGTGCTGTTCAAAAGCCCAAGCAGTGTTTGAAAATGAAAATGAAGACATAGGTTGAACAGATTTACTTTCACTCCAAAATATTTGTGGTCCATGATTACTACTCTTCGATCAAAATCCCTTCTCTTCATAGTGTCATGTCTCTGGAACTACCTCTCCTTGGGCCTCCATGTGCCCTCACTTTGACGACTTCAATCTTTTAATCGGGTTCATTGCTCCCAACTAAAACCCCCTACTTCATTCATGTCCAGTAGTGTTTCTAAAACAGGCATGCAGTCATATCATAATCTAGTATAAAACATTTTAGTAGCGTCCCTTGAGTAAAGGAATATCGTCTAACTTTCCACAACTCAGTCTGAGAACCTTACATCTACGAAGCCTTGCCTAAAATGATGCAAGAGTGAAACTGCAGAAAGAACAGACCACCCACTCTATGCAAAGGTACAGACTTAGAAGATTTTTTTGTTTGTTTGCTTGCATATCTCCGTCTTTTATATTAGAAGTTCCTCAAGATCAAAAACTGTATCTTCTCTAAATCAAGGATGCTACCAAGTAGTTGATTTGAAGTAATTATTATTGTTATTTTTATTTATTTATTTTTTTTTAGTTGAAGTCTCACTCAGTCGCCCAGACCGGAGTGCAGTGGCATGCTCCCGGCCACCACAGCCTCGACCTCCCGGGCTCCGGCGATCCTTCCGCTCAGCCTTCCAAGTAGCTGGAACTACAGGTGCTTTCTACCATGCCGACTATGAAGTAATTATTAATGAAGCTATTAAGCAGTGTAATGGTTAAGAGACAGTGAGGACTTTGTTAGAACTAGGATCCAATCCTAGTTCTGCCACTTTCTACTAACAGCATGACCTTATATGCTATTCAATTTCTCTAAGACTCAATTTTCTTATCCGAAAAATCCAGCTAGTAATAACAACTATTCAGAATAGGTATTAAAGAATTACACTAGCCAATAATGTAAATCCCTTAACATACCTACTATATAATAAGCTCTCAATAAATGATAAATAATAGTATTTTTACTTGTATCGCCAAACCTGCTACAATTCTTGACTGTAATTGCATTTCAGTTCATGTTGGGTTGATGAATTAAGGTATCCCTTTTAATATGAATAAAAATTGACACAGTCTGGGTTTGTTACAATCTTCCTTTTTTATACACATACTATTGATAATACAGTTTTTCTTGGCACAAGTTTTCATATACTCAGAGGTATAGTGCAGTTTTACTATGATCATGTTATATCACTCATTTCCAAAACACACTATGTTTAAAAGGTTTCTAAGATTTGAAATACAAATTCTGGGTCAATTGTAGTCTAACTTCAATTTTCTCTATTCCCTCTTTGTATTAATTCCAGATATTATGGCTACACTCACTTCCATCACTACTAATTTTTTTTTTTGTAATGTGCATAAGCATGTGTTTAAGTTGAATGTTTGCTCAAATTACAACACCTTAATTTGGGGAAAGAAAATTAAGAGAAGGAATGTTTTTCTATCCTTGGTTAAATATCTTCTTGTCCCAGATACACACAAATACATCCACTCATGCTTCATGATAGCAAAAATAAGAGAATGTGAAAAGGAATATTTCCAGTATGTTCCAATTTATAGAGCAGGTGGAGTAAAATTTAAAGTATTAATGTAAGATCTCAACTAGTGATGGCCTCTCATTTCATTATATTAGTAGTATTTCAGTCCTTCAGTTTAGATTGCAGTTTTCAGAATGGAAAATGTAGTGATATATCTTTACTAATGAAGGATGATTTTTAAAATAATTTAAAACCCTGAAAATTATGATATGTGTGGTTATAAACACATATACAATCCTGAGTGATCTATTTTTTCAATCTTTTTAAAATGTAGAGTTATAATCAAGATGATAAAGCAAAAACTGTACTTCACAGGTATTTTCACCTTTGAAAAATTCAGTGCTTCAAAAAAACTATACTATAAGTATGCAGATATTTTTAAAGATAGATATATATTTCAATAACAAATAAAATTTGTGTTTTGCTTAAAGTTGAAAGAGTAAAATGTGGAGATCAATTATTAAGTTATCATTTAATATTAATATTCTTACAAGTTAATGAGTGTATCTATTGGAAGAGTTAGCATTGATAATTAAGATTTTAAAATGAATTGGTTCGTTCACATGGATAAGTCAAAGAAGAAGGTGATAAGCACTTTCCCATTTCATAAAATAAGAAATTTTAATGTTATTAGTCCTCCATGCACCACTTAAAAGTGGAATGTTTATATATATTCATTTATCTAGACAACATTTTGATATCATCTTCTGATTTTGTCAATCTACTCTAAAAGTAAAGGAATCACAAAAATAAATGTCTCATAGATATGCACAATTGAGAGAATGGAGACCAATTATAAAAGCTAAAGAAAAGCTAATTGGTTAAACAGGAAAAAATAAGTTTAACAGACAAAAAGGAAATGGTGGATGGGAAGAAAGTGTAAATATTTTTAATGAATAGAAACAGAAATCTGATAAAAAAATTGCAAAAGGAAAAAGGTACACATTAACTATAGAAAAAGAAAAACAATTTTAGCTTCCTGAAAAAACTTTGAAAGTCAATGAACTACCACTATAGCCTGAGTACAGTTAACAATAATATACAGTTTCAAATAACTAGAGGGAGAATATTGAATGTTCCCAAAGCAAATAAATGACAAATGGTGATGGGTATGCTAATTTCTTTGATATGGTCACTATACATTATATGTATTGAAACATCACTATGTTTTCCATAATATATATAATTTTATATGTATTTTGGTTTTGTTTTTTTTTTTGAGTTGAAGTCTCACTCTGTCACCCAGACTGGAGTGCAGTGGCCGCTCCCAGTCACCGCAGCCTCGACCCTCTGGGCTCCGGTGATCCTTCCGCCTCAGCCTTCCAAGTAGCCGGAACTACAGGCATGCGCTACCACGCCCGGCTGATTTTTTGATTTATTGTAGAGATGAGGTCTCGCTGCCCAGGCGGGTCTCGAATCTGCGGGCTCAGGCAATCCACTCACCTCAGCCTCCCAAAGTCAGGGGATTACAGACTGAACCACCGAGCCCGGCTTAATTTTATATGTAAATGTTTTACATGTAAGTAAAAATTGTTACATGTAAATAAAAATAATGTAAAGAAGTTTTATGAGAATCTCAACCTCTACCTATACAAAATTTTTCTTTTGGCTATGATCTATACTTCCTAATATATATAAATACATGAAATTTGCATTTTTGTTTGTTTATTACATTTATGTCAGTATTTATGTAAATGTGTTAGATACTGTGTACATTAGTGGAAATGGATAGAAAATTGAACTGTCCTCTGTATCTCACTATCTCAATATTTATTCTATTGGCACCTAATTTAATGCCAAGACTAAGCACAAGGATCTGTCAGGTAGTATTTTCAAACAAATGAAATCACAGTGCTTTATGAACTGCAAATAAACTTAACTGAATAGTTTTAAAAGGAAAGATCCAATTAGAGGAATGTAACCTCTTCCTCAATGAAGGTTTTGGTAGTACTACAAAGTATCAACATCATGTACAATTTTACCACTATTTTTGCTGGTGCTGGTGTATAATTCTATATTCTAACTCTATGCAAATAATTTTTAATTAGCTCCATAAAGAACACATTAAGCAAAACACATAGTAAATACCTTGTAGTAGAAATCTGGTATTCTTCCATTTTGGCATATATGTAATCCCATTTCCAAATGACCTCTAAGGAGTTCAAGTGTGAATATTAATTAAATAGCCCTTTCTTGAGTTTGTGCATGCTCTCTCTGGCTGAAATTTCCTCTGTCTCACACTCCACTACTTGTCTGCATGACATTCCTACTTACCTTTCCACCCAGGATTCTTTTACTTATAGGAAGAACTTCCTTAAATACCTTATAATAATCAGACATTCTTTTGTACAATTGGTATACTTTATACATCATCCTGTTTTTAATTAAATTATTCCTCAATATGTGCTTGCATTTTTAGCTCCCTCATTTAACTGCAAGCTCCTTGAGATCAATATATTGTTTGTCTTTGATTGATTTCCTGATGCTATCAAATGGTGTTGATTTGAAATGATTTAATACCCTTTTTTGAAGGTTTTTGAAAATCTTAAATCTCATCTGCAATGTTAGTAGGTATCATATATTTTTGCTGTCAGAAGAAGAGTTAAATATATTGTCCTAATTCTTCCAGACTACTCTAAAATGTGTAGAGCAAGAAGTTAATAGACATACTTAAAACTCTTCTGGTATGGAAGACTACAGTTTTATGTCTAACATTAAAGAGAACAGTATTTCTCTTAACTGAACTGAGATAGTTTGAAGCCTTTATTTGAATTGGGGTTAGGATGGGGAAAGGAAAGTAATAAAAAAATTCTCTTAGAATGCTGCGAGGATGAGTTGTTTCTAAGTGAAAGGGCAAGATGAAAGTAGTTTCAATCAGAGCTATGCTATTTCTACTATCTTTCTCAAGTTTTTGGTCCTTGCTATGTCTCCTTTGCTTCTTAATTCATTCATGACAGACTGTCAACTGTATGATAGAATAAGAAGCATTGTTGGAAATGAGAAGAAAATTGTATGCTATACAATATAGGAAAGGCTATTCTAGGAATGTTTGAGAATAAGATGGAGTTGAGTATCTGAAATTGATTGATCATACTCTCAGAGAGAAGAAAGGCAGTCATTTAAATGGAAGAGAAGTAGAGAAAAAGAGGGGTTGAATAAAAATATTGAAAAGAATAGAGAAAAAAGAAACAAGTATAGATGGGAAGATACTCTAAGATGAGTACTGGTAACAGCAAAGTTCTTAAGTATCAATGATTCTCACTTCTAGTGTCTCACTTAGCATCATGAAAGAAACATGAACAACTGGGAGTTTAAATTCCTCTTAAAATTAGTATCATCCGGCAGCTTAAACCCCAATATTCCTGACTTTTTAATACATGGTTACAAAAAAAGAAAAAAAAAGCTATGAGAAAACAGGTGTAAGAAGAGAAAAAAAATCAATGCAAAAAAGGAATAAACAAAGAGTGATTTTTCTATCTTTATAACTGTTGATAATTTTAGCGACTTGGTTTTGATAACTTAGAACTGAATATACATATTTGTCTGAATCGCTTGATCTTACTGATCTCAGAGTTGAGACGTACTGTTATCAACTCGGAGAGACTGGAGTTTCAGGTTTTTAAATTTTTCCCCCAAGGATGTTTGAATGCTGAAAAATAAGACCTAATTAAGTTAAATTATTATTATAATAAAACCTGCAGTTCACAAATTTCAGGCAATACTGTTACGGCAGAATTGATTCTGTATACTTACACTCAGTGGAAATGGATCTGTATGTGCACTTAAATATATATTAATTCTCCCCATGAGGATTCCTATTGCAGGGGTGGGTTTATAATTATGGCACATAATAGATACATCTGTAAATTTATATACAAGAGGCCTTAGATAAACCACTGAATAGATGAGAACAAAAAACTTCCTTTGAGAGAATAATTTACAACTTCTAGATTGTTAATAGTTTCTGAAACAGAATTATAAAACTAAAATACCACCTGTTTTAAATAAAAACTTCACACTATTTATTTTTGGACCATTTTTGACCTTCAATATAAAAGCAACATGCCATCAAGAAACATGAAATAATAGCTTTTAATGATAGAACCATTATAAGACATCAAGCCAATTTTATAAACATTGTATGTTTTATTTTATAATGTTATAAGTTTATTTCTAGCTCTTATGCAAACAAGATGCATAAAAATTTAAATTAAAATATTCCTAAATTTGAACCAGAGATAATTGTGTCATTTATATGAATAATTTTTTCTGGTCATGGTTCTTTATAGAAAGGAGAGCCTGGTCAGACATTACAATATATGTGAGTAGCCATATATATTTGTACAAGTCTCATTAGTTTTATTGTTTATTTTTAAGATCTCAGTAGTATATTAAGATAGAGTTAGGAGTATCCTTTGGGGAGATAATTACATTTTAAAATTTTTAATCAAGATAATTTAATAATTTAATTCATATTCTAAAAGGATAAGTGTTTTAGGAATATATGTTGGTCTGAGAAACCCTTAGATTACAAACTATGGGAAATCACCTCCATAATAATCAAGCCCTTTTTCTTGTCCTCAACCAATTCTGTCTGAGTTTTAGGAGAAGATAAACAACAAAAATATTTTTGAATGGTGACCTTTATCAAAAACTGAAAACTTTAACTTTATCCTCAAGGCAAGATATATCTCTGCTTATTGTGAGGGATTGTTGGGGGGGAAACAGTGATGAAAAGACCCTTTTTTATACCACATTTTTCATTTTATTTCTTTCTTGTGTTTAGGAACAGCTTTTATGCACAATATTTTTAAACAATGGCAAAGAGTGAAAGGAAACTGATAGTCTACTACTATCTTCAATAGCTGACTGTGATATGAATGGTCAGAAATCCTGCTTTAGTTTATTACAATTAAAGGTTAAGTTTGCTTATTGCCAGACTGTGATATGTAGGCAATTGCAGTCTTTGACATCAGCCATAAGTATACTTCTCTTCTATTGATGTAAGAATTGTGAGTTGTAATTATGCAATGCTATTTATTGACCTTTCCAGAGGGAAAACAAAAGTCTGTTTGCTTAGTCTGAAAATTCCTAGCCAGGATCCCTAAAGGAAGTGTATGTCCATAAATTAATATAGTAAGTTTTGGAGTGATGCCTATTGCTATATGAATAATATAACAATTTTGCATATCTTGTAATTCTCCAAATATATTATATGTGTACAGAGACTGCCACAACATACAAAAATTTCAGGATTGAAGACATGTAATAAAGTCTCAGGAGTAAATTCTGGCATTGTTTTAAAACTCCAGAAGGTAGAATTAGACATGTCTAGGCTAATGAAGATTTCACCTGTGAAAAGTATTATACATCCTCTCCTTTCTTAGCACCGGAAAGCACTCTCTCAGCCTCAAAATAACCACTGTATCTAATCTCCTCTAATGTATTGAAGAAGATGAAATGATTATTAACTACCAGTGTATACTGCTGACTATATGCTAAATTTAAAGAACAGGAAAAACACATACACACAGTCTACAACCATTTGAAGATTAGGAAGAAAACAAATAAAAGCGCAAGTGTAGGTTTCATGTGTTTCTTAAAGAAAACATGCGTGCTGTCATTAATATTTATATAGAATACACAGTTTTACAGGGAGCAGCTATAACTGCAATAGACATCTGAAAGATATATTCAGTGGTTCTTCATTTCAAGTTTCTTGGATTTTTAGGATAGAAAAAAAGGCAAGTATAGTTAGTCTTCATTTAATGTCGTCAATAGGGTTTTGGAAACCGTGACTTAAGCAAAAGGACATATAATGAAAACAATTTCTTTTTTCCTCATCAAGGTTGAAGGAAAAGGTGTTGAATAAAACAAAGTTACTTGAGAATGTGCTGTATATAATGTTGCTTAGAGTTGGTTTCCAATAAACTGTCAAGGACGTTAAGTGAGGACTTATTGTATAACATACAAGTCATAAAAGATGATAAGTTTTATAAGTATATTGATGTTTTATATGTATATCTGATTAAGTATTTAACTTTATTATTATAATTTTTTGAGAAGGATCTCACACTCCTTCACCTATGCTGGTGTTCATCGTAGCTCACTGCAGCTTAAACTCTTGGACTCAAGCAATTCTCTCACCCCAGCCTCCTGAGTAGCTATGACTACAGGCATGCACCACCATATCAGTTAACTTATTGTTTGTTTGTTTGTTTTGGTAGAGGTGGATCTTACTATGTTTCAAAGACTGGTCTTAAACTCCTGGTCTCAAGCAATATTCCCACCTAAGCATACTAAATCTTTGGAATTACAAGTACAAGCCCCCATGCCTAGCCCTGATTAAATGTTTTGATATAAACACATCTTCTTTTACTACTCTATTAAAAATCATGTGAATTTGATGAATATTTAACATAACACCTTTTAGCTAAGTAATGCAGTAAGTTCCACATAAACATCATCCTATCTCTCTAAGGAAAAATTAGAGAAAGTAAATGTATATGACTCTGTGTAAATGTGTTGCTTTAGTAAATATATGGGCACACTACTTATATTAGTGTAGTTTAAAGACTTATTTTGTGCAATTTTCACTAAAATATTTAGGAAATATCATTTTATATGACTCATTTTTCACAAATTTGAAAATTGATGTAATTTTGAAAAAATTGTAGTATATAATATGTAAAATATTCATTAAAAATCATTATACATATTTTTACAAGGATATGCATAGAGAATATTCTTAAAACTGTGTAAATTATTTGTACTAGCATAAATAAGAGAGGATCAAACTATATACCTGCAAGAGAATGCATAAAATTTATTTGTAAATGAAATGCTTGACTACAATGAAAGTGCATATATTAGACCTATGTATATAGGCCAGCATCAAAAAGTATTAATTGGAAAAAGGAAGTTATAGAAATATAGAATTGAATATATTATTGTCATAAAACTTGCAAAGTGAAAACAATAGAACTTTATGAAAAAAATACATATGTAATAAATAGATACGTTGAAGAAGGAGATAGAATAATGGGTCAAAGTATTATGTACATCAAGTTTCAGATTCATTTTTATATAATATTAATTTTTAAAGATATCTAAAAATGTCAAAAGATTAATATCAAAAAATTTGCACTTTATACTACTTTATTCTCAATCCTTTTTTTTATATATATCATATGTTTTTTAAAAACAAAAATGTTTTATCTTGCTAACTCTAGAAAAACTTTTAGGAAATATATTTCAAATTCAGAGAGTTCAAAATGTCAAAATGAGACCAACTTAATCTAGGAGTACTACAGTTTATGATGTCATACTATTTTAGTACTTTTTAGTATTTTTAGTACTTTTCCACTAAAAGACTGAAAAACAAAATAGAAGAAGGGAAAAGAGCCGAAGTATAAAAATTGCTTGAAAACTAATATTGAGAACTTAGTGATCAGAAATAATAATTGTAAGAGTTATATAACACTGAAGACAATTCCTCTGCATTAGAGATAGATATCTTTTATTTGATCACCCAAAATTCTGTCTAGAACTCTCACACAAATATCTAGGACTGTCTCCACGAAATTCTGGAAGCGTGAACTAAAGAGAGGCTCAACAGTCTTTCTTAAGAACTGAAGCATTGTAGGGTTCATTGATTTCCTTCTGCAAATTAAACTAATGAGTACTTAACTAATGCATATTCACTCCAGTGATTCTTGCTTCTGAAAGAATACCTGCTCAATTCATTATCTTGTATCATAGTATTTGCCCTCTCAATATCTCTATCACTCTATCAGACCACATATACACTGAGTGACTTTTGTGACTTGAGCTATTTTTTGTTGTTGTTCTGTGATGACATGATTAGCACCATATAGGCCCCAAAGTATGCATTAGAGTTCTATCTAGAAAAAGAGCATTTGTATATATACACAGAGAGAGAGAGAAAGAGAGAGAGGAGAGGAGAGAAGAGAAGAGAAAAGAGAGAGAGAGAGAGAAGAGAGACAGAGAGAGAGAGAGAGAAAGAAGAGGGAAGGAGGAAGGGAAGGAGACAGAGAGAGGATTTATTTTAAGGAATGGGTTTATGCAGTTTTGGAGGCTTTAGAGTCTGAAATCTGCAGGACAGGCCAGTAGGCTAGAGACCCCCAAAAAGAGCTGTAGCTCAAATCGAAAGGCAGAATGCTAGCAATATTCTCTCTTCCTTCATGGAGGTTAGCAAACTTCTATTATAATCTTCACCTAAATGGACAAAATTTACCCATCCGTATCATCTATTTTACTCTAAGTCTACTTACAAATGTTAATCTTATCTTAAGAAATACCTTCACAGAATCATCTAGAATAATGCTTTACCAAATATCTGGGTATCCTGACCTAACCAATTAATACATAAAAATAGCCATCATGAGCAAAAACACATTGCAATTTCAACAGAATAAAATTTGGTATAGGAAGGGTGTATGTGTACACATTTTTTAGAAGAAAAAAACTCAAAGTTGAAGAAAAATAAATGGAAGGAAAAAAGAGAATGTACTAATCGTCATAGGTAATGACCAAAACCTAAGATTATAAAAAGCAACATAATGAGACTTTTATATTTCTTTTTTTTCATATTGTAGTAATTTTCACTTCAAGGTTGTCCAATTAAATACTGAAGGTAGATTGTAAACAAAGTGTTTATGAGTGGTTTAAACCAGGCATGTCTAACCTGTGGCCCATGAGCCACATGCACCCAGGACAGTTAGTAATGTGGCCTCACAAAATCTTTTAACATCATGTGTTATTTTAGCATTTATTTTCTTTGTGACCCCATGCGTAATTCCATTTTTTTTTCTATTTTTGAAGTTTGCAATCACGCTTTAGTCCTGACATTACTTTTTGGCAGCACATACATCTGTGAGCAGCTGTTTTCCATCATGAAGAACAACAAGAGCAAAATTCAAACAAACATTTCTAATAATCACCTTGACAACTCGCTAAGAATTGCAACCTCCGTTGAACAGACATTGATATACTAGTTTTATAAAAGCAAGATCAAATTTCCCACTAGTTTTATAATGTTCTCTGTCGGGAGCCAGCCTTGGAGGCCCGCCTGATTGACAAAGTCCAGGTGCACTGAGGACCCCTGGCCACAAAGCGAGTCCAGGCAGCTGAGGCCCTTCTGTCTTCCGTCTTTGCTGTTGGTACAGCTGAAGAAATTCTGTGCAGTCATGGAAGAAGAAGATGGCATGTTTATGTGAAGTACTCACAGCTAACCTGGAAATGTCATGGTTTATTTTTCCATTTCCCACTATGCCGTTTGGCCTTTTCTAACATATGCAAGGGTTAAACTCTGAAGCACATCAAGAATGCTTTCTTTCACTTGGTTATAAATTACTAGATATTGTTTAAGTAATAAATGATATAAGTATATTCACTCCTTATTTGATTTATAATTATGTAGTTTAGTGTTTAGACATAAGGTTTTTTAGAAGCACAAGTTTATAGTAAGTTCATTATGAATTCATTATAAGTTCTAACACTTATATAGGAGTTATATAGGTGATTTATAACACTGTTTTCACTGACTTAGGATAAAGATTAATCGTTAAGGCTTTTACTTAATTCAATAATTAAAACTCTAAGTTAACATTTATAGAGTGGGTTTTCACTGAACTCATAATATACTAACCAGACACTTTTATGATAACTTAGCTAAAGACAGAAAGCAACCTTGGGGGTCTGGGAAACTACTAAAAGCTTCTTTTGAGTTTTCTTTAGAAACAAGCACTGCAGGATAAGAGAAAAGTAACGGAGACACCTGGACAAGAAAGGCGATTACAAGCTCTGAAGGTCATAAAGCCCCAGAAGGAAGACTACTGCTAAACTTTCTGGAGACAGTTCAAGGACTGTAATTTGGGACTTTGGACTAAAACTATCATCTTTGGTCTTATAAATAAGACTCGTTGTTTGAATATTTACAGGGTTCTTGGCTTGTTTGTTGCTAAGACCACTAGATGGTGGTAACTTGTAGAAGATATGTACATGAAGGAATTTTCCTTGTCTTGCCCCTTTACGAATGGTATAAAAGCTCTGTGTTAACTAACATTAAATTGTCATCTGTTCAGGAAGCAGGTGTCTGAGTATAATGTTTTCATCTTTCACCTATCCGTCTCTTCTTCAGAAAATCTCACAACGCTTGTGTGGCGGGCCCCCGCAGTTCTCATTTTTTTAAACTTTACAATAAAATATAAAATATATAAAGATAAAAGAAGTCTTCCTATGTATATACATTAACTATTTTATATCACTTATGTGTTGCCCAAGACAATGGTTATTCAATGTTGCTCAAGGAAGCAAAATGGTGGGACACCCTGGTTTAAACATTGCCAGTCATTAGTCACTACATTAACTAAGTTATGCCAATATACAATACATCTGAAGGTACTTGTATCTTAGTGGCTATATCACTTGGACTCTGACATATGTTTTTACTTATTATATTACTTATAACAATTAAACATTTTTCCACTTTTATGTTGTGTCATGATGATCTTCATATTTCTCACAACCTATGGACTTCAAGTTATTGCTTTAACTCCTTTTCTATAAGGGGCAAAAACTGGTGTATTAAATTAAGTAAGGTATGAACAATAATAATTTCAAAAATAGAAAATATTTACAAAGAGAATTTTTCTTTGGGCATCTGCTTTAAATATAATGATAGTGAAATAAAAAGTTCTTCCATTCCAGAAAGAACTTGAAATCATAGGACTTCAAACAAACTTGCATCCCTCTGCTATTGTGGGTTCCTTAACGGTCCAGTGCGTGGAAAAGTGAAGTCTCTCCCTTTATGTTTCAAAGGTGCTTTATTCATACTTTGGGCATAGCAATTATTGCATACATCTTTTTCTTAAATATTTATGCGTCTACCTTCTTCAATAGATTTGAACTGTGTTGCCTTTGAATTTCCACAACAATGAATACAACACTTGATAAATAGTAACTTCTTAATTAATGTTTGTGAGTGAATACATCAATGTACAAAATGACTGTTACTTTTACCTACTAATACACAAGTTCCATAAAGAAGTAAAAATTAAGATCTATGTACAAAACCAAGAAATAATACAATATAGAGATTGTTCAAATTTATTTTACTGTTTTAGTCATAAAACCTTTTGTAAAGAGAATTTTAAGTGGTTCCTAGCACAGGAGGCCTCTCTTTTTGCCAGGGAGTTTTGCAGGGATTCCATGTACCCCTTTGACTCCTTAGAGCAGATTAAGAATTATTATTAAAAGCTACTCCTTAAATTGTGCAGATAAGGTTTCTGAGGCAGAAAATATTTATAGGAATTGACCAAGGTCACAGATTTAATTCAGTGGTTGACCCACGCCTGGAATTAGAATCAACTGATTCACAGTCTCATTCTGTTGCCACTGTGCATATCATAGAGACTAATCATTTTTGCAAACTTTTGTTTCCCTAAGTGTTTATTTTGGGAATGAAATGAAAGAGAGATTTAAAGGTACAAAACATTTCATTCTCATTCTGGAAAGAAAAGACATGACCATTTTTCAGTCAGAACTTTTCAGCATAGCTCAAAAATACCAACTATGTTGAAAGAAAAGTCCTTCAGGCTATTCTAACTGCACAGTTCATGACTGATTTCATCACTTCCCTTTATATCATAACCTTATACTGAAAAAATAGGCTCATTTATTCTAGGCACTGAAATTATTTGCAAAAAAATCCCCCAATATTACAATAGCAGAAATTATTTTTCATTTAAAAGCAATGAAAAATTTTAGTAGAAAAACATTTTAAGGGGGAAGGCGCAAAAGTGTAACATAACCTCCTGCATATAGACTAATATAGGTTCATCACAGTTAAATTCTGAATATACTTTCTCTGTGTTCTCTGCTTGTTATGATCATATGCCTTCTCTCTTGAAGGCAAATGTCAGTTTTTAAAAACCCCGGTTGAAGAGTCATATCAATCCTGAATTTATAAGCTCCTCATATAATGATCCTATTCCATAACTGATGCTAAATAAATTCTTGTATATTATAATTTTAAATGAATGAATGAGTACTTTTTTTTTTTATTTCTCCAGTGATCCTTCCACCTCACCCTTCCAAGTAGCCAGATGAATGAGTAAATTAACATTAAATTATACTCTTCCCCATGACGAAACATTCTTTATTCAAGTCAGGTAAATACTCAACCTGACTTGTGTATGTGGATGAAGCTTGAATCTTTTGATGCAAATGAAAGGAAAATATTTTTCTACTTTATAAATGTATTAATTCATTCTATGTATACTTACTGCGTACATATATATTATGCAAGGTATTGAGCTCACTCAGATACAATTCCTACCTTCAAGTTCCTTATAATCTAACAGATACACATAAATAATGCACTGGAAAATGTGAAAAGTGTTATAAAGGCAGCATAGCTAACATATCATAGAGCATTCTTTGATGAGATGACAGTTATTTTCCATATGGGTAACAGAAAGGCTCACAGAGGTCAAGCCATTTGAACTCAGATTTAAAGAAAACAGTCAAAAACACAGATAATAGAGGGCAGTAATACAGATGATAGAGGACAGTAAACAGAGAACAAAAAATAAACAGAAGGAATAAAGTGACCAAAAATCTGAATGTAAGAAAACATGGAATATGTATAGACTAAAACGGGAGGCACATACCTGTTGTTAGGAGTGTGGAAAATAAGCCTAGAAAGATAGGTCGAAGACAGAAATGTGTGTGCAAGTATGTGTATGGGCGGAGGGAAGATGAGCAGAAGCTAAGTGGAAGGATTTGGGGCACAAATCTTTTGTAGCATACTTTAATTTAATAAGAATATTTTATGTGGGTGTAATTTAGATAAGAAGACACAAGAAGCAGGATGTCTAGTGAAGGAGTTACTGCAACAAGCCAGGACGGGGTAATAAGGAATGGAAACTTGAGGGCACACAGGTTAGATCTTTTGCTGTAGAACCGCACTTCGCATGTATCTTTTCTTTTTTAGATGACATTGAGATCATCAAATTTTTCCTCTGAGTTCGACTTCCTATCCACTACTTAATGTATTCAGTGAACACCAATACTGTGGGTTTGGATTTAGCAGAAAGATTTCCTAATCGTCAAACTCACTACTCTCTCACTTATCAGGTCTCACTTATGAAATAGATTTCAAATTTATATATAAGCTATTCAAGATCTTTCAGTGCAGAATCAGATGCCAAATTTCTCATGAGAGTGCATTTTTTCCCATTCTTATAGAGTCACAAAATTCTAAGAGTATTATGGAAGAAAATTTGGTTAATAGTACCCATTGTATAATATTTCCTATAGGTCTCTTAAGTGAGTTTATTTTAGATTATTTATAATTTTCCCTCACTCATTTCTAAAAATACTACAGGGATTTTTTTTTTTTCTGGGAAAGCTGCCAAAAAAAGTTCATTTTATTGCTTCCATTGAGAAACACCTTTAGCATTTTAGGAAGAAAACTTTTCACTGAAATATAATACAGGAACCTGGAAAGATGGGAGAAAGTTATAATCTTTTGACAAACCATCCACCAACTGATGTAATCCATTTCCAAAAAAATGAAATAAGCAACCTATACAGAAGATACAATCTTTGCAAAATTGCTCATTAAAACAAAACATTTGCCTGAGCCCGCGGGTTCGAGACCCGCCTGAGCAGCAAGACCTCATCTCTATAATAAATAAAAAAAATCAGCCAGGTGTGGTAGCGCATGCCTGTAATTCCGGCTACTTGGAAGGCTGAGGCGGAAGGATCGCCGAAGCCCAGCAGGTCGAAGCTGCGGTGGCCGGGAGCGGCCACTGCACTCCAGTCTAGGTGACAGAGTGAGACTCCAACTCAAAAAAACAACAAAAAACAAAAACCAAACAAAAAAAAACATTTAATGCACCAAGTGGCAGCAGTTTGTCTTTTGTAAAAAAGAAAAAAATTCCTCTGATTAATCAGTGAGATCAAAAACTGCAGTGAGATACCATTTACTATTGCATTCTGATAACAAGGTGTGACCTAAAGTTTGAGAAGCCTCCCAAGTGTAACAAAATTCATCCGAGGTTTAGCTACTCATGAGTTGCATCAGGGTGCATTTAGAGACTCCTCCTCACTCTCCTGTTCCACTTCCCACCACTCTAGTGCCACTTTCACAGCCCTACCTAGCCACAATGGTCTCCTCTCTTTCCTTGAGTACATATTCCTCCCCATTTCGGAGCATTCTCACAAGTTACTAATTCCTAGTAACTGGAACACTCTTTTCCCACTGTTTCCCTCTCAGCTTTCGCTTCATTCTTCATATTTTTGCTCCAATGCCACTTCCTCAAAGACCTCTCCCCAGGCCCAACATTAAGTCTAGTCTCTCCTAATAGCATACTTCTCCTTCTTATACGCTTCCCCGTTGCAACCACATAGTTGATTCTCTGGTGGCTTGTTTGAAGGATACAAAAATATTAGAAAGTAGTTCCTCCATTAATATAAGAACACTGGAATATAAGCTTCACAAGACTATATAAATATCTCCATTATTCAACTAGCATCTAGTGAAGAGTATTTTGCCCCTAAACCTCAGTGAATCCTTGTACAATACGTGAATGACAAAATTCCTCTAAATAATAAAAATAAAATTAGAAGTATTATTTTTTATTACATATAAATTCTACTGCCTTTCAAAGAGATGAGCTCTATAGGAACTTTTCTGTTTTAAAATAGTTTTAATTAATAGATATTTAAAGTAGTGCTATAAAAAGAAGCATAAATTTTTAGTCCATAATCATCAAGTTGTAAAACATTGATGGCTAGAAGTGTAGCAGAATCTCAATGAATTAGAAGAAAAATAAATGTCATTTACAAATCAATCTGTTAGAAATGGCATTTTTTGTACTGTAGTTTTGTTTTGTCTGAGCTTTTTGGATAATACATAACATGTAAACAACTTGAAACTGATCACAGGCATTGCAGAGGTTCAGATTTGATGTGAATATTCCATACCATATGAAACTATTGCATTTTTATGCATATGACATTCACATAAGATTTTTTAGAGATTACTAAATTTTTTTTTTTTTTTTTGAGTTGGAGTCTCACTCTGTCACCCAGACTGGAGTGCAGCCTCGACCTGCTGGGCTCCGGCGATCCTTCCGCCTCAGCCTTCCAAGTAGCCGGAATTACAGGCATGTGCTACCACGCCTGGCTGATTTTTTGATTTATTGTAGAGATGAGGGCTCACTGCCCAGGCGGGTCTCGAACCCGCGGGCTCAGGCAATCCACTCACCTCAGCCTCCCAAAGGCGGGGGATTACAGGCTGAGCCACCGAGCCTGGCTGAGATTACTAAATTTAATAGATTTTTAATTATGTTATGTTTCACTTTACCAATAAAACAATATGTATATGAAGAATCAAAATAAGGTTTTTAAAGTTGAAAAAAGTTCATATCAAGAAATTTGTAAGATACCAGCCAAATTTATTCCTATGCTTAATACCCATTTTCCCATATCTTCCTCTTTGTATTCCTTGTTGACCAAATGATAGAATGAGGAAACCAGGTGGCCACCAAGTGGGAAAAAAAATGCAAATTTAATTATTCTGTCATTGTTTTAATGTGTGAAAAAAAAATTTTGAGTTATATAAGTCACTGAAATTTTATAAATCCTAACAGTAAACAATATATCATGTTTTAACACTAATATTTCTCCAAAAACAGTTAAACTATTTATATGCTTGTGTACTACTGTGATATAGCACTGTTTTTCCTTAAACACTAGAAGGCATTTCTGAGAAGTCTAATTATGTTTTGGCTGTGGCCAAAGTGTGCATGCTGTGGTTTAGTGCACATATATTTGCAATTATATTCAGTTTCGTAATATTGTCTTTGAGTCAAAATCCTTACTTTGATTCCATTAAGCTAGAAACAGTCAGTGGTCTTACATTTTTAAAAGGCAGTATGATTTAGCTCTCCTAAGTTATGCATTATATAAAAAGAATCCTAGCTGGGCTCGGTGGCTCAGCCTGTAATCCTGCGCCTTTGGGAGGCTGAGGTGAGTGGATTGCCTGAGCCCGCAGATTCGAGACCCACCTGGGCAGCAAGACCTCATCTCTACAATAAATCAAAAAATCAGCCGGGCATGGTAGCACATGCCTGTAATTCCAGCTACTTGGAAGGCTGAGGCGGAAGGATCGCCGGAGCCCAGCAGGTCGAGGCTGTTGGTGGCCCGAAGTGGCCACTGCACTCCAGTCTGGGCGACAGAGTGAGACTCCAACTCAAAAAAAAAAAAAAAAAAGAATCCTATACATGACTTACATGTTTTCTACTTGTAAAAAAAATGAATAAAAATTTGAGAAGAGAATTAAAAGATAAAATGTAAGACCCGCCTGGACAACTTGGCGAGACCTCATTTCTACAATAAGTCAAAAATGAGCCGGGCGTGGTAGCGCGCGTCTGTAGTTCCAGCTACTTGGAAGGCTGAGCGGAAGAATCGCCGGAGCCCGGCAGGTCGAGGCCGCAGTGGCCGGGAGCGACCACTGCACTCCAGTCTGGTGACAGAGTGAGATTCCAACTTAATAAAAAAAAAAATTCATTTCTGGATGCTGAAAGTCTTCCACAAAGACTAAGTAACTGTCTCCAACGGTGCACATTCATGGGAAAGGTTGCTTATTTCTTTATATCCTCTGATGTAGTAGTTGATATTATATGGAAATAGTAATACATAAATAAAAATATCTTTACTAATAATGCAATATTTATGATAGCAACAATAAATACGTTTAAACATATGCATTAAAATTCATTTGGCAATAAATATAGTTTATTTGGAAAATATATATACATATCCATATGTATATGCATATACATATGTGTGTATGTATATATTTTATGGTGTGCCTGAAAAGGCATCTCTGACTGGTTCTGCTACATAGACTATAACTGAAATGCTGTCCCAGCTGCCATGTTATAGACTCTCCCATTGCATTTTTGCTGAGGCCAAGAATGGTTTATTCTCAGCTATTTACTGAGCAAGACAGGACTGGTAAGGCAGCTCATTCCCAAAAGACGCAAGACTCCTCTGACAGGCAACTGTTGGTACAATAATTCCCTGATGGCATGGCCAAAATTTTTTAAGAACTATACTGCATCTGAGAGCCTACCAATCCAACACTCCTTCTTTCTTTTTCTCTTTCTTTTGCAGGGATCTGCATCAATTTAATTGGTTCTTCTGGCCATCTTTGATTACCTCCCTTTATTCCTTCACAGGCATTTCCCCAGTAAATCTCTAGAGTGACTAATTCTGACACAAAATTGCTTTGCAGAAGACACGCTTTAGTGCACATATGTGCACACAAACACATACTAATATTCCTAAGTAGAAAAATGATAGGTAATGTAAGGTAAATAGACACACAGACACATAGAGATAAACTGATAGGTAGAGTATAGGTATATAAAGTTGTGAAATCTACTCATGAGCAGGCAGGTGACAATTCACAAACTATGATATGATTAAGTGTTTCATTATATAAGTTCTCACACATTCTTTTGTGTATTATTCTCACATTCACACTTTTCATAAAAGCTTAGATTAAAAGCCTGGAGAGACAAAGGTTACATTACCCTTGCTAAATTTGCTAACCAAATCATAATCGAAAGGTAATGTTGATACTAGTAACAGCCTTTCCAGCTGTGCTATAGGGGACATTTATGTGGCATAGTCATTATTTTATCTATTAAAACTGTAACTTTTAGGGCCTCTATGTTTGCTAGTCAAAAATATAATAGTAGCTTTCTACTATTATTCATTCCTTGAAAGATTACTATATCGATCTTATGTACTGATATGCCCTGGCATTTTACAATTTGAAATGGATAATAAATTGAAGGATGAATGAATGAATATGTAGAGGTTCAACAATAACTAGCAGAAGTCTCACATTCCTAGAAAAATATGGTTCATAGCTTAGAAAGCAGAATCACAATGTAACCGAATCCGTGCTTCATCAATGGCTATATTAAAACCGAAATACCTCATCTAGTAGACCCTCCCAAAGCCTAATTTTCCAGATTCCATTTAAGATACTAAGGCTATTCTAATATTTGGGTCAAATAGGCTGATTCTGTGAATATATCCTTTCATACCCCCATTTGCATAAATTAACTCTAAATCTTTTCTTAGCTCGAATGTTCTAAATTGTCAATAAAAGTCATCACTTAAGACTAAAATGCGCCGGGCTCGGTGGCTCAGCCTGTAATCCCGCGCCTTTGGGAGGGTGAGGTGAGTGGATTGCCTGAGCCCGTGGGTTCAAGACCTGCCTGGACAGCAAGACCTCATCTCTACAATAAATCAAAAAATCAGCCGGGCGTGGTAGCACACGCCTGTAATTCTGGCTACTCGGAAGGCTGAAAAGAAAGGATTGCCGGAGCCCAGCAGGCAAAGCTGCGATGGCTGGGAGTGGCCACTGCACTCCAGTCTGGGCGACCGAGTGAGACTCCAACTCAAAAAAAAAAAAAAAAAAAGACTAAAATGCACATTGAGCTCCAGTATGAACCATTCATACATTTGGTGAAATAAATTTCCCTTCTTCAGAGCACTAAAGGATTTGCCTCTATAATGTATTTATCAAATTCTATGTTTTAATAGAAATTTAAGTAATTTAATTTAATTAAAAAATTGAAAGTTTACCTTATTACAATTCGTGTGTGTGTGTGTGTGTGTGTGTGTGTGTGTGTGTGTGAGAATTAAAAAACTGTAAATGCTTAGTGGTCATGTATTTTTTCTTAAGTGATTTTTATCTTTAACAATATTGGCCTTAGCCTATCCCTGGCTCCACATCTCTAAATAAATCCTTATGAGATTCAGAGTGAATGTAGACAAATTTTGATGATTTAATGAATACCACTATTATTTAGAAGTACCTACTTTCATGTTTCACTTGGAATTCATCAGTCTAATTCAAACACTTGCTCTCCAATTACCTGTGTTTGCTGTGATTGAGACCAATGTATATTCTTACTTTGCCATGGTCAGGTCAGTCTCCCCAGATAAAGTTCATCTCTCTAATTCTCAAAACCAGAATTTATAACTACAGAATGCCTTGGATTAAACCTGTATGAATTATGATACTTGCCAACTGCAAAAGTGCCTTGCATATACAGGTGTACATTTTTTAATTAGTAGATTGAATAGAAACAGACTTCTTTTGTATGATAACATTAATAAATTTAAATTTCATATCTATTGTTTAATTTTCTTGCTTTCAATCTTATAACAAAATTTTACACATAAAATCCTGATTGATGCCAGGCGCGATGGCTCAAACCTGTAATCCCAGCACTTTTGGAGGCCAAGGTGAGTGAATTGCCTGAACCCACAGATTCAAGAACAGCCTGGGCAACTTGGCCAGACCTCATCTCTACAATAAATCAAAAAATTAGCCGGGCATGGTAGTCCACGCCTATAGTTCCAGCTACTTGGAAGGCTAAGGAGGATCCCCTGAAACCAGCAGGTCGATGCTGGAGTGGCCTGAGCATGCCACTGCACTCCAGCCTGGGTGATGGAATGAAACTCCAACTAAAAAAAAGTTTAAAACTCCTGATTGATAGAAAAACATATTTATAAGAGGTTATTCAGAAAGTATTATTAAGTATTGAAAAGTAAAATTATATGAGCAGAAAAATCATGTAAAATAATCTCACTGAGTTAAAACTGCCATCAAAGCCTACCTCACAACAACTACAGTTAAACACACACATACACATGAAGTTGAAAAAATAGAGAATGGAACACTATCAAAGAATTAGAGAGCACAACTCAATGAACACTGAAAATCAATGAAGTAAAACTGGTCTGTCCCTAAAAATGAACGAGGTGAAAATGGACCAATTTTACCTTCACTGATTTTTACTGCTTATTGAGTTGTGTTCATCTATCCCATTGAGGCCATATCATTTTCTTTCTATTTCTTTTTCAACTCCTAATCAAGTCTTTTGACAGTCCTAAAGATATTGTAATGGCATGCTTAATGACTTGCCACATTCTATTGCATAAAATTTACCTGTTCATTCTATAGTTATAAATTCTGCATCTAGTGTGTGTCAGGCACCAAGATAAGCACAAAGAAAGATCAAAGAATGACATTATTAGAATATAACACTAAAATTGATAAACTCATTTTTAAATGATTCTAAAACTACTTTATTTTCCACCATGGGCAGAACTTAACTTTTGCTTCTAAGAAAAGTGACCAAACTTAGCAAAGTTGAAAACAAAGCTGAAATTGCTTTTCCTATCTGACATATTTGATACCCATCATGGGAGATTAAAAACTTTGAATCAAGATGAATTATGTTTTACATGCTCTTACTGTGAGCCAAGATCCTAATTTTCTTTTACTCTAATTGCTTTCTCTGAAATTCAAAGCCAACTTTGATCCAAGTGCTTTGATAAAGGTGCTTTCCCACAAGGAGCCAGCTTTTCTCATTGACTAAATTACTCACACTAACCCTTGGAGCTCTAAAGCTCTGGACTAAAAATTAAATATAATGGTAGGAAACAGTTAATGAAGCTTCCTGACTGTCATGAAATATGAATGAATTTGGCTTAAGTTACATTTACCAGCAAGAAGATATGCAGATATTTGATCACATTGCAGGTTAAGACAAACTTTGAGCACAATATTTCAGTAAAATAAAGAATATGTCATAAATTATTTGTAGTTATGATAGACAAATAGCTACTTTTTGAAGGAGCTATATAAATGATCACAAAATACTGAACTTCTTATTGTCAAAAAAGAATAACACCAAAGAAATATTTTACAAGACAAATGTAAATATATTTGCAATCTATGAAAAAAATTGTCAAACTCTACTAATCTACACTAACCTAATAAGCTGTATTTCACATAAATATGAGAAATTATAAAACATTATTTTTACCTATCATATTTTATAAAATTAAAAAAGATGAGCACTAAATCCATAAATAAATAAATAAAGGTTTGTAAACTGGGTATTTGTTTATCTTGCTGGCAACACTGCAAATTATGTAAAGCGATTTTGTACTATGAATAAAAAAATTTAAAATTATGGAGCTTCTCAAGTCTAATAATCCCACTTCTGGTCATTTATACTAAGGAAACAATCCAAGATATTGTAAAATCTTAGGAACTTAGATATCTAAAACAGTCTTAGACATAACAGTAAAACCAGAGAAAGCTATAAATGATGTACAATTATGGGAGACAAAACTAACTAAATCATGTTATCTAATGAAATAATGTACAATGAATTCTAATTATGTTTAAGAAAAATAAGTAATGTAGAATATATTTATAATAAAATGTCAAATGATGGATAAGGATTACATCTATATGAGCAATATGGCTGTAATAATCTTTGCAAATAAATATCACAGAATGAAGAGATGGAAACTTGGGCTCCAAAATATTGGCAGTGCTTGTGATTAAATAAGCATGAAAGTTATTTTTATGTTTATTTTATTTAAAACATTCTTGGTGTTAATTTGAATGTTTAATGGTAAATGTTTAAATGTGATAAAGCATTAAAATGTGTTTATGCTGACTTTTATCCAAATATATCTTCCACAATTTTTACTATATTATTTGATTTTAATAATTTAATGCTAATGTATTTTTCTTAAATTTTTCTTCCATTCATGTACATTGTTTAGATGTTGGTCTTAGTAGTAGACTAATTACTAACATACTATTTTCCTAACTGGTCAGTGTATACTTTTGTAGGCATATAGTAAAACATACATCCTTTAAAATGAATACTGCTGTTCTTCAAAAGAGCTTTAACCAAACACATCTTTGAACTGGCCATTTCATGTAAGTTTACTTGGATGTGATGTTCCAAATGTGAGAAATGTCTTATTTGATTATTTTTCAACAAGAAGTGCTATGATCTGAATGTTTATGTCTCCACCAAAATTCCTATGCTGAAATCCTAACTTACAAGACAATGATATTAGGAGATGGGGCCTTCAAAGAGTGATTAGGCTCTGTCTTCATGATTGGAATTAGTGGTCTTATAAAGAGACTTCAGAGATCTAGTTTTCTCCTACCATGAGAGAACACAATAAGCAAATGTTGTCTATGAAGCAAAAAGTGAGCCCTCACCAGATACCAATTCTGTCCACACCTTGATCTTGGACTTCTCAGACTCCAGATCATGAGAAATAAACTTCTGTTGTTTATAAACTACTCAGTTTATGGTATTTTGCTATAGTAGCCAGAATAGACTAAGATAAAATGTTAAGCATTTTGACAGCCGGCTATTTATAAAGGAAAGATGGGAAAATAATAGAACTATGTGGGCTGATGGAAATGGCAACTACTACTTGGTTTGGGAAATAAATATAAAGGGACTCTACTGTGACTCAGAAGAGCACTTGACACCCTTGAGTTGATTTTCACTCACACAGATGTACACAATCTGCCCTTAGATGTTCTGCCAACAGTTTGTCTTGGGAGGTGTTACTGTAGCCACTTCTGAAGATAATTTTATTTTCTTTTATTCTCTAAGGGGTCTTAACCCTTTATTTCATTGGACTGGCTTCCTTCACTAGTAGAAGGAAGCCACATCAACAAAGCAAATCTATATTTGAGGTCTTGGGGCAACATATTGCCAAATATATACAAACTGGGAAATATTTCAGCTAAAATTATTTTTTCAAACTCAATGCATTACTATCTGCATTTTTTACTTGTGATTGTTTCAAAAGATTACATATAATATCACCATTATAAAAGTGTTTTATTTTAAGCAGAAAAAATGACACATAGAATCTTACCATTCTGAGTAAGGTAGTCTAATTAAGTGTTTCCCAAACCTTGCTGATTAGCTGGTGAGGTGCTTGCAACAAACAAACAAAACTGTCAGACTTGACACTAAATCTGCTGAAGAGATACCAATAAAGGATGGTGCAGGAGCATACCTAGAAATCTTCATTGCTTAAAAGATTATCTAGCAAAATTCAAGAACTTCTGCTGTAATCATTCATGCAGAGATTTATATTTTCAGCATTTCACCCAAGTGGTCCACCAATCTATTCATGGTGTTGCAATGGAGTGACCTAAAGACTTAGTTGTATATAAGTTCTCTATTAGTCAAGTGAATACACAACATGTAGCAGAACTAGACTCACTCAACAGTAAGTAAAGAGACTTCAAAAAATGCTGCCAGTGTACAGCTTAAGTTTCACTCTAATCTAGGCTAACTTAATTTGAGATAGGATCTTGTATATCAGAGAACTTTACAATAGGTTCTCCAAAGAATTTGCATATATGAGAGACCCACAAAGAAGGCAATGAAGCAAACAAAGTAAAATTTTAAAAAATCATAGCAAATGTTGACTAAAGACACATTTAGTACTTTCTGCTCTCTATTCTGTGACCTAACACACTGGCGTAGCTATACCAATACTTTAAAGAGAAAGAAGGGGACATTTAACTCATGACCATGTCCTACTTTCTCTCCACTACAATATGTTACTGTTTCGATTTAAGATCACATCAGAGAGTAGAACATATATTTTAAATCAAATTTAGGTGAGTTTTAACTGAATTTTAATAACAAAACAGATACAAAAAAAATTTTTAAATCTATACCAATGACATTAGAGCATGAAAAGTGATCAATAAAGCAGAGCTGAAAATTATAATTGGAAAAAATTTCAGAATTATGCACTAACCAAGGTAATTATTCAATCAAGTATAACATTTTAATGCAGTTAACCTAAGATTGGTTTTGGTTTTGGGGGAACCACACTACACTGGATCTTGTTTATATTAAAATTCCTGAGACTGTTTTACATGATTTGTTCCTAAATAAGTTCTCTCCTATGCCGTACTTGTTTCATGATTTACTGGATCCAAGGATAGTTAGCACCTTGCGCTTATTCCTGCTACATTTATGGTTGGATTTATCCCATTGCTCCTTTTGAATTCCAAATCTCTCGCTAAGTCTATGCCTTTAAAAAATCTCTTTTAGCTGTATATCACATGCCAATTTTATGAAGTCTCCCTTATTATCTCCATGGCTGATAAAGATTTCAAACAAATAAGATAAAGTTCAGGTCCTAAATCTTTCAATAGGAGGAGTGGACCTTCATTTTTCATATGCTGACATGGTACTTGAAGTGTAAAAGGCAAAGATTTTCAGGAATGATCCTTGTCACCTCAACAGATCAGGGGTATAACACTGTGAATAAAAACTAGATTCTACAAAAGGAGAGCCTAGAATTCAAATTACCTATCTTCTACTTGCCAACCTGTTAACTCATCAATACAATGATTAAATAATATCACCTACGTTATAAAACTGTTGACAAGAACAATTGAGCTAAAAGACATGATATACTTAGAACTGTCTGGCATATAATAAACCTCATATAAGTATTAAAATTTTTTCTAGATGATGAGTGTTCATGTCTTGCTGAAGTCCAGATATATGTATGTCACAATTATATAACAACCACAGTCATATCATAAACAACCAAATACATGCATATGGCATATATGACATCACTTGTATTAAGTCAACAATTTCTGACTGATTTGTCTGAAAAAATTGTCTTTACATTTAGAGGATATTTACATATTTGTTTAAATAGCAAATGAGATACCAACACTAATCAATCCTTCAAAAATATATGAGGAGAAAATATAAACATCTAAAGAAGTTAGCTAAATTGATTTATTACTATTTACAACACCTATGTGCTAAATTCTTAGGATACATTCTGGCATTTGTTATTTATTATGTTTCTGAAGAGACTTTTTGTAAAGATGTTTAAAAGAAAAATCAGGACAAAAGTTCCCTTTTTTATTAATGGTTATGGTATGCAAAGCAGCTGTTTGAGGGTAGGCAGAATATAATGTGACGCCATTTCAAAGTACTGGAAGTAAGATAGAAAACCAAATATTGAGGCTGCTTTATGGAATACTACGTGAAGAAGTGCACAAGAGACGTTGTTAAAAAGCAAGTCTTAGCCGGTCTCGGTGGCTCAGCCTGTAATCCCAGCACTTTGGGAGGCTGAGGTGAGTGGATTGCCTGAACCTGAGGGTTCGAAACCAGCCTGGGCAACTTGGGAGACCTCGTCTCTACAAAAAAATAAAAACAGTTAGCCGGGCGTGGTAGCTTGCACCTGTAGTTCCAGCTACTTGAAAGGCTGAGGTGGAAGGATCGCCTGAGCCCAGCAGGTCGAGGCTGCGGTGGCCGGGAGCGAGTCACTGCACTCCAGTCTGGGTGAGAGTGAGACTCCAACTCAAAAAAAAAAAAAAAAAAAAAGGCAAGTCTTTGTGTATCTAAATATTTTCTTTTTGAAGGTTATATCAGACCAAAAAAGAAAATTCAGAAATATGACTTCCCCCAGGCACTTCTGGGATTTTTTTCAATTAAAAGATACTGATTATAAAGATACCATGGTAATCAAAGATGAGTTTGGGAAAATAGCATGAACATGTGACTGTAGCTAAAATGTAGGTATGGACACACACCACACACATACATATGCACACACACAAACACACATCAAACAATATAAACTGCCATATAAATATATTACTTTATTTATGAAAATCATACAGCAACAGATTCCTACCATACAGTGCCAAAGTTGATTTAGATGACTTATAAGATGAACTATGAAATAAAAACAATAAAATGAGTGTCAGATATTAAAATAAAAGCCAGAGAACATGGGAGGAAGAAAAAGTATGCAATAAGGTGATAATCAAACATTGTTTTGGCAATATGCTCCACAATTACAGGCAGTCTGATTTTTGTATGACAGATACATCGTACCACTTCCTCTGTCCTGATTTCTTTTTAACTAGGTATATTAGACTGAAAATGGTGGTTTACCTTGAGTCCAAGTAACTCAATTTAATAGAGCCTCAACTTCCACAAGTTCATGTGGAGATATACGATACATTGAGAGGAGAAAGATCAAGTTTTTCAATTCGACGAATACATTCTATTGGTAAACATTATCAGTGAACATTTGAGGTTTATCAGAAAAGAAGATACTAATTATCAAATATAAGTGATATAAAGACTTTTCAGTTTCACAACTATTCAAACAATAATATTAACAATACTTTAAGCATTCCTGGGGAGATACTGCTCCATTACTTTTTAGAAAATCATTCGTTGGTGAAGTGTTAATCACTTATCAGTGTAGGTCACAGTGCACCGATATTTTCACACATTTTGAATTTAAACCCCCTTACCATTTAATATAAAAGTTCTCTTTTAAAAGGATAAAACCCACATGGCTTTAATATAAACATCCTAGTCAATTACAGATAGCATATAAGTCAACACGTCCTTCAAAATTTAATTACCTTTTAAAATTTTATACATTTGGTAAATGAGTTGTTTAAAATCGTTACTGCCAAACCAATAGCTAAATCAAACATAATATATTTTACACTACTATATTTTGTATATAAAGATTTCAAACCTATTCTTTCATATGATAAACTATATGTACATCAATTTAACTAATTGTTCTACTTATTACCCCAATATACATTATTCTTATATAATAAATAAACTAATCCTTAATACATTTTCAAAATATCAGACATTTAAGAGATTGTTTTCCTGGGTCTTGAATAAGTAACAGATGTAGAAATACATCTAACATATATGTGGATATATATATATATATATATATATATATATATATATATATATATACCAGCAACCTGTAGAGAGATGACAGAATCAATTATGATGCAGTGTATTTCTTCGTTCATCTGCTAATGAACTGCCATTTTTCAAGACTATTTGTGTGCCTCACAGTTAGAAATAGCAAACAGGCCGGGCTCGGTGGCTCAGCCTGTAATCCCGCATCTTTGGGAAGCTGAGGTGAGTGGATTGCCTGAGCCCACGGGTTTGAGATGCGCCCAGGGCAGCGAGACCTCATCTCTACAATAAATCAAAAATATCAGCCAGGCGTGGTAGTGCATGCCTGTAATTCTGGCTACTTGGAAGGCTGAGGTGGAAGGATCACCGGAGCCCAGCAGGTCGAGGCTGCAGTGGCCGGGAGCGGCCACTGTACTCCAGTCTGGGCGACTGAGTGAGACTCCAACTCAAAAAAAAAAAAAAAAAAAAAGAAATAGCAAACAGTACTGATGCAAAAATATAATCAAGCCCCCCAAATCCAGAAAAGTTTAAGTAGCAGTGGTATCTTATAAATAAAATAAAATCAGATGCCCAGGAAATTTTCAATGAATTCAGTAACCTTATAATATCAATTTGATTTGAATTTCATCTTAAATGGGAACATTGCAAAAAATTATTGTCACATCTTTAGTATGCAGAGAATTTTTTAACTTGTTGATATACTCTTCCCTGAATTTTAGGTCAGGTTAACACTATGTGTTTTAATATTTATGTATTTAAATGTTTGTTCTCTACATGCTGAAGAAAAACAGTTTTATATATTGATGGTTCCCTGTACACATTGTCATTACTTATCCTCCAATAATTACTCATTTAAATGCAATTGTGACTTTAATAAAATGTCTGTGATTTTGTGGTACTTTTTTTTTTTTGAGTCAGAGTCTCACTCTGTTGCCAGGCTGAAGTGCAGTGGCACAATCACCATTCACATCTACCTCAGCCTCTAACTGCTGAGCTCAGGCATTCCTTCCACCTCAGCCTTCCAAGTAGTTGGGAAAACAGGCGTGCATGTTGTCACACCTGGCTAATTATTTTTATTTGTTGTAGAGACAAGGAGGTCTCATCAATTTACCCAGGCTGGTTTCGAACCCCTGTAGTCAGGCAGTCCTCTCACCTAGACTTCCCAAAGTGTTAGGATGACAGGCTTGAGCAACCAAGCCCAGCCTTTGTAGTATACTTTCAAAGCAAGCAGGATCCACTACTATATTCATATTCCTTTCACTATGGAGACATGGAAGATAGTCCCAGATTCCCATTAGGTGCAAAACTTCCATATGAAGTTCCATACCGATGTTATTATCTTTTCACATGGCACATTATTCATTTCTTAAAATTATATCAAACAATGTCAGATACAACAAGGTATCATAAGGTCCAAAGGAAATACAGGGACGAAAAAAACCTAGACTACCAGGCTGTTTTGATAAAAATCTTTCAGCAAATATCCCGGACAAATAATTCTATGCCAAGATACTTCCAGTGACAAAGAATACACCACTTCTTGAGGCAGCTAATTCTATTAACAATCATTGAGAGTTCTTCTTCACAGAGAGTTAGTCTCCTTCATGAAACCATTATCCATGAAAACTAGTACTCTTCTCTACAAAGGCACAGAAAATTTAAAGCACATTTTATATGAGAACTCTGCCAGAACTTGTGAAAAAAAAATGCGAAAAGCTTTTCTTCTCTAAGCTCAACATGCTAGCGCCTTCAGCAAGTCTTCCTGTGTTATGATTCGCAGTCTCACTTCTGGTTTATTCTCATCCAGATAGGGTCTAGTTTATCAAATATTTTTTATACAGTATGGTGTGACATAAATGAAGTCAAAGGGAAATATTGCTTGCTCTGTTTTTGACACCTGAGCACTTATGGCAGCTATAGCACATTCCTGTCATCATTTGTTGTAAAAGACCCATCTATGTTCTTCACATCTCTCCCATTGCTTCCATGACACTGCTTTCAGTTAAATTTGATTCTTTGCTTTTTAAGTTAGGTCTTATTACTCTTTTCTGTCAAGGATTTCTTTGATCACAATGCTACCCTGAGGTTGAGACAATTTGCATGCTCCATAATGAAATTTGTAAAATGTCCTAAGAATCTTCTTAACCCTACCACTAATGAAAATAGGAAGGTGATCCAGTGACTCAAAAATAAAAGAAACTCCCAGAAAAACTAGAGGTGAGGTGTCAACTTGTACAGGGATCAGTAAATATAAAAAATGGAGAAAGACTTTGTAAACAAAACAAAGAAGATATACCTCTATTATAAAGACATAATAATATTGGATGAATGTCTTTTCATTTTATATTTAACTGCTACAGGATAAAAGTAAATGCTACCATCTGAATTACTAAATTCCATTCCTGTATGAGCAACAACAGCAAAGACTTCTACTTTTAAACATTTGTGCTTTCTTCTGTACTACATGGGTTTAAAGGTACTAAAGTTTTATACAGTAGTTTTTAAAATAGCTGGTAAAAAACACAGTTGACTTCAGAGAAACCTATATAATTCTATCTATTGAACAATTTTATTTTTAGAGAATATTTTATCAAATTTAATACTTCTTTTTCAGATATATTAAATTTATTTAAGCCTGACAACTGATATATGTGAAAGGTATAAAATATCAGATTACCTATATTCTATTTACTTGGTTGACTTCTAGTAGTTTCATGTCTTTGAATTAAGCCCTTTTTCTTTGTTGGCTCTCCAACTTTCACTTAAATATATGACACCCCATTTTGATTGTCTTTTAAGTCTTGTGGGTCTGATTTTCAGTGACATTAGAATTCGTTATAGGCATAAGGCAGACAGCATAATCTCAAATACATTGTTAGCTAATGTTTATCGAACACTTAGCAGACAGAGAACATTGCTTGAGGAATAAGGTTACCCAAGGTTCCAAATATACCTATACTCCTTGATCCAATCAGTCAGTTAGTTCCTCTGTTTCACTCTACAGACTCTCATAAAATTGTTTTTGCCGAACTGTGTTTTGCTGTGCTGCCATCAGTGATTATACAAGAAATAGTCCTTGAAACTCATTGTGGAATCTCCTGAAAGGATGTTGTTGTGAATAATTTTATTATAACACACAGTATCTGAGAAAACCACTCAGAAACTTCCTAGCCTGATCTTACAACTAAGAGCAATTTTTTTTTAATTTTAAATAATAATTGGTTGTTTTTAATTTATGGACCCCACAAATTATGGAATAAACTAGACTTCTCTTTTGAATCAGGCTTTTAGAAAACTGAAAGCTAAATCTGTGACCCCCCCTCCCCATGTTAAGTGTCTGATATGAATGTTTGGCCTCATTCTAGATTCCACTTTGGGATCTATTCTTTTTTTTTTTTTTCTTGCTTGCTTGCACTTCCTTTTCATTTTCATTAAATATTTGTAAGTCACCTTATAAAGAAATTAATATATTAATTCCTGATATTACAAGCTAAAATGCTATTTAAACCAGCATGGAAGCAGCATAGTTAAAGAAACATTAAATACCGGGAAATATGGGTTTGAGTTTCACATAATATCTCTGTTATTCATGTGTTTCATCTCTAAAATGATAATAAATAATAACTAGCCTAGTTTCTTATGTGTTCTTATTAGCAAATAAGATAGCAGATATAATTTAACATGCAAAACCAAAATGTTCATTAAAAAGAAAATTATTATAAATATTAAATTTTCTTAATATCATGAGGAAAGAATAGGTATACAGAAATGTACCAATTGTTCAAAACAAGAAATATATTGATTACATTTATTCTCTTCTCCTTTATTTCCCTTGCTAAAAATTTAGAAACCGTAACAGAATTATCAAAGGAAATATCAAAAATTGAGAGAGAAGAGAAAACAAGAAAATAAGAAATTGAAGAATTTCTTACAATGCCTCCAGTAAACTGTTTAGAAACTTTAAAAAGTCAATCTAAATGTACTTTTAAAACATTCTTTTTATTAGATTTTGTCAAATATTTAAAACAAAATCATAATTATAATCTCCAAGGAAGCACAAAGTAGACAGATACCCTAGCATAGCTTAATTTTTGATAAGCCCATGAAATATTTTCTATTTTTCAGTTAGAGAAGAAAAGACACATAAGAAATTTACATTCATTAAGATAAGAAAATCTGCAAAACTAAATTACTTACTATAAAATTTTGTACTTTTGGGAGCTCATTATATTCATTTAATTAAATTTAACAATCAAATGAAATCAAAATAATTTGTTCTATTTGCTCTGTTAGCTTTTTAAATTCTGATAAAATGTTCTATTTGTGACCGTCTTAATAATTCATCTCCTTATCGTGGTCTCTTTATTTACATTTCCTTAAAACTGAATTTTCCCTCTTACAATTATATTAAAGGCAAAATAGAGGGTTTAGAGAACATTTGTTTCACTAGCTTTTCTTAGTTTATCTTTCTATGTCACATCCGAGATGGACTATTGTAATAAAACAGCTAACAAGAAGAAAACTTGTTATCAACAATGTGAGTAGTAATTTAATTCACAAGTCAACAAATATAGGTATGTATGTTGCCCTTTGCAATGTCATAGTACTATTTTTTCCCAGCAGCTTTATTTCTTCATTCATTCATCAAAATATGTTTGTGATATGTTTCAGGAGAATGTGATAGATCAAAACAATATGGTAAAAGCACTATGAGAGAGTCCTATTAATTGGAAGATGCTATAGAAGACAGAATTGATATTAGAGAAAATAAGATTAATATAAGAATGAAAATGTGTTATTTGGACCATCCTTGTGATATTTTGAGCCAGAGCAGAGTATAAGAAGTTGTTATAGTAAGACATAAAGCCAATAAATGAGGAAACAAATAAAAGACTAAATTCAAGTCCCTTGATTAGAAATGTATTATCATCTGAGTTCCTAGTAGATGAGATTAAAGTGAAATGGCATAAACCCAGTGAGTTCAGACCCATTAAATAAAAAATGTACGTCCTAAAAGTATCATGGGTAACTATGTCGACCCTTCTCCAACTTAAAACACATGAACCATTGGCTAGTTCATCTGCTAAATATTATTCCAGTGTCAGATAATCTAGGAAGGCTTCTTCTCAGAGGTCACTTTTTGCTCTATAAATATATATAACTTATATAGTGATAGAAGAAAAGGGAGGCTCTGTCAGTTTCATGAACAAAGTTCTACATCAGTGGAAGAGCAAGGTGAAAAAAATGTATGTAGTCATTATATATAATGAATTAAATTTCCCAATGAATCAAAGAAAATATATTTTCTTTTCTGTTGTTGTATAAATAAGCAGGAAATATTATACATTATTTTTCTCCATATACTTGAGTATCTACCAAATCTCACTTAACAAATGCTCCCTTCTGTGTTTATGTTAAACTACCAATTCTGTAAATCTGAAGGATTCATTATGTTTGGAATTCCACCTTTTAGCATGAACGGTGATTATTGCTTTTATTTGAAATGTGCATGCTGGATAGGCTAGAAATCTACTCTTCTATTCCTAACTACATTACATTATTTTATCATATACTTAAACCAAGCATATACATTGCTATCCTGATGAATGTTTTCCTGCTTTAGTTCATCACATAAAAGTTCTTTGTACATTATGTTATCATATACTCTGTGCATGTATAAGTCTTAGGAATTGGGTTATACTAAGCGTTTCCATGCTGGTTGTCAGTGAATGCTCTAAGGTCTCATTAATAATTATAGTTTCTGTAAATATGACATAAATTTTAGACATGAAACTGATCACATATCTGAAGAAACTACATGCAAGAGAAGAATCAAGTACAAGTTCCACAGAAATACTGTATTGTTTGAATCATAAAGCATTTATTGCATGCAGCAGTTTCGGTATTGAGGAAAAAGAGAGAAAAAAATATGAGTGAGATTATGTTACCTCTCAGAGACTAAGGATAGAACCAGAGAAGGTATATTATAACACTTCTGATTAAATGAAACAAATTAAAATAATAGCTAACATGTATTTTGTAGTTAGAGATGGTTCAATACATTAAATGTATTGTCTCATAATCACACTATAAACTAGTTGGCGTTATTAGTATCATTGTAAATTATGAAAAGAAGGTACAGAGAGGTTAATTAACTTCACTTGATTGCACAGCTGGGGAATGATGGTGTCTGAATTTAAACTAGGCAAGCTAACTATTTTGACACTTCAATCATGCCTCCTCACTCCATGTGGGACAGTTGCCTTTACAGAAAAAGCTACCCAAACATACTAGAAAAGGATAAGTCAGATTTCAAACACCAAATAATATGGATTATCTTATTTTGCTATGTATCTTCAACATTGCCTTTTTAACCATGGGAAGTAAAAATCATTATCTCATGAAATAGCCAGTGAAAGTATTAAAGTTCATGCTCGTGACAATTTTGTATACAAGTCAAACTTTTATTTTGTGATTATCAGTCCCTAGCTAATACTTGTTTTTGTTTTTACTCAATTGTGTTTCTGTGCTTGTATTTGACATTTTTTGGCAGTCTTGTTAATTAAGCAGAAATTATCCCTGATTAATGTAGTATGAGCTGTACCTAAAGTACTATAAATAATACAGTGATTAATTGCCATATCTAAACCAGTCACCCTTTAGCACACTTCAAAGATGGATTTTCTTAGTTGAATGTACTGTCGTCTACTTAATAATGATACTCATGTGGAAAAAAATCATCTTCCTTCCTTCTTTTCTACAGAAAATTATATTTAAACTATTTGATATAAGATACTTTTTTTCACTTGGTAGTCAAGAAAATTCTTTTTATAATTATTATAATGACCTCAAAGATTCTGCTGAATTCAGCACAACTAAATATTTAACTGTCTTACAAAAATGTTGAATAACAATTTAAGACTTAATTTTATCATTTAAAATATAATTTAGACAGTCATGAGAATTATGTTTTATTTTAATTTATTAAATTATTTTATTTCTAGTAAATACTTAATAATGGTCATTAGCTACTTTCTGTATAAGCAATGTTTGAGTCTTTGCATATTCACAAGAGTATACAAAGCAGTCTTTTTGTTGTTAGAAAATTGTCACTGCAAATGAAGAATGTACTGCAATATCAGAAAAAGCTACAAGTTTGTCCTTATATTTGGTTTCATTTCAAAAGTATACTATTACCCTGTGGAAATGGAAATATTGAGGAAATCTAATTATTAAATTGATGCACAAATTGGTGTTGAGAGTTTTCTTTCTCATATTCATTTGGTCATGGAGCTTTGTTCTTTAGTTTTAGTATTTTCAAATATGTTTTATAGTTATTCTTAAGCTCAGCCTTCCAAGTAGCTGAACTACAGGTGCGTGACACCACTTCCAGCTAATAGTTTAATTTAATGTAGAGATGAAATCTTGCCAAGTTGTCCTGTCTGGTCTCGAATCCCTGGGCTCAGGTAATTCTCTCACCTCAGCATTTCTCAACTGCCAAAAGGATTCTCATCTACAAAAGTTTGGAACTTAATTAGAAGTCAATTTGTTCCATACAAAGGAGTTAACAATCCGCCATATCATACACTAGGGTCACAAGACATTTGTTGTATTGTCCGTTTCTACACACAATGTCCTAGGGAATATATAAAGAATATATAATATGTGGTCACATATGTATCCCACAGATAAATAGGAAGAGAAAAAGGTACAGTTCTTTTGATGAAAGAATAATCTTTAGCTCTTTCCAATACTTGAACTCCTGATTGAGAAAATTTTATTGAAGATTACCCAAAATAAGCAAAGTTTATCTTAGATTAAGATAATTGACTATAGAATTATGACGTTGTATCAAACTGCTTGGGGCCTTGTAGAATTGTTTTTACTGAATTTCATTACATTAATAGGACATCACAAGAAATCTAAATGCTGCCTTCCTATACTAGGTAATAGCATCATGCACAATTGAAAAATAATAGATTTAATGTTACTTTAAGTGCCTGGCAACCTTATAACTTTCCCAAATATTTCTGGAGAAATTTTTCCTTTTCCATGTCTCTTTGTATTTTTCTTTTATTCTATGAATATTATATAAATATTCCAACTTAATTTGTTTAATTGTGCTGCTTGTCCTGTTTTGGTTATTGAGAATAAATCTACAGTCCATCTTTATCAACATTTCTATTCGATACATCTGTACTGTCTTGCTTTTAGTTTCATAATTTAACTACCCTGGACCTCTCTTGCACGAAACAATCCTATGTTCAAATCTTAAAGTGCTCAATGTATTGTTGAAAATTAAATTTTTGTAAAGAGAAATAAGATATACATAAGATTACATAAAATAATTACAAAATTATAATCAAATTATTTGATTCTATGCATTATAAATAGTTGCTGTGTACATAATAGTACCATATTAAGTATTAAATCTTATTGTTTATGTTAGGTTTACGATCATTTCCAGGAAGATAAAACAAATACATAAATGATTAAATCCAGCAGAGTTTATATTATACTTTAGTATTGTATATGCTACCTATAAGACAAAGAATTGTCAAGAGAGGGTTTGTCGTCATTGCAGAATTATCTGAAGGGAAATGAATTTTATGGTCGGATGCCTTTATGCAACTGATATATATTTTTAAGAACGGTTAAAGTCTCTTCAATGTAAAGAATACTACTATAGACCCTAAGAGTTAATTACATGCTAAGACTCTGCATTTGATCTAATTCACACCTATAATATTACACTAATTCATAATAAAATATCTGAAGAAATTCTTATATTTTCTTTCTTATATTTTCAACAAATAACTTTCTTATATTTTCAACAAATAACTGTGAAATTTGAATTTTTCAAGTAATTAAAATAGGTGTATTTTAAAACTTTTGGAATATCTTTTCTGATGGTTACTAATGATTGTATAAACAACGATCATAAAGAATGTTCCAGAATTATTCAAGGAAAGCATTCTTTTCTTCAATTTAAGGCAACTACAAATAAGTACTGACCCTTAGAGATGTCTTTTAAAGAAAAAAAAGGAAGGAGGAAGGTGATTTAGAAACTTCATGCTATCGTCTTCCTCTCAAGGTTTGCTCATTGTGTATTCTATCCTATAGTTTACAAACTTTAAGAAAGAGCTCAAGAGCTATTTCTTCCAAATAGTTATTTCCTACTTGAACCTGCCGCCATCACCAAACAAGATACTATATAAATCAGATACTATATCAATCTGACTTCAAGCTTTTACAGAGTTTTTTAAAAACACAAATATCATGTTCATGCTGTTTAAACTTATTTGATGCATTTTAGTCCTCTTCTTAATTTACCAGGGCTGACATTCAGTTACAATTACACATTCAGTCTTAGATTATTCATCTATTCCTTGATTCTCTCACAAGGCTGGCACATCCATTTCCATGGCTCCAATTACTCATAGAGGCAGATTACTCATTTCTTGAGCTACATGTAGGAGTTTTAGGAGGCCTAAATCACCTCTGCTTCCCCTCATAAGTTAAAAGCCAATTAAGCAACAGTCACAGGAGAATGACAAATGGAAGAATGAAATGTTAGCTTTATTACTGGTTAACTGATTAGAGTACAGGTTATGTCTGTGACCAAAATGGGCTTGCAACATGCCATACCTGAAAATGACAGACTTGTGCATATTTTAACAGGTAGGGAGGATAATTTCAAATCTGTTCTATTATAGCAGAGGCTAATTAAGCTCTTTAGCTTTCTAGAAATAGGTAGAAATACTCTAAACCTTCAAAAAAGAAAGAAATAACAGAAACAAAAACCAGAGACAGGGAGACAGATAATCAGAGAGATGAGAGGGACAGAGAGAGTACATCAGTTCCCGCCACCAAATTATTAAACCAGATCATCTTTCTACCTTCACAGTAGAGGACTGAGTAAGAAATTAAAGGAAAGATTAACATTATATTATTATTATTTTTGAAAGCTCTTTTCCATAGAAATATGAGACCAAGGAAATGGAGGTTTCCCACTAACAGCACTTACTTAAAATATCATTTACAATGTCTCAGCAAACAATACACAATGTCCTTTTTGGGTATTGGGAGTAGACCCAAACTCTGTGAATAGTAGCACAATTATCTAATTAAGCAAGTCAGAAACCTAAATGTTGTCTTTATCATCTTTTCACTACCAATCTCTTTACTCATTCATTAAAGACTCATATTTACCTTTTCTCATATTTAAATCTTCAGTATGCCTCCACATCATTCTGTCTAAGCTACCATCATCTTTCTTCTTTCCCACTCATCAACGTATATTACCATCAAGTCTCCACAATCTTTCCAGTACACTACAGTTAGAGTAACATTTAAAAATCTCAAATTTAGTCAGGTCAAAACTACTACTCCTACCCTACCCCTGTCTTGGCCTTTGGCCTTTTATTCCATTTACATAACTTAAGGTCTTTAGTGGCATGTTCCTCACCTGTCACTCAGTCTCATCTTGCATTATTCTCCATTTTATTCACTCCATGAGCCAATTTGACCTTCTCTTGGCTGCTTGGATTCACCAAACTCATCCTTACCACAGGGAATTTGAACATGCTCATCATGGTCACATAGACTCATCTTTCAGATTTCAGCTCAGCCACTGTTTCCTCAGATAAGCATGTCTGACCACCAGGTGTACCTCAGAGTTACCCATTATTCAACATTGTAGTCCCATAAATTGATCCTTTTTATCATATATAATTATTACAATTTTGTATTTTTGTTAATTATTTGATTAATACTCATTTTCCCATATTATACCACAGGCTCCACAATGGCATGTAACATGAAAAAATTTTAACACTATTATATATAGTGCTTAGTATATACATAACATTTTATTTTATTTTATTTATTTATTTATTTGAGTTGGAGTCTCACTCTGTCGCCCAGACTGGAGTGCGGTGGCTGCTTCTGGCCGCCGCAGCCTCGACCTGCTGGGCTCCGGCGATCCTTCCGCCTTAGCCTTCCAAGTAGCCGGAATTACAGGCATGCGCTACCACGCCCAACTGATTTTTTTATTTATTGTAGAGATGAGGTCTCGCTGCCCAGGCGGGTCTCGAACCCACGGGCTCAGGCAACCCACTCACCTCAGCCTCCCAAAGGCGCGGGATTACAGGCTGAGCCACTGAGCCTAGCTTATACATAACATTTAAAAATGTTGAATGAGTGATATTTGTTGTACCTTTAGCTTTTTATTACCATTAAATATTCTACTAGAAGTGTTAGTCCCTTGGGGGTAGATGCTTTATATTTTTCATATCTGTATCCTTATGACTCTCAAGATGAATCACTTCTTAAAAGTCCCACCTCTAAACACTGTTTCATTGGGAATTAATTTTTCAACACTTGAACTTTTGAGGACACATTCAAAGCATAATGATTGACTTTGGCATTATATTTCAGAATATGTTGCTGTCATTTCATTTTCATAAGGGTTTAAAGTTCTCTGTTATCCATATTTATACCTAGGAATTTTAAAGGTAAATTGGAAATGTACTATTTATGGGAGCATAATTATTATGTATTGTATTTCTCTTACCAAAAAAAAGAAAAATAAATCATTTTCATAAACTATCACATTGTCAATCCAACTTGCAGACAATTATTTTGAAACTACTTTGAGAATTCAAATAATCTATCTTTGCTGGAGACTTTAATGCAACTTAGTATATATGAGATAATATACACAAAAGTAATCTGTTAGTAGTAAATTGCTATAGGAATGGAAGTTATTGCTAATTTTATCAATTATTTCTATTTTGATATACAATAATGCTTTATGTAAGTAAAACATTAAATGAGAAACTTTACAAGTAAGAATCTACTTTTTATTTTTAAGAAATTATGAAGGACTTAAGGTTATGGCTAAAGGTTGACTCATTTATTTGTTATTTTTCTATTAAAAAATAAGGCAAGGTAAAACATCATGATCTGGCTATGCAACACTTTGTCTAGGATATCTAGATACAAACATTAATGAAAGCCTTCATGAAGCAATGAAAGTATAGATGTGTTTCTATTGCAATATAGTCACACCCTGAGATTTTAAATCCATGGTTTATTTTTCATTGAGAAATATAGTATTTAGCAAGACTTTCTACTATATAAATATCAGTCTTGTACTTAACCGTGTGAGTGATGAATAATGAAAATTAATGTTAGACTAATATCCTACTAATAGAAACTAAATATGAAAAAATGTCATGCAGCATTTGCATGGTATACTCTAAAATTTATGACCTGTTGGGAGCCACGGAGGCCCACTGAGCATTAGGGATCAGGGAGGGCCGTGGACCCTGAGACTACTAGGATGCGTTCGGGAGCTGTTGACCCCATTCCCGCCTTCCTTTTTCTATTTGGCACACTTAGCCAAAAGGAACTCTGCTGACCTAAGTTGAAGGGTCTGTGACTGTGACAGGCATAGCTAACTCTAGAAACAAATTGTTCCTGTTTCCCATGAACTGCGGTTTCAGCTTAGGTGTTAGATATAATTCAAACTCAGGTCACATTTGGGAGCCTTCGATATGGTACAAGCTTCTTTATGAGATTTAAAAGTATATTTGTAGAATTAGTATATACATATGGAGTGCTGTTTTCAACTTTAGAGGATTATCTAGAGTTACCAGAAATGGCCCAGCATGAACTTTGGGCTGGACCACATTCCTAAGGGCCCAGTGCGTACTTTGGACTGGGCTGTATTCTTTTAAACTGGTTTTAGCTACAGTTAGTGTAGGGTTTTTCTACTTATTATAGAAATGAATTTATTTTACTCATAGAAAGTATTGTAGAATAGATCATGCTAACGTCAGGGCATTATGTCAGCTCAAGCATTATCAAACATGATATTTTGAGGTTTAATAAGAATACAGCTAACTTTAGAAATTTCATTGTTCCATTTTCTACTAATGGCAGTTTTGGCCTTAGTACAATTTACAGTTTATATTTGGGTTTTATTTTAGAGGCTTTATTACTGATGACCAGCTTTATATATTTGGGATTAGGAATTAGAAACTTTTATAGAATTTAAGATAGATATATAGGATTTTAGAATAGCCATTTTGTTAAGATATTGTAACAAATTGTTCCTAGAAATGGCCCAGCATGATCTTTGGACTGGGCCACATCCTTTAGGAACTGGTTTGAGCTATAATTAAGAGTTTCTACAGTGTATTAGAATTAGCATAGAATAGAAAGATATTAGGATTTAAGTTAGTCATTAGGTATTGTGTATGCATAAGCTTTAGAAGTTATTGATTATTAGAATATTATGATGTTAGAATTGTTGTATTGCTTTTGAGGAACACTAACCAAGCATAAGGAACAGTGAGATAATTTTGGGATTGTCCTTCCTCATCCTTGAGGAAACACCTGGTGGGCAGGGGACACCCCTCATCCACCTGGCTTTGTGTTCATGTGAAAGTCTTGTGATTTTGCCTGTGAAACTTTAGGATAAAAGGCTTATGGTTTGTCCCATTAAATGGCTTCTGCACTAGACAGAGTCCAGTCTCTTTCTTCCCCCCCCCTTTCTTTCTTTCTTTTAATATCTATCCCTCTTAACAGATTCGCCAATACTGCCACATCATTCCAGGGACCCCCAAAACCTGCAGGGGCTGGCCCCCCACAATGACCAAAATGTACCCTGGAAACATCAAGATCTTTCCAAGGAGAGGTTACTTCCTAGACTGTCCACAATCAAAAGTTTGCCTTTGTGCCATATCTATAGCTCTTCACTGTCAATGGCACCATCAGACACCGGATGAACTCAACCAACCATCTCTTGCTCTCTCTCCTAAAGCAAACTCAGATTCAACTTAGTGTTTCATCCCTTTAATTATTTTCTGAACAAAACTTTCAGCCTTTTGCTCCTTTTGTTTCAGTTTTGCTTATGTAATATTTATTTTTAAAACTGCCAAATTGCATGAATAGTACTATGTATTTCTCCTACTTCCAGGCTACTGAGGGCCACTGGAGAAAAATCACAGAAACTTTGCAGATTTGTAGTCCTACAGATTCAATGTATTCAGCCTAATTTTTGAAGAGTTGGGGCTATCCCACAATCCTTTTATATATCCCTAGTAAGCTTCTTCTTCTTATCTTAAAAGCAGTTGCTCTTAACTTTTGTCATTCCAATAAAGTGTCACCTATCAACAAGAGCTGGTCTCAGACCGTAACATTAAATTATACTTCACTGAGAAAATAGACAGCATGGTGCAGTAACTTTCTCAAACCAATCATATTCTCCAGTCTACAAACTTATTTATGATGTCAAATCTTTACTATGTATCACCCATCTCAGCACAAAGCTGCTACTTCTGCTTATCAAACAATCTATTATTCCCATCATGTCATATGTTTTCAATATCTCTTTTTTTTTACTGTAACCTTATTTTAATCTATTTTTACCTAAAAATAACATTATTTCTGTTGTTCCTACATTTTTGAAAAACTCTTCTGACCACCCCACAGCCTCTTTAGGCACTCTTTCCTCAAAACACTTTCAAAACACTAAAATCTAAGTTTCTTTCTTATCATTGCAATAAAATTGCAATCACTAACATCACCAGTGTCTCACTGATGCTTTTATTTAACACGATAAACAATCACTTTTTTGTTAAATTCTCTTCACCTTTCAGTGTCCAGGAAAACAGTCTCTCCCACTTGTCCCACTGCATGTCTCATCTCATCCTTTTGGAATCATTCACAATCACTTTCCATATGTAAACACATAAAATGATGACATTCCTCAAGATATGGCTATTGTTGCTGTAATTTTCTGTTGTGGTTTATCACTTTGGCCACCTTGTCTTACTTTTTGATTTGTTCCTATGTCTAGTCTTTTTTCAGTGATCCACATCCTACTCTTACTACTGTCTTGGATAGACACTGACATTCAAGCTCAAGGTTGAAATCTTAACTTCTAGGGGTATTCTTCCACCTCCTCTATCGCTCAGATTAGCAACAAGTCTTAGCCTTGCACTGAAGTCCTTCTATGAAATGGATCATTCTTTACCTAACATGCATAGCTTAATTTCAGTCTAATTTATTTTTAGCCTATTACAATCAATAAAATCATAGGGACTACTATTTTCCAGTACAGAGATGAATAAGCTGTATGCCTCTTCCCAAGAATTTCACTAAAATTCAGTAGGATACAATGTGTTAAATGCAAATATACATGTGTGTATAAGACAAAGAGAAATACAGAAGAATATCAGAAGTAGCACAAAGAAATGTTCCCTGAGACTGTGAACAAAAAAATTTCGGAACAGTAATGACCTCTGATTTGGGTTGTGAAGGTCACAGATTTGTTCCAGTGAACAAAGGAAAGGAAGACATTTATTACAGGCAAAGAGAACACAGGTGCAAAGAGATAAAAGTCTGAAATGCCAGGGTATGTCTGGTAATCTATAAGCAATTCGGTGCTTCTGCCTTGTAAAGTGCAACAGGGTGTGTGGATGGGCTAATCATGATGCTAAATAGGATGGCAGGAATGAATAGTTATTGTTATTACAATTTCTCAGTTAATGAGGCTTTAGTATAATAAATTAACAGGAAAGTAGAGAAGAATGAGATGTTCTTTAACTCACATAAAATAATTTATTTCTAAATTTAGATTATTTTGCATAACAAATGAAAACTTTGAGGCTAAAGAAGTAAAAATCTGAAAAACACAAATCAAAATTATTAAAACATTGTTACCTAGACAAAGAATTGATGTTGTTCTCTTCTTTTTCTGTTCTTTGTGCCTACATTTTCAAGATTAGGTGATTCAGAAAAGAAACTATTAAGAATTTTGCAATTTATGTTCCAAAGAACCAGTTTGATGCAATGGTAAAACACAAGTAATTTTTAAAAATTAGATGATAAATCAGTTGGCACATAGCTTAGTCTCCAACTTAAAAACAGATTTTATTTCAATATGAAATTGTAAGTAAAATGTACTTCCTGAGAGAAATCAGAGTATAAATTATGATTACTTTTCTAGGCTAACTCATAAAAACCAATTTAACATACACATGCAAAAGTGCATACAAAACAGAATATTATATACTTGAAATAAAATAAAAGACAAAATGTTTAGTGAATAGATGATGAATATTGGATTAATCTTAGATCTGAAAACATGAAGGAAAAGACAAAGATAAATATACCATATATATACAAATATAAAATGTGTAAGTTTTAAAAAATACAACATTTTGATATGGAAAGGCTTGAGGCAACATACAAACATATAATATAACTGGTGAATTTTTTATAAGTGAATGTATGAAAAATCAAGAAAAGCAGAGAAAATATGGAAAAAATGAAAGAATATGAAGAATAAAGTGACATACATAGTTTATATAGTGGTCTTGTTACTTTGTTGGAGATTGACATTTTTTCATAACCTTTCTAGTAGTCAGTGCAAAGAAAGCCACCATGCAATCCACACCATGAATGTAAATATAAAGTAAATGATGCAGCTCATTTCACAAACCTCTATTTCATAATATTTTCAGAGAAAAATTTTTGAGGTTCATTTTGTAAAAATAATTTGAGGTGAAGTATGGTGTCCAATGAAATGAGTTCAAGTATATAAATGTCTACTGGAACAGCTGAGTTAATAATTATTTTACTTTTTAAAGTAATAGTCAGATCATCTCTGATATCAATAACAGATAAACACCACATAATAGAATCTGTTCTGAGAAGTTGTTAGTTGTCTTCTTCAGTCCTCATGATAATCCAGGGAAGTAGATATTTCATACCCATAAAGATCTGACTATTATTTTGAAATCCAAAACACAGCGTAAAAACCAAAAGCTGTTTTTAATTGTTGTTTGTTTTTCCATGAGTTTGACACCAAAGTCCTTTTGGCAGAAGATACTGACCTGAAATGAGGTGAGACTATAACCTTCACTTATTCCAATGAAAGTTACAATACACGTTTCTTTGCAAAAAATAATAAGATGTTTTTACAGTTCTGCTGGAGTTGTCAAATATTGCACAGATATGTATCACATTACTTTTCTAAAAATCTAACATTTCTGAATTCTGAAATTTATCTGCCCCCAAGAGTTTCCAATAAAAATTATTAACCTGTATTGCTGTATGCATTTTGCAAATGATATAAGTGAAGTTGAAGAGGACACATCTAAAATATGCTTGAGTTTAGATTTGTCCTAAATCCATGTATGACTTCAGAGTTCAAGCTCTTAGCCGACTATGCATACTGCCTCCATATAAAGACTATGTTTCCAATAAAATGTCAGTTCTGTGCAGCCAAAATCCTGTCTAACTTGTTTAATTTTGTGTTGTCAGGAGACAAAATAATATTTGGGGGATTCATTGCCTACAAAATATGTGTGCAATAACTATTTGTAGATGCATGACTTCTATACCTCAAATGAAATTTTTGTAGGTATTGTCATAAAATTAGTTCAAAATATAGCCCTAAATAAGAAAAACTATCTTTTTTAATAGATGTACAGCCCTATTTTAGCAGTCAACAAATGTGGTATAACCCTAAATATTGCTTGTGATGGAAAGAAGCCTAATGAGAATATATGTCCAAATAAAAGTCCAAATTACCTCACTACACAAAGCAATTGAAGAGTGTTCAGGGGCAGATAAAAGATGTTTCTCAGAATGATATGTTGGGTCTCCTCCCACACACAAAGTTTAATGGCTTTGCGAATATATGACTACAATTAGTGTAGCCTTGAAATATGCTAAAGAGGTACACCAGGCTTAGATATAACATTTTAATTGTTTTAATGAAATGAATCTGAGGAATTTTAAGAACTAGAGAGACTATATCTAGGGGATTTTTAAAAACTATAATGACATCCTGCTTCTCTCTTTATTAAAAATGTTAATGGTAGGAAAAAGTCAGTGCAATATTCAAGAACAAAGTGATACAGCAAAGATTCCATGAAAGAACAATAACAACAAAATAGGTGAACACTGTGATCAAGCCACACCACCTTGAACAAATTCCAAGTATAACAGCTATAACTCTCCTGTTTTCCAGAATTCTGTTCTGGTGTTGAACCCAATTATGTAGGAGGAAAGTTAATAGTCACTTAAATAAATTATGGGATCAATTTCATTTATTTTATAACAAGATATAAATATGTTTATTATGTGCATTTCCATTTATTTTGAAAATTCAATTGCATTTTACTCATGATTGTATATTTTGCTATAACAGCAACTGAAAACTGTTAAAAATCCAAGTTCCTAAATGTTCTATAGTCCTAATTTTGAAAAATAAGTATCTGAAAGAATGACTTGAAAAGTTACCTACAAAAGTAACACTATATATTAGACACCATGAATTTTAAAATGGGTGACATAAGAGATAAGAAAGTGATAACTACCTAAAAATGAAATATGCTGTCCATGCAGACTATGCTATATGCTATAGTTGTCTCTAGAACAAATCTTCAAGTATCTAGATTCGTGTGTGTGTGTGTGTGTGTGTGTGTGTGTGTGTGTGTGTGTGTAAAGGCTTCCTTAATAGAGTGAGAAAATAGAATGGGAACCTAAAAATGTAACTCTATGATAACTGGGAGAAAGGAGAATCTCTTTCTGTGTTACTGCTCCCATGGCACTGTTTTTTGTTTTGTTTTGTTTTGTTTTTAGCTTCATAATGACAAGACGGATAATAAAGAAAAATACAAAAGGAATTACAGAGAAGGAATAAAGAAGTAAACGAAGAAGAGATGATATAACAATAAAATAAAAAGTTTAAAAAAAGAAACTAATGAGGCATAAAAACCTAAAAAATGCTGATACTCTATGTTCATTACAACACTGTTCACAAGGCAAAAATCATAGAACTAACCTGAGTGCCCACCAACAATTGAATAGAAAAAGGAAATGTGGTATATATGCACTATGGAATACTATGCAGCCATAAAAAAGAATGAAATCATGTCCTTTGCAGCAACATGGGTGGACCTGGAGATCAACATCCTAAATTAACTGATTCAGAAAAATGAAACCAAACACCACATGTTCACACTCTCATATGGAAGCTAAATGGCCATGAAGATGGAAATAGCCACCAGGAAAACTAATAGGGAATGTGGGGAGAGAGGTTAGTGTTCAGAAATTACCTATGGGGACAATGTTCACTATCTGGAGAATAGGCCACCTGAAGCCCAAGCCCAACGCCACCACTATACAACATGTGCATGTAATAAATATGTGCATGTACTCCCAAACCTTAATTAAAAATAGATGAAAAAAAAAGATGCTGACACTGACAGGTAAAAGAAATAAAAACTCAAGAAAAAAAATCCTAAAAAGAATTATAACATATTAAAATCACAAAGTTGTTCAAAAGTAATATGCAAATATTAAAATACAGGGGGTTAAAAATTAAGAAAAACTCAAATGTAGAAACTGGAGAATGAAAAATAGGCATAAGTCTCCAAAAAAGGTAAATATATTGACATATTTAAAACGATAAAACATAGGCAAGATTGAATATTAGGGAAAAATTGAAATTCAGGCAAAATAAGACATTATTAGCAAAATGGAATACATGAATAAGTTGTAAGTTTTGCTACAAAGCAAGTGTAAGCTTTGCTACAAAGCAAGTGTAGCAACCTGAGAGCTTTGAGAAAATTAAACATGCTTTCTTAATAAGAACAAATATTCAAAGTCGTTTTTTTAGAAATGAAAAAAACAGAACCTATACATATAGACAAATGCACACATTCCCTGACCATTTCTAAAAGATTGTCTCCCAGTAGTGGCATACCCCGCTTTGGCAGTTGAATCTTCTTAACTGAAAACCTGAAGTGGTAGGGAGAATTGCGGATAAAAAAAATCCATCTTTCACCATCTACCCTACCTCCCTTTAACCAGATACTAAAGTTTTAAGAGTATGCTGTTCTATTTGAAACTACCCTGGACAAGTACTATTAAAAAGAGCAGCCACTCTGTTTCTCCAGCAAAAGCCATAGTTTACTCAGTCTAGTGACTTCACAAGCTAACTTTAATTTAGAAACTGAACTGATGCATTCTGTGACCCGATCCCTATTCACCAACATTTTTGTTTTTTGGACCATTCATTTGTACTTTTTCCCTCGGCTCCTTGTTCCTCAAGGTTAAGTCAGCAAAACAAATAGAACATACATTAGAGTATATAAGTGATGAGAGATAAGTGTGTGAAAGGTAGACCCATGAACAGATCAAACTTTACCCTCTCATCAGAATGTTGGGACAGAGAAGGTGAATGGGTCACACCAGAAGACAACTTTAGAGTTTCATAAATAATTTTTTGAGTTACATGCCTTATACTCTAGTCATTGTTTGAAAGCCCATTTATTTTCCTATCCAAAACATGACCAGTGTACTGCCTATGTCTAACATTCATACTATTCTTCATCTAAGGACTGGCAAACCTCAGATGTGTGTAGAGGTGGTGAGGTTGGGGATGGGGCAGAAAAGAGAAGAAAACTCTGTAAATGATACATAAGAAAGAAAATCCAAAATGTGTTTGGAGAAACTTGCAACTCCCTTTGCAAGATATTCTAAATATTCTCCATCTATGTATTAACATGTGTTGGGTGATTGTTTAGCTCTTCTAAATAGGGTAAGCTACCTATACCTTGAGCAATTGCCCAGCTGGCCTACAAATTATTCAAACTTTGTTTATCTTGAAGTGTATACAAGCAAATGTAAGCTACTTAAAGAGTCATTTCACTCATTAGGATATCCCTTTTTCTACACACACACACACACACACACACACACACAAACACACACACACACACACCAACCCTTGTCCTATTACCAGCAACTTCTAACAACTGTGTCTTGCCAGACTTGGGGATAAAGATATCTTCCTCAAATGAATTATGTAATCTATGTCTTTGCCTAGCTCTAAATCTTGTCTGTTTATGATATTTCTTTTCAAATAACTAAAGTCCTTTCCAACAAGCAAACTACTGTTGTAGTATCAACTCTAGGTCATTGTGTGTTTGGCTGTGCAAAGGGAGGAAATGGCTGTACTATTAAGAAAAATACAGAAACACAATTTTCATCATCATCATAATAAATAATGCACCATATATTATATGAAAATTTAATTGATGCCAATGTACATTACTCTTAATCTATGTAAAAAACTACCTAATAAGAAAAGACTGGCATTGTATACATTTGTTTTCCAAAAAGAAAACTTAAATGTAGAACTGTTTGGTTGGAAAGGGGAGATCACGTAGTCCGCATTCTCTGGAAGGAAAAAAAGTGTTAGCCACTTCAAAGATACAATGTCTCCATTTGTTTGCATATAATGCCCTCAAATCTTCTGTTCTAGTACAGGAGATGCTGTGTAAATTTTGGTTCAAAATACAATAGTTAAGCTTACAGCACTGGGCATTTGACACTAACAATATAACAATGGTGACATGTTTAACTTTGAAGTCAGAGTGCTTCTCAGACTAAAAGCTGGACACTTACAGAAATAAATGAGGTTTTATTATCTTGAAACTATTTTTTCAATGTGTGACTTATATTCCACCTATTTCCAAAAATGAATTAGAAGTGGCAATACTAAATTTAATGAAAATAAGATCTTATAGAACAATTATATATGCTGATTGTTTTGTATTTCTGAATATAAGCTCTGAAATATTTTTTACTGGAATGTTGGAACATTTTTATTCTAATCGAATATTTCCTTATATATTACTATGTAAAATCTCCACATAATTGAACATTAATTATTGTATGAATATCAGACACAACAAACATAAAAATACCTTATCCTATTTAGCACAGAACAGAAAAAGAAACACTCAAATATCTTGAACTACCTAATCACTTTTCTTTTTTTTTTTTTTTTTTTTGAGTTGGAGTCTCTGTCGCCCAGACTGGAGTGCAGTGGCCGCTCCCGGCCACCGCAGCCTCGACCCGCTAGGCTCCGGCGATCCTTCCGCCTCAGCCTTCTGAGTAGCCGGAATTACAGGCATGTGCTACAACGCCCGGCTGATTTTTTTGATTTATTGTAGAGATGAGGTTTCGCTGCCCAGGCGGGTTTCGAACCCGCGGGCTCAGGCAATCCACTCACCTCAGCCTCCCAAAGGCACGGGATTACAGGCTGAGCCACCGAGCCCGGCTCCTAATCACTTTTATAATCTTTTCTATGTATGTAGTACGTACCCAAATTTGTAATTACATAATTATTTATATCACCAAATAAATTCTGTGTTTGTGTCCACTATTAAAATTTCAGTTTCTTGACAGCAGAGACCATTTGTAATAAATTTTATGAATAATATATCAAACCTTTTGTGTGCATTAATAATGTCAGTCATTGGTTTAAGTATTTTAAATTGCATTAATGTTTAATTCTCATTACAGCCATACATAAAGATTATTGTTACTTTCACCTCACGTGAAAGGAAATACAAAAAAGACTATTAGTTCAAAGTCCAATTGCTGGGAGTTTATGGGCCACTCTTCAAACCCAGTCTGTCCTCTACCTCTGGTTTTATGCTCTCAGCCACTATGTTATCTGCCTAGGTTACAAGAACTCTTAGTATCAGAAGACTTTTTTTCCCCCTTTACTTTAGTGTCACTCCTCATTAATACAGTGACTTTAGAAAAGTTACTTAACACTTTGTTTCTTTTTTTTTTTTTTTTTGAGTTGGAGTCTCACTCTGTCGCCCGGACTGGAGTGCAGTGGCCGCTCCCGGCCACTGCAGCTTTGACCTGCTGGGCTCCGGTGATTCTTCCGCCTCAGTCTTCCAAGTAGCTGGAACTACAGGTGCACGCTACCATACCCGGATAATTTTTTGATTTATTGTAGAGATGAGGTCTCACCAAGTTGCCCAGGTGGGTCTCAAGCCCACGGGATCTGGCAATTCACTCACCTCAGCCTCCCAAGGCGCGGGATTACAAGCTGAGCCACCAAGCCCAGCAACACTTTGTTTCTTTAAAAAAAAAAAAATGTAGGCATACCTAATTTTATTGGGCTAAGCTTTATTGTACTTTGTACAAATTACCTTTTTCTTTTACAAACTGAAGGTTTGTAGGAATCTTTAACTGAGCAAATCTGATAGCAACTTTATCCCACAGCATATGCTCACTTCACGTGTGTGTCACATTTTGTTAATATCTCAAACTTTTATTATCATTATATATGTTATGGTGATCTGTGATAAGTGATCTCTGATATAAATAATTGTAATTGCTTTGGGGTACCACAAGTCATGCCCATATAAGACAGCATACTTAATGGACAAGGTTGTGTGTGTCCTGTTTGTTCAGCTAACTGGTCATTCTTCATCTTTCTCCCTCTCCTAAGACTTGCCAATTTCCCTGAGATATGACAGTATTGAAATTAAGCCAGTTAATAATTCTACAATGACCTCCATGTGTATTCAAGTGGAAGGAAAAGTCACACATCTCTCATTTTCAATCGAAAGCTAGAAATAATTAGACTTCCTAAGGAAGACATATCAAAAGCCTGTATAGACCAAAAGCTATACCCCTTGCACCAAACCGCCAAATAGTGAATGCCAACAAAAAGTTCTGGAAAGAAACTAAAAGTTCCCCTAAAAACACATGAATGATAAGAAAGCAAAACTGACTTATGGCTGATACGGGGAAAGTTTAAGTGGTCTGGGTAGAAGACCAAACCAGTCACAACATTCTCTTAAAACCAAAGATTAAGATCAACATTCCCTAAAACAAAGACTAATGCAGAACAAGACTCTAACTCTGTTCAATTATCTGAAGACTGAGAGAGGTGAGTAACATTGAAGAAGAAAGGTTGGAAGCGAGTAGAGTTTGGTTCATAAGGTTGAAGGCAAAATGACATGGATTTCTTTCACCCATGCTAGCTCTGGCATGTCTCCCTTTCTTTTCTCCCTTCTTTCTCTAATGAACTTTGCAGGAAAAACCAAGTGAATCTCCATAACATCAAAGTGAAAAGTGAAATAACCAGTGTTGAGGTAGTAACTGCAGCAAGTTATTCAGATGACCTAGCTAAGATCATTGATGAAAGTGACTACACTAAACAGATTTTCTATGTAGATTAAACAGTTTTTTATTGTAAGAAGATGCCATCTAGGACTTGTGTAGCTACAGAAGTCAATTCCCGGATTCAAAACTCCAAAAACCAGGTGACTCTCTTATTAGAGACCAGTACAGTGGGTGATTTTTAGTTGAAGCCAACCATTCCAAAAATCCAGGGACCCAGAAGAATCATGCTAAATCTACTCTGTTTATGCTCTATAAAAGGAAAAACAAAGCCTGGATAACAGCATATCTATTTTTTAAAATACACTGTTGAGACCTACTACTCAGAAAAACAAAATTTCTTTCAAAATAATAATGCTCACTGAAAACCAATAACTCTGATGGAGATATCCAAGAAGATTCATGTGGTTTTTATTCCTGCTAACACAACATCCATTCTGCAGCCCATGGATCAAAGAGTAATTTGAACTTTCAAGTCTTATTGTTTTAAAAATATGTTTTATCAGGCTATGACTGCCATAGATAGTAGTTACTCTAATGGACTTGGGCAAAGTATATTGAAAACCCTCTGGAAAAGATTTACCATTCTAGAGGCCATTAAAATCATGTGTGTTTCATAGGGATAGTTGAAAATATCCATGTTAACAGAATAAGAGTGGATTTCAATTCTTATGGATGACTGAAAGACTCAAGACTTCAGTGGAGGAAGTAAATACAGATGTAGAAATAGCAAGATAATTAGAATTAGAGGTGGAGACTGAAGATGTGACTGAATTGCTGTAATTTCATGATAAAACCTCAATGGATGAGAAGCTGATTACTATAAATGAGCAAAGAAAGCTTTTTCTGGAAATGAAATCTACTCCTGGTAAAGAGATACTGTGAACATTGTTGAAATGACAACAAAAAATTTAGATTATTCCATAAACTTAGTTGATACAGCCGTGTGGGAGTTTAAGAAGATTGACTCCAATGTTGCAATAATTCTACTGTGGGTAAAAAAACTATCAAACAGGATAGCTTGTTACAGAAAAATCTTTTGCAAAAGGGAGAGTCAATTGACAGGGTAAAATTTACTGTCATCTTATTTTAAGGAATTGCCATAGCCACCTCAAACTGCATCAATCATGACCATTGTCAGACAGCAGTCATCAATATCAAGGCAACAGCTTTCACCATCCAAATAATTACAGTTCACCAAAGGCTCAGATGATTGCTAGAATTTTTAATCAATAAATTATTTTTAATTTTGTATGTACTTTTAAAAGATATAGTGCTATTACATACCTAAAATACTATGGTAGTGTGTAGACATAACTTCTGTATGCACTGAGAAACCCCCCCCAAAATTATATGACTTGTTTTATTGAGATATTCATTTTTATATGGTGTTCACTTTATAGTCATCTGAAACCAAACCTTCAATATCTCTGATATAAGCCTGTATATAATTCCTACCACAAAAAAATCAGTGAGAAAATTAAATAAGCCATGACTTAAAAGTCACCCAGTTTCTTTCTTTTTTTTTTTTTTTTTTTTTTTTGAGTTGGAGTTGCATTCTGTTGCCCAGACTGGAGTGCAACGGCCGCTCCCGGCCACCGCAGCCTTGACGTGCTGGGCTCTGGAGATCCTTCTGCCTCAGCCTTCCAAGTAGCCGGAATTACAGGCATGCGCTACCACGCCCGGCTGATTTTTTGATTTATTGTAGAGATGTTATACTATGCTTGCTTTATTTTAGGAATCCAATAAATAATTATTGAAAGAATGAAGGTCAAATTGCTATATAAACATATACAATATATGCTTTCTTAGAAGTTTACTTCTTTGCTGTTTATTTATTGTTTATCCTTTTGCCAAATTGTATATAATCAACTCTTTGGTAAAAGTGTTAAAAATGTAAATGAACTACTAGAAGAAAATATAGGAGTCAGGTTTTGTGACCCTGGATTAGGCAAATGGTTTCTTAGATATGACAAGTAAAGCACATTAATAAAATAAAACTTGAACTTCTTTAAAATTAAAAACTTTTGTATAACAAATAATCCAATAAAGAAAGTAAAAAGACCACAGAACAGTATAACATTTCTGTAAATCATATCTGATTAGAGACTCATCCTGAGGACATATAAAGAACCTGTACAAAAAGCCAAATTTAGAAATTTACAAAGAATTTCAATAGATATTTCTTCAACTAAGTACATGAAAATATGTTCAACATCATGAGCCTTTAGGGAAAGCAAATAAAAACTTCAATTGGACATCACTTCATACTCACAAGATGGTTAATTTTTTTAAGGCAGTCAATAATAATAAATTGGGCACTTTATGCATTACTGGTGGGAATGTAAAATAGTGCAGCCATTTTGGAAAACAATCTGGGAGTTCCTCAAAATGTTTATCACAGGACCCAGCAATTCCACTTTTAGGAGCAAAGAGGGACTTGAAAATATAATGTCACATAAACACTTACACAGAAATATTTCTAGTAGCATTGTTCATAATAGCCCCAAAGGAGGAATTATCCACATACCATCAGCTAATGAATGGTTAAATAAATTGTGGTATGTCCATAGGATGGAATATTATTTGGCAATAAAAAGGAATAAAGTACTGATACATGCTACAATATGAATGAACTTTGAACTCATTTTACTAACTGAAGGAAGCCAGTCACAAAGGACCACAGATTATATGATGCTCTTTATATTAAATATCCAGAGTATGAAAATGCATGAAGACAAAAATGTAGGTTAGTAGTTTCCAGGAATTTGGAGGGAAGTGACTGCTAATGGACACTGGTTTTCTTTTTTTGGATTGATAAAAATATTCTGAAGTTAAATAGCAGTGATGGCTGCACAGTCTTGTGATTATATTTAAAAAACCACTGAACTGTACATTTTAAAAGAGTAAATTTTATGATGTGTGAATTGTATTTCAATATCTATTATTAAAAATGTAAATGAGACTAGTTCAAGCTTCAATACTTATAATAACCACATCTGTGACTATGTACTTCTTCACTCCGAGTTTCGGTTTCAACTACTATGAAATGAATAGTCAGAATTTATCTTTAAAAGTCTTTTCCAGCTCTGAAATTTTAGTCACAATGAAATAATATAGTTTGTCTAACTGAAAAAACTGTATAATTGTACACACACATATATAAACATACATTTACACATACATATATATTCCATACATGTAGAATTAGCTGCTTTAATTCTACCCAGTAATGTTAAATTGTAAAATATGTAATATAAAAACCCTAATTTTATGTCTCTATAAAGTTTCTCAGCTGAATTAATGTATCACAAAATTTCTTTGTCAGAGTATGAGAATATAATTTAATATACTTAAACTCCTAAGTATTAAATTTGACCATATAATCATCATCCTTCAATATAATGCAGGCGGAAAAGATTGTTTCATGGGATAAAATGCTCAACAGCTGTCAGTGGGAAAAAAAGTTTCCAGTTAGGGGTAGGCCAGTCAAGTGGGGCACAAACACAAACTTGACTCACTTCACTTCTGAAGAGCACCCTGTCCTCAGGGTTATTATTATGAAACAGTAATTGGTGTTATTGTAGTATATAGAAATGAACTAAATCAGAGTTCTCAGTGACACACCCTGAGGGTCCTTTTTGTTACCTTCATGTTTACTTGCTATCTGTACACTCATGAAAGTGAAATGTGGATAGCTCACAGAAACCAGTTGAGTTGTAGTTTAGTCAGAGACTAAACTAGATGAAACTCTCATTAAAAGATAAAAATAAAAATGAACAGAGAATCAGTCAAGACATAATAGGTTTTTTTTTTTCTTGAGTTGTTATGGACTTTATGAGAATATCTATTTTTTTCATGATATTCAAGTAGCAATCACTTTTAAGAGTGTTGAAGCAGTTCGGTCCCGCTGCCAGTGAGTAACATGTCTATTATAATTGAGTGTAGTTTTCTAATTTTCACTTTTGAACAATATAATTGAAAATGTAGAAAGTACTAAATTGTTATACAACCATGAATTCCTCATATGCCCAAATCCTGCTTCCAGCTTCTTCAAGAATGATGGCTATTCTTAGTTCCCTAAGTATTATTTCAGAATTAGTGTGCATGAAGCGGACTCGGTGGCTCAGCCTGTAATCCCAGTGCTTTAGGAGGCTGAGGTGAGCGGATTGCCTGAGCCCGCGGGTTCGAGACCTGCCTGTGCAACTTGGCGAGACCTCATCTCTACAATAAATCAAAAATTAGCCGGGCATGGTAGCGCGGGCCTGTAGTTCCAGCTACTTGGAAGGCTGAGGCGGAAGGATCGCCAGAGCCTAGCAGGTCGAGGCTGCAGTGGCCGGGTGCACTCCAGTTTGGGTGACAGAGTGAGACTCCAATTCAAAAAAAAAAAAAAGAAAGAAAGAATTAGTATGCATGTACAAGGAAACACAAATATAGTTTATCTTCTACCTCCCATTTTAAAATAAAAGATTATATATGATAAATACTGCTCTCCTGCCTCTTGCTTCATTCATGTTAAAGTACATCTTGGAGATACTTCCATATTAGTATATAGAAATATTGAACTTCTTAACTGCATATAATCTCATTGTTTAAAACACCATAATGTTTTTAACTTTTTAGGTACATCCAAAATCTGCATTTTAAACAAAGCTACAAATGAATTCTGTACGCATATTTTTCTGTGTGTATGCCAGCATATCTGCAAGATCGATTCCCCAAAAGAGGCATAGAACATTGCTTACATTTAAAAGCATCATGTACACGCTGAAGCACCTGTGTGGATACATGATTTCTAAGTAAACCTCTGGTTTCCCTAGGCCACATCAGCTTGGAGTAGGCCTAGTTATGATAACCATTGCCAATCTTTCTGGTTAACCCCTCACTCAATGTGTGTAAGAAATCAGATCTCTTCCACATGGATTGTCAGTAATTACAGATATGTTCTCTTAATTTAGCATGCACACTTTGTCACTTTCACAGACAGCAGTATTTCTCAAGTTCCTATTGACATTTTTGTTTCCTTCACATCATGATTTGAGCTGTAGTTTCATGCCTCCATTCTCTTCTATTTCTGATATCATCCCAAGAATTTTCATGTCACTTTTATGCTGCAACGCTATCCTAGTTATTTTATCCTATAATGGGGAATACGTCACCTCCAGTTAGTTCCATATATCCAAGTGACTTAAATAACTTATTTTTCCTTTCTCTTGATTTTGTGTATTCAAATAGTAAACAGTATATTAGACTAGATAATTCCTTCTATTATATTTTATGATTCTTGGCTGATGTCATTGTTAGATTTGGTAATAGCCTAACTTTTGCTATTATTATTTCTGTATCTAGAACCTGAAGATGTGCACACTCACACATGAAAACACACACATGCACACACACACACAGTTTTATTATAACTGTCCTCTTAGCTGTTTTTTTCCACTTTTTCAAAAGAGTTAAAAGAGTTATTTAGAACTTATGACTTTAAAAAATTTAAAAGATATTTTAGCGTATAAGAACCAATAATAATTTATAGATAATGTTAATAAAGTATCCATCTGATATTATTGGCAATAATTTTAATATTGTTCTGAATTATAGAAGCATTACATGGTTATACATTACACTCAAGAATGTAGTGATTCAACTTTCTATCATTGTGCTTAATGCTGGGATATTACAATACTAGCCATGAAATATATAAAAATGTTTTACTTTTCTTCTTCTCCTTTCTTTATTTTTTTTAAGACAGGGTCTCATTCTATTGCCCAGGCTGGAGTGAAGATGTGCAATCAGAGCTCACTGAAGTCCCAACTTCTAGGTTCAAGGGATTCTCCAGACTCAGCTTCCAGAGTAGGTATATAGGCACATACCACAACACCTGGCTGATTTTTTTTCCCTTTTTTTTAGAGGTGGGATATTGCTATGTTGCCCAGGCTGGTCTTGAACTCCTGGACTTACGGAATCCTCCCTCCTCTGCCTCCCAAAGTGTTGGAATTACAGGCATGAGCCACTTCACCTGATCTTTTTAGTTTTTGCTTTACAATGTGATTAATTCTACTTGACTAATATTTGATTTTTTAAAATCATATTTCAAATAACTACAAAAAATGAACTGCAGTTTGTTCTTCTGATAATGAGTGGTTTTCCCATGCTTCAGAAAAATACACATAAAAGTAAAATCATTTTCATTATTGTTAGGTCAACACTACTGCATTGAAGTTCCTTATTTAGAATTCATCCAGTAATAGAATCAGTGATGTGTTGGACCTTTTCTTACCTTTTCTGATCCTCAGAACTAAGCTTTAGATATTAACCTATCCTAGAAAATAATAAAAATTATAGACAATAATTTCAAGACACGTTTTTGCATTGATCAGTTATAGTAATTATGACTTTTACACCTTTTAGCTGTATATACTTTCTATCTTTATTGTTAGCTATCATTTTATATGTCATTCTTATCTCTTTAATCAAACTCTCATATCTGGGGTCATGGATGACATATACTTCTAGTGATATATTCCTCTAGAATATTCTTCTAGCAACATCTTATAAAGTGTTTTTCCCATGGTAGAAGCTTAAAAACTGCTTCCTGAAGATGATTGTGTGTGATGATGATAATATGAATTAAATGAGATCATTAAGTCCTGTACATGAAAGCACTTATCACAAAATCTATTACATAAATCAGTAATTGTTTCACTGCATTTATCAAATATTTTTGGCAAATATGACATGTAATGCACTCTGAGTCTCATTTTTCTTTAAAATATAACATAGCATAAGCTCTCTATTTTACCTAGAGCACTTTGGTTCTAGTGTTTACAATAATGAAATAAAGTATAGTATAATACTTTATACTAATGAAATAAAGTATAAGTATAGTGCTATAATTTTAAATGCATATTTCCTCAAAATATTTCACCAATAACCAGTGCAAATATTTCAGACAATATGTCAAGTTGCAAAAGATATAATTTTATTTTAAATCAGTTTTGTTTTAATAAGTAAAATCAATAATGTAGCTTGCCATATTATTCTTCTGTCTTGCAAAAATTCTTCTAATTCTTTAAAAATGTGTATATGCATAAGAAATCAACTAAGAGGTTATTTATTACTTATTTTTAAAAGTAACCTTTTGTGCACTACAAAGTACATCTCATTTTTATAAAACTTAGCTTTCTGTAAGTATAAATAATTAAATGCAGAAAGAGTTTGGCCTTCAGACTTAGATGTCAGTTTAAAAAAATAAATAATATTTATTAGTTACAAAACTTCAGTGTTCTTTTCTGTAAAACAGGAATAGTCTCACCTAACTCTAAGTACTTAGCTTGTTGCAAGAATTGAAAATAATGCATTTTAAAATATGGCACACAATATCCATATAGTAATTATTACCTATATTATAAAATGATATCAGTGTCTTATAGACACTAAGCTGTTCAATCTGAGACACATTTCCAGTTCCAACAATTACACAGAATAAATCCATCAGAAACAAGACAGCTTGCTATTGGTAAGAATGAAAATTTTGAGGGCAATCCCATTGGGTCCCCTCCCACTGTGGGAGCTTTTCTGTCCTCTTAATAAATCCTGCTTTACAAAAAGAGAGAGAGAGAGAGAGAGAGAGAGAGAGAGAGAGAGAGAGAGAGAGAGAGAGGAAGGAAGGAAGGAAGGAAGGAAGGAAGGAAGGAAGAAAATTTTTAGTCGGAAGTCGTGGATTTGAGCATTGGTTCTGCTTACTTAAACTAGTAACTTTTAAACAAATCAACATAAATGATTTTAAGTGCCCTGAATTGTGAAAATATTATAATAGATATGAAGCAATGTCGGCTTTTGTCACATCAACAGAGCTAATATATTTGAAAACTCTTGTCAAAGAACTATAAAAATACTATTTTATTATACATATGCATTTCTTCACAATATTTTTCATCTGAATGAATCACTTACTCAATGACTGTCTTTCCTTCTAATTTGTAAAATCCAGAGGGGCAAGGATCTTTTCATGACTGCTTCAAAAACTCATTTTAATTCTATTTTTTTGTTGTTAAAGAAATCCTCATTTTAGAGAGTATCTCAGCAAAATTTGTGAATATTTAAATTAATTTTTGAATGATTATGTAAACACTATATTCTACACAAAATATTTATTAAAAAATATTTCCTTTGGTCATTTGATTTAGAACTTAAAATTTCTTTGCAATTTTAATGTCTTAGCAATTGTGTTTATCTTTCAAAATCTATCACTGATAGAATGAGACAGAGATTACTTTTTATCACCACTGAACTCCAAGATTGAACAACTGAAAAGTAAACTATTGGGAGGAAATCTAAAAGTAATTTTATATACATACAAAATTGCAAAATTAAAAATTATACTTTCAGAAAAAACTAAAATTTTAAAAATAACAGGGCTATTAAAAAAAACTTTTGTAGGAAAAAGTACACTGTTCTACATAAACAAATTTGCTTACATTAAGAATTGTAAATGGTAATTATTTCAACCCAAAATGAATGTTTATTGAGAGTACATGTAATTATTGAAAACAATAATTCTCCCAAGTTAGACTACAAAGGAGTTGAATAACTTTAAAGAATAAAAAAAATCTACTCAGTTCAGAGATTTGAAAATTTATGTTTAATTAAGCTTCATCAGTAATTATTTTAATTTTTATGACATTTTTCTATCTGTGACCCAATAATTTGCATTCTTTCAGTTACAACATCAGTAGGGAGTTTTCGACATTGTTATAAATGAAATATAAACGCCCAAACCAGCCACAGCCAGATCAAGAAGTTTGTCTTGTGTGAAACTAGTTTTTTGGAATTTATGATTAATAAATGATATTAGTTTGCAGGGTTAATTAAACCTGAATGGTGGAATTTTTACTAAAATTATGACGTCCTGTGAACCACCAATAAAGATCCATCCTCAATTAAAAATCAGTGAAGATAATTATTTCTTAAATTTTTAACTAAAACAAACTGTAGATAACACTGGTTAAAAATAATTGAAAATTTATCATGTTACAAAAATGTGGAACTGCAGAGGTTTATTAATATGATTACAAGCACAAATAAGATGCTAGCAATCTTCGTTGAAACAAAAAATAAGAATTAAATAATAAGGCATTGAGATGTACAGAAAACCTAGTAGATATGATAAATTGAGATCGGTGGCATTTCTGCTGACTCACTAAGTAACCTTATAAAAACCAAATCATCATTTGTTTCTTACCTTCCTAATGTCTGAAAATTTGGTGGCTGAATCAGATTCACTCACATCCCTTTCAGCTAAAAGTGGTAACCACTGACCAGTACCAGTATTTCTCTGACACTATCCTTCAAAGCAACAACTCTTTTTCAAAATGCCCAACACTAATATGAAAGAAATAGATATATAACTGGGAAGACATTTTATCACATCACTAGACTTTAACATTAACATTCCATCACAATGAATATCCAGGTGAATTTATTCTCATTCATGTTTATTCAGAAAACTTCTGGCCAATAATGTCATTTTTCCCCTTCTGTGTGCACCAAAACACGAGAAAGGTAATGCTTACCCAGCTCATTTCTTCTCCTTTGGGAGTTAGGTGTATCTCCAATTATGAATTCTATTGTACTTAACCATCAAATATCTTGAGAACCTGATTGGTATGTATCATCAAGTGGCAGATGCCCTCTGATACAATAAATATCCATGTATCACTGAAATTCTGAGGATGCAGGTTATTTAAAAGTACTTAAAAATGTGGCTAGTCCGTGGTATCCAACCCTCCACTACAATCTGTCCAATGACATAGACAGATACTCATATACAAGTATTTACATTTCCAAAGAATCATGATGGAGAAAAAAATTAATGAAAACTTTTCTTATTTTAACACAAAAAATCATTAAGAATCAGGAGTAGCATCATGTTTGTCTTTAGATTCTTAAAATTTAGACAGTAATCTTCCTGCAGGAATTAATAAAAAATCAAAATAAAAAACATGAAGTAGCCAGTTTATTTCCAAGAATGGTTTAAATAAAGCAATAAAAATTGCTTAGAGATAGAAAATAAAATGTGAAGTGAAAAGAAAATGAGCAGAAAATAAATTTATTTTAAACATATGGCAAATATTTTCACAAATAATTAACTCTATGCCTCATATAAGTATATATAATATGTAAAAGACTGTTCTAGATTTCTAAATTCAGCAACATTCAGATTTATTCTGAGTATATGTAGGTTGAATAAAGAAAAGTTTAGGAAATAAAGATTCAGCAAAAGTAATTTACAATTAGTGCGATTATGGCAGTTTCAAAACCAGCCAATATTCCTTTCTGTGTTTTGTTATTTCATTACATATTCTTGTACTTGAAGTTTCATTTCCTTATTTTCATATGTGTCATCTTACTTTTTTTCAGGTGTATATATTTTGAATCTTACTTATTCTTAATTTCATTTTTTTCTTTTTCTTTCTTTTTTTTTTTTTTTGAGTTGGAGTCTCACTCTGTTGACCAGACTGGAGTGCAGTGGCCGCTCCTGGCCACCGCAGCCTCAACCTGCTGGGCTCCAGCAATCCTTCCGCCTCAGCCTTCCAAGTAGCTGGAACTACAGGCGCGCGCTACCACACCCGGCTAATTTTTTATTTTATTGTAGAGATGAGGTCTCGCTAAGTTACCCAGGCGGGTCTCGAACCCGCGGCCTCAGGCAATCCACTCACCTCAGCCTCCCAAGGTGCAGGATTATAGGCTGAGCCACCGAATCCTTATTTTCCTATTCACATATAATCATTCTTGGATCTTTCATTTACATATTTTCATTTCTTTTTTTATTATTTATTATCTTTTCACATATTGAGGGTTTGGGCTTTGTTTCCTTTTTATATCCCCATTATTCCTTCATTACATTCCTTATGCCAATACCTCCTGTGTGTGTGTGTGTGTGTGTGTGTGTGTGTGTGTGTGTGTGTGTGCGCAAATATGAAGTTTTGTTGCACAAAGGGCAGAATATAATCAGAAGAGAAAGACATGATAGAGTAACAAGAAGTATGAGCAAGATCTAGATTTCAAAAAGTACTTTTTGGTTTCTTCAACAAAATGTTTAAAAATTACTTTGAGAAGTGATTTCATGGGTGCTTTCCCTTCATCCATGTTAAAAAAGCTGTTTTATTAGCTCTCTGCCAATCTTTTTTTTTTTTTTTTAAGTTTTCAATCAGTTTATTTAGAAAGTAAATAAGAGAGAGAGAGAGAGAAGGAGAGAGAGAGGAAATTCACCTCCCCAAGGTAGGGGAGGGGGCCAAAACTAAGTAAACATAGTGACTATATCTCCAAGAGCTACATGGAGACAGCAGAGTTTAACAAAGCAATGGCCACCAATCTTTAAATGTAAAGAATATTCTTATTCATAATCACCTGTTACATTTAACACACTTTACTTCCTTGTTTGTCTTATTCATATTAGACATTTTTTATTTCTACACAAATACAAAGTAGGTCTTTTAATGATAAAGTAGGTCATAAATCACATATGGATCATTTAAAATAAGAAAACTAGTTACAATTTCTAGTTCCCAGAAGAGCTCTAATTTCTACCATAATTCCAAAATTTTAATAGAAAACAATATCTCTTTAGATACTTCTGTCTTACCCCTTAATTGAGCTTTATCTCAAGAACTTAGATGTAAACACAACACACATTTCAAGCCAGTGAGGTCAGAAAGGAGATGTATGCTGTTGACAATAAAAGAATTAGAAATTGCATATGTATGGTATTATTAGTTTGGTACAACACTATACATGTAAATAAAAGCACCAATCCATAAAACTTAAGTATGCAGATACATAATGGTAGTGATCTTAATGTTTTGTTGATGTTTAGCAAGTGAAATGTAGAAATGTTAGGAATGTATGCAATGAAACATTTTCACTAGCGATAAAAAGCAACACACCAGAAATCATTGTGGAAAAGCATCAGGTTTATAAGTAAATTCCTTGAAAATATACTTTTGAGAAGTAATTATTGAAGTTCAATTTATCATTCTATGATTTGATAACTGCAATATTATACTCAATTTTACTAGGTATGTTTAATGAAAGTATAGCATCTTATAATCTAGTGATATCATCTATTTTTAAATGAATTTATTTTAAACACACAGTTATGTTTTCAAATTAAAATATTTCTTCATATATGAGGACAGGACCCAAATAAACAGGATTTACTTTTTGGAGGGCGTGTCCCCTGTAGTATAGGCTTTTCCTACTAGATAAGTGTTCTAGGAACCCATCATCATCCTTGTACTGGATAGTTTTGCCATAAGAGGCTGTGTTTGGCGTCAGTGAATTTTTTTTTTTTTTTTTGAGATTCTTTCAACTCGTTTGCCCATTTCATGATGGGTGATTTATGAGCAGTTCTGCCCACACTGCATTGAGTGTTCAGCAGTTTTTAAACAAAAATGCCAAGACACCCGAGCCCTACCCTCCCTATACACTTGATCTCGCCCCAAGCAACTTTTTTGTTTGTTTCCTTGTTGGAAAAAGTCTCCAAAGGGAAACATTCTGCAGATGTGGAAGAGGTGGGGGGAAAAAAGCAGAAACACTAAAAGACAACACAATTGACAAGTTTAGAAATTGTTTTGAGCAGTGGAAAAAGAGTCTCTTTAAGACTATTGCATCAAATGAAGAGTACTTTGAAAGTGGTTGAAGTTTAAACATGTAAGAATAACTATACAAATTTTTATAAATAAATTCTGTTTTTAAAGGGGTTCCCCCCTTTGTATTACTAAATTTCTTTTTTTTAATTATTTGACTAACAAAATTTATAAAGGCTAAATTAAAATCATATTTGAAAATATTAAGAAAAGGAACAATTAAGCTTATACCATTATAATGCTCATATCACATTGTTTTAACCCCACATTTGAGCAATTAACATTTGTTCCATTTATACTTGGTGTACCTGCCTTGCTGACATTAATTTTTAAACAGGAACCATAAATTAACATGGATAGACAATTGTTCTATACCTAAAGCAAATATTGTTTAATTTTTAGGTTATATGGCTAATTCGACAGAGCAATTATGTAAATGAGGGGGACTGTGTTCAAAATAAACATGACAAAGAATATATCATGTTAAGCAATAGAGGAAGGGTGAGGGAGGCATAAGGGATATGCAAGCAAAATGTCAATATTTTCAAACATTTTTTTTTTTTCTTTAGCTGTAAAGGACAATTCTGGAATGCACGATAATATTTGGAAAATGTTTGTAGTTTAGTTAGTAGTATTGTGTCACTTAATTTTTTCTGATTTTTAAAACTACTACAGTAGCATGAAAGTAAGAGAATATGTATTTTTCTGGAAACGCATACAAAGTATTTAGAATTTAAAGACTATAACATGCGCAATTTGCTTTTCAATAGTTCAGAGTAAGATAAATAATCTTTTCAAGCAAAATTTTAAAAAGATGACATAGGCTCAAGCTAGATATCTGAAGTGTGCCTTAGGTCAATCAATATAAATCTCCAATGATGAAAATAATACTGAGGTTTATTGGTACTGTCAGTGGTATGTTTTCATAAAACAGAATAAAGTTCCAGATGAAAAGTGGTAGATTTTTCAAACACAGAGTGAAGACAAAGACACCATCACAGACCTGTCATGGCCTGAGGGAGGGTCATTTTTTAAATGGTTTTCCAGAATCGATTTTAGCAGCAGATACCAGTGTGAGAGTCTTTTCAGAAAACTAAGAAAACACTGTGATAGGAAAGTGTGTGCTAGTCTTTTCTAGCAATGCTGCCTGTGGCTATGTAACTTGCTATTATGTTTAGATCCTTCAAGAGAAACAAGGGAATGCTCATAAGAGAGGTTGCACCTAAAAAGATCAAGTTAGTGAGAGAATCAAATGGGTAGAGTCATTAGATTCCTTAAGGACAATATTTTAATCTATATGTGTAATCCACACAGTCCTCTTTCTGTTCCACATTTTAACGTTTACCTTAGCTATTTGAAGGACAGAAGAACTATTATTATTATTATTATTATTTTGGTAAGACCTTATGAGTATTTCTAAATGTTGAATAGCCTTTGTTCCTCACCTCAATATTTATTATTTTCAGGAAAAATAATATGAGCGGTGAGTAGCTATAATAAAAGAAATATTACTTTTTATTACTAATACTGATAATATTATTTAATATTTATATTCTCTCTGGGCCCAAAGTAAAGTAAAGCACTTTAAATATATTATGACTTTTAATCCTCAAAATAAATCATAATGTAGATACTGATGTCTTCTGTTGAAGGAAAGGTAGCCATGAAATTGTATAAATTGTTCAAGATCACAAAGCTGGCAAGAACAGAAGCTCGGAAGTTAAACTACATAGCTACCTTTATGAAAACAGTTTGATGACAGACAATTTGTAACATCACCATGAATAAAAATTTCCAAATGTACTCCATATAGAGAATGACAGATTAATCAATCATTATGAGCTACTGTTTTTAAAATGACTTTTAGAAAATTCAGTGTTCCTTTGATTTTAAATTATACACCTTTTTATGAATCCATGAATTCATAACCCTCTAGGTATTTATATGTTTTTAGTTAATATATAAAATAAAAACAAACCAAAATTTTAAAAATTGCTGCTTTTCCTTTTAATCCTAGCTCTTATTATTTTACAGTATAATCTATCTTTTATCTTGTTTATTTTATTTTGATTCACTAGGATAAAAATTCCATTCAGTCATAAATTTACGCCTAAGTCTGACTTGTCTAGCACCAAGAATACCTGAGATAAAATAGACACCTATTAAATATTTGCTGAGTGAATGAGATCAAACAAAAACACCCTCTAGGTTTCCCTCGTTGATCCTGGTTTTTCCCTCTGGAGCAAATGAGAGGGGAAAAAAAATTCTCATTTTTCTTTTAGATAATTATCTTTCAGTTATGTCAAATAGCTACCACATGCTACAAAAAAACTTTTGTTAAAGTACATAGATCCAGACTTCCTTAATGTACATTATGAAATTATTTTATCTGTTATCTAGATTTAATACATTCTACTAAAGTCCCTCTGCAACCAGGGGCCAAATGAAATACAGTCTTTAGATGTCATTGGAACAAGGCAGAGTCACCTTTTTCACTCTTTCTTCTAAATTCTGTAATTTTATATTCTATTGATTGCAATGCATATTCTAATTGATAGACTTGGAAATCAAGGTCAGTTCTGACAGTTTTTTGCTGAATGATTTTGGCAGGTTATTTATCATCTTTCAAATAATTTTTCTTATCAATATACTATTTATAGTAATTTCTATCTCATTGGTTTGATGTTGAAGATAAATGAAGTGAATATATCAAAATAGCTCGTGTGCACATAGTTCACACTCAAGAATACTGATTTCTACCTTCCTTCCATATAGAGTTCAGAGTCCAGCTAAACATTCATACTGTAGCTCAATTAAGTTTATACTCATCTGTAACTATGCTCTTGTTTTTATTGATGATATAGTCTTTTAAGGACCTAAAAACAGATTCCGGTAGACATTGTTTTGGTAACCTCTGCCTAGTCTTTCAAATTTTTCCAGTTTCCTAGAATTTCTGTTTTGAAATTCAGTATCTTCAACATATTTAATATTTCAATCTGCTTCATAGCAACAGCAGTTTTGAAAAGATTGCTTCCAGTGCCCTTGTGCAAGTTAATAATGGAACTTTCAAATAAGATAGGGTCAAGGATGGAGCCATGTGACAAATCACTAGACATCTGCTTTCCAATTAATACTAATCCAGAACACAGGGTTATCTGAGTATGATCTTTCAACTAATTATAATCCTTCCTGGTTCCATAACCCCAGTCAACATTTTTCCATCTTGCCAACAGGAACATTAAGAGACCTTTGTAAAATGCCTTATTGAAATTCATATACATTAACTCTGTATCTTTTCCCCTGGAGTTGGAGGGAAATTCCAGTCATAAAAATTGCAGCACCTGCTTAAGAAACAATCATAACATCCATAACAGTTGGAAGTAGACTTAATTAGACATTTAAATGACATTAAAATTATTACCGTGAAACTTAACAACAAAACTATGATGGTTAGTTCTCAAGTTATTGTCCCTTCAGAGAAGATGATCACATTGCTATTTTGTGAAGAGAGTCTGATTCATGTCACATCATTGATTTTCTATCAGAAAAGGGAAAATCATTTAAAGAAAATATTTCATAAATTTTGTAAAATTGCAAATCCCATAATGACTCTCTCCCACATCTCTGTTATGAATGAGGAGTATATTAGGATCAATTAAATGGCTACATTAATACTCCAAAATTTCAATATGAAGATCTCAGATACTAGTGACCATAATGTTGTATGGTGGAAGTTATTTTTACAAGAATGCATTTTGTTACATGGTTAGCCAGAGTTTCTTTCTAAAATGCCAGATTTTCTAATATCTCAATATCATGTTGTTAATTAATATTGTATATAAATTGTTATGTGTGCAAAAGTATTTTTTTAATGCTGAGTTAAACACGTTAAGGGCCACTTTTCATTACTGGGAGGCCACTTAGAGTATATGCTGACGTATTACAAACCACTAAAGAGAGATGCAGTAAGCAACGTGGCCATATTTCATTAATCACATTTTTTACTTTTAGCATTTATTAAAATTTCCTAATGTTCTATCTATTATATTTCTCATATTGTATTTATTATAGTCATTGAGATTAGATAATATTTTTAAATTTTTGTTGTTAGAGTCTTAGCGTACAAGTGAAGATTAGATACGTATTTTGCATGTATGTGAAGTTTGGGCTTCTAACTGTTCCTCACTCCCTCTAGTTGTGGACTAGGTACGTTTGTGTTGCCACGTGCCCCCACCCTCCTCACTGCTTCCATCCCGTAGCGGTGTCCTGTGACTGTCAATCCCACCTGTGTGCTAATGTGACTACTGTTCAGGGCTCACTTATGAGTGAGAACAAGGGGTATAGAGTTCTTTGTTTCTGTGATAGTTCATTTAGGATGATGGTCTCCAGTTCCATCCAAGTTGCTGTGATGTCCACGATTTTGATTTTTTTTATGGATGCATACTACTCCATATGTGTATATGTGTCACATTTTCTTCATACAGTCCACTTTCAATGGGCAGCAGGGTTGGTTCCAGGTTTTTGCTATAGTGAACAGTGTGTCAATAAACATGTGTGTGCAGGTGTATTTTTGGTGGAACAGTTTATGATACTCTGAGAAATGAAAATCAAAACGACTACAATGAGATACCACCTAACTCTGGTAAGGACAGCTATTAAGACAAAAAATGTTAGGTGCTGGCACAGGTGCAGAGAAGAGCGAAGAGTTCTGCATTGTTGGTGGGAATGCAACCTAGTTCAACCTCTATGAGAAAGTGTGGCAATTCCTCAAACAACTAAAAATTGATTATCCATGCAATCTAGCAATCCCTCTTCTGGAAATAGATAATACTATTTTAACAAGAAAAGTGTATAACAAGCACTCAATTCTGATGTTGGGGCTAGGGTCAGGTCTATTTCATATTTACACACAAAAAACACAATCATGAGAGAAAAAAATCAGGAAATGAATTACCTTTTTGCATGTGAAATGAACTCCATGGAGGTAGGAAATTCTCAATATTTGGTGCTTATTTTTGGAGTACTATATTCTAGGATTGCTTAGCAGGAACAAGATTTGGAGAGCAAGCAGGATCTCAGTGCTAAGAACTGAGAGTCTTAAAGCTAAAATAGTTAATGCTAAATCCACTCATCATGCAGCAGACTGATCTAGACTATATTTCACCCTTACTCAGGATGAAGAATTACATTTACCTTCAGAAGATCTAGCTATGAGGAGCTGTGGATTGCAGAGGAGTGGTAAATGGGGTGATGGCTCACTAGAGAGAGATCTAAGGATATCATTGTGACTGTAGGATTGGTAATACTATTGTGACTTCAGGAAAACACTGAAACTGCATGCAAAATATTGTGAGTATATAGCTGAGACAGAAAATTTAAAGCTTTCTTCTGATGTTCAGAACAGCCAATGACCTAAAAAGGTTAAAACCTTCCATCTACATAAGATTGTCTTTCTCTATCTTGTGACAGCAATAGCAACAATTTCCCTCAGCAAAATGATTTGGGAGAAAATTGATCTCTTTTAAAGTTTTCTGGCAGAAGATGAGCAGACAATCTTTTTAAAGCACCAGCTAGTGCTGGTAGAAAATGTATCATTTATTTCCAACAAGAAGCAACAAGAATTTAAAAAATTAAACAAAAAGATCTGTTGTCTTTTATAATTTTTAGTGATTTGCTTTTTATTTTATATTCATAAACTTAAATTTGCATTCCAGTTAGTGAATAAGAGAAATGCAAAATCCAAAGATCTTTTTTTTATTCCATATATGATTGCACTTCAGCTAATTTGTTTAGAAAAAGGAAAATGAAAGTTGAACTTTTGAATTAGTTGAAAGATTTTTTTGTTTATTTACTACAGACTTTAAAACATACAACAGAGGATGTAAACCAGTACCCTTATATGCTGAGAATGACCATAAAGGAGGTAATCTATCATTTCCTTGTTCAAGTAATAACTTTGGAATTATTTGTTAGATAGCTACCTTTGGTAGGGACCAGGGGTATCTTTCCAGGGCCTTTTGTGCTTTTTTCCTCCTTTCTTTCCATCAGGTTGCCACAGCAGACTTACTCTAAGTTTTATCCTGATCAAATACGGAAAGGTCAAGGGAAGTAATTTTCAAGAAATATTCCTCTCTGTTGTTCATTATGGGACATATTAGAAGGCAAGACAGAGGCTCATAAAAATGTACTTCGTGGATTACCTCATTCTCCATACAAGTTGCACACTCTTTTTTATGCACAATTTTATTTTGTCTTTTAAAACACCCCTTATAAAAGATAAAAGAGTACATAAAATAATTTGACAAGGAAGAAGAAATATATCAGAATTTTTCAGTTTGGAATATTTTTGGATATCATTCTCCAATCTCTATTACATTTTCTTTATTCCTAGAGCTGAGATGTTCTTAACACAGCAAAAGATACCATATTTTGAAGTATCTAAAATTGTACATGGTTTATATTAATATAACTGAGATAGAGGAAATAAACAGATAATTATATTAACTCTTTAGTTCAACAACTGTGGGTCTGCATAGTAAAATTTGAAACTAATATATTTTACCAAAATGTTCCTTTGTTAAGTTTTGTTAAGCACATTACATATACAATTAAGAAACAGTAAACAAAGATACGTATCATCCATTTCACCTTATCATCAGTACCAAATTAATGCTTGATATATAGAAGGTGGATCCCTCTTTTCTGTCAAGTTTCTAAGCATGAGATTATGTATCTCAAGTTAATAACATTTTCTTATCCTTCATAACTGTCTGTTTTTCAACCCTGGTTCCTAGAAACTTAGTCATAATATTTTGTTTACATTCAAAAATTACTCAGTAAATAAATATTATTAAGCCAGCAGTTTTTTTTAATACATATTGTCATGTGAGTAATTTTCAATACGTGTCTAATTCAGAATGATGAAGCAACATAGATTTCTTCATCAATTATGACTATATGGAAGTTTTGATTTCTAAAAATCTTAATTTAGCCATACATATATATTTTTTTCGATTTTCTTTATGTTACTACCTGATTTTCTCCCTAAAATTCTTTTTTCTGTTGGCAATGCTGTAATACACAGCTACCTATTAAAATTAATTCCTATTTATTTCAATAATGTATCTCTGTCATTACTTTCCCACTATTGGAAATGGAGAAGAATGTTGACAGCTTAATTTTTAATAGCTATACATTAGGAGTTAAAAATTAATAGTACAGCTCTATTTTCCCTCAAGGAATATACTGTGGAATACATGGTATGTATCACTTTGATTATCAAATTAGCAATGCCCTCAGCATCAATAAACTGAGAGTGAATATAGAGTATGTATGCCTGATAAAATCAAGCTCACAGGTCTGAAGGGAATCATGATAAAGTAGCAAAACAATAGATGTGCTTCCTAATCAGGTCAAAATATTTAAAAAAATAACAGCAACACAAGAAGATGTACACATTACCATTCTAAGTACAATGTTATCACATTGCAGAGTCTTACCTGGAGGGTGTCATTGAACAGATTATACAAAACGCTGCCACATAAAAAAGAATTTTAATTGTCAGATCTCAAAGTAAGGCCTTCATTATCTGTGGTGAGGGAATGACATTTCACAGAGGGCATACTTTGTCTATTAAACAACTTTTTTCAAGGGTAACTTAGCTAAGCATTTCATATGTGTGTGTATATATATGTGTGTGTATATATATGTGTGTGTATATATATATGTGTGTATATATATATGCCTTCACAGCACATGTTAAATATTTTGTTTCCATATTTTACTCCAAATAACTTAAAGTGTTTTGTAATTGAAAGTAAAGATTATACACAAAGTAGAACTACAATACATACTACAAATGAACACATGTAAGATATAGTTATTTTGTATTCTAACCTATTTAATATTAAATGAATGTATGGAAACCTAATTATTCATAATCTTTAAATATTCTTCAACACCTAACTTTTAAAATTAATAAAAATTATATTAATTTTGCTTTTAAAATGTTACTGAATTTTTTTTTAAAGAGAAGTATTTTGTGAATTCAATTTCTGTTTTAGGAATTGTACATCCTGACATTAGAGTTTTTATAACATCAACATGGCTGTAGAAAAAAATTGTTTTATTTCCTTTCCTTAGACCATGTCAGCATGTCTTCACTTTTTGTAACTCCTGGTGATATTCTGTGCTGCCACAAATAAAATATCTAATGCCAAAAATTGACTAAATTTTAAAACATTTTTTAAAATTCCAAATAGCACTTACAACCAAATACTAACAATATTAGAAATAACTCAAATATCTATTCAGTCATATAGTCATGACCAGAAGAGAAAGAAATGTCTACTTTTTTCAAAAATCATAAGTTATACTAAAGGGTAGTTTACATATGTACATCATACATGTTTATGAAAATAAATCATTTAATAAACAACAACTTTTATGGAAATTTAACATGGTTATTTTGTAACACAGTATACTCTAAGATACATTTTTCACCAGTTATATTTTCATGCTTTTAAAAGATAAACTATATGTGAATCATATAACATTTCTCAAGATATAAGGAAATATCCATAAATGTGAGAAGCTCATGGTGTATCATGGTGATCCAAGCTTCCTTTCTGCTCCATCTCCATAAACAAGCCCCTTTGGACTGCTTCCCAGGCCACTCCTAGAACACCTAGAATGCACCATGTATCTCTACGTGTATTATAATCCGAAAATCCAAACATTTTTCCATTGTTTTACAAGATGAAACTATCTAGACACTCATTAGCTTAAAGTATCTTCCTGTCTATCAGGAATTTTACTAATATATCATCAAAGTATCTGTATGGATCCCAAATATTTGTATGTCTCAAATACATGCATAAGTACTTGTGTGTATATATATATATGTGTATGCATAGCATACATTTATACATGCAGGTCCACTCCTTACCATTGCTAATGTAAGTCACACTAGCTGTATCAGTAGGAAAGAAGTTCAGGATGGTTGATTAACAGAATGTAGACACATATTTTTAAAGCTATACTCCACATAAAGAGCCCCACATCAAAGGCCACTGTGGCTGAGGAAATAATAAGATACTTTGTCTGTGGTACTTTGAGGCACTGAGAACACAGCACTTAAGATAAGAAACAAAAATCACTAAAAGTCCTAATAAAATGGTATTTTAGTTGAGACTCTATAGCCACTTCATACACATACCCTCATTCACATTAGAATACATTTTTCTTTATTCTTCTTTCTTTAATTACTTAAGATAGTTTTGTTAACAAAAGGGTTCAACAACTAAAGAAATTTGTTAAAGACCACTTTATCATCTTAAATATTATTAAAAGATAAGGATATATTACATTTGGAAGAAAAAAGTGAATAATAAATTTCATAAATTTTCACAGCTACAAAGGACAGCATGTAGGCAATTAGAGAAAGTATAATTTAATATGTTGAAAATAATTTTTTATTTTAAGCAAATATATTATTTGAGAACTAGCTGATAGTTGACAGTTGAATTTTATATATCCTAGCATGATTTCAAATAATTCAGGTAGTAAATCAAGCTAAGCGTCATTACAAGAAGGGAGAGGTAGAGGGGAGGAGGAAGAAAAAAAGAGGAAAAGAAAGAAGATAAAGAAAAGGAAATAGAAGAAATACACAGAGAAAATACTTAACTGAAGATCAGCACAAGAAAGAGAGTCAGTAAACACACCTTATTACTTATAATATTGAGAATATTAGTCACATTCTCTTTTAAAGTGTCTTTCCGTACATTACCCCTTGGTTTAAATTTCAAAGTCTTCTAAATGGATGACAATTGGCAGCATTGGGATGCTTATCATGTTTGAGATTAAGCAGAAGTGGACTCAGGTCTTTATTTTAACAACCTGTATCTTAGGCCTTTGGGTCTTAGATATGATTACTAGTAATTTGGGTTATATCTGTGAAGGAATTACAATACTTGGAAGCTGATAATTTCAATATACCATTTTAAGAAATTTTTGTTTGATTTACTAGACAAGCACTGCTGTAGTATTACCTAGCAATGCTCATATCTATCTCCTACAATGTCCAAAGTATATGACATTCTAAAAGTATGTAGCAGTGCTATTATATATATATAAGCATGCTTGCACACTGGTATAGGAAACCTAAAAATAATTACAAAATAAGGATCATCCTTTTCTAAACTAGTTAATTTAGTATTGCATGCATATTCCAATTTCTCACAAGTGCAAATCACCAATAATTCATACAATAACTTTATTTCTTATTAGCATGCTTTTAGTTTTCAATAACACAAACCCATGTCAACGCAAACCTTAGCTGCAAATTTACTAATTTTACACCATACACCAAAAATCTTTCAACAATTCTTTAAATTTAAATTATAAATATGATTCGTAAAAAATTGAATAGGAATAAAAATATTAATCAGATCTATCAGAGGTTAAATGCAATGCATTCAAAAAGTCAATATAATCTTGGCTCTAAACTTTCCTTCCTCCTTCCCTGCTGAACTCTGCTGTTGCTATGCAGCTATCCAACCTGCATACCCTCACTTCCTTTTGTATGGGTGCTATGCTGTTGCCATGGATATAACTAGCTCTATACTTTTTTCTGCTCCTCTTTTTAAAAATATGGTATTTTCTTTCACTTTAGAAAAACATGTAATTTCATGGGCTCAATAGTCACTTAACAGAATTTGAAAAATTACACCGAATTCTAGATCTTTAATATCATTTTATTTTCTGAGTATAAATATATTCAAAACTCTAATAAGTGAAGGCATTTACTATGTTTTTTAATACTAACAGAATGCTCACTTACATATAGAAATTACATAGAGCCAGAAATTCATTTTCAAAAACTTTATTCCAATTAAGAAGAAAAAAAATTTTTAAATCCTTAAAAAAATAGTAGTAAACAAATTTCTAGACTGTAAACACCTGATCTTCAATGTCTTTATCATTTCCTCTGACTAAAAATAAAATGAAGAGGGATTCTTAATAGTTACTGCCGACATTAAAACCATAGGGTAGATTTAACACCACAGGCATTAAGAGAAAATGAATCTATAAACTAGCTGACAAATGAGTCAGTAATCTTCAGCTGAGATTTCAGAATTAATTCACTGATATTCTACCATCAAATTCTCACACATTCAAATTTAGCTCCACAGCACTTCATATGATGGTAGTGAAGTCCTTTAAATGAAGTCATTAGAATAAAGAAAGTTCAGCATTGTGGTAAAAATGTTTGCTGCCCAAATGAATTAATTGATGTGGACACCGAATCGATCAAGTGACATTAGCATGGTTGAGGTCCCAGGAACTTTTAGATTGTTGGCACTGAAGAAAAAAGAATAACTCTTTTATATGACCATAGAGTTGTTAAACCAATATCACTCAGTTGCTAGTCTATTTTCGAGAAACCAGGAAGAAATTTCTCACATTCAGTGATGTTGCATTACTAGATTACTAGCATCAACACATAAGTACATAACAGAAGTAATAGAAGTGACATGAGATATTTGTTAAAAATGAATTATGCAGCCAGACTGTTGTCTTCAGAACTTGGCTAAGCCACTCAGTCAGTGCATAATCTTGGGAGAATTTATTAATACATGTTTATCTCAGTTTTTTCATTTGTATACAAGGCGAATAATAGTTACTAATCTCATTAGGTTGCTGTGAGGATTAAATTACTTTCTACTTATAAAGCAGTTAGAATAGTGCCTGGTGTCTACTAAATCTCAGTGTTTACGTTGTGGGACACACTAGAGAAACTCGTAGGTTAATATTGGAGAAAAAAAATGCTGGAAGAAACAGGGACTTTCTGGTTAAAACTTTCTAATATTTAGTAATTATTGAGAGTTTATGGATGAAGTGTAGTATTCCATTTGATTATGTAATTTAATTAGTAAAATGTTAACTAATAGAGCTAATTTTAGATAAACAAAATTATACACTGAAGAGTGAATTACCTATTATGAGCCAGAAGTAACTATACTACAAGAGCTAATTTTTTTCATCTACAAGTATATATATACATATATATATATGTATATATATATGTATATTTTGTCCAAAAATATTTAAGACAGCAGACAAATATACATTCAACAGAAGTCAACAAAATATACTTAAAATAATGGGATAAATATGGAGTCAAATCAAATATTCAGATATGGAGTTGGAAAGGAAAGAAATTTTCTATCATGAATACTTGACATAATTTAATCTTCACAAATGTTACAAGATAAGAACCTGATGGTCAAGAAAGCCAGATAACTCATTTATTTGCAGAACTAGTAAGCATTTTCATTATGTAATAAATAAGCAAAGAGAGCACAGTTTTTATTTACAATAGAAATACTATGTTTCAAATAGATTTACTCTTCTTCTTAAACTGTATAATCTTTCAATAATGTCGTTACATAGGAAAAAACATCAACACACATTTACAATAACCTACGACATCTAAAATAAAGAATGCCAAAAAAGGAAAAGTAAAAATGCATTTCAAACAACATTGTTGGCCTTGCTTTGCTGATGTTAACAATTTCAAGGGGCCATTACACCACGTTGAAGATCAGCACTTTTGAAACTGTATTCTACACTAATAAGTTTTCTCATAATTTTATCAGTATAACCTGTTTGACAGTTTTGCTTGCCAAAAATAATATTTTCTTCTCCAAAACAATAAGATTATTATTTGTGCATCCTGAAACCCCTGCAAATATACCATGGGTATGACTTAAAAGAAAATTTAAGACTTGTATATAATTAAAGATACTAAGTAAATAACATTTTATGAGATTCATGAAAGACTATTAAAACAAGCTATAGTCATCTTTCAAACCTTATCCAGAAGAGACTATCAGTTTTCAGTGGTGAAAGAACAGATATCAGCATCACAGGGGACTTGTACATTGACAAAGTTTGGTTAATTTGAATGTATGTGTGCTGGGTGTTTTGGGTGTTTAGTCTTTTATCTTTTTCAGAGGAAATAATAACAATATTTTGCAAATGGTCATAGTTGTTTTTCTCAAAAAAAAACAGGTTGTAGATCACATTGCCCAATCCCACCACATCTCTCCATTAATATAAAACTGAATAAATAAAATATAATTTAGCTGCAGTAGATATTTAAAGTTTCATTTTGATAAATAAAGTATTTAACATCTATAGGCCCAAACTCAAAGTACATAAGATTTTTTTGCTTCATTTCCAATATTATTAGTATCTATCAGGGAGTTATGCACTCTTTCTGTCCCCAAATACTTTGCAAAAACGTTACACAAAGTCCCACTTATGTCAACAAAAGCATACAAACAACTACTGGCATCATCTGGGACTCCCCATACCTTTCATTAAGACCCAAAAGAAGTGGAGAGAACTGTAAATTAACTTAAAGTAAAATGTTAGTTAAATATTATTCATAAAAATCTTATAAATGATATCAAATCATGAATAATAATACTAATAATTATATAAATACATGTTCATTTGATTTGGAAATTAAATTTAGGTGATACTTTGCATGGCTTGCTATTATGGTACCAAATATTTGTTTAAAAAATGGAAAATATAATCTTAGCCTAAATAGTCATAAAAATAGGTCTTGGGGCATTTCCTTTAGAAAAATAGAAATACTAATACTTAAATTTTATGGTTAAATAGATATAAAATGTTTATTTTTAAAAAATTTTAGGTAACTGAAGACAAAAGGCATAAAGATATACTGACTTGTGGCACAATGTGTTTTTTGAAAAGGTTAGTAGACATGAACTAAATAACAATATTATGTAGCAAATGAAATGATGTTCCAATTCATATTTATGATGTCAATTAGGCATAAGATATCCTATTTCCCAACGTCTTGATGGTAAATTGAAATGACTGAATAATATCCCAGTTTGATAACAACTTAACAAGAATTTTTAAAATTTTGAAAAATTGAAAACTTTTCAACTTTGAAAGAATAAAAAGTCTAAGATTTCTTGTGTACACTGAATTGCATGCGTATACTGTGCGTGTGTGTGTGTGTGTGTGTGTGTGTGTGTGTGTGTGTGTAAGATAAATGTTTAATTTTCCAGAGACAGATTAAAGTGGTATATTTTTGAGTCAATGAATACAGTAAATACAAACATTGGGTATTTTAAAATAATCTGAACATTTTGCACAATGTGAAAAATAAAGCTAAATGTGACCATTTTTATTATGTCTAGGAGATGCCTATGAATAGATTTTCGTTTAAAAATAGTGCTCAAATGGTAAAACTAGTACCAAACCAATATTTTTTCACACATACACAAAAGTGATAAGTCAGTTTTTAAATAGCAACCACATATACAATAAAAAAATTAAAGAAAATCTTTGTAAGTGGTTAAAATCAATGCAAAACAGTTTCATATTTCTAACAGTTTGATAACATTTAACTTTATCTATAAGAAGGGAGGTGATCGCTTAACATTTTAAAGTTTTATTTTTCTTTATTAAGCACTTTACCTTCATTAAGTTATTCAACTTCTCTCTAGGCCTCATTTTTCTAGTATCTCAGCAAAAGTTTTTTTAATGGTCTCTAAAGTCTCCTCCAACTCTAAAATTATATGATCTAGGACATTAAAAGACAGTAGTTATTAGGTCCACTTTAAGTATCTAAATAAAAGGATTAATGATCCCAAAATAGAGTTATAAAATTCTAATGATCACATATGTTGAAAGGTTGGGTGGAAATTAGAGTGATTATTCATAATCCCAAATAAGTCTTATCCTTAGAAATTTACTTTAATATGACTTCCTAAAAAGCTATCTGCTATAGTGAAACTATGACATAATTTAATTTATAGCATTTTAGTAAGCATACAGCTTTCTTAGCATCATAAATCAAACTTTTCACAAAAGAAAAATAGAGATCAAGAAGTGTAAACAGGTGGCTTAAAGTCACAAGACATGAGCAGAGTTAGAAGAAGGTCCGTCCTAGATTCCTTCTATTTTCAGCTCAATATTCTGGTTATTTCACCTCCAGAAAAGTATTGCTTTGTAAATGTTTGCTAGACTGGGCATCTTTGATCAAAATTGTGTTAATCACAACTGAGTTTTATTAAATGAGAAAGTCTATGGTGGTGATTGTGTTAAGTACAAGTTAGCTTTGTTAAATGAGAAATTTTAAATGATTTATTAGTTGTTTAACACTACCAAACAAAACAAACAAACAAACAAACAATATCTCGGAACATTCCCTCTTAGAACTGTAACAAGGCAAAGATGCTCACCAACATAAGTCTGTAAGTTCTAGCCAGAGCAATCAGGCAAGAGAGAAAGCATACACAAACTGGAAAAGAAGAAATCAAATTATCTCTGTATGCCAATGACATGATCCTATACCTAGAAAATTGTAAAGACTCTTCCAAAAGACTCCTGGACTTGATAAATGTATTCAGTAAAGTTTCAGGATACAAAATCAATGCACACAAATCAGTAGCACAGTTACACACCAATAGCTACCAAGTTGGGAAGCTAATCAAGAACTCAATTCCATTTACAATATCTGCCAAGAACCCCAAATAGCTAAGAAAATAGTTAACCAAGGAGATAGATGACTTCTAGGAGGAGAACTACAAAACACTGATAAAAGACATTGCAGAGAATACAAATGGAAAAAAAAAGTTCCAGGCTCATGGATTGAAAGAATCAACATTGTTTAAATGATCATATTACCTAAAGTAATCTACAGATTCAACCCAATCATTATGAAACTACTGATGTCATTTTTCACAGATTTAGAAAAAATAATTCAAAAATTCATATACAATTAAAGAAGATCAAGAATTGTCAATGCAATCCTAAGCAAAAAGAAGAAAACTGGAAGCATCACATTACATGACTTAAAATTGTACTACAAGACTGTAGTAACCAAAATAGCACGATACAGATAAAAGGATAGACACATGGACCAATGGAATAGAATAGAGAATCCAGAAATAAGCCCAAATACCTACAAACAATTGATCTTCAGCACAGTAGACAGAAACATACACTGCAGAAAGGGCACCGTAATCAACCCTGGGAAAATTGGAAAGAACATACAGAAAAAATGAAACTTGATCCATATATCTCACTATATACAAAAAGTAACCCAAGATGGGTTACAGATGTAAATGCAAGACCTGAAATCATAAAAATCCTAGAAGAAAACCTAGGAAAAACTCTTCTGGACATCGACTTAGGAAATAATTTATGACTAAAATCCCAAAAGCAATTTCAACAAAAACAAACAACTGGGACTTATTAAACTAAAAAGCTTCTGCAGAGCAAAAGAAATAACTAACAGAGTAAATAGGCAACCTACAGAATGGGGAAAGATATTCACAAATTATACATGCGACAAAGGACTAACATCCAGAATCTACAAACTACTTCAAAACAGTAAAAAAAAGGCAAATAACTTCATTAAAAGTGGACAAATGTCTATCTCAAAAGAAGATAGACAAATGGCAAGCAAACCATTAAAAAAAAATGCTCAACATTACTCTTTATCAGGGAAATGCAAATAAAAATCACAATGAGATACTATTTTACACTAGTCAGAATGGTCATTATTAAAAAATCAAAAAATAATTTTGGCATGAATGCAGTGAAAAGGGAATGCCTATATACTGTTGACGGGAGTGCAAATAAGTAAAACCTCTATGGAAATTGATAAGGTGATTTCTCAAAGGAAAAAAAGTAGATCTACCATTCGAGTAAGCAATCCTACTACTTGGTATCTACCCAAAGTAACAGAAGTGCTATACAAAAAAGACACCTGTACTTGTATGTTTATCACACCACAATTGCAAAGATGTTGAATCAACCTAAATGTCCATCAACTGATAAGTAGATAATGAAAATGTGGTATATAAATACCATGGAATACTATTCAGCAATAAAAAGGAATGAAATCAAGTCTTTTGCAGCAACTGGAATGGAATTGGAGAAAATCATCCTTAGTGAACTAACACAGGAAAATAAAACCAAACAACAAATGTCATCAGTGATAACTGGGAGCTAAACTAAGGATCTGCAATGGCATATAAAATGGCATAATGTACATTGGAGACTCTGAAGCAGAAGAGAGTTAGGCTTGAAAAAATCACCTGTCAAGTACAATGTGCACAGGTGGGAGTGGTGGGCACACTTAAAGCCCAGACTTTTTTGCCACTGCATAATGCATCCATGTAACCAAATACAACTTTTATCCTCTAAAGTTATTTTTAAAAATCCTGCAAATGTTTCACTAACAGCATTTTCAGTAAAGGAATATAGAAGTTAACATTTTCTCTTAATAATTCCCACTAATAAAAATATAGCACAGCTAAAATTATAGAATAACTTTTATTTTAAAAACATCTTAAAGTAAGCATTTTTAACTAAAATAAAAGTTAAACTCTATATCTCATTTCAAAGATTAACTATCTTTAACCATTAAAATATACTGGGAAACTAAAAATACACAACCACTTGAAAAATCCAGTTGAATCAAAGTAATCTTTTTAAAAATGCAATCCTATTGGTCTATTTTTGCTTTGCTGTCTTACCCCCCAAATCATTGCCCAGACCTATGTCCTGTAGCATTTCCCCAATATTTTCTTCTAGTAGTTTCACAGCTTTCATTCTGAGTCTTTAACCCATTTTTATTGAGTTGTATATATGGTAACAGATAGGCAACTAAAAAAGTGGATTTTATGGAGGCAGAGAGTAGAGTGGTGGTTTCCAGAAAGCAGGAATGGTAAGAAGAGATGGGGATGAAAAAAACTGTTTAATGGGTACAAAAATACACTTTGATAGAAAAAATAAGTTCAAGTATTTTATAGTATAGTATAGTAGACAGACTATAGTTAATAATTTATAGCATATTTCAAAATAGCTAGAAGAGAAAAATTGGAATTTTTCCAGCACTTATAAAAGGTAAATGATTCAGATCAAGGATACCGTAATTACCATGATTCAGTCACTGCACATGGTACACACATATCAAAATATCACATGTATCCCATAATATGCATACCCTTTAAATGTCAATAAGTATCTTTAAAAGTATCAATATATTATTCATTATTTTGAATACATGCAAAATATATGCTCCCTTGAATTGCATTTGTAAGAAAAATAATACAGTTGAGGGGATGTTAAATGATTTTATATAGGAAATACCATCTTTGTGAAAACGAATCACCCTTTGAACTAGATCCAAAGAGTAAGTAACTTTCCCAAGAAATTTAATCACCTCTCTTATAAACCAGTAGACAAAAGGCAACTGATTCTGCCAAAGAAAACTCAGGCATCAGTGAGTACACTGATAGTGCATCAACAGATTCAGAGAATAGAAAGCTTCCACTGCATGCAGTATTGTTATGGGTGTTTTTCTCAAGTGAAGTAGTATGACAACTATGAGTGTTAGAAGCATTTACTAGTGAGGATCAGAGCTATCTGTAGAAATCAAATGAAGAGAGATTTCTACTAAAAGGCTATACTTCAAGTAAATGCACAATCCAATTTTTACTATAATTAAGTGGCAATAAGTTGTTTTATTAGGAAAAAAAAGAATGAGCCAAGTTCATCATGTAACACATACCAATAGATGCGGATAAAACAGAAACTATCAATTTAGCCACATATGTAGGGTATTATGAGTTCCTTAGATTAAGCAAGATTCTTACAGGGACCCAAGGAATAGCACTTTTTAGCGTTTCATAATATTTTGTCTATTTTCACTACAGGATTTAGGTGAAATGACTGTTTCAATAAATCTTTTTTCTAAAACTCAAATTTTAAAACTCCTATAGTTAGTATATGTTGCTACACAAACTCTTTGGCTTTTACCTGTATGTTTGTAGTTTCTTACATATATAATGAGTAAAACCAGATTAATAACACCAGTATCCAAATTCTGTATTGTGTTATTAGTTTCTGTGTATATTTGCATACTATCTGATGCATATATTTATCAAGTACATATTATATCAATTTTTCCCAAACTGTAGCACTTTCTGAAGGATAACTTAAACAATGCTTACTTATAATTAAATAAATGAAAACTTTTTCTGGTAAAACATACTACCTATGCCCTAACCACTTACTCACAATTACTCAATTTACATTAGATTTTTGTTTTTAACAGATGTCAGTAAACGATTTGATAAAATATAGCTTTAATACAATAATGTCCTTGTATTCATTTTGTATGATCTAACATAAAACAATTACATATTTAATTGCATATTCATCATTCACTTTTTTCTAAGCTCAGTGTGGAACTTCCTCATACTTTTGGATTGGAAAAAAGGCCAGCCCATTCCATAATTGATACCATATGTGAATAATGAGAAGATAAGAAGGAGAAAAAAATTAAACAATTATTAATTTGCGATATCCCCAATATCTTCAACATAGCTTAATAAAAGGAAAAGAAAGAAAACGTGTTCAATATGATTCATTTTCTAGCATAAAAGGTGACTTGTTTTCTCTCACTCTTTCTTATTTATGCAGATAGTGAAGGCAAGAGTAAATGAAAAGAGATTCCTGGCATGGCATTAATCCACAAGCTTTTTTTGTCTTAACAAAATCAACATGGATAATAGTTGAACCTTGTTTTTACAGAGTCTATCACAATTTCTAAAGCCTTACACACTAAATACACCTGGAGATACCTAATCACAAGGTAAAATGAGTAATACCAACACACAAATTATAAGGCCTAAAAAAGAGTTAGGCACACTTTTTTTTAAGTACCTGTAAATTTGTCCAATAGTTTGTTTACTACCATGAAATTCTGTGGTTTCATGAACAAGATTTTATGTTCTTTTTATACTTTGTAAGCATCAGAATTCAGACACAAAATTAAATGGTATAAACGTAAGCTTATAAATTATATCAGACTTAAGATATACTTGAACAACATTTTTTTTGGTCCACAGTCCCACAGATTTGGTAAAAATGTTAAAGGAAAACGCCTTGGGCTCATTCTCTTGATATGCATTACACTGCCATGGCCACTTAAACTTTGGGTCAGAGAGTCAGTACATCCATATATCCCTCTTGCTCTCTCATTTATTCTCTTGTAAGATGGCTATTCATTTTATGCAAATCCTCTCAGGCATGGTATAATGATACTTGCCTTTATATCCACCTATGTGATGTGTAACCGCATTTCTGAACCTACTTCAAGGTTCATCCTCCTTTCTACTTTATATTTGACCTGCTAATCTGGAGATCTAAATTTTGGCCAATTTCCTACCCTTGATTTCATCCCCTTCCAGAGTCCCTACTAAAAATAAGCTTGTAGAACAACTCCAAGCTATGATTTATGCATCTTCATCTCTGGTTAATATGCAACTTCAAAATCACCGGTTTTCACAATATCCAAATTATTCCTCACTCATTTATATGTATTCAGCAAATATGTCTTGAACACATCACAGTGATGATAGGTAGGGAATCTTCAGCCACACTTCATGACTTATCCTAAATCTGCTACTTGCTACTGTGTAATCTTTGTAGGTTGCCTAATTTCTCCATTCTTCCTTTTTCTCATTAATACAGTGGTGATATTAATAAAATGTACTCATCTCAGAGTGTCTCTGTGCACATTACAGAGTTAATAATGTAAAATCCCCAAAGCACTTACTGGGACATAATGAAAGTGTGACAAATATGCATTATAATTCCACTTGAGAAAGTAGGAATTGAGATGATATAGCACTTTAAAGAAGGTCATGGCCTCTGCCTCTGTGGAGTTTACAATCTGGTGATGGAGGTAGGTGTTAATAAAATATGAAAACAAGATGTATATGTATTTCTGAAGAATCACTTATATAGCATCATAGTCTATTAATTAATTTCTAAGCCTATAATTTCTCTGAGCTTCTCTTATATACATAGGCAAAGTAGCTATCACATAAAAATGGAAATTATTTAAATGTATGCTTTAAGTCATTCATTGCAATATAATCATATCTCAGAGATATTAATGGTTTGGTTCCAGATGCCAAAATAAAACATCTATCACAATAATGCAAGTCACATGAAATTTTGTTTTTCAGTGTAGATAAAAGTTATATTTATAAATTATACTGTAACTGTTGAGTATATGGTAACATTATGTATAAAAAATGTACATGTCTCAATTAAAAATACCTTATTAGCCGGGCTCAGTGGCTCAGCCTGTAATCCCGCGCCTTTGGGAGGCTGAGGTGAGTGGATTGCCTGAGCCCGCGGGTTCGAGACCCGCCTGGGCAGCGAGACCTCATCTCTACAATAAATCAAAAAAATCAGCCGGGTGTGGTAGCGCATGCCTGTAATTCTGGCTACTTGGAAGGCTGAGGCGGAAGGATTGCCAGAGCCCAGCAGATTGAGGCTGCGGTGACCAGAAGCGGCCACTGCACTCCAGTCTGGGCAACAGAGTGAGACTCCAACTCAAAAAACAAACAAAAAAAACCTTATTGATTAAAAAATGCTAAAATTCATCTGAACCACAATGATACAGAATACTTTTGCTGGTAGAGACTCTAGCCTAAATGTTAATATTTGCAGACTGATTGGGTGATGGTTGCTGAAGGTTGGGGTTGCTGTGTGCCAATCTCTTAAAACAATAAAAAGTGATAATTGCTGCATAAATTCAGATGTCCTTTAACAAATGATTTCTCGTAGCTTTTAATGCTATTTGATAGCTCTTCACCCACAGCAGAACTTCCTTCAAAATTGGAATCCAGTCTCTCAAACCATACTGCTTTACCAACTAAGTTTATGTAATAATATAAAACCTTTGTTGTTCACATTGACAGAATTTTCACCAGGAATAGATTCCATCTTAAGAAACCACTTTCTTTGATCAGGCATAAGAAGAATTTCTCATCCCTTCAAGTTTAATCATAAGAATATAGCTCCATCTTTTAATTCCACTTCTAACTTTGGTTCTCTTCCTATTCCCACTACATCTGCTATTACTACTTCCACTGACTTATTAAACCCCTCAATGTCATCCATGAGACTTGAAATCAACTTTTTCCAAATCCCTATTAATGTAAACATTTTCACTTTCTCCCATGAATCTTGATGGCATCTAAACTGATGAATCCTTCCATAAGGTTTTCACTGTACTTTTCCCTGGTATATTGGAGAATGACTATCTAGCTACAGCTTTATGAAGATATTTTTTTCTTAAATAATGAGACTTGAAATTAAAATCACTCCTTGATTTATGGATTGCAGAATAACTTGTGTTAGCAGGCATGGAAAGAACATGAATCACCTTGGACATTTCCATCAGAGTTCTTGGGTGACCATGTCCATTGTCAATGAGCACTATTATTTTGAAGGAAATCTCATTCTTCTGAGTAGTAGGTCTCAACAGTATGCTTAAAATATTCAGTAAACCATGCTGAAAACTGCTGTGTTTTCATGCAGGCTTTGTTGTTCTACATGTAGAGCATAAACAGAGGAGATTTAGAACAATTCTTCAGGGCTCCAGGATTTTTGGAGTGGTTAGCTTCAACTTAAAATTGCCAACTGCATTAGCTCCTTATAAGTGATCAGCCTGGTCTTTGAAGTTTTGAAGTCAGGAATTGACTTCTCTTCTCTAGCTATGAACATCCTAGATGGCACCTTCTTCCAATAAAAGGGTGTTTCATCTACATTGAAAATCAATTGTTTAGTGTAGCCACCTTTATCAGTGATCTTAGGTCTTCTGGATAACTTGCTGCAGTTTTTACATCAGCACTTGCTGATTCATCTTTCACTTTTATGTTATGGAGACAGCTTCTTTCCTTCAGCCTATAAACCTACCTCTACTAGCTTCCAACTTTTCTTCTGTAGCTTTCTCACCTCTCTCAGTCTTCAGAGATTTGAAGACAATAAGGACTTACTCTGTATTAGTTTTTGGTTTAATGAAATGTTGGGACTGATTTGATCTTCTATCCAGACCACTCAAACTTTCTCCATATCAGCCATAAGGCTTTTTTTTTTCTTCCTTTTCATTCATGTGTTTTCTGAAGTAGAAGTTTTAATCTCTTCCAGAACTTTTTCTTTGCCTTCAAAATGTGACTAACAGTTTGGTACAAGTGGCCTATCTTTCAGCCTGTCTCAGTTTTGACTTGCCTTCCTCACTAAGCTTAATCATTTTTTAGCTTTTTATTGAAAATTAGTTAAGTGCAACTTTTTCTTTCACTTGACAACTTAGAGGCCATTGTAGAGCTGTCCTGAATTGGCCTAACTGTAATATTGCTGTGTCTCAGACAGTAGGGAAGTCCAAGGAGAGGGAGAGAAACAGGGGAATGACTGATTAGTGGAGCCATCAGAACACACACATTTATTGATTAAGTTTACTGTCTTTGATGGGAGTAGATCATGACACTCCAAATCAATTACAATAGTAAGATAAAAAAATAACAGATCATCATAACAGATATAATAATAATTTTAAAAACTGAAATATCAAGAGAATTACCAAAATGTAGCACACACAGACATGAAGTGAGCATATTCTGTTAAAAAAATGACATCAGTAGACTTGCTCAAGGCAAGGTTGCACAAAACTTCAATTTGAAAATTAAAAACTCATTATCTAGAAAGTGCAAAAAAGTGAAGTACAATAAAACAAGATACATCCACACTTGTTTTTAAAGCATAATATTTGCCACATGAATGTATTTTTACTTTAGATATCTAAAAATAATCTACTAACAAATATTTTATATTATTATTTATGATCAAGGATTTATCCACTGGTAAATATTTTGTTTAGGAAAAGGTTTTCTTAGTTGGAAAATGGGAAAGGAATGGATACCCCACCACTTCTGGTGAAAATATTTCCCAAACGTGTGAAATAAAATTGTTGGACTTCTTCCCCAAGCCTCTTCTATTCTATATGGCTTTATGCAAGAATCTACAACTTTCCAAGATCCTAAACATACTTCAACATCTGAAAATGCATGTAACATTTGCTAGACCATATGCTTTGAATAAATTAGGTTTTTAAACATAATAGCAAAGTAGGAAGCAAAGTTTGTTGGTAATGAGATGAAGGAATGTTACAGGTACTAGGAGGTTCAGTCAGCAGTGTTTTAAGTAATTAAGTCAACATTGTAAACAAGCAACTGTCCTTTGGCCCAGAGCATTACACTGATAATTTTTTTTAAATTGCAAACATTTAAGAAGTAAATGGTTTGAATTTTTGTAATGTAATATTTAACAATTGAATTGGTTATGATCTCAGATAATCACCTTTCTATAACTTTTTCAACAACAAGCTAACTCCTTGATGTTAAGGCCATTAGTCAATCATTAGGGGAATAAGAGAATACTTATAAGGGGAAAAGTTATCTTTTTCTGTACAATAACAGAAAACATATTACTACTTCATCATTGACTCAAAAGATGTAACTTTGCATCTAGAAAACATAGCATCTATATTATCATTTGCTATATTTTTATAAGTTATATTACTGATTTATTATTTCAGTTAGCAAAAGTTAATAACAAATGCTAATAATTTGGTCAAATTTTTAGGTGAATTATACAAAGTTTATTTTATCAGGAGAAGTAAAATAAGGAGGCAGACTAGGATCTCACACAGTCTTTTGAAATCCTGTGACCTAATAATCTTTTTTATTTTTTTCACAATGTATTCATTCAATTGAAACATGCCTTTAAAACCACCATAAATCTGTACCTACGTAGGTGCCAGTTCCACTGAACGACCAAAAGCTTAGAAATTGTTTACATTATGTGTCTTGACTTTATTAGAGTTCTTGATTTTTCCTTCAGGTCATATTAGATACCTTTTACTTTTCTATTCAGTCTTTGATTCAAAATCATGCTGGAAATATTAAATCACAGATTCTGAGTAGTACGGGGACCTTAGAAGTCATCTAATACAACCTCAACTAAATGAAGTAAGCTCTTACACGATGCTGTTTCACATGTTTTTAATTAAATTATAAACTTTTCATATGAGTTTAGGTTTCCCATAAACCAAATAATTTAAAAAAATTCCTCCACAGTGATTATAAAGCTAAGTTGCAGGCAAGTAATAAATAAAATAAAAGTGAATAATATGATTTGCAGTACAGTGCATTTATTAATACTGTAAGTATATAATATTGTGTTGCTAAAACCATGACTGCCAATATTAAGGCACACAGGGAGTGAGTTGCCAGTAAAAATCCTTTTTTTATCATTAAAAAAAACTCCAGCATATTTGGAAAGTCTCAGTCATAAGACTCCCCAGGCCCTCACCTGTTTTACTCCCTACCACTAAACACTTCTCAAGTCCAACTCTAGTCCCCAAGTCATAAAAGATAGTTTTCAGGACCACAGCACTAGACTACTGAGTTACCCTCTTAAAACACACTATTACAACATCTCTCATCATACTCTACTACATGGTAAAGAAGACATGCCTCCCAGGGCATCCAGTATTACCTGGGAGTTTAATTCAGCTGAAAGTTACCCAAGACCCCACTCGTTCTCATGTTCCAACCCTTTCTACTTCTGTGTTTTCTTTATTCCTCATGGCAGCTTCCAGGCTATTATGACATCTCCATGTTACAAAACTCAATAAAACTTTGCGCTCATAACATCTGATTATATCTCCCTCTTCCTCACCTCTTGCTGTCAACTAGCACTCCTGCTCAGAGGGAACCACAGGATTACGTTTTTCATTTTTAACAGATCATTTGGAATTGTGAAGAAGTTTGTAAGGAGATAACTTAGACAACTAACCAATAAAACACCGGTGATAGAAATCAGATAGGTCAAGCAGATGGATTTAATATTCAACCCTTCCTGACCTATTCTCTACAAAGAAAATGCTTTAAAAATCATATCGTATAATTTCTCTGCATAAAACTTCCAGATTTACTTAGATGAATATAACTAGCTTTATCACAGCTTATACATCTTAAGTGATCAGTGCTACTCACTTCCCTTTAACCACATCTTGTGCTTTCTGCCTAATGCCCACTCCATGCTACTAGTATTTTTCACCTCCTTACATAGCTCTTTCTCACCTAGAGCAATTCTCTTTCTCTTGGCTTGCACCCTGCCTCTTCCTTCCATTCTTTACAAGACAAGCTCCTTCTGATTCTTAACCTTTCAGTTTATATATCATTCTCTTCACTGACTACTTTATCTAAATTATACCACCCCAAATCATTCTCAGGGTCAGTACACTAATTGTTTCCTTTCTGGCACTTAACATTTTGCAATTTTATTTGTGCACATGCAAATTATTTCCTTGTTGTTCTCGCTCCTGTTATAATGCAAGACTTAACTAACACATGTAGCACAACAGATAGAATTGGAAAAATCACCATTTTCCAACTTCCATAATATTAACCAGTTTGGACAAAAATCATCAGTGGAGGCTAAAACTAATGGATAAAAATCTGAAGAGTAATAGGTAATTACACAGTGCCAACAGTCCATAACTTGAATCTAATCATGAGGAAGGTTATCAGATAAACTCAAATTAAAGGACATTCTGAAAAATTACTGGTAAAATGTCAATGACATGAAGTATAAGGAAAAATTTAAATAGTTCCAGATTAAAGCACATACGAAGTATGATGACTAAATGCACTCCAGGATCTTGAGTATATTTTGCTAAAAAGACATTATTAGATATATTATTTGTAAATGTTTTCCCCCAACCCATAGATTGTCATTTCATTTTGATGATTGTTTCTTTTGCAGTGCAGAAGATTTTCAGTAGAAATGTGTGTTTATCTTTGCTATTGTAGCCTGAGGTCTTAATGTGATATATATTTTAAAAAATCATTGCAAAGGCCAAGATTCAAGAGTTTTTCCCCCATGCAGTTGTCTCAGAGTTTTAGAGTTTCAGGTGTTACATTTAGATCTATTATTCAGTGTATAATTTATTATTGTATATGATGCCTAGACTTCTTATGTAGATTATAAAGTAAATTTTTATGTAATTCTAAATGATAATGTCAAGATATGTTTAACAAGGCAATATTTTCAAGAACTACTAATTTCAAGTTGATGGATAATAATCGTAGTCAACTTTTCTTATGCAATATATGGCAGGCACCATACTAAGCCTTTTAGATGGATTCTCTCTCTCTCTCTCTCTTTCTCTCTCTCTCTCTCTTTTTGAGTTGAAGTCTCACTCCTTCACCCAGGCTGGAATCCCAGGGCTCGCTCATGGCCACCCCAATCGACCTGCTGAGCTCAGGCGAACCATCCTGCCACTTCAGCCTTCCAAGTAGCAAGAACTACAGGTGTGCGCTACCACACCTGGCTAATTTTTTGATTTATTGCAGAGGTGAGGTCTCACCAAGTTGCCCAGGCTGTTCTCGAACCCGTGGACTCAGGCAATCCCCTCACCTCGGCCTCCCAAAGTGCTGGGATTACAGGAATTATCTCATTTATTCCTCACAACTCTTTAAAATATATGCTATTGTTATGTCTATTGTTGCACAGTTACAAAACCTGAAGCTTACATAAAGGTTTTAGTTTGCCAAATGTTTTCCAACTACTAAGGGAACTTAGGAAATTAAAGATTTACACCATTTTATTCACTCCCAATGAGGTGAGATAAGGTATGTAATATAAGACCACAAGGGCATGGAGGATTTAGATGTGCAAGACTGCCACTTAGCTGGGTACTTGACAATGGGAACATGAATTTAACATTTCTGTGCCAGTTTCCTCATCTGCAAAAAAGGAAAATCCTATTTAATTGATATAGTCAGCAAATTATTAAATAATACATTATGAATAAGTCATAGTGTCTGTAAGAGCAAAACACAAGTCCACAGTAATAATATATAATAGTAAAGATTTTTATGAACTTGATGCAGATGAAGTGTTCTATATTTAATCCTTACAAAAATTCTTTGAGCTACATCCTATCATTATTCTCATTTTTTTAGAAAAGGAAAGAGCTCTTGAAAGTTAGTGATTTAATAACGATAGCAATGTTTCTGCCAGGCGTGGAGGCTCACACCTGTAACCTCAGCATTTTGGAGGCCAGTGGCTCACGTCTGTAATTCTAATACTTTAGGAGGCTGAGGCAGGAAGATTACTGGAGCCCATGAGTTCTAGATTACCCTTTGCAACATAGGAAGACCCCATGTCTACAAAAACATAAATAAATAAGTAAATAAGTAGCCAGGCATGATGGCTTGTGTCTGTAGTCTCAGCTTCTCTGAAGACTGAGACAGATGGATCGCCTGAGCTCAGAAGATCAAGGCTACAGAAAATCAAGATTATGCCACTGCACTCCAGTTTAGGCAACAGAGTGAGAACCCCTCCTTAAAAAAAAAAATAGCAATGCTAATGAGCGGCAGAAATGTGATTACAACTCAGATCTTGCTGATATCAGAATCATTCCTCTTAAGCATGATTTTATTATTTCTTTTTTATTAAAATATTATGTTTATTGACAGATAATAATTATATGATATTGATAGAATATGATGTGATATTTTTAGATATGTATAAAATGTAGAATGATCAGTTAACTGACTTATCTGTCTCTTAATACTTTTTTGTGGCGAGAGATCTGAAATTTATTCTCTTAGCAATTTTGAGATATGAAGTATATTATTATTGATGATACTCTACTGTGAAATAGATCTAAAAATGAATTCTTCTTATCTACCTGAAATTTTGTGCCCTTTGACTAGCAACTAGCCATTCCTGCACTACCCTTAGTCTCAGCTAACCATCATTCTAATCTCTACTTCTATTAACTCAACTTTATAAGATTCCAAATATAAATTAGGTCATATGGTGTTGGGAGCCAGCCTTGGAGGCCCACCTGATTGACAGGGTCCGGGTGGGCCGAAGACCCCGGGCCGCAGGGAGAGCCCAGGAAGCTGAGGCCCTTCTGTCCTTCACCTTTGCTGTTTGATACCGCCGAAGAATTCTGTGCAGTCGTGGAAGAAGAAAATGGCATGTTTATGTGAAGTACTCACAGCTAACCTGGAAATGTCATGGTTTATTTTTCCATTTTTCCCACTATGCCACTTGGCCTTTTCTAACATATGCAAGGGTTAAACTCTGAAGCACATCAAGAATGCTTTATTTCACTTGGTTATAAGTTATTAGACATTGCTTAAGTAATAAATGATATGAGTATATCCACTCCTTATATGATTTAGGACTATGCAGTTTAGTGTTCAGACATAAGGATTTTTTAGAAACACAAGTTTATAATAGGTTCATTATGAATTCATTATAAGTTCTAACACTTATCTAGGAGTTATGTAGGTGACTTAACACTGTTTTCACTAACTTAGGATAAGATTAATGTTAAGGTTTTTACTTAATTCTATAGTTAAAACTATAAACTTAATACTCTAAGTTAACATTTATAGAGTAGGTTTTCACTGAACTCATAATATAATAATAAGACACTTTTTATGACAGATCAGCTAAAACAGAAAGCAACCTTGAGGGGCCTGGGAAACATTACTAAAAGCTTCTTTTGAGTTCTCTTTAGAAACAAGCACTGCAAGATAAGAGAAAAGTAACGAGGACATCTGGACAAGGAAGGCGATCACAGGACTCTGAAGAACACAAGAGCCTAAGATGAGAATATTCCTGACACATAAAGAAATATACACTTAAAGAAACTTTCTTGAAACATTTATAATTTGGGACATTGGACTGAGAGTGTCATTGTTGGCTTTATGAATAGGACTTGTCTAATGTCTATGAGATTCCTGGCTTATTTGCTACTAAAGCCACTGGGAATTTTGGTTTGTTTGCTACTAAGACCACTAGCTGGTAACTTTTAAAAGATATGTATGTGAAAGAGTTTTCTTTGTCTTGCCCCTTCAAAAATGGTATAAAAGCTCTGTATTAATTAGCATTAAATTGTCATCTGTTCAAGAAGCAGGTGTCCGGTACATGATCGTCGTCGTCGCCTGTCTCTCCTTCAACATATCTCACGACCCTTGTGGGGCGGGACCCCGCAATATGGTATTTGTTTCTCTGTTCCTGGCTCATTACATTTAGCATAATGTCTTCTAGATTCATCCATGTTTCCCCAAATGACAGAATTTCATTCATTGTTAAGGATAAATAGTATTCCATTGTATATCTATATACCGTATTTCTTTATCCATTAATTTGATGATGGAGACTTAATTTGATTCTCTATCTTGGCTTTTGTGAATAATGCCACTATGAACATAGAAGTACAGATATCCCTTCAACATACTGATTTCAATTTATTTCACTATATTAGAAGGGAGATTGATTGCTAGATCATATGCTTGTTCAATTGTCAGTTTTTTGAAGAGCCTCCATACTTTTTCCACAATGGTTGTACTCATTTACATACCCACCAACAATGTACAAGTGTGCCCTTTGGTCTACATGGGCTATGCTGCTTATTTCTGCTGGAAAATGTGCCTTTATAACCTCTACTCTTAAAAGTTCATGAAAGGAAGTGGTGGGAAATGGGGAAGTAGGTCATCAGTCAGTTTGAATACAGACTTTAGTATCAGTTTAAAATATATTCAGCTGCCCAGAGGTGTTTATGCATATTTAGGACAGGATAGAAAATCTTGATAGATGAGCAGACATAGCCTACTACAGAAATCCACAGGGAAGAACCAAATGTTTTCTCTTTGTTTTTGGAGCTCTGTTCTTCCCTCCAAAAATGTCTATTCTCTATTTCTGCCAAAAACAGGTAGCGCCATCACTGAAGCTCTTTAACCATGGAGATATGGCCAATAACAATCCACTTTTTAAAGACAATACTATGCTTTTTCTCAACAACAAAATTCTCTTTTAATTCTAATTAATAATAATTCCAGCTAAACTTTCCTAACTTATTGTAACCCTTGTTTTTCTTATTTAATTATACTATATTGTATTGGATCGAATTATTTCACATCAATAAACTTGGAGGGAAGTAATCCAAATTTCACCAAAATGAACTCTATATTTATGTTAACAGATGTAGGTATTGACTTTGCCAATGAATTACAATTATTTTGATACGTGTTCTACTAACGAACAGAAGAACCCTGGACTCACTCTATTCTGCTCAACAGATATCTGTTTACTTGCTTCCTTCCTCCCTTCCTTCCTCTTTTCCTCTGTTTCTTCTTTTTTTTAGTTATTTTAAAAATTCATTTAGTCCTCTCTGACTTTTTCAAAAGTTACAAATAAGAGTTCATAATGCTTAAGTGTGCCTATAAGCTACCATATAAGCTACCACGCCCGACTGATTTTTGATTTATTGTAGAGATGAGGTCTCGTCAAGTTGCCCAGGCGGGTCTCGAACCCTCAGGCTCAGGCAATCCACTCACCTCAGCCTCCCAAAGGCGCGGGATTACAGGCTGAGCCACCGAGCTCGGCCAATTCTGAAATGTTGAACATCAGGTCTGTTTGCTCATCTATATAGTGGCAATGATAAGAGTACTTACATCATAAGTTTTTTGTGAGTATTAAATTAGTTAACATAAGTTAAGTCTTAAATAGCTGTGAACCATATATAATAATATTCCTTTCCCCAATTTCTATTATTTCTTTGCCTTTTCCAATGTTCACTCACATAAGTTGAACATTAAAAGCATTGGCAGAGGAGGATAAGTGAAGGAATTTTGGTATATTGGGGAGAGGAGGTCATGGAGCAGGGAGTTGATATTAAAATAAAATATCTAGCAAATATCTTATTTCCCAATAACCTAATATAAGACCTTAAGGGATCTTATGGATTTTACAAAATGTATAAGAGAAGAATGAGAGAAGGATCTCTGAATCTGTTCTCTCTCCCATTGCAGAACAAAAAAAGATTCCTGCAGGTACATAAGAGGAGATAAATTATATAGATGGGAATTTAGAAAGCCAGTGATCCCAGATTCAAGTGACATTGAATAATTTCTCATATATGGAATGATAATTAAGAGTTTAAGCAGACAATGCTTTTCAATCCTTGTTCGAGTGCACGGACAGAGCAGAATGGTTCCATATCCTCATGTGTGGCTGGAAGTAGCAGAGAATGCTGCTATGCCTGAAAGGGTCAGAGAGGAAAGCAGGGTAGCTCAAAACTAGAGACCAGTTGAAATTGACTCTAAGAGATAGGCTTTGACGAGGGTGAATGATCCTGAGGACCGGCTAAAAATCACATGATATACGGGTTCTTGGTAAATCCTCTGTAAGTGAGAATGAATCCTGAAGACAGGAGAACCTTAATTGACTGAGACCAGGTATATACCACTTCCACGTAATGGCAACACAAAATAAAAAGTAGATAAATGTACAAATAAATGTATAATTCCTATACTACTAAACTCTGATCTGATAAGTGGAAGAGACAATATTTTGAGATCTAGCCTCTCATTATTTCTCAGATCAGTTTCCTGCTACTCAAGATCTTATCTCCTGTGTACCAAAGACACTGGTCCATTACCAATCTTCAAAGACACTAATACTCTTTCCTCCAGGGCTTTACAATTGCTGTTCTGCAGTGCTCTTACCCAAGATATCTACAAAGACATTTTAATTCATTTAAGTTTTTACTTACAAGCCATCTCTCAATGAGGTCCCTCTTATGTGGTTATCCTAACTAAACCGTATCAACAGGTTCCTCATCATTTCATATCATCTAACAAATTTTATAATTTGTTATTTATTTTGTATCTGTCTTCACCATTGAAATATGGTAGAAATTTTTGGTTTTCTCCTACTGCGATAACCTCAGAGCCTTAAAAATAAACAAAACACATATTAGGCACTCAATATATATTTTTTAGTTAATATATAAATCTATTATCTAATAAATATAAGCCATGATATGAATTTACTAATATGTAATAAAATAAATATACGTGTCAAACTATACTTGTATTTTGTAAGGCTACTGCTTTTTTTTAGCTTTCAGTAATTCAGTCAACAAGATTGCTTTTCCTTTTCTAAATAAGTTGCAAAATATTTCACTCATGACTAAATTAAAAGGAAGATATTCTTGGTGAAAGAATTGGAAATACACATCTACAAGGGAGTGCTGTCATATTTTCTTTATAATCCCCTGTTCCTTGCTAATGCGCTAACATTGACAAATAGCCTATTTTAGGGGTCCTGGGGAAAACTATATTTGATTTTGCCGCACTTACACTTTTATTTTAAATTAATAAGATCTTCAAATATGCATTTGGAACTAATTGGGTATAAATGGCGTCAAATATAAATACTATTTGAATATAAATAATTATTCTTATTAAAATTATGAACATTTGGAGTAAGATAGACGTGATTTATAGGTGGAAGTACCATTCTTATTAGAAAAAATTATCTAAATATAATTCCAGACATAAGAATTAATAAAAATTTACATTAAAATTCATGATTGCAGAATTTCAAAAATGTTTTGTTTAAAAGTAGCATGGCCAATGAAAACTATGCTATATTATTTCACATAATGATATTTTAGAAATGTATTTAATTCAGTATAAATTCAAAAATCTAAACTACTAATTACAGAAACAATAGCAGATTCAAAAGTAGGTATCCCGAAAAATGAATAGCTATAGCTGGGCTCAGTGGCTCAGCCTGTAATCCCGCGCCTTTGGGAGGCTGAGGTGAGTGGATTGCCTGAGCCCGCGGGTTTGAGACCCGCCCGGGCAGCGAGACCTCATCTCTACAATAAATCAAAAAATCAGCCGGGCGTGGTAGCACATGCCTGTAATTCCGGCTATTTGGAAGGCTGAGGAGGAGGGATCGCCGGAGCCCAGCAGGTTGAGGCTGCGGTGGCCGGAAGTGGCCACTGCACTCTAGTCTGGGCGACAGAGTGAGACTCCAACTCAAAAAAAAAAAAAAAAAAAAAAGAATAGCTATAAATTGTGTGAGTTATAAATCATCAGTAATTGACTCCAGTATAATAATCTTTTGAGTTGTTATGCACAAATTTTGAAGAGAATATGGCTATTTAAGTAGCATTTGGTAGTTCTTTTCCTTATAACACACACCCAACTTAGAAAAAAAGTTTCATGTCCTTTTTTTTATTATTTTAAAGATGTGGGGTACTATTCAGGGGTAGGTATACAAATGTTAATTACGCAGGTACCCTTGTTGATGAGGTGTACTCCCCCTTCCCCTGGCAGTTTCCCACTACTGCCAATCCCTTTCTCATAGTATTATGATAATTTTTCAAGGTCTGCTTATGAGTGAGAACATGTGGTACTCAGTTCTTTGTTTCTGTGATAGATCACTCAGTATTACAGACTTAAGTCCATCCAAGTTGCTGCAAAGTTCTTTAAAATGCTAGAAATGACCTTTAAGGGTTCTTATTCTTCCAGAGTCAAAATGAATTCATACACACCTCATAGTTGAAAAAGTTGTGTACTGTTTGAAAGCCTAAAAAAAAATGCAGAAAACACTGGAATATTCTTGAAATGACTGCCAAAAATATGCTTAAGAGCATTGCTCTAAAAATAATTCATTGGAAAGCTTGTTAAATGCAGTTTCTGATTCAATAAGTCTGGGGTGGTACCTAATATTTTATATCACTGAGCAGCTAAGAGGAGATGCTGATGCTGCTGGTCTGCTGGCTACACTTTGGATAGTAAGATTTTAGAAGTAATGTCTTGCCAGGTACATTCAGTTAATAATGTGAAAGTGTGAAAATTAAGAATAATTATCATTTAAAGTCTCCTCCTCCTCCTTTCTTAAAGAAGGGAATATAGGAAGTACCCCGTGTTGAAATACTGGAGTTAGAAAAATTTGAATACTGGCTGCAAACTTGGATAGTTTACCAGAAATTAAAATAATAATATTTACTACACAGAGCTATGGTGAGAATTCAACAATAATAAATAAGATGACACAGTAACATTCAGAAAACACTAGTCTCACCCCTCACTTCATAATTATCTCAAATTATTTTTTCAAAATGATCATACAATATTTGATTTTTAAATTATTTTCTTGTTTAGAATAAAATCTCTTAGGGTTCAGAAAAATATTCTCTTTACTGCTCAATATATTTCCCCTTAAATTGAGAGAGGTTTGTTTTCAGTTAGTTTAAAATTGTCTAAATGGGAAGTGTTTAAATATGTGTGATGACACTCCACAACAAAAATGTAAAATGTTATCTATGGCTATAAATTTACAAGGGAAACAGATTTATATACACATAATAATCAATGCACTATATTAAAGTAATTGGAAAATACATATGCAGAGATGCTATAATATTTTTAAATAATTTTGGAATAAACAGAGCCTGTTTATAACCCACATTAAGAAAAAAATTCTATTATTTTGTAATCCACTTTGTTTTTGGCAGACTTCATACTTCCTACTTTGATCACCCACTTTATTTACCAAAATTGGCACATTCTAACTTCTGCTAATGTCAAAAACAAAACTGATTTTTTGTATTTGAAAATTTGCCACTATTGAGAATTATTCAAAGTACAGTCTACAGAATTCAAAGATATCGCCAATATAGAAGACCAAACAGTGTGAGTAATGGTGACTTTATTGTACCATTTGGCTCCTATGATAACTATTGTGAAGGGGACACCATCCATGTCAATAAACCAGTTTGAGTATGTTGTTCAATCTTTCGCATTTTCTAAGTGTCTCACCTCATATGTTTTCATGTGGGTTTGAATGAGAAATAGAGGGACTTGGATTTTTTCTCTTCTCGTGCTATTTCCAGGGCATTCTGCATCAATAACACAATTATGTAGCATTTGCTAGCATTTTAACCCCTACCACTCCTCTAATTAACTGAGCTGATGATCCTAGCATGGAAAGAAGCAGCAACATTAAAAGGCAGATGCTAGTATATTACATTACTGTTGCAAATTCACTGGCACATATGGAAGCCAGGAGCCCAGACCGTGAGGATTGTGAATTCCAGAGGCTGTTTGACTAAACCAGGGCATTGGCAACAAAGGAGTTTGAAAACTGTGGGGGGAAAATTACAATGGATTGGCAAACTTCCTTATATTCACTGGCTCCTCCAACTGCCTTTCCACCCTGCTTCCTCTGTGATTGTCCAGATAGCCACGGTAACTCTGTTTTCTAGAAATGACCATGCCAGATGGCACCTTCAGAATATGAACACCTGGATCCTAAAAACATGTATTAGGTACAGCAATAGAAGACTTTGAAATCATCTTTGAATATATTTTACTGCTTCAATTGCATAAGTGTTTCCCAGAATTTTTTTTCTGACTTTATAATGCATATTATCAAACATTGAGACCATTTTTCTTCATTTAGAGTTATTCAATTGCATTAATTTGTTTTATTTCAAAAATTGCTTTGTCCACATAGAGTTTAGAAAACACACGTGAAATGGGTTATTTGTGAAGATAAAATAATGTATTTGTTAAGTTATAGATCTGACATCAGAGTTTTTAAGTTAAATTTTTCTCAGAAAAGACATTTGTTCCCACTAGCCATTATTTTATTCAGCTGTGAGTAGAGGTAATAACAGAACCTAACCTCATTAGGTTAGAGTTAAAGAAACATGGAAGCACATTCCTTGGTACAGAGTAAATAATAAATAAACATAATTGCAAAACTTGATGATGGGTGCTTAAAGAATCCTTACCCTCAAGAAATTCCCCACTCACTGGGACAATTAAAAATAGGACATAGATATCTAATCTAGCAAAATATCTTTATCTTATCTATAAGTAAAAACACTTACAGGAGATTTTATAAGAAGAGAAACCCACAAGATTTTCCAGTGGAGATCACTTTGAATAATGGTATTTTGGAGACCTAAGCTCTAAAAGACCTGATGATTGCCTAGACTCAATGTTATCTTCAATGCCTCTTCCTTTTCTGCCCCATCCCCTTCCACTCTCTACCTAGCAAATTTCTTCTTATTTTTCAATACTCCATTCCAATATCACTGATGCCTCGCTGACCTAGTCTAACAGCACTGGATAGTTTGTTCAGCCTGCCTCTCTATTCTCACACTTCTCCCATTGCATTATATTTGTTTATGCAGGTGTTCCCATCAGAGTGCGAACCTTTTTAGAAAAATAGCCACAAGCCATACTTTATTTATTATTCTAAGCTCGGCATCTGGCACATAGCAGTCAGCAATGGTTTGGTTTTGTTTAGCTGCCTGTGTTTTTATTTTAACTTATGAATATATAAATAAGCAAAGGCCGCACACTGGTCATTGATGAATGAAAACAATTTAGTAGAGAAAACATGGAAAGATGGGGGTGTATCCCAGGTGGCAGATAATGACACAGAAAAGAGAGAGGTAGGGCATATTACCTACAAGGGTTTTTTTTGGAATAGTACACGATTTAAAAAAAGAAGCTGGAGCTAGAATAAAAATTGTGGAACTGTATAAAGTATAAATCTAAAAGCAATTTCTTTCTTATAAATAACACTAAGAGAAAAACAAGTAAAGCACTCTGCTTAATTAAATCTTTCTTCTTTTCTCCCTTCCTGTCTTAAAATACTTGCTGTGTATATAGAATTCCTTTCTTATCTCCTGAGGGAGATTAGGCTGCCCAAACCAAACCATTAACGGTAGTTTACAAAGAAATACAATTCAGATAGATGAGAATTCTCTGCTCACCGAGGGATTTAGATCACAGGGCTGCTGCTTGTTACCCCTCTATAAAGATTTTTTTTACAGAAATAGTCAATACCAAAGGTCATACATTTAAAAATTCACTTGCAATTAGAAGCCTAAGGGAAAATGCCGAAGAAAAAGTATTTTGGCAAGCTTTTAAAGCCTTTCATTGAGTTGGCAAGTAAACAGACCATACAGGCATCCCAAGCAAGTGGAGCAGGTGTACCACTTCAGGGATGGCAAAAAGGCTTCCTGTCCCTAAACATCACACTAACCTGCCTCTCAGTAGTATCTGACTTTTGGGGAGCAGAGATGCATTACCTAGTGTTGAGGGGCTATGCTCTATTGAAATGCACAAACCTCTGAAAGAAAGGATGGAAGAGTGAGACTAACAAGTGATAAACCACCAGGCATTATACTGGAATTTTCATATATCATTACATCTTTACATCCAACCCTAAAAATTAAATATAGTTTCTGAGCAACATGTGAAAAGTTTCTAGCTCAGAGAAGTTAATTAACTTGCCAAAAGTCATGCAGTCAGTTAACTATAGGTCTGTCTGACTCAAAACTAGTTCCATGCTATTAATTCATAGTTATTTCTCATTCATTTGGATATTTCTCTCAAACTATCCAACAACTATTCACTAGATGGAAGCATGATTTGGTAAGAGAAAGAGTAGAAGGCATGTGAGAGCACAGCATGTTGGTGAGTACTAAAGGAAGATGGATCATGCAATTCTAAAAGGAAAAGTGAGAAAGGAACGACTAAAAGCTTCACAAAGGAAATCAACCTTTCTCTACTAAAGAGTTAACTGCATTATTTGTGACTTACTTATTTTGATCAATATGGAAAATTATCACCTATGTAAGGCTTTCCATGTATGCAACTATTATCATTCCAACATGAACTTGCAATTAGTTGAAGCAAAGTGTATAAAAAAAGATATGCATGTAAGACAATGCACATAATTTAATATATATGATTTTAAATCAACAAATAAAATTGAAAAGACTTTTCTCATCATTACATATCACTTTTTAAGGGGACAGAAATAAATTGGTAATAACAAATGAAGTAATAAAATCTACATTAAAATGTAGCAATGGACACAGTTATCTCTTTTAGTATAATTCAAATATAACCATATTTAAATTTTATTTATTTTACTCAATATATTCCTTTCTCCACATTAAATCCCTTCTGATACTTTAATACCTCTCTCAAATACTGTCTTTAACAGAAAGTAGGCTGAAATGTTGGTTATATCATAAAGAGCACTGAAGTCTTTCTAATCTTATCATATTGTTCCCTCATTTAATACTTTGTTTACAACTGTAAAATGGAATTTGTCAAGTACGTTTTATAATTATTTATGATCGTATTATCTTCAGGCCTGTCTTCACATAGGTCAAGAAGAAACTATGTTTTTAAGAGTTTTTCTAAATAGGTTTATTGAATAAATATATATTTTAAAAATATGTTAAAAATATCATACTTGAAAATATATTATCTCGGAGATTTAACACTCAGAACCAGAGTAAAGTATTTAACATATATTATAAATATCGAGCCTTATTTTATTTTAGAAAATAATTATGTGTTTATATTATCATACATAAAAAGCTTGTATTATATATTTATCTAGCCAATTATAAGATAATTATATAATAGAAAAATTCAACTTAATGATCATCAATACAATGATCATTGTATTCAAGTTATATGTATTAATGGCCATTACAAAAACAACTGAATATCTTTTTCCTTCCCAACAAAGAGAGTGCTTTGAAATACAGGAAATAACTGGGAAAGTTAAGAATGGAAGATTTCAAATTATTTTTATAATTTCTAAATTATTTTATGCTTCTGTTTGTTTAACTGAGATCTGTTTTGTTGCATAAACATTCTGGCTATTGGTGTATTTCAACTCTAGCTTCAATATGGTTTCAACAAAGTATGAAGATTTGTAAATATTCATGTTCTAAGTTTGCCTAAGTGAATAAAATTTCCAGTATTAGAATCATAGTAAAATAGCAGTAAATTTGACCTTGTCCTCACACTAAACATTTTTGTTAGGTGCAATTCATTTAAATTTTCACAGAGAAGCCATTTTTTCAAATGTAAATATTTTTAAATAGACACTTGATCAAAAGTTTGAAAACAGCATGTCAGCCTAGGACCATTGTAATAATCCTCTTACGCTGAACCTAATGTAGGCAGATTTAACCCTGCATAAAAAGCACAGAAGGTTTTGTGGATCTAGGCATGCTATGTTCATAAAAGCCATAATGACTTGGTACTTTGCTGGTTAAAGATAAGCCTATGATGTCCCAACCTTACTTGGATCACATTTTGTTACAGAATAATAATTTCATTTTCCTTTATTCACTTTCAAAACTTATGACCCAAGACAAATGCCTCTACCTGTTCCCCATTTTTTAAGAATGTAATTTGGTTGGTTTTATGTACAATTTTAAGGCTTTCTGCTTTGATTTTTCAAGTGCATTAGTTACTATAGAAACAATGCTACTGAAATATGAAAAGCATAGTGATATAGCAAACCACAGTGGACAATATATTTTATATATATATGCAGATGTATGCATGCTTATGTATACTTATATGCACATGTACACATATCTATACATGTATATAACACATGCAGTGTGTACCTGAATGTATATACCACATATACACACAGGTATATAACACATATCTACATGTAATTCATTTAACCATATATGAAACTTACATGTAATATTTTCATATTTTATGCTGAAAATCTCATGAATCAAAGGCATATATGGTTTAATATGTGAGGAGTACATAAGTTAGCAACAATAGAGATCATTTTAAAAAGTTTCCCTCCAAAATCTGATTTTTAAAAGCACAAATACATAGTAAAAGTAAAAAAAAAGTTTATTATAAATTTAAAATTGTGAGCTCTAATGTAAACAAACCACAAAATATGTATATAGGGCAAAATTAAAAATTTTGCATTAAATATTTAAATTCCATTTCAGAAGAACAAAAGAAAATGGTAAATTTGAGAAAAAAATTATATCCTCAACTATTTTACATGACATTTTATTATCTGAAGACATAGACTTTCCTAAATATGAAAGTTAATGAATTAATTAATAAATTTAAATAAATATTCTTGGTGGGCTAGGTGGCTCAGTCTGTAATACCAGCACTTTGGGAGGCCAAGGCTAGTGGATTGCCTGAGACTGAGGGTTTGAGACCTACCTGGACAACTTGGCAAGACCTCGTCTCTACAACAAATCAAAAATTAGCCAGGCATGGAAGAAACAAAATATTATGACTACGTATATAATCTGTATTTCAAAATATTACAAATGCAGCAATTTTACTCGGTAATTTAATTTTTTTAAATTTAAACTGGGTTTTTCTGACATAATTTGTACCTGAAGGTCAACTTTTTTGCAAATAATTGAGAAAATTTTTACTGTTTATCATGGCTATAAGGCAGAATGCAAAGACTGTGGGAAAAAGTTGAAATATATAGAATTGTCTCTGTGTCACATATATGATGTCCAGTAAGTACAAGAATGATCTCAATAAACTGTAGAGAATGAAAAACCTTCATAGTTTTTAATTATATTTTAGGTACTTGAAAACTCCCTCATTATTTGCAAATCTTATAAATATTAAATATGAGTGTTATTTTGTTCTATGTATTTTTATTGTTGTTATTAAAAAAACACTTCACTAGAAAACAGATTGATAAATGTTAACAATTTGGCTTATTTACTATAATATAAAGTTAAATAGAGTATTGGAATGAATTATTCTGTTAGTATTCTTTGTGCTTATTCTTTTTTTTTCTTTTTGCTGTCCATACTATGAAAGTCACCCTAAAAGAAAATCAAAATTCAATTTTTATTTAATGATGATTACAGTAACACTTAAAATAGTTACATCAGAAGAACCTACATTGTAAATGCCAATAATTTATCAAGCATAGAAAAAAAAAGTATTTAATTTACTACTTAAGTACTATAGTTTTGCATGCCAAAGTAGATAGCTCCAAGAAACTAAAACACCAATTGGTCCAAAGAAATAATAGAGGCAAAAAATTCCATTTTAGAAAAGAGAAACACCTGCGAACATTCTGAGATATGGAGGTGTGTGTGTGTGTGTGTGTGTGTGTGTGTGTGTGTGTGTATACATAATGTATATATATTAGAAACTGGATTCATAATAGTGGCCATGACTGAAAAAGAGTTCAATCATTATTCTTGGGAAATTGGGAATTAGGACAATCAAAATGGAGATTGAGGAAAGGGCAATTAGAAAGTTGTGGTGCATGACCAAGGCAAAGTGCAAGCTGAGAAATGACTAGAGAAAATGTTAAGCTTTCAACTTGGTCTGATCCATAAGTTCAGTGCAAGTCTGGCTAAATGCTGAAGAAGGGGACCAGACAGAGACAATCTGGAAAGACTGGGGGAAATGGTTGTTTATCTGTGTGAATGTGTAATAGTTTTAGTTTTTCAGCTACCAGTGTTCAAAGAAACTTCTATCTGAACACAAGCTAAGAAACAGAAACTTTAGTGAAGAGACGAGATGAGTAATACGGTTTCTGCAAAAATAACTGGAAAAAGTCACTAGATAGTGGACTATTTACTGCCTTCAAAAATAAAACAAATAAAGAAACAAGTCCTAGGAAGGCAGAAAATTTGATCTCCAGAGTTATCACATTCTAATATTTAAATATTAAATTTTGTTCCTATTTTCAAAAACAACAAAAAACACATGGCATACAAAAACAGGAAAGTACAGCCTATTCAAAGGAACAAAATAAATGGACATAAACCATCCTTAAAAGTACAAACGCTAGAATGACTAGACAAAGACTTTAAAACAACTGTGTTAATTATGTTCAAAAAGGAAAAAATAAAATTAAGAAGAAGAAATCAGGAAAATAATGTATAAACAAAGCAAGTTATTAATAAAAAGATGAAAAAATATAAAAATGAACTAAACAGAAATTCTGGAGATAAAGGTGTTCAAAAGCAGAAGATGGAACAATTTAAATGATCAAGTCCGAGGTGAAAAAAGAAAAAGGAGTACAGAAAAGTAAACTAATGACCTCAGGGAACTGTGAGACACCATCAAGCTGAACAACCTGTGCACTACTGGAGGTATCATAAAGAGAGGGGAGAGAAAGAATATTTGAGGAAATAATAGTCAAAATCCTCTTGTTTTGATTGGAAACACAAAACATCCAAGAATCTGAATTAACTAGGAGGATGAACTCAAAAAGATCCAAACAAAGACGTATTATGACCAAACTGCTAAAAGTGAAACCGTTTAATATCCAAAATAATCAAAGCATACCTGCAACTCACAAAAAAAGACAATCTAATTTTAAAATGGGCAAGATATTTCGATAGACATTTCTCCAAAGAAATGATCAACATGCACATAAATAGATGTTCAGCATCATTAATTGTTAAGGAAATGCAAATTAAACCCACATGAGATGCCACTTCATGCCTACATGAATTAATATAATATTTTTAAAAGCAAAAAAGAAAGTGTTGGCAAAAACAAACATTGACAAATGAGATTATAAAACACTAAAGTTTCTGCACAGAATAGGAAACATTCAACATAGTGGAGAGACCACCTCTAGAAGGAAGGACATTTTTGTGAACTATTCATCTGACAAGATATTAACCTTCATAATATAGAAGGAATGCAAAGGAGTCAACAATAGTAAAGCAAATAATCCATTTTTTTTAAAGTAGGCAAAGACTCCATTCTCAATAGAAGAAATATAAATGTCTAACACACAGGTGAAAAATGTTTAACATCACTAATCATCAGGAAAAAGCAAATCAAAACCATAATGAATCTCATCTCGCCCTAATTAAAATGGCTATTATCAAAAAGTCAAGAAATCACAGATGTTGGCCAGAACAGAGAGAAAAGGAAAATCTAACACACTGTTGATAAAAATGTAAATTAGTACAGTCATTATAGAAAAACAGTATGGAGTTTCCTCATAAAACTAAAAATGAAACTGCCATATAATCCAGCAATCCCACTACTGAATATATATCCAAAGAAAAGGAATCAGTATGTCAAATAGATATTTGGGCTCCTGTGTTTACAGCAGCACTCTTCACAATAGGCTAGACATGGAATCAATGTAAGTGTCCATCAACAGATAATGAATAAATAAAATGTGGTTTATATACACATTAAAATACCACTGAGTCATAAGAAATGAAATCCTGTCATTTGCAGCAACATGGATGAACCTGGAGGTCATTATGTTAAGTGAAATAGCCAAGCATCAAAAGATAAGTATTGCACAATCTCACTCACATGTAGAAGGTAACAAAGTTGAGAACACAGCAGAAGAGAACAGAATTAGAATTACTAGAGGCTGGAAATGGCAGTTAGGAGGAGAGATGAGGGAGAAGTTGGTTAAGGAATACAAAATTACAGCCAATCTCCCTTTCTAATATATATATATAAAACAAGCCACCATAAAACCAGAGTGGGTACATATTCTCAGGACCTTGAGAGAATGGAGTTCCTGGGTCTGCATCCTCAAGTTTGATTCAGAATAAAATGTCTTAAAATATATATTTTTAAAAATTACAGCCAAATAGAAGGAATAAGTTATAGTGTTCCATAGCACTGTAAGGTTACCATAGTTGACAATAATTTAGTCTATTTTCAAATAGCTAAAAGATAGGATACTGAATGTTCCAAACACAAATGCAGTAAGCCAAGTCAGTTCAATTTGTTCATAATGCCATCAAAGTTAACCTAAGTACCCAACTTACACAATCAGCTATACAGTACCAGCTATATCACCACGCTTTTACACTGGCTTCTGGGCATTCTGGACTTGAAACAAAGATACTGTACTACTGTACTCTATATAATACTGTAAAGTATATAAAAGCACAACCACTTATAAAGGATACTAACATGTGACAATGATGCTAGACAGGTGAACTCACATGACTGGACATGCAAACACATATTTGCATCTTTGAAAGTTTGCATCTTAAAGGTTTGTTGTAAGTGACTTACTATAAATTGTATGTTAATCATTCTAATTTGATCATTACAGGTACATGCATTATCAAAATATCACTTTGTACCCCTTTATTATGTACAATTATTACATGTCAAGTAAAGCAAAATAAAATGTTAAAATTCCTGTAATATCAAGATTTTTTTTAGGCTATGGAGAAACAGGAGCTTTCACACCTTGCTTGTGGGAATATAAAAAATGATGTAGTCATTTTGAAAAAGTTTGACACTTCCTCAGAATGTTAAACATAGAATTAACATATGACCTAGAAGTTCCACTTCTGTATATACCTAAGAGAAATTAAAACATATCTTTTTTTATTAAAGCTTGATTAAAGCTTGACTTATAGTTTTTAAAGTCAAGTATAATCATATTTCTATATCAGGAACCTTACTATAATCCAGCTAGCAACTGATGGTTATTAATAAAAACTCTCCATCTTCCCATTACAATTAATGCTAGGCACACACACAAAAAGCACTCTATTATTGGTAGTTTCCCAAATGTTCAATTAATACATATTGCATTTTCAGAGCATTCTGCTAGGTCCACCAATTTAAGGTCAACATAGGCTCTAATTAATATTGTAATTAGTATCTTCAATCTCTTTACTTTGCAATCTAAGCTACAAAATTTCTTTTTACTCTAATAAAACAATTTTATTACATAATTTCAATTAGAAAGTGTTTAGTTATTATCTTTGTCTTACTTAATGCCTGGAAATGTCATATGTTTGAATGCAACATCTCATACACAGTGTCTTAATCCATGAAATGTTCTTTTTTTATTTTTAATTTTTTTTTTAGTTGGAGTCTCACTCTGTTGCCCAGGCTGGAGTGCAGTGGCCGCTCCGGCCACCACAGCCTCGACCTGCTGGACTCCAGACATCCTTACGCCTCAGCCTTCCAAGTAGCTGGAACTACAGGCGCGCGCTACCACGCCCAGCTAATTTTTTGATTTATTGTAGAGATGAGGTCTCACCTGCCCAGGTGGGTCTCGAACCCGCGGGCTCAGGCAATCCACTCACCTCAGCCTCCCAAGGCACGGGATTACAGGCTGAGCCACTGAGCCCGGCTATGAAATGTTCTTAAAGCATGCTTCTATAACTAGTAAAGATTCTTTACAACATATTAAGAATGAACTGTCATTATCTTCCTTTCTATTTCCACAGTACCATTTATTTTATTGACACCAAATCCAGTAGGTACAAAACACTAATTTAGTTATAAGAAAGTGAGAACTAACTCTTGATTCTTTCTGAAAGACATATAACTTAACTGAATAAATTCAATATATGTCTCAGGCACCCTGAGTTCTTATGTTTTCCCTAACAGTGAATGCTTCTATTATTACCTCATTTCCTTCATTTGAAATGAATGTTAATTCTGCACCCCTGTAAAGAAAATAATCTGAAAATCATTAGAATCTAAATATAATTTTGTTTAAAGTTTTAGAAAAAATAGAATTGTTTAATGTTAAGACTTTATTAGGAAAAGACTTAAAATATACTACTTTTACTTACATTATAAAGCAACTGCTGTTTTGAGAGATGTTTATTTCATAATAGGTTATATTTATTTGCATTAATTAATGAAAAGTATTTTCATAAATCATCTTAAAAGCAGAAAATCTCACAGACTTCAGCCTCTTATTTATAATCATTGTCTCTCAATTTTGTCGTTCTATCGATGATCATACCAAAATTTTATCTGATATGATTTTTGAGCATATAGTATGCTGGAATTGTTTCAAAAATCTCAATACTACTGTTTTAGGAACCAATATTCTGCATTGTTGGCAAACATAGAATATAACCCTCTTTTGAAAATAAAGGTCAGTGTTAATTGGAAATTAATGGCCCTGCCAACCTATTCTAGGTATAACTGGAACTTCAAACTACGTATTATTCAAAGTACTTTTGGCACTTTAATCAACCTGAGAAGAAAATGGACTCACTTTTAAATATTTATTAGCCATACATGTAACCTCAAAACATGAGCACATGCTGTTTATTTCATTTTACCAGCACATAGTTACCATCCTGATACCACAATATGGAAGCATAGCTACACATGCATACACACACACACATGCACACATACATAACCTCACATACACTTTCAGTTTCCAGTGAATAATCTTCTCTGCTCCACACTCACCCTCCCCAACATTTGAATCTTATTTCTAATCACATTTGTATTTAAAGTGAACGCATTGGTTGGAAACAATTCTTTGGTTCAATGCTGAAAAACTGACACTAGCTTGGCAAATCACTCATTTTCAGACACTAAAATTCGATGAGTGTTTCTAATCTAAACCTGCCATCTCTCTGGAATGAGGGAGAAGTAACCATTGGCACTGGTCATTTCCCCCATATAAACTAGAGACAGAAGAGCCTTTCTGGAATAAAGGAAGAGTGAAGTATTCAGCTTGGGAGTAGCATCAAACGATAATGTGGTAAATATAGATAGACAGACGCACATGTATCATTTGAAACTAAAATAATTTGAAGTAAAATACATTATATTATTTAATAACTCTCTATAAGAAAACATTTACACAAGGAAGGTACACCCTTTCAGTTATCAGTAATTTTAACTGTATAAGAAATGTTTAAAATTCTGTTTTCTATAACTATTTCAATTGAGTGGGAAAAGAATACAAATGATTAGCTTAATATTATAACTTTTCCTACAAGAGATAGTTATTTTCTTCGTGTTATTGTATTTAAAGTTCGGAAAATAAATCTGAGCTCAAGCTATATCATGAACTACAAACAGCATTGTAAAGTGTGTTTGTAACAAGGGAATATAATTTTGATTTCTCAGACCAGTGTCTCTAGACAAGATAAAGGGGATAAGCCAATGCAAATGAGACCTCTATTCCTTTGATTTTATATCAGGAGGAAAAAAGTCATTAGAGCAAAAACTCCTGATGATGACAATGTCACCCAAAGCAGAAAAGTCAGTGAAGAGCTGGCATGGTGGCTGTTATAGGTTAGAGCTGATAGAGTAACACTAAAAGTCAGGAATTCCCCAATCAGCAGCAGTGCTTCTGAAATAAACATCTCATTAGTTCAATGATGCTTTTAGATTCAAATTCTGACTTCTCCAGAAAGCAAGGGGAAGTATTTGAAAGTATAAATTTACTCTATTACTTTTAAATTACTTTTTTTAACATCATACTGTTTGCATTTGTTTACTCAAAGACTGATAAATAAATATGCTGAAAATTGACTTTTAAAGAAGTAATGGCAGAAGGCTGAATATACTTTGTTTTAAAAGCTTCTTGGTTTAATTTACAAAAAAAATCAAGATAATTTTCATTAGGATCAAAACTATTTGGGAAAATATTAACATCTGGAGTGTTTTGTTTCTTTTCTAAATCAGCAAAATATATCAAGAAATTGAGAATAACAGGAATTTATTAAAGATAAATTTAAAACATTTTTCTCGTGAAAATTTCGAACTGTCTTTAACATGATGTCATGTGTGATTTAGAAAGTTGTGATAGCCGGGCTCGGCGGCTCAGTCTGTAATCCCTGCGCTTTTGGAGGCTGGGGTGAGTGGATTGCCTGAGCCCACGGGTTCGAGACAACTTGGCGAGACCTCTTCTCAACAATTTTTAAAAAATAAAAATAAAAAATAGCCGGGCGTGGTAGCGCGCAGCTGTAGTTCCAGCTACTTGGAAGGCTGAGGCGGAAGGATCGCCGGAGACCAGCAGGTCGTGGCTGCAGTGGCCGGGAGTAGCCACTGCACTCCAGTCTGGGTGACAGAGTGAGACTCCAACTCAAAAAAAAAAGAAAGTTGTGATGACTTTCTGTAATACCTTTGACCCAGTCTACCATCAAAAGATTGTATGGAATTCCCCATATCTCAAAAAGGTCAGCCTTAATAACTCACTTATAGTAAACAGAAGGTGGCAGAAGTGAGGCTGTGTGACTTCCGAAGCAATAAAGGTCTCTATCTCTTTGGGACACTCGCCTTGGGAACACTATGTGGAAGCCACAAAGCCATAGATAAGGCCACAGGTAAGTACTCCAGCCCCTGTGTTGCCGAGGTTCCAAAAGGTTCTATCATGCATAACCAATGAGCAAGCCACAAGAAAATTCTAGTCTGTGGGCTTTGAGCTACCCCAGTTGAAACCCAGTGGAGCAAAGACTAGCTGTCCCCATCAACCTCTACCCAAATCACAGATTCAGGAGCAAAATTAATACTGTTCTTGTTTTGAACTACTAAGTTTGAAGAAAAGAAGATTTTTTTCAGCATGATTTTTCAGTCATTCAGACTACAACTGTCTATCTATCTCTCTACACACATATATTTATGACGCATATGTATATCTATACACACATATATTTATGACATGTTTTGTATATTACAGTTAATCCTTGAACAACGCAAGTCTGAACTGCATGGGCCCAGTTATGAGAGGGGACCCCCCCAAAAAACATAATTTATTTACAAAAAATTGTTTATTTATTCTTACATGTTTAAACTTCAGTCACCTTCAAAGTACTCTCTGTTTGATGCAATATGCCTATCAAGATTCTTCGTCCACTGCTCAAAACAGTTTTTTAACTCAATTTTGACACCTTTTAGTGCTTCTGCTATTTTTTTGTTTAACTTCTTCCACATCTGCTAAATGTTTCCCTTTGAATTTTTTCATCAGGGAAACAAATAAACAAAAAACATTGCTCGGGATGAGATCAGGTGAATAGGGAGGGTGGAGCACATAAGTCATGGCATTTTTAGTCAAAAACTGTTGAACAATTGGAAAACAAAATTTCACTGCCACATGTTGTTCATGTAAATCACCCATCTTGAAATGGGCAAGTGTGTTGAAAGAATCTCTAAAAAAAATGTACTGAAGCCAAATATAGCCTCTTACAACAACACTAGCTGGTATACTGATGCCAATAGTTCCTAGAACACTTCTCTAGTGGGGAACCTGTACTACAAGGGATCCAATGAGTATAATTCTAGTTTTTTGAGGGGCCCTTTATATATACAGATTTTCCCCCTCCTCTACCACCCCAAGTTAGTAAGACCAACTCCTCCTCTCCCTCTTTTTTCTACAGCCTAATCAATGTGAAGACTATGAGGACAAAGACTTTTATGATAATCTACTTCCAATTAATGAATAGAAAATATATTTTCTCTTCCTTATAATTTTCTTAAAACATCTTCCATTTATTGTTATTGTAAGAATATGATATAAAACACACATAAAATATGAGTTAATCAACTTTTATGTTATAATATGACTTCCATTCAACAACAGGATAGTAGTAGTTAAGTTTTGGGGGTATCAAAAGTCATATGTGGATTTCTGACAGCATGGGAGATTGGTGCTCCTAACCCCAACATTGTTCTACTGTGTAGATAGATGATAGATAGGTAGGTCTATAGAATAATTATGATGCCTATAGTGTGTATATATATATATTATATATGTTATATATACACAAATAATAATATCAAATATGTATATAAATACAAATATGCAGATATCTGTTTTGAGCTTTTCTTTTCTATTTGGCAAAATCACCCAGCATACAAAAAAAATCCAGACCAAAAATAAAGAAATCAAAGTTTTGCAAAAATGTTAAAGAAGTTTACAGGGAAAGTACAGTAGGTAAGAGGAAAGAGATTTGAGATCATGATAAGCATAAATAAGAAATAACAATAAATTTAATTTCCCTCTATGGAATACATAGTTTATACTATGCTTTTCAATTTAGACTATATTTTTTATCAATTTAGCAAATACACTCACTAAATGAGTATTACATCACATCGTGCCATGGTTTTCCATTACTTTATTCATGGGCTACACATAAAACACAGGAAACAAAGACCCCTATCTTTTTATAGGTTGCCAACCTAAGCTAGGTTATAGCTTAGAAGGAAGAAAATATAGCATGATCAGTGACATTAGGATATTGGGAAGCAGTTGCCAATTTTTAGGTTTTTTTAGGACACCTGTCAATGAACAGATTGCCTGAAAATCTGTACACTTTTCTTTTACAGTAACAGTCAATATACTTACTTTATCATGTTACTGAAACCTCCTTCCACCAAATTTGTTGTTTGGAAGGAAATCTATGAATGAACACTCACAATTGATTGTTTAGTTAATTTATCAGATTTTGTTTAGTGAATTTCCTTTAAAGAAGACCCTTTTACTGATGTTTATGGATTATGAGTAAATCCACCTGAACATTCTAGTGTACTAATGTAAGACTGTTGCTTTAACGCAAATGAGCCATTGATGAGATCACTGACTTCTCTAAATATATGGCTTCTTCAGGCTCAAGTCCCATTTCCTTCAATAAAGCTTTCAAGCAAGAATAATCACACCCTGTAAATTCATAGTCTCTCCACTTAAATTTATTTACCACTTAAGCCCATTTTCTCTTGGGATTTTTATTTTTCCCACTTCTATGTATTATTTAACTGTTGAATTTTATTTAACATTTTAAGTTATTTTTATGTTTCTTAATGAATTACTTTAATATATATAAAAAATTATACATACACACACACACACACACACACACACACACACATACACACACACTTATATTTTTATCTCCCTAAGTAATGTAAGTTACTTGAAGGTAGTGATTTGGTACAATTTGTTCATTTCTGAATTCTCAGTGTCCAGCACAATAGTACAAATACATGATAAATATTTGTTAAATGAATGAATAAAATACTCCATAAGTATTTGCTACCAAAGTACAATGACTATTGTGGTACCCTGAAAGTTGTTACATAGACTTAAATTTTTAAAACTACCCCAAATAATTCTTATCCATAGGATCCTAAAAAGTGAACCTTGATTTTCAAGTGTGTATCTGTTTGTAACAAATGTGAGGATACATTTGTATGACTCTTATCTGGCACTCAGCAATAACCAAATTACCTCTTAGAAATAGATCTTTACAATAGTGTACCACATGCGTTGCCAGGCAGCATTTACTTAATTCTGAAATAAAGGAATACTTCTAAATATTGTCAATTATGAATTTGGAGAGAAAAATTTTCTCTTTGTTCTTAAATCAAACTTTTACTAATGAGATACAACTTTTTTTTTCTTTTATAAAGTTGCTCTCAACTGCATGTATCTCTAGGTAAAGCTGGAAATTCACCATGGAATACCATTTTCTCTATTACTTGTGCAAATATTTCTGGGAAGGAACATATTGTATTTTCAGAAATGTGCATTTGGACTTCTGATGGCCCTAGAAGACAGTTCCTCTCACAAATCCTTAGTATATAACAGTGATTCTCCGGGCAAAAGGTGAGAAAATTTTACAAGGCCAAGGATTCTCCTCAGAGTAAAGGCTGAGAATTGAAACTTATCTTGAAGTCCTTAAAGTTAAGCATTGTTATAATCTATGGAATTGAGGCCTTAACATGTCACTGTCCCTTCTTAACGTGGATCAGACTATGTTTTCATAGTCAACAAGAACCCTTGAATACAACATTAGTCAGAGGGAGGTAGTAGGGGAACTTGGGGGAGCTGAGTCACAGTGGAGGCTGTGGATAGATGTAGAAGCATTTCTAGACCTATTAGCGGCAACATTTTTCGAAGAAATAGCTGACCATACAAATACAAACTAGAATGAAAAAACTGAAGCCTTATTTAACTGTGAACTTCCATCTCTTCCTGTACAGGAATCTAAACTAGCCAGTGAGCCACAGTAGAGGGGACACATTGGACCACATGGGGCTCATTTTCAAGAATGGCATAACATGGTAATGCCAGAAGCAATGAAGGCTAGAAACTGAAGTGTACCAGCCACCGATGAGTCTTTCCAATCTTATTGGAAAAATTAAGTGGAAAAAATAAATGGATAGGCCACATCTATACAGTAAAAAAGTGGGGGGTGGAGGGGCGGGGAGGCATGAGCTTACATTGAAACAACAATGTATCAGAAGCTGTCAACTCATTTAATACTTGACACATATTATTCCCTAATTTGTGGCCTCAACAAAAACTCTGAGACAGACAAGTTCCCATTCTAACTTTCTGTTCATTACTCTGCATTTGGCCAGTCAAGGCAAACAAGCAAATAAGCCACAGCCACAGGTTTTAAGGTTTGGACAATAAATATAAAGGTAAATAAATAACTTAGTGCAATATACTGAATAAAAACTACAATGCAATATACAAATACAGAATGCTTTAAAAATATTTAGTAACAACCATCTTTATCTGTTTAGAGAAGGTCAGGAGCATTTAAAGTTGAATCTTGCGATATAAGTAGGTGTTCATCATTTGGAATTTCAGATAGAGTACATACACAACATGGTAAAAGGCGTCAAGCCACACACAAGCATGGTAGCATTTCTATATAGAGAGAGAGTCAAAGATCAGGGAGCATCTGCGAATTACAGGAGATGCATGTGGAAATTAAACAGGTGCCCATTTAAGAAGGGCATTGTGCACAAAGAACAGAGTTTGCATGTTGTTATAAAGTCTCTGAGATACTTTAAATAACCATATACATATTTACTTTAGGATGTTCATGTGTGAAAATGTGGCAAATAGATTGGAAGGAGCAAGAAAAAAAGACCTCAATTTTTGTTTCAGAAATTTGATTTACATGAATCATGACTTATTAGCGTATATGGGAGAGGCAGGGAGGGTCTGAGGAAGAAATGGAAATAAAGAAGGAAGGAGATACAATTTCTCAGCCCTGAAATTTTCACAAGATTTTATCATTTTGAATTTTCACAAGATTTTATAATTCTAAAATTTCACCTTATTTTATATTTTTTAACATAATGCATTATTTTAATTATTCATTTAAAAATGTCCTCCCAAGGAAACTTTTTCTACTTTGTTGAGAATGTATACAAAGAATTTTGTTTGCCAGAAAATTCCAGACAATCACTCTTAAAGTCAGTTTACATGTGCTGAACTTAGCTATGTGCTCTCAACATGAGCCTATCAAAAACAAGCTTTGTGTCTTGAATTCTTCTGTTTGCAATTGCAGTGTGTGTGCATATTGGTTTGGCAGGAAGCCAGATAAAAAGCTCATGTAAAATATCTTGGCAAAGGAGATCTCTGCTTTCATTGAGAACTTCTTCAGAGTTCATTTTATTATTAAAATTACCATGTGCAGTCTAGATTCAGTAGAAATAGGCAGAATATTGGAAAGGTAGCATTTTAGAAAATAGGTATACTACAGGGAGTTAAAGAATAAGCTCAGAAGTTATGCCTCTTGGGTTTAAATCCTCTGTGACCTTGAGCTAGTCAATTACCTGCTTTTGGCCTCCTTTCCTCATGTTTAAATTCGACAGTTCCATCGCTATTTCATAGGGCTATTATGCGGATCACTATTTTCTTCTATTGCTATCATAGGATAGTTAATTAATATCTAATTGATCTAGTGTGAAAACCAATATATTGAACCTAATACCTGCCCCTTAGCCTCTTTAGAAGATCCTCCTATTTTCTCCTTACTCATATAAAGCAAAAACGAAAAAAAAATTATAGCAGAAACATAGATAGAACAGCATAATAGATAGCTTTACAAATAATCTTAATGCTTGCTATATCAATAAATGAATAGCAAAATAATAAGATACTGAATATATAAATATAACAATACTTTAATTATTTTTTGATACATGGTAATGACCACAGAATTATAATGGGTCACCTGAAATTAAGCTGTCTCATATAACAATCGTGCCAGGTATTTTAAAGGAAGGGATAAATCTCCAATAATGTCCCTATGGCAATGGGAAGTAATTAGAGTATTTGACACTAAAAGATTAATATTTTGGATTTATATTGTACCTTTCATCTAAAGCCCGCAAAAAGCCTCTATAAACATTAACTCATTAACTCTTTAATTGCCACACCTCGCATAAGGTAAGAAGGTGTCCAAAAGCATTTTAAAAATGAAAAAAATTAATTTGAAAATGACTAAATACTACATTTATGATTTAAGAATCATAGTACACTGTAAGATTGTTTTTTATGATTCTAGGTAATGCTTATAGATCTTTACGATTTTCTACATGGGCATAAAATGCTTGTATGGCTCTCATTTCACTATTTTTCATGACTTTTCCTTTAAAAAACACTTTACAATTATTTTTATGGCATCGAAGGACTTAAAAGTCTTGTGATTCTTTAGATACAATGTTTTAGATGCTTAGATATGAAAGGCTTAGAGGAATCCTTCCTTGTACCATGCATGCAATACATATACATTTAATACATATAAAGTGTGTGTGTGTGTGTGTGTGTGTGTGTGTGTGTGTGTGTGTGTGTGTGTGTGTTTTCAAATATTGCAAGATTCCCAATACCAGGACAATAACGTATAATTTTTAACTAACAATTAATAGCATAAAGAAAACTATGATATTGTGTCTTAATAGGTAATTTCTATATTAACAGATATTCAGACCTTTAACCAAAAACCATACAAATACAATATATCTGCTGAATACTCTTTGTTGAAAAACTCTTCATTTAACAATGTATATTTTATACCAGCTTGAAATTTTTCTTTGGGTGTAGGTCCAATTCATTTTTGTAATCTAACCTCCAAATACTCGTCATTTAGTCTTTATTTTATTTGTAACAAATAATATACTTTCCTCTAAAACATGCACAGCTCTTCATTGTGATTTTATTCCTTCTCCTCAGAACACACTTTCTCTCAGGATTATATAACAAAATCCTACCATGTTCCAAGGCTTAATGCTTCCACGCAGTCTCCTTGGGTCTTCTTTATACCAGATTTTTTTGGTGTTTCTCCTGGACCCCCCTAAAAGTCAACCATTACAGACTTACTCTTGTGCACTTACACACACACACACACACACACACACACACACACACCACATATACACACACAAAAATGTGGTTCATTACCAAAGACTAATGGGTATAACAGCCAAGGTGCTTTGCTTCTAGGTGAAACAAACACTGCAGTGTCATTTTCACTCCAGAGACCTTATTGGGATCAGGCTAAGAACAAACTTCTTCTGGAACCATCTCTTTTCCTTCCTTCTACCTCTGCCCTATCCTTCTTTCCTCATTCCCTTCAGTTTTCTTCTGGGAACATTGGTCATTAAATTATTTACACAAGAATCCTTATCTCAGGCTCTGCTTCTAGAAAAACTAGCCCATAATATCCCACATTCAATGAATTATTGAATTCATGGCAATATTATTTATAATAATAGACATTACAAATAAATCTAAAGTTCAATAATGGGAGTATGATTAAGTAAATTGCTGTCTATCTTTACAGTAGAATAGCAAGCAAACATTAAAAACATTATTTTAGAAATGACTGGATAGAATTTATAACATAACAAAGGACTTACAATTGTGTAAAATCCATGCTAAATAATAGAGATATGGCTTTGACGAGATAAGATACAGTGTCTGACCTTGTGAGGTGTACAGTAGCATGCGATATATATCATATAAACTATAAAACAATCACATTTAATTTTCATTTCTACTGGGTAAATTCTGTGAAGGATAAGCAGAGTATATGGAAAGATGAAAGTTTGATTTGGTTTTTAAAGCCCAAGAAACTTCATTGAGGAAATTGCATTCGATTAGAATGGTGAGGCATGATAGGATGTAAAGTTACAAGAGTCATCTAGATAAAGGAAGCAATAAATGCAATGGTCCTGAGAGAGAAGGAACACAATGCCTCTGTGTAACTCAAAAAGTCAGTGTGAGTAGAGGAACAAAAGTTGGTGAGGATGTAGAGGTCTAAAAATCTAGAGGCTTACAAGTCATGTAAAATGTTTTATGTTTTGTCTTAAAATCCAAGGAATTTAAATAGTAACATAAGGGACTTTAAGCATAGTAGGGACAGACATTGTTTTTATTTTTAAACTATTACTGAAATTACTATGAGGAGAATATATTAGTAGAGGTAGAAGACAGAGATCTTTAAGTTATGAGGTTATTGCAATAGTTGAAGTAAGAGACGATTGGCTCTATAGCTAGGGAGTAGTATACAGATAAAGAGAAATGGATGGATTTGAGATATTTAGGAAGCAGCAACAATTGACTTGTGTCTGATTGGTTATGGGGTTGAAGATTAAAAAAGGCTTTAAGCATCACTCCAACTTGTACAATGGCCATTTGTATACCTAATCCTGAATTGTACCCACATCTTAAAAAAAAAAAAGCATTACTCCAGGAATCTGGCTTCCCAACTGCCAGATATTGGTGCTTCTCACTGAAACAGACATTATGATGAAGTTGTGAGTGGAAAAAAGGTTAGGAAAGAATTTAATTTATAAATGTATTTAAAGTAGGGTCCCTTTCTAAAATCTAGTAAGAATTATCTGGTATACATGAATCCAGAACTACAAATTACTCACAAATAAATGTGAGCTTTTGCAAATGTTTGTGCTTGTACAATATAGGCATTGCCACAAATATAAATTGTGTGTATGTGTGTTGGCAACACAAATGAAGGTCATACATTATAATGTTAATAAGGCTTATCTGTGAATAATAGAATTTTGAGGCAATTTAATTTTCTTTTTTGCTTTTTTGTATTTATAATTTTTTCAATGTGCACACATGAATTATGTCCTTATAGAATACAGTAAGAAAAATTAATCTTTCTTCCAAGGACCCTTACAACTCTTTGAAGATTACTCAATTATAGACATCTTCAGGCATTACAGCAACCAATTCTTAGAACCAAACATTCAGAGTACATCTCTAAGACAAATTTTAGATTCAGATTTGGCGTTTTTTTTTTTTTTATGAACATTCAAGTCTAGCCATTCAACTATCTCTCTGTGTAACTCATTTTTCCTATTTTACAGAAACTATTCTCCAGTAATTATTTGTATTTTAAAATACAAATAACCTTCAGAATGTATACTTCAGAATCCTTTAATAGCATAAGTAAAAAATATGCTTCAAATCAAGTGGGAAATGCATTGACTTATGTATAATACGTGATTCCTTTGATTCTTTTACCTTGATCCTGAAAAGCATAGTTCAGATTAAATAACCTGTTAACACCACTTTTCCCCTAAGTCAGACTCACAGCAAAATAAATAATAATAACAATAATTATTGAGCATTTGCATGTGCGAGGCAAAGCTTTTGGTGCTTTGTAGGAATTATCTTATTTAACAATAAATCTGTGAGTACAAAATTCTTATCATAATCTTTTTTTTTGAGATGAGAAAATAAATTCAGATATGTTAAGTAAATTGCTATAGGCTGCATAGCTCATATAGTTGATATGACTGGGATTCCAAGTTAGGCTAACAGCAGTTTCATGCCAAACTTCATAACACTCTCAATCTGCAAACGTGTGGCTTGGTCTTAATTCTAAAACTGAATTTGATATTTTCTAGACCATAAGATAAAAAGCCACAAGGAATGTGACTCTTTCTTGCACAGTAATCAATTGCTCCAGAGGTCATGAAGCTGAGATTTACTGATTATGTATAGTATCCGTTGGGATGCTTAATGTAGAATAAATAAGAAAACCTAAATCAATTTTAAACAGGAAACTATTGGCTCACATAATGAAAAGACTATAGGGAGGACAGGCTTTAAGCACAATTTGATCCAGAGTTTCACAATACCATCAAATCTTGGCTCTGTGATTCTCTTGGCTCAGCTCTATTCTGCATGCTGGCTTTGTCTCCAGGCTGGGAGCCAAGATAGCTACAGCAAGTCTAGATTTCTCATCCACATACAGTATTACTATGGTATACATGTGTCCCCCAAAGTTCATGTGTTATAATTTTAATCTCCAATGTACAGTATTGTGTGGCAGTACCTTCAAAGGGATATTGGGTCATTTGGGCTCTTCCCTCATGAACAGGTTAATGTCATTGTCAAGATAGTTTGCTTGTTATAAAAGAGAGTTAAATATCTCTTCCTCTCTTCCTCTCATGCTTTCTAGTCCTTCACTGGATGGTGTGACAGGAAACCCTTGCCAGATGCTAGTGCTATGTTCTTGAACTTCCCGGCCTCCATAAGTATAAGAATTACATTTCTGTTTTTCGTAATTTACCCAGGCTTTGTAATACTGCTTCAACAACCCAAAATGGACTAAGACAGCACAAAATGGTACCAAGAGTGAGGTTATCTCTAAAACAAACACTTCAAAATGTGGAAGCAGCTTTGGAACTGATCAATAAGTAGAGGCTGGAAGAATTTGGAAGAACAAAATAGAAAAAAAAACCCAAAACCTTCATTGCCATAAATGGAACTATAAGAGCAACTGTGATGAGAAAAGAACACAAGAACTGTTCAGAAGAAAAGAGCAGGTATAGTGAAAGCCTAAATATTCTTAAGGATTACTTAATTGGTCAAGTTCAGAATGTTTATAGAAATATGAATAGGAAAGGCAATTTTGATAAGGCTTCACACAGAAATTAGGAAAAAGGTATTACATACTAGAGTGAAGACCATCCTTGCTATAAAGTGGCAAAAACATGGAGGAATTGTGTGCATGCCCTTGGGCTTTATGGCAGAACAATAAACTAAGATATCTGGTGGAGTAAATTTCTAAACCAAACACAGAAGGAGCTATGTGGCTTTTAAGAGCAAAGAGTAAGACACAAATGGAGAGAATTTATTTAAAGATGGAATTTTTCATTAAAAGGGAAACAGAATGGAAAAATTTGGAAAATTCACAGTCTGACCAAGATGGCCAATATGAAACCAAAGGAAATTATTCTCCTGCATTAATACTTAATGTTGGTTTTCCCTATTGTATTTTGGACTTACTTAGGCCTGTTGTTCCTTTTTTCTTGCATATACCTCCCTTTTTGAATGGGAAAGTCTATATTGTGCCTGTCCCAGCATTGAATGTTGGATGCACATAACTTTTACAAGCTCAAAGCTAGAGAAAAACTTGCCTCAGAATAAATCATGCCATGAGTTGTAACCATCTGTAATTTAGATGAGATTTGACCTTTGCATTTTGGGTTGGTGCTGGAACAAATTAAGACTTTTGAGACTATTGGGATGGAATGAATATATTTTTCAAATTGGGAAAGACATGAATTTGGGGAGACAAGGGTAGAATACTATTGTTTTAATGTGTCCCCTACAAAATATATTTTGGAAGCTTAATCTCCAGTACAACAGTGTTGGGACCTGGGGTCTTATGGGAAGTGGTTATATCATGAGAGATAAACCCTCATGAATTAATTAATAGGGCTTGAGACTGTGAATTCAATCTCTTATTTTCTTGTACATGTTTTCTTGTTTTTCTGCCTTCGGCCATAGGATGATGCCCAAGAAGGCCCTCACAAGATTCAATCCTCATTTTTGACTTCCCAGCCTCCAGAACCATGAACCAAATACATTTATTTTCATTATAAAGTACTCAGTTTGTATATTCTGCTATAACAGCAGAAAATGAACTGAGACAAGTACCATTACAGAAAGTAGAAAAACTGTGTTCAAGTTTCTATGCTCAAACATGAGTTCTGAAATTCTCTAAGTCAATCAGTTTAGGTCATGAGTCAACTTCGTAGTAATTACCATTGACAGGATTACAAGTGATGATTGACTCAGCATGGGTCACATGCTTTATTCTTAGGACCATGCTATCTATATATCTATATATATTCACAGTGAAATTCACAAGCATACTGGAAAAAGGTAGGGGAAAATAGGTGGTGAGAAATCAAACAATGTGTGTTCCTGCCCCCTATTGTGTGTTAGATTTGCATGCCTTATTCAAACTAAACCTAAAACTCCAGTGAAATAGGAATTAAATCCACTATGGAAATTAAAATTCTGATGATTACAGTGTTATGAAAGACAGATTTTTAAATAATTTTGTATGGCTTAATAGGTTCTGTTTTCTACCAGCAATTTGACTATTCTGTATAGGAATTGTGTCAGCTATTGAGTCATTCAGGTTTTTTTTATTTTACAACAAATAACAAATGGAAAACTGGTAGATACTGTGTATGTGTATATGTACTTTCTTTCTTCTTTTCCCCTCTTTTATTTTTCTGTTATTTCTCGAGTATTTACTGACCCTGGATAAAATAGAAGGAAAGTGCTGGTGATCATGGAAGCAGCAAGATATGTAAGGCAAATTCTTTTCCCTCTGTGGTAACACAAACACTAAGCAACAGAGATCAATGTTCAGTCAACTATAAAGCAAGACAAACTGGGCTAGGTGTTCTAACTCGAATTTCACTTCTTTTTTTGTTTGCTTGGTTGTTTTCTGCTTTTGTTTTGTTTTGCTTTTTAAATTTTTTACTCTTAGAATTGTGGAGGTGCATATGAGAATTTGTTACTTAAGTATATTTCATGAAAGTGAGATTTGTCCTTCTGACGAACCCTTCCCACTAGTGATGGCCATGGTACCCAATGTATCCCTTATGTCCCCTCCCTACCTACCTCCTTCAGTGGTGCCCAGCATCTGTTGCTCCTGTTCTTTTACCCGTGTACTCAAATTACACTTCTAATGTTTAAATTTCATAATGCATGTTCTACTGGCAATTAGTGTGGCTGACACATGATTTACTTGCCTTACTATTTAAAAATAATAATAAAGAAGTTGTGTTAACTTTAATAGAAATTAAGTACCTTTGAACCATTTTTTATTCAAAAAGTAAATTAAATTAAGGTCAATCTGACACATAATTTAGGAATAATGATTAAAACTGCATAAACTATGCCTTGCAATAATTATTTATACATGTCTCAAACTCCTATGTACTATAAGTAGGACCTACAATTTAGTGTATCACTGAAACAGTGAGAAATACAGGACTTTGAATAGAATAGTAATTGTTCAGTAAAGATTTGTTAAATGAATTTTGATGAGTAAAAGGAGTTCTGATGCCTACTGTTAAGGAGCATTTTAATTACATAGATATGCATATATCCTGATTGTGATATTTCATATGTATTTAAGAAAATGAGCTTGAAAAAAATTCAGGAATTTTCACACTTCAATTTATCTTTATTTAGTAGCTGGAATTATCTGTTTCAAGGATTTAGGACTTCCACCAAAATTCACAGGCTAAGTAAATTTTCTGATGGCTTCAAAGTGGTTTTGTCAGCAACCAGCATTCTATCAACAACCAGCTCCATTGAAATGTGTGCAACTTTGTAGCATATCTCCTTTCATTTTTACTCACTAGTTTCAATTCAGGTCTCAACATTGTATACCTTAGATATCCTGCTGTTTTCTAATCTGCAAAGTCTGGTATTTATAAGTCTCCCCTCTGAATCCTATAATTCAGTTTAAACTTAAATTTATGTTATTTATTTCAGGAAAAACCATGCAATATGTAGTATGTAAAGAGATACTTTGTATGTAGAAACTACAGGAAGAATCTTTTTCTGAATCCATCAGAAAAAACAATGACTAATATGCTTTCAATTATTGTTGCCACGGATAAAAAGTTATTTAAGCATTCTTCTTTCTCTGGGAGGGGGAATTTGTGAAATCTTACCAGTCCTATTCAGTTTGATGTATCCAGCTTACATACAGAGCTGTAATCTCTGCCTTGTGAACATTCAATTTAAGATTAGACACACTTGTTCAGAGGTTAGTACTACTGAAACCAGTCATCCAAGCCACTGAAGGCTCTTTAGTTACTGCTGTCAAATAAACCCTCTAAGTGGAAAAACTACCTCTGAAGAAGAACTTGTGCCTAATTCCCTCAACTCCATGATGAATCAATCCCTTGTACCAAAATCAATCCTTCTGCTTTGTTCTGGATCACACAGGAAAGATATTTCCCACAAAATCTAGCTTCTTTATATCTGAGCAATCCTTTGTTTGTTTGTTTTGTTTTGTTTTTTGAGTTGGAGTCTCACTCTGTCGCCCAGGCTGGAGTGCAGTGGCCGCTCCCGGCCACCGCAGCCTCCACCTGCTGAGCTCCGGTGATTCTTCCGCCCCAGCCTTCCAAGTAGCTGGAACCACAGGCGCGTGCTACCACACCTGGCTAAATTTTTGATTTATTGTAGAGATGAGATCTCACCAAGTTTCCCAGGCGGGTCTCGAACCCGCGGGCTCAGGCAATCCACTCACCTCAGCCTCCCAAGGAGCGGGACTACAGGCTGAGCCACCAAGCCCGGCTGAGCAAGCCTAAAATTGCAAGATCCCTGGTATGAGTTAGTAAGAGGTGGAAGGCGAGGTAGATTCAACTCTTTAGATAAGGGGATCCCCTCACACGTTGCCAGGGTGGTCAGGGAGAGGTTTCTTGCTGTAAAGTGGAGCTTGGAGTCAATCTTACAATTAAAAAATAATAATAAACATCTCAAGCGATGGTGAGATTCTATGATACCCTTATCATAGTGCAACGTGACTCCCAATGGGTTAAATAATGTTTTTTTTGGTCTTCTTCTTGAATTAATCTTCTACCACACTCACCATTGCTTGCCTCACTATTGGCTACACAAATATCCTTGCTGTGTTAAACATCTCTCTCTCTCTCTCTCCCCCCCCATAGAATAATCTATTCTGAAATAATCCCTTAAGTCTCTGATGTATGTCATCTCCTCATAGAGAATGTTACTGACTCTGTGTTCTAATTCACATACTCTGTCACTCTCTGTCCTCTTATGCTGCTCTTTTTCTTCATAGCCCTTCATAATTGTATCATTCTTTATTGTCTATATCCTGCTTTACAAGTAAGCTGCACAGGCACAAGAATTTTTATTGTTTTCTCTGTTTTATTTATTATTGCATACCCAGGGCACAAAAGAATGCTTGACACATGTAGATATTCCACAAAATGTGATAAATATCAAAATAATATATATTAGTATGCTTTGCAATTTTTCATGTATGACTCCTAACAACCCCATTAAGAACATGCATGAGATTTTAAAAAAAAAAAACACCCGATGATATAATAAATTTGTCTACCAATTTTATCTTTCAGATGACCAAGAGAATACTAAGCAAATAAAATAGAGTAAGCAAGCAAGGAGAAATATTAAAAAGGTTGAATTGTATTCATATAATTCAGCATGATTGTGGGAAAGCCAAAATAGTGAAGTAGAGTAAATAGACGTCATATTTGTCTTCCTTTCCTTTTCTTATAAACTCCAAATTTTATATGGAAAGAGCTTAAAAAGAAGCCAGAAAGCACAACTCTACTATTAACTTTCTAGAGGCTCGGAGCCTCATTTTTGGGGGTGGGGGGTGGGGTGGGGAATAGCCCTTAAAAATTTAGGTCGTAGTTCACTTGTGATACTTAACTATTTTAGATCATTATTCTTGGGAGAATTAGACATGGAAAAGATGACTATTATAGTGAGATTATCACGCACATGTGCATATAGACAGACACAAAGGCACACAAAACAATGCTCTAACCAGGATTAGGAGCATTTGGAGAGTAGATTACTTAATAATAATGTGAAATTTTGTCTTATTCCAGTTTCGAATTTAATACCTTTTTGCTTCAAATACAATTGGACAAATAATAGTTCACAGGGACATGAAGAGAAAAACACAAAAAAATCACAAGTTAATTATTGAGAAAACACTTTCTAGTAGCTATTAAGTAACCTTTAACTCTAGTAGTTAAAAAAGCACATTCCTAAAAGATTCATTTGTTTACAAGTACTCCTGTTTTTTCAATTTATTCTGAACACATAGCAATAATAATAATAAAAATAATATTCCCTTTAGTTTCTTAAGATATCAAAGATTTTTCTCTGGTTTCCTATTTTTTATACACCTTGTGATCATTAATATAAAATTACCTTTCAAAACAAGAAAATTCAAGATCAAGCAAGAGAAAGAATGCAAGTTAATGTTACACTAAATTTAGTATTCAACCCATTCTTTCTAAAACAAGAGATATCAGTGCCCTTGGCATGACTACTTGAGAAGCTAACAGAGGTTAATACAAATATAGAAGGCGTATAACCACATATAACAGAAACAAATGGTTGTCATCTTCCTAATGAACATCAGTGGATTATGCCATGATTTCTTCTGAATGTTTACTTTTAACCATTCTGGCTGAACTTCAAAGCATTCCACTCAGCAAATCTCTGGTCCACTGAGGGATAAAGTCACATGTCTGGCTGACATTAGCTGAAATGAGCTATCCATCACTCTCTTACACCTTTCCCCTGCACCGGTGCTCCTGCAGAGAAGAACATTTAACATGGCAAAAGATGCAGTCCTTCTCCTGTTCCAGCAGAGACCTTGACTACATGCAGCTGTTAGGCATTCTAAAGGTCATTCTGCCTCTTGAATTTGTGTATTATTTGTTTTCCTTATTATTTGACATTTAACATTTCTCCCTGTTTCTATCTTTATACAGCCCTTTTTCAAGTGAATGAGCATATATCACTTCATACATTAATATATATTAGAAGCATACTGAAAATATATTGGTAAAAGTAATATTTTCTTTTTTCTTTTTTTCCTGATGACCTTAACACAGTGTGTCCTCTTACCAAATATAAAAATGACTTATTGTTAATAATGCACTACATCCTTTTTTCCCAATTTACACATTATTTTAACCATCATAATTTTCTTTTAGTTTCTTTCTCTTCCATGCATGAGAGGGGTAGTAAAATAATACATGTTCAGAAACAGTGTTTTAAACGTCTTCCCATTAGAGGAAAACAAAATTTCAGGAAGGAATGCATTAAAGCATAGGGCTTCAAATTTTTATTTTTTAAGATGTTAAACAAGTGAAATGCCATTTCTGTGCAATAACTAAATTCAATCATTGTTTTCATAATAAGGGGAAAATAGTCAAGTGTTTTATGTATGACTGGGTTAGCTTATCCTAAAGATTTAGCAAATTTCCATAATGTTAGGCCAATGAATCATGTTTAACCAAATACCTGTCTCTCAGTTCGAAAGAAAGATAAAACAGAATATATGTGACACATGCCTGGTTACTCCCTAGCATGTGGTCCACTCTAAAATGAGGATCTGAATGATATTTTTTTCTAGTGGGAATCAGAGATTGCGAAGGCACCAAATACAAAATAAAACACACACAAGGAAAACAATCCAGCTATCTAGGATTACAGGTAGAAATGTTGTTCTTAAACACAGATATTTAATTATCTAGGAATAGCATGGAATAAAGACTTATGCTAGCTTCAAGTACTCATATTATGCACTAATAATCAACTGTACACAAGTGAACAGATACTTAAAGAGGTAGACACTGAGCCATTTAAACAATTCATATTAATCACTGACAACGTGTGATGCAGTCATTTGTAAAGCACCAACAAAACTAGCACTAATTTTGTTAATGACCATTAACTCACTCACAAGAACAAATATTTTATTCTCTTTTTATTCTTTCAAGTTGATGGAAAATCAATCACAAGTCTTCAAGAGTATTATGATGTAACAATATGGTGGGAAATGTGTGGGTTACCCTGGATCACAGTGATCAGTAAATCAGAGATTGTCCATAACACAGAATGTGAGGTCTTGCTGTCAAGGTGACTATCTGAGAAAATAAGTGGAGGGGATGAATGGAAAAGATACAAATCCAATAAAAACAATTTTCTAAACAAAGTTAATAAAATAACAAATGATTGCAGATATCCAACTTTATTATTTCTCTTCTTTGCCTGAGTGAAGTTGGGCAAATTACATGGCATTAAACTTCTCTTATCTCATCTGCAAAATGGAACTGATTATAACACCAGCATCATTACAGCTATTGCCACAATTCAGTAATATAAAGCTTAGAAAATGCTTGCAATAGTAGGCATGTTACGAATGCTTAATAAATGTTATTCCGATTATTGTTTTTTACAGATAACCATGAATAACAAGCAATAAATCATTCTCACTACAGGAAATGGATTTAGTCATTTTCACCATATCCTGTTGTTATATATAAGAAGATTTAGAAAAGTTGTAGACGGGACTATTGATGATAATTTTAAAATTAAAAAAAGGAAAACAAGGGTTGATAATTATGTTATGAACATTCGGTATAAGTTGAAAAGATTATAACTTTAAAATATAAAGTTAGATGGTTATGAAAGACGAGTTATGTCTTAAAATGGGTCCAAACAGTAGAAAGATGTTCAGCTTATTAGTAACTAGAAAGACATTCATTTTATAAAAGTTCTGAAGCAAAAAGGAAAAAGGATTAAAAAGTCTTTTTAGGTGATTTTTGGCATGTTAAATAAATAGTAAATCTCTTTGTTTGAGTTTGAAAATGAGAATAGAAATAATTCATATATTCACAGGCAGTGTTCCTCCTCACTTGACATAATTACAAAAATCAATTAATTCTAGCCTCAAGATATTTGGAAAATGTGCACAAAACAGACAGAAATAAAATGCACAATTACTTAAAGTATATTATGTTTATGTAGTTTTGGGGAAAACCCAGGAAGAAAGGTGAAGGGAAACAAATATTGATTGAAAATTAATTTTGTGTCAGTCATTGTTTGATTCTATTAAATTATTTTATAATTTATTGAACTTATTTTTCATTTGTCCCTTAAAACTAGGTGTTTATATTTACATTTTACTTATGAATACGCTAAGACTGAGGAAGTTGAAATATATTGTCCATGAGTGCTGAAAATAGAGAAAAATGGCATTTGAGCATGCATACACATAACAAGCCCAAGGACGTTTATTTCCAGGACTTGACAATTAAAACTCCAAGTTTTGTAGTACCTTGCAAAATAATGACAAATATATGTGTATATAATCATTGAATCATATAGAATAATCTACAGCATGGATGATTATAATATGCCAGTTCAGGCACAAAGAGTAAAATCAGAAGGAAACATAGAAAAAGCAAAGAAAATTTATTTTTTAGTACATTTGGAGATTTTGGAAGGAATTTTTCTCATATAGTTTGATTATTTTAGACTCTAATCTCCATTAATATTGTTACAATGATACTTGCTCAATAAATAACTTTTGAAATTTATGAGAAATTATCTTAGGATTTTTTTCTAAACAAGTGATTTTTACAATGACTAACAAATTATGTTTTACCATTATAAATCTTCAACAAGCCATGGTGATCAATACACATCTATGCCAACAGATATAGATTTGTACTTTAATTTTCATAAATCATAGATATTTTATTTGAATTTGCAAATACAAAAATATTTTTGCTAATTTCATATTACTTTAAGGTTTCCTATGGTGATACGGAAGATGCTTTGACAAATCAATGTGTGTGTGTGTGTGTGTGTGTGTGTGTGTGTGTGTGTGTGTGTATACACACACACATGTGTATTTGTGTACACATGTGCACATGTGCCCATGTGTGCATTTGTGTCTAAAAGTTTATTATTAGGAATAAACACAGCACATGAAACCTACAAAATTATAGCCTATACAAGAATATAATCAAAAATACTATAGACAGTATTTATAAATGAGAGGATAAAACACAAAAAGTATCATTTAACACCAATTTAAAATATTTTCAAGCAATTAAAATATATATGTAAGGACATGTTTTTGATAGAGACAGAATTAACTTTAGTTTATCTGGGAGAGAAAAGAGGAATGGGAAGAATGGAGAATGAGGAAAGAGTGGAGAGTGTCAAATGAGGAAGAGTGTTTAGATCTTTAAAAAGAAGAAATTGTTAGGATCTGGAACAGACTCTGCTGGGTTCTAAATTCTGAAAGAAGCCTGTAAGTTGATATATTCCCTTTCTCAAGCAGCTTGTTAAAATAGTTCTCCAAAAATTAGGTTAGCTATTTCCAACATTTTATTTAGTAGACTTCAAAGGAATTAATTGCACTACTCTAAAGCAATATAGTAGAGAACAGGTAAAATGGATCCTAAGTTAATGAAAACAATTATCCAATTCTACATAATTGGACTTATTTCTATCTCTTGGCCAATAGCCCACAATTAATACTACTTTGATAATGAGAATATAATTACTATTTTTAGTAAAAATTATGCTTAATAGACTATTCAAAAAGTTCCTATCTACTTAGCATTTGAGTCACTTAACCTCTCAATTTTCTCATCAGAAATAGAAGGACCTAGACCACAGACAATCTCTAAAAATCTTTCCAAGAATGAGAGGCTATGATCACACAATTTCTATAGGGATGGTGACCCAAGGAGCCGGACCTGCCCAAGTCAAAATCACCATAGATGAAGAAAGGAGGAAGGCGGAAGTAGATTTCCACAAACTAAAGAGGGCAAAAGTGTGAAGGGAAGAGACCAATGCAGGTTATCCCACGATCATTGCTTAAGTTAAAATTGCACTTTGGTACAGAGAGAAAGGAAAATAAATTTAAGAGAATCTAATGATTTTTACATCAAACTGAAAAATAGTACACTTATAAGAGAGAAGTGTGTGGAGGTATATTAGATAGCATAGTGTTTATAGGACAATTCATTCAAAATCCAAACCAATATTTTACACTCATCATGTGTAACAATTTTTTTAAGAGTTGATGTAATTTTATTTTTTTAATTGTTAAAACTATTTTTTTTGATCAAATATATGATGTATCTTTCATCTGCCCTTTAGAAGATTGTGCATTCTGTTACTATTGGATGGAATACTCTCTATGTGTCTGTTAGGTTCATTTGGTCAAAACTAGTTCAAATCCAATGTTTCCTTATTGCATTATGAATTATCTGTCTGTATAATCAGTCTATGTTTGAAAACAGAGTATTTAAATATTCTATTATTGTGTTACAGTCTATACCTCCCTTCAGATCCTTTAATATTTATTTTATATATTGTATTGCTTTAGTATTGGGTGTATAATATTATAGTTGTTATTCTCTTATAAGAAACTAAACAAACATTAGGTCAAAACTATAAACAGAGAAAAATAAGGTTATGTAGTGATTAAAGAATCAATTCATTAAGAGAATAACAATTTTTCAAAAATACACATATGAAACTATACTTGCTAGGGCTATCCTTTTATTTGTAGTCCTTGTTGCTTTATAAATAGATTTCTGTGAAAAAATAAATGTAATCAAAGCTGTCAATTACTTGATGATTTCTCATTTTAGGACTCAAACTAAAGTTTATTTAAATCTTGTTCATAAACTATCTTTTTGTTTCTTTAAAGCAGTGCACTCTGTATTAGAATACACGTCCAGCTGGGCTCGGTGGCTCAGCCTGTAATCCCGAGCTTTGGGAGGCTGAGGTGAGTGGATTGCCTGAGCCCGCGGGTTCGAGACCCGCTGGGCAACTTGGCGAGACCTCATCTTTACAATAAACCAAAAAAAAATTAGCCGGGCGTGGTAGCATGCTACTTGGTAGTTCCAGCTACTTGGAAGGCTGAGGCGGAAGGATCGCTGGAGCCCAGCAGTTCGAGGCTGCAGTGGCCGGGAGCAGCCATTGCACTCCAGTCTGGGTGACAGAGTGAGACTTCAACTCAAAAAAAAAAAAAAAAAAGAATACACATCCTTCAGCTCCAGAGATACTACATCTCAGGGGTTAGGCATGAATCGATGCAATTGCCAATATCCAATCAGTTCAGCTAGGAGCTTCAATCAGTTGGCAGATGGGGGAATGGACAAAAAAGGATAAAGGGAGCAATTATAGGCACTACTTTCTGATTAAAAAAAAATCAGTTTAATATGTTTGTCTGAATTAAGACAATTTACATTTAACTATTTTTCCTCTTTTCTACTGTCTGTGGGGAAAAAAAGAAAAATAAGGCCTCTAATTAAAAATAAAAATGCAAAAAAACCAACATTGTTCATTTATTTAATAAACATAAAAGACGTAGATAAAAGGAAGGAGTATCCTGTTGCTAAAACAAAACCTCTGAGTACAGAAGAGAATATGCCTAGGGGAACTTTGAAGCTGGGCCAAACCTCAAGTTAATCACATGGCCACACGTAAGACTTCTAAATTAGGGTATTGCCTTGCCCCTGTGTGTTTCCAATCAGTCCCACTTTATCTCTTTCTTTTCTCTTTTTCTCATTATGGAGAAATCTTCATAATGTACCCTCCATTCCGTTCTGAACAGAATCCTGGTTAGGACCAAAAATTATGAGATCATCTTTATTTCAAATGAAAGCTAACAAATGTTGTGGTCACCAAAGGAGAGCTAAATATCAGAATCAGTGGTAAACACTTTAGACGTTTACTTCATGTAAATTTAGAGTGAAATACTTATCTTTGAAAGAATAGCTAACCTTAAATATGAGTATGTTAGTAAAAAAAACTTTCAACTTTGATTTATATGATGTAGAAAAGCTATTGTAAATCTAACTTTTTCAGGAACCCGGAATAAACAGACAGCCCTATTTGATCTCTGGCTTGTCCTGCACTTTCTAATGCATAATCCAGGGTCCTCACTGGCAGTACATTTAAATTATAAATTCAATTTCCTAAAGTAAGAATCCTAACTATTTGCATACCCCACAAGTCTGGATTTTAAATGTTATTGCAATTTATTCTTATACCAGATGAGGTAGAGAGGATATAGAAGTATGCAAATTTGGGACTATGAAAGTTTCATTACTTATCCAAGGACTCCAAAACTAGGAACTGGCAAAATGACTAAGGCAAGATTTGAATACACCACCCTGACATCTGATCCAGTACTTCTCTTTTCTACTCTATGCTACTCTGTTTAAGAAAATGACTCTGTGCTACTCTGTTTCAGAAAATGACAGTTTTTGACTGGCTCAACTCACTCAAGTTATTCATTGACTCTAAATTTCTTACTGTTTAATCTACTTTGAAATTAATTAGAGATCCTGGGAACAAGACTGAGAGATACTGAGAGGCTTCTTCCCTATTGGAGCACTCAATTTTCCACTTTTGGCTAGCTTACAATGGATCAACTTAGCAAGAAAAAAATATAATGAGATCGTAAAATTAAGTTTTAACCATTTCATTCCTAAACTGTTTTTCTGATTTAAGCACTGATTCTCTACATAATAAAAACAAAGCTAGAGTCTAAACAAAAGGTGCAGAGAGGCAGAAAGAATACTTAGCTTACCTGGATCCACTTCTCAATTTGAACAGTGTTTTTACACACAGAGAGACACATTACCTCTGCTTTCACATTCTTCTGACTCCAGGTCAGTATTTACAAAAATCTGTTCTTATCATAGACCACAGATCCTTAGCAACGAAGAAAGAGTCTTTTGTGGGGAAAAAAAGGCCTGAAGTCCAAACAAGATCCTCTTAGTTTGGTTCTAAACAGAACCTGTGTCCCGTTTCAGGCTTTGCTTCTGCCATTCTTGCACCACAACATCCCTTTCCTCCAGCTAATTATATTTGCAGATAGCATGTAACTAAAGAACACAAAATTCTATGAAAATATTTGTATTCTCCCATGTATTATATTAATTTACATAAGGGGATAATACTTGTGCCAAAAAAAGAAACAACAAGAAAAGCAGTCATACACAAAAAATGATAATTATCTTTCTATTTTACATTAAATAGCCTAAGATTCTGTCAGAGATCATTGTTTTAAAACTCTTTTGACTGCAGATGAATATCAAATAAATTAACAGTGTCATTCTCTTGATATTACCACCACACTTTAATTTTTCAAAACATGCACTCATATTAAGAAACAGGAATAAAGACACACAGTTTAAAAAGCCGACAACATTTTTTAGAATAATTCTGAACTGATAAATAAGTACACACAGAAACTAGAAACCATAAGCTTCCTGGTATTGCAGAATTAGTGTATTCTTAATATAAATACCTCTTAAATATTTTGAATGGCTCATATTTCAAATAGTAAATGACACTATTAACATTGGATCTGAGGGAAAAGTTAGGAATGACTAGAAAAACACTGTTTTCTTTTTTAGATCAAAACAGGATTGATCACTATAAAGAATGACCTTTCTTTTTTCATCTGAGGCAGGAAAGGGGATTATTGGAAAGCTACTGTCTGGGATATAACACTTCACAGTTATGTCAAAATCATTTTGAGTTTAAAACTGAACTCCATTTCTCTCCTCCCAGAATGAGCTCCACTTTCTTGGTTTCCTGTGCTGGTGGATGGCATTAGCATCTACTTAGCCAGTCACTCAAGCCCGTTCTTGACAATGATATTGGGCTTTCTTCTCTTACTCCCATTTTGAAAGAATTGCCAGCCCGGCTCGGTGGCTCAGCCTGCAATCCCGCGCCTTTGGGAGGCTGAGGTGAGTGGATTGCCTCAGCCCGCGGGTTCGAGACCCGCCTGGGCAGCAAGACCTCATCTCTACAATAAAACAAAAAATCAGCCGGGCGTGGTAGCGCATGCCTGTAATTCCGGCTACTTGGAAGGCTGAGGCGGAGGGATGGCCCAAGCCCAAAAGGTCGAGGTTGCGGTGGCCGGGAGTGGCCACTGCACTCCAGTCTGGGGGACAGAGTCCAACTCAAAAAAAAAAAAAAAAAAAAAGAAAGAAAAGAAAGTATTGCCAACTGACTGGATGCAATTCTTTAACCTGTCTCTTAAGTGAATTATCTTCTCCGTTCCCATTAGTCATGTATTGGTGCAGGCCTTATTCAACACATTCCTGGAGGCCTGCCAGTAACTTCTAATTGGTCTTCGTCTACCACACTGCTCCTATAAAGGTTTCATAACACAATGCTGGACATCTCTTACTCTACATTATTTAGAGAGTTCCTACCGGACCCCACAGAAGTCTACCTACCTTTTCTACACTCCTCTCTTGCCATGTTCCCAACTGTAACTATGTTTCTTCCAAATGGAATTACTTGCCACTTTCCTGTTATGTTACATTATTTTACAAATCCAAGGCTTTAAATATACGGTGACCCTGACAGATAGGTTTTCTCAGGACAGTGGTGAGCAAATTGTTTTCCTTCCATGAGAACCAACTTATAAAATAGGATAACTTAAGCTGGACATTTTTTGTATTCAAAATAAAAACTGCTTAGTTGATTCTCATTTTTTAAAGGGATGATAGCTGGGCTCGGTGGCTCAGCCTGTAATCCCGCGCTTTGGGAGGCTAAGGTGAGTGGACTGCCTAAGCCCGTGGGTTCGAGACCCGCCTGGGAAACTTGGCGAGACCTCATCTCTACAATAAATTAAAAAATTAGCTGGGTGTGGTAGCGCGCCTGTAGTTCCAGCTACTTAGAAGGCTGAGGCGGAAGGATCGCAGGAGCCCAGCACGCTGAGGCTGCGGTGGCCGGGAGCGGCCACTGCACTCCAATCTGGGCGACAGAGTGAGACTCTAACTCAAATAAATAAGTAAATAAATAAGTAAGTAAGTAAATAAATAAATAAATAAATAAATAAATAAATAAAGGGATGATGATGGTTATAACATAATAGACTACAGAAAAGAACAGAACACCTGATGGTAAAACTAGCATTTCTTTCCAATTTCTTAAAGTTAATCAAGGGATACTTGAAAATTAGAAACTATGAGGCAGTATTCCAATATTTTCTCTCTTATATTTACAACACACTTAAGAGTTCAATAGCATATTTATATGCATAATGGTTTTTCATCCTCAAAATGACCCAGCCAAGGTAGAAGCTATTGCTATTGCTCCAATTAAAATTGAGAAACTAAGGCTTTGAAAGCAAATATAGGCTTACAACCAATCAATGGTATATATCATAACAGTATCTGTGTTCTGCCAGATTCTGTTCTAGTCTCTGAAATTCAAAAAAAAAAAATATATTGTATTTGACTTCCCTAACACAGGAATAACAGTGTCTGTTATTACTATTTCTTCTCTGCTTTCTCTAGGCAGGAAAGTACAAGAGATACAATCTAAATAGCACCAAAAATTAAAGATAACCATTTCCCCAAGGGGCAACTTCTAGGTACTCCATCAGCCTCAAGGACTTAGTAGCTAGTCTGGGCATCTCTCTGATAATCCCAAGGTCAGAGGTCTGCCTGACCCAAGATTCTAAAAGAACTTCTTCTATCCTTCTAAGGTTGTTTCATGGAAGCTTTTCTTCCTATGATTTCTTCAGATTAGTATGGATTAAAATTAACTATTCCATTTGGAAATTCAATCAAGAGCCATATCAATTGGCTGCAAGAAGTTCTCTGCTCATTGTTGCAGTGCATCTTAGTTCATATTTGTAGTGAAGGACATGTAATAATAAAATATCAAATAATCAGTAACGTGGGTTATACTCATTATCAATTAATATAATACAAGAATAACATCTAGATAAGATCCAATTACTATTCATGTCTTAGAAGGAAGTATCTCTACAGATACTTTATAAAAAATTATTTCTATTTTCTTACCCAAGTGTGAGATAAAATGTGTGGATGCTAATAGAGCACCAATAACAAAAATAATATATATTATCTTTCAAAATATGTGTTATGCAATATTTGAAATATGAAATCTTCCAAAAAACTTCTCATAGTATCAACCTGGTTTTTCTCTATATACATTAATTCCCCTCTTCTCTCTGATTTGAACACCTGAGAGGAGCCTTGGCTTACACCAAATGGGAAACAATGATTCAATGATGCTGTCCTAAATAACAGAGAAAACACCTTGAATCCATCACAGGGACCACTATGCTTGAAGACAGACTTCTGAATTGTTCTCTGAATTGCTATTTAATGATCTTGGCATATTGGAAGCATTCCCTGCTCCTCCAAAGTGGGTTGGATAATGAGTCACCATGTCTGGTGGATGGGCCTAAAAGGAAAAACTCATTCCCTAACCAAGGTAGAATTGAACTGAACCAGCATATTTTCCTGTGAATAGAGTAACAAGAAATACACTATTACTGACCCCCCAAGGGATGTATAAAATAAAGTCAACATTTGTGAAACAACCAGCCAACTTAATAAATAAAACACTATCAATAAAGATGAAGCCATAAACCTCTCCTTGGACACATCACCTTCCCTTTTCTCCTTTCTTCCCCTCAATTAGTCACTAACCAGATTTTTGCATTTATCACTGCCATATACTTCACAGTTTTTTTAAAAGAGTGCAATATTCAAATTCTTCCTCATGAACTATAAGATTCCATCAGCAAGAGGCCAACTGGGAATACACAAAATAGATGCTCAGAACCTAATGTATATTGATAGGAATGCCAATTTAACACAGTTTATATATAATTGCCTAAGTGTTTAAGAAGCATAGCTGGAATCTACATTGTTTTTCTTTTAATAAAAATTACTATGAACATGACAGGGACCTGAATTAATCACTGGAGCACTGTCAGCAATATTACTCCTGAAGGGCATATTTTCCCCAAAATTACTCTTCACTTTGGTCCCAGTCTGTGTCATTCAGTTTATTCTTTGGTGGCTTAAAGTCTCCACTTGTCTTACTAACTCAGCAGCCAAGAGTAAGTTCTATCTCCAGAATCTGAGAAATATTTGGAGAAAATAAAACTATTTCTATTTAGCAAGCCTGTGCATATGAGCATTCAGGGACTGATTTTCTGGTTTATAAATTATCTAAAATCCTTTGCTTCTTTTTCCTTGCTTTTGGCCATTTCACTGCTCATTAGTATTGCTACTGAAGGGTGGATAGGAAAAATAAAAAAGAAAGAATTGAAGCAGCCCATTTTACTGTTTATTAACTGTTTACCAACCACAACAAGAACACTGGTGGAGAAAATAAAAGTATTGTTCAGTTATTTTTAGTTTCCAATGTTTGTCCTGTCCTCAGTTACATCTATATAAATATGTTTTCCTAATAATAATTAGGTCACTTGTAAAGGAACTTTATTTTATTTTTCCCATGGGGTAATTTTTTGTTTTTGCTTTGTTTTTTTTTTTGTTTGTTAGTATATAAAACTGTCACCTTCATTAATGTATTGTGCATATAGCAGAAATCATAGATTAGTAATATGAAAGAGTAGTGTACTATTAACTTTGAAAATGAGAGGGGAAAAAAGACAATGTAGTTGTCTATTCCCAAGAAATCGTGCTTAGTGGAATATCTGATATACAGCATTAAGTTTAGAAAAGATCTCATTAACTGTACTAATTACAAAATAACTAGATCTTAACGCCTCCTCCTCCATTACTGGAGCTTCCAGCACAAGTACTGGCATCTATTTTTTAAAAAAAGAAAAGAGGCAAAAGAAAGACGTTTCCCCTTAGCTCTGACTTTGGCATGATTTTCTAGCCTGTGGTAAACCATCAGAAAGCAGGGGAAGAAAGATTTCTATTGTAATAAACACCACTTGCTTGTGATGACCTCCTCATCTCATTTATAGGTTTTTTTTTTTCTGAAATATGTGTTAGTTTTATGGCATCTTCTGGCTACCATAAAGATGGCATTTATTGATTATCACAATCACCAGGCCACAGTCATTCAACTGGGAGTACTGAATTGCTCTCTCTTCAACTTCCTGATATTGCAATATTTTCCAAAATGACAGACACACCTAAAAGTTTTTAAAGGATAAGAAACTTGTCTAATTTGAATACTTCTGTATTCCTATTATTATGGTATTTTCTCTAAAAGTTTTTAAAGGGTAGGAAACTTGTCTAATTTGAATGCTTCTGTATTTCAATGAGTACATATGACTAAGTAAACAATTGGTGAACCCCCAAAAATGTCACGTTATGACTTCCATGTAACTCTAAACATATATGTTCTGCAAATGGAATATGAGTATTTGAACCACAATTTCTCAGCTTGAAATTAATAAATTACAGAAAATATCCAAAACTCACCATGAATACCTTGTCAGAGAACAAAAGGGCACTCCTTCTCAAGTCTTTAAATGAGGCATCACTCACACTAATGAGGTGTTAAAATCTGAAACATAATTTTATTATGAATAAACATATATGAATCTCATACAGGCCATGCCTCCTTTGGGCTATGCTGAGAATTTCTGGACTCTGACTAGCAAGACAGCAAATGCTACTACACCACTAACACGTTTTTTTTCAGTTGTCAGATGGTGAAGATTATCAGAAGAAAGAATCAATCTAGAGCTTAATTCACTTTAAACTACATGCATCAAAACAATAGGACTGGTCTCTTGTTTCACTTTAGCTCCCAAAATATTACCCAGTCTTTGACTTTTAAGATAACGAGTCAATTCAAAATTTGCTGCCAATGGGGCATGACATTTTAATGATGTTGGAGTTAAGTATACTAAGCAATTCACCAATTTTACATGCTCATTGCAACTTAAGTTTGGATTTAGATTAATATTTGCCCCAAATGATTACATTTCACCACCCCAGAAAGTTAGAGATTAGTGAGTTGAAAATATCTCTTGCTGTTCTGCATTTTATTAATTATGTTCTTCAGTTCCAGTCATAACTATTTTTTGTCAGTCATCACTATTCCCAAACCACAAGATGCCTATTCTATTCATGGATTCCATGTTTACACAGCAATTGATAGATGTGACTGAGCAGAAACAACCATGTGACATTCATATTACATTGTTTCCACAGGAGAAACTATTTTTATAGAGACAGTAGCACTAGAAATGACAAAGAACACACACACACAAAATATAATTCACATGCAATTGACTTTCTTATTTGAATGCATATATTATTATTTTAGGTGCAACATTAATATATATGACTAAGAGGTATATGAATAGACAGAAAAAAACTAAGATTCCTTTCTAAAAGGCAGAATTCTGAGGTTGGAAAATGTAGAATATTTCCTTTTCTCATTTTCACCTTTGACTAAAGATCCATCAGCTATGATACAGCACAAATAAAAGTAAAAGATACATAAAAGGAAATATTTAAATGTGTTACTGAAAATTAATATCATATATATTTCTGTAACTTATTTAACTTCTATGCTGCAATAATAAACATTGCTCTGTGTAATTATTACAGATTGAGAATCCTTATTCAAAATGCTTGGGACCAGAAAAGTTTCAGAGTTCAGGTTTGTTTTTTTTTTTTTCCAGATTTTGGAATATTTGCACACCTATAATAAGATATCTTGGGGATGAAACACAGCCTAAACAAAAAATTAATTTGTGTTTCATAAACACCATATACACACAGCCTGAAGATAATTTTATACATTATTTTTAATTACTTTGTGCACTCATCACATGAAATCAGGTGTGGAATTTTCCACTTGTGTTATCATGTCAGTGTTAAAAAGTTTCAAATCTTGGAGCATTTTGAATATCAGATATTTGAAATAGGAATCTTCAACCTGTATATACTATTTTGTTTAAGAAAAATGTTTCCAAGGTTATTGTTTGAGCAAATCAAATACATAACACAGTTTACTCAGAGGAAATCTACAATCAATTCAAATGTGTCTATAATAACAAAAGAATTTCATGCTATTTTAATATCATTTACCAGATAGAAATATTGTGTGTATTTTAAATTAGTACATAACTAAAATACTAAATATTTATAATATTTGTAACATTATATCAATATTCCTTATGGTATAATCCACTCATAATGTCAGATAAGAAATTTGTATTAAATTTGAGTGATAATCTGGGTAACAAAATAAAGCAAAGGTGAAGAATCATTAATATAATATGTTTCAGAGAGGATATTTGCCCCAATATCACTTGGTCCAAGATAACAAACAAAAAAACAGCTTTTCTTGCTATTTGAGCACTTGCTATCCATAATAAAGAATCAAATAAATTTGAAGGGAAAAAAAGAAGTTATCTTATTTTATATCCTCTTACTGATAATTTTCTTATAACTGAATCTTTTTAAAAATGACCACATATAATCCCAATTCCTACCTTTATAAAGAAATCCCTCCCTTTACCTATCTATTCTCTGCCCTACCACTCCGTTACGGCAAAACTCAGAAAATTCTTCATATCCCATCAAGTCTTTGAATTCTCTCCAAAAATTATTTTGTCACTTGCATTCACTAACAACACTTTTTAAAAAGGTCGTCTTTGTCTTCAACCTTTCCTAATCCAGTAGTCAAGTCTCAGTTTTCATACATACATTTACCACTTCCCTTTCTGGAAAGACTTTGTTTACTTGCCTTCCAGGACACCTCACACTCCTGGATTTCCTTCTGTCTCACAGGGCACACTCATCTTTCTTCCTGCATCTCCTTCTCTCCTTGGCCTGTAACTTTCAGAATGCTGCATGGCATATTCTTGGAGTTAGTCATTCCTTTAGCTAGTCTTAATAAACTCCAGTTTTGTGGAGAACTATCAGAGTAACACTGTATGAAAAAACTTAGACAAAAACAAATACAAAATCTAAAACACGCATATAAATCCAACTCTCAATCTCATACTGGAGTGGTCTAGAATGCCTAATGAACAAATAAATGTAATTCTCACTTTCACCAAACAGTTTCTTAATTTTAAGGGCTCCCTAATTTGAGTGATTAAGGTTTTATGCTTATTTCCCCTTATATTTCCTTTTTTGAAATTCATTCTTAATCTAGCTATTAAGTATAGCTATATGAACCATGCTGGATTGCGTCTTTTCTCCCAATTTCTTTCTGATATTTCTCAAGTATAGGAATGTTTCTTCATTTACGTTCACATTATTTTGGAGTGTAAATGAACATTAGGCTAAACTTGTTTTAATATTGATAAAAATGAGAATTAAATAGCTTTCCAATATAGCTCAACTAGTTATTTATAAAATTGTGATTCAGTCCCAAAACTGCTAAATTCTAATCCAGAATATTATTTTTCTTATGATCCAACACTTCCTCTATGTTTTCACATTCATCTGAAATTTTTATCCCACACCCAAGTGATAAAATTCACCAATTTAAATGACCTGAATCCACAGATGCTCTTGACAATCAATCTCAGAATTACTTTAGCATTTTTCTTATCTTTTAGGCATCCATCTATTCATTTAATTTTACCCTTGAGTTTTTAATAATACATTATTCCAACTAATAATTAATTAATATTGGCAGGGGGCAAAACCTAACATAAGACACATTGTTCATTCATTTAACTTAGTGTTGCATTCTCTAGTGTTATTTTGCCAACATTAAAACTGAATTGTCAGATTGAAAGTTGACCTAAATTTCATCTTCCATTATTCTTATAATGAGATGTGCTAGAAGAAAGTTTGTGCCTCTCAAAGCAAACAAAGAATCAGAAATCACTATGTGAAAAGATACCTTGGTATTATATGGCCAAAAGAATCCCATGGTTGTGGTAGTGGTGATGGTAGTGTTTGTGGAAGTGTGTTGGTGCAGGGAATCAATACAATACATAAACCTTAACCAGTGAAAAAGTATCTGACAATATATATGATCAATCAATGACAACTCAACAGTTGACACTTTTTAAAGTTACATTTGCATTTGTGTTCGTGCATATTTTTTTCCCAACTCTGTTAATGTATATTTTGTCTCACAAACAACAGTTTGAAATCCTAGATGACCCACAGGTAAGCAGAACTACCACAGTTAGAAACTGCTTAACAAACCACTTTGTACACTAATGTCAGTTTACACCAGCACTATTAGGGACACTTTCATTCTTCCTGGTGTCTTAGATTTTCTGTTCACAGAGAACGCATATTAGTTTAAGAACATATTTCTGTTGTATTTTAAATCTGTAAAAAATTTATGTCACTGATTCTAGCATTCCAATTCATTTAGAGAATATCAGATGTTGAGATGTTATAGAATTAGATTCTTACAATAATAAAAAATAAGGTAATATTTACATTCCAGATTTTAAAATAAAAACCACCTGTATAATATAGCATCACAAATTTCATTTAATGAGAATTTTCTGATAATTTTAAGAAATTGTATGTGCTTTTCAAGTAGGAGTGGGAAAGAACAGCTCAGAATGCAGTGACACCTAATGGCAAAGATATCTTCATAGGCCATAAATGTATCTTCTGATAAACATTATATTTGTAGCAATACTTTCTAAGGAATGCTACTCACCAATGGGCTGTCTATAATCTGAAATACCATAAAGATCCAACTGAAACATGCATATCTTACTTTTTAAAAAATAAAGTAATATATGGAGGTAAATAAATAAAAAAATTTATGAATTAAAAAGCGTGGCTTTAGAATTACAATATCCCTTTAAAATAAGTTTATATTATCATAATATTAGCCTTATCAATCATAATGTAATGAAATGGATCTTCCATTGCTTCTAAAAATTTCAACTAGCTTCTATTTTGGGGTAAGTCAAAAGTTAAGCATCTTGATTTTTACTTATATTTGAGTTAAATTTATAGGATATATTTAACAGATGTACGTTTCACCTGGAATAGAAAGCAAAGGTCCTTGGTGTAATGGCTTATTAGTCATGTCATAGTTGACTTCTCTGATTAATAACAACATTGTCTAACTTAATGCACAGTTAAATTATACTTCAAATAACTGTATTAACAATACAAAAAGGAATAATAGTAAAGTATTTTTCTTAAAACTTTTAGAAGTTTATATTATCTGTTATTCAGAACTTAGGGAACAATCAACTACTATAAGTAGCAAAAGAATACAAAAACATTGAGGTATCACATATGTAAGAGTCCTTGATGACTCCTGGGTGATCATTAACCAATGCAAATCACATAAAGACCTGAAAAATTAACATATTGGTAGAAGACCCAGTACATCTTCTGGGAATGTTTTTACATTCTGCATTGGGGGTGGAGGGAGTGGGGAGTCCACAGTGCAGAAGAAAGAAGAACTGATGCTTTTAATTATATATTATTGTTTTTAATGTGTTGACATATTTTATTTACAAAATTTTGTACTTTAATTTGAACAGTCTCATGATGAAAATATTCTGTGGATTGTCTTAGGCTCTTCATACATAATGTCATAGATTATAATTATCATCTCAGATGATAAAGTGTCATCTCCTATAAGAAAAACATGAATAAATGCCTCTTTCCTGATCCCTGTTGACATAAGGTATTTTTACTATGATTGATAACAACAAAAATATGCTGGTGATTTGTGTAATATATGAATAAGTAGACTGTTTGAGGGTTCCCTTGTTGAGATATATCACTGAGGATAGCTAATTTACAATCAGTTCTGTGAACACAGGAATCAGATAAAGAAATGAGCATATATTAAACTGTTAAAACATGAGATTCTCCACATTAGATATGAAGCAAAACACAAACTGTGCAGTTGACTGTAAATGCCACCTAACCCCTGCTTAATTAAAGCAGTGCTCTAAACTCCTGTTGTGTTTAGGGAGTAAAGAGTGTGGGACGACTGATGTATGAAGAAAATAGCAGTCAGCGTGGCTAATCTCAAAGACTTTGGAGCTTTCTAGCTACATAAATCAGAGCGACTTCTGAATAGCCTCATAAAACACACTACCATTGCCATTCCACTCACGACTTTTTGGTTCTTCCTACGGCATACAGATCATTAGGAAACTTCTAAGCAATCAAGTAATGTGGGTCTGATGAAATTACTCAGTCAATGCACAGACTCAAAGTAGAAGCATAATTCAAAATTGCAGTTTTCATATGTCAAAAGATCTCTCTTATTGGGGCAAAGAAGATCATAATGGAGGAGATTCATTTCTAAATACTGTATGTGTGTGTGTGTGTGCAATAAACAAATATATGTAAGTATAAAATATTTTTAAAATAAGATTTAACTGAAACACTAAATAATCAAAATAGTATGCATTTTGACTGAATATATTTTCATTTCAATCATAGTGATTTCACCATTATATCTCATCGTTATAGTAAACTAATGTGTTTAATAAAATATATTGGAGCTTAAAATATGTAATTGACTTTATTAAACTACCTGCATGAAGTAAAATCAAAGAAAAAAGAAGTGAAATTTCATACAGACGATCTGGTACAATACCAAAATGATTCAATATTTAAAGAACCCATCAGAGTAGTGCCTTTTTATCTTTACAGTGTGCCTGAACTACACATTGCAGCTACTGTCTGCTTGAACATATCACATAAGTCTGGGGAAACCTTTCATTTCTGCATATCTCTTTATATCTCTAGAGTTGATATATTCCCTTTTCCTCCAGTTCCATCACTTTCATTCCTTTAGTCTTGAACTAATACATTTCCCCATAAGCACATTTCTCACATTATATATTTAAATGAAGGCAATCACCTGCTACAGAAAATGAATTATGTTTTCTTATTCAACCAAGTAAGTAAACTGATCCAATTCATGTTAACTGGTGCTTTACAATTTTAATATGGACGTCCAGTTTTGAATTTATAACACTTTTGCTGAAAGTGTAGATGCAGGCAGGAGGGACTTTTAACCTCTGGAGTACACAAAAACTAGTCTTCAACATTTTTTTTAAATTTAGGAACTAACATTTTTCAGCATATTATAAAAGATGAAGCCTTTTGAAACAATCAGCTTGCGAGCTTCATGGCAACATTAAGTAGTCTATAAAAGAACCTAATTCTCTTGTTGAATATACTAATTGCTTTCAAGTCAATTAATTGTCTCAGAGGTAACCATATCTTTTTAGTTGGATATACACAGTTAATGCATACAACAAGCTTTCTAAAAAAAAATATTTAATTTGCGCACTGTTACTGGTTAAAAAATTGTTTATAAATAAGTGATCCATGCCACACTGACAGACAACAATATACAAAGGGGGAAAATACAACAGTTGTGTTCTATTTTGAAACAAATGCCCAGACTGCATTGCAAAATAGTATTTATCTGGCAAATGATAGCAAGAGCTGTAGGTGTTCGTGAATAATGTGTTTATCGTGTAGGCCACAGAATTAGCAGTAAAATAAGATTTTTTTTTTCCCCACAAGTCTTCCTTCCTGAGGGATGGGGAGCATAAGTCAGAAATTCCTAATCATAAAATGAATATAAAGGCACGATGATTACAAATCTGCATTCCTGCTCCAGTCATTTACAACTGGACATAAATGTATGCCATTTCTTTAAGAGAAGCATACTTCATTTCTGAACTCTATCAGAACATTACTGAACCACTCAACGAGACCATAATTTCTCCCTGAAAAGTTCTGAACCCACAGACACTGTTAGCCCCCGGGCAAAACGGGATCTAACTGGGCACCTATTGAGCGCTTAATTTACTTAATGCACAAGTGTTAGGTTTTCTGAATGCTGATTTCATTACCTCTTGCACAGAGACAAATACAGTTCTACTGAAATAAATGATAGAGAATGGCAGACATGTTTTCAAAGACAGCCTCTGAGACCAAGAGCGGGAGCCCCCTGGAGCTGAGGAGCTGGCCGCTGTGGGTGCGCACACCAGACAGAAGGCCCTCCCTTGGTCGGGCACAACCGCCACCTGCAGCAGGTTCTCCTACCTGCGTGTGAGTGTGTGTGCATGTCGTGCTGTGGGAGGGCAGGGGTACAGAAAGGGGAGAAGCTGTGACCCATCTGTCGCTTCCATTTGCAGAACACCAAGCCATGCGGACAGACAAAAGTCCTGTGCCCAGAGAAATTCCCCGAAACGGACCTCTCTGCAGCCCAGCATAAAAACCCCGCTGGCCTGGGGACGCGAATTTCCGAAAAGGAAATCGTCGCATTAACACAGCAAAGGCTGCAAGAGCCTGTCTCGCTCAGCTCTCGGGGATTAGCAAGTGAGAAGAGTTGGAGCCTGAAGCTGCGAGCGCCGTGCATGATAATGACGCGCAGCCCCCACCCGCCCCCGCCGGCGCGACCAGTCCCGGCCCTCCCGGTTGCCAATAGGTGGGGCCACGAGCATCTCAGAGCCGGCTCAGCCGTCGTTCCCGGAGTCAGGGAGGCCCGCCGTAGCCCCAGCTCCTCCGCTCTCTGCCTTCCGCGGCAACTCGGGGTTGACGGCTAGGCGAGGCGAGGCGAGGCGAGGCGAAGCGAGGCGGGTCTCCGCGGAGCAGCCCCCGCGAGCGCCCTGCGCTCATTTGCTCCCCGCGGTGCCCAAGCGCCCGGGGGCCAGGGTCGCCGCCGCGCCGGGCGAGGGGAACGTGTGCGGGGTCGCCAGGGCGCGCGGCTTCGGGTCCTCGGCTGCACCGCCGCCAGCCCCTCCCGCCGCCGTCTCAGCGACTCCGCGCGAGGACCGTAAAGCCAAGAGGACGCGAGGAGGAGAGGGAGACTGGGGGTGCATCCGGCACCCCCGTCACCATCGCACTACGCTGCGGCGGACTCAGCCCGCTCACGTTGCAAAACCACCTGTTCGATCCGAAGGGAGCTGCCCCCACCCCGAACCCAGTGTTTTTCGCCTTACAGGTGACACCTTCTCGTTTCCCCAAAGATAATTTAAAAATTTTTTTTTTACTGGATCAAATGTACATCCGGGAAAAAATATGGAAGGCAGAGTCAATTAAACTTCCTCTCCCCCCACACACTTAAATACCCCCTCCCCGCACTCCCCAACACACACGCACACCGAGGTCAACTCGAGACCCCCACGCATCCAGCCCACATTCCACGATCCACCTCGAAACAGCAGCCCAAGTCAAGGTTCCAGCATCCACATCGTTCCAGAAAACTGAACAAGAGTGAGGGAAAGGGAGCGGGAAGGGGCGATGCACTGAAGCCTCCTCCAACAAGCCACACGGAGGGCGGAGAGGGGAAGGCAAAGGGGACACGTTTGCGAACGGAAACGGTAAAAGTAACCATGAGCTGCACCAACCAACCCTTCCTTACCGATGTGTATGATCGAATCCGCATTCGCTGAGTCCCAGGTTCGAGACCACCAGACGGACAAAACCAAGAGCAAGGGGAAAACTTCCATCTCCTCCTCTGCCGATTCTTTTTGAGAATGGATTTTCTTCCTCTCTCTCTCTCTATATATATATTCAAATAACAGTCCAAAGAGTTTGAGGTCACGATAGAGTTTAGCGCAGCTTTCTCTCTCTTTTTCTTTCTAAATTCCTAGTGCCAGAGCAAAGCCGTTTATCATCGCCGAGGAAGGCAGAGGGAATGACAGAGAGCCCAGCCCGAGGAAACCTCCTTCTCAAAGCCGTGTCACTTGGAGGGGAATTTTGGCATCGCCAGAGTTGTTTGCAGTTTGGCTTTTGGAAAATGTATCCAGCCTCGGCTGCTCTCGGGCAAGGGGAGAGGCTGAAGCTCAGACCATCCCCATCGCTCTGCGGGGGCCGCGGGTCTCCGGTCCCAGCTCCGCAGCAACTTCCAACGCCCCCCCCAACGCCGGATGTGCCCCCTTCTCTCACCCTCCCCCAACCAAAAAGACCCCCCCGCCCCCGCCCCTACAGCCCGCAGAGAATCACTTGTCTTCGCTGCCAAAATCTAAGTGGAAAGGAAAGATTAGGAGGTTCCAAACGGAGCAGTCAGATTCCAGCAGGGAGGGGGAAGAAGCCCTCTCCAAGAGGGGTAGAAAAAGTGAACTTCAAGGTAATGCAGATAGTAATGCAGAGAAAATTCCTTTCTGCGCGAGGCGGGGAGCGGAGCTCGGCGAGGCGGGCCCGGGAGCCGCTTGCTCGGGCGCGGTGGCGGGGGAGTTGCGCCGGGCGCGAGCAGCGGGGCCGGGCCAGAGGAGGGAAGCCGCCGCGGGCTGCAGGATGCTTTTGGAGCGGTTCGCCTGGCGGGATGCAGGAAGCGAGGGGCGAGCCTGGCAGCTTCAGCACCAGCCCCACGTTGCCTAGATATGGATCACCTAGGAGAAGGAGCGAGCCCGCGAGAGAGCGGTGCTGTCAGGCGGAGAGAGGGGGAAACCGAGAGAGGAAGAGCTTTTCTCTAATAACCACCTCCTCCCCCTATCTGCAATACAAGGGAGAAACAAAATAGTGCTCTCATTTCCCTTGGAATCTTCAACCGGGACTGAGAAAAAGACAGGACTGTAAGAGAAAAGACATCGAAGCCTTTTTTTTTTTTTTTTAGGAGGTTAAAAGCAACCTAAAAAAGCCACCCCAATTATTTAACCTTGCTATTCTCCAACAGGTATCAGACTTTTTCTAGTCTTTGCCTGGAATTAGTCACATTGGTTGAAAACAAATTAGGGACACCTGGTCACTTAGGGAAATAGAGACCTAGAAAGCTTTTAATGAGATTTCAATTATAAAGTTATAAAAAGGAAAGAGCGTGCTAATTACCCTTTATACCGTGATTTTTTTTTTTTTTTCAGTCTCCGGTGTATTTTTTAGGCAATCAGGATAGAGAAGGGATCCTGAATCCCTTTCTATAGATAGTAATTCTTCTCTAACAGGACAGAGAATTTCTTGAAGTAAGAAAAAAATAGAATAATTAAATAAAACAAATAAAAATACTTCAGTGAAACATTTGATCAAAATATTTCATTGAGTAGCTTAATAACCTATGCAAATAAGTTCAGAACGAGGAAGCTGTTTGGTCTTCCATGGAAAGAGCCGAGGAAGTACTGAATGACAGTCTCCAGTCTCCAGTGAAAGAATTTTCTGCTATCTTATCTCTTAACGTAAAGCCCAGATCATTGTGACTTCCTTTCTCCTAGTGATTGATTTATATCAAGCTGGCCTCCTTGCAAACTGGATTTATTAACCCAATCAAGTGACTTTTTGAGTTCAGGTATAAATGTCCTCATATTGTTTAGTTGTAACTGGAATCTTTTGGGAATGTCGGATGCATGGATGTCTAGTTCATCAAACAACCCTTCAGAGCCTTACCTCCAAATTTGAGAAACCTCTTTTCTCTCACTTGAACTCTTCTCACTGGCCTGGTGAATTGGAATATTAGTTCTCCAAACACAATTTTACATTCTCACCTCTATGAAATTTTTTTTTCTTTAGCTCATTTTGTACATTCTTTTTTCCTGAACATTCTGGAAAATGGTGTTCTGTCACACTGTTACCCATATTAATATTTCTACTTGGAAAGCATATATTCATCCTTCCGAAAACTTTCCTTTTCCATCTCAAAGGCTAATTCAGATTCCTTTTGTCCATGAATTGGTGTCCATTTCTTAATTGTGGAATAAATCCATCCATCCTCTACTCTATTCTCTCATAGCACACTCTACCTTTGAATTATTTCTGAATTAAATCATGAATGCCTTGAGTGTGAGCATCATAGCTTATTCACACTTTATTCAATACGGCATTTTGCAGAGATCCCCTTTGTTGACTTGAATTTCATCACTTCCTTCTGAATTTGGAATAAACCAGTGCTTCCAGGAAGCCATCACTGATTAATTCTTCTCAATTTTGATTATTCTTTTATCTTTTTTCCCATTAGTATACATGGACTCAATATTGATTATATTAATGTTGGTGTTGATGTCTTTGTCTTTTTAAAGGGTTCTGATGCAATTTCGTGGATTATACTTTGTTGATACAGATAATGAATTGAAAGAAGGGATTCACTCCCCATAGCTTGCTTCTATTATATTATTAACAGGCACATCTTTAAAAATGATGAGTCATTATGTATTCTATCAAGAAAAAAACTGTGAAGCAGCCATTTAACATTGGAAAAACAGAATAATATCTTAGTATTAGGGAACTAGAGGTTACTTCAAGACATTAAGTAGTCTAATCCTAGCTTAATACATATTTTCTCCTGGAGATGGCTAAATATCGTACACTCATAGTCATACTATCTCCTCTTTTGGAAATCTGTTTTTGTGTACTATGAGCAAGACATTTTCATTATTTGTAATTCTTCCAGTTTAGTGGTTTTCATATGTAACTTCCTTAGTTACATTCTGGAAAGATATTTTTAAAGGATTAATTAAGGTTAATTTAATGTATGGGCCAATTTATGATAGTTGCAAAACTTCTATAGGTGACTTTAATGTGCTGCCATAGTTCAAAATCACTGTTCTAATACTCAAACTTTTAAATGAGACAGGATGACACATCATAAAAAGACCTAAAGGTATAATGACCATTCTCACCAATCAAAAGAGATGGTAGAATCATGAGTTATAGTTTTCCCAAAGTAATATAAAAAAAGGTACAAAGTTAAAGTGTAACAATGGCTTTTTAAATTTTTCAGCTTAAGAATAACAATCTTTTCACAGTCCAAATAATTTTTATACCCAATGAGCCCTAATTAATGGTGTTTGCATGAAGTAAATATGTTTAAACAATATATTAACTATATTTTCTACCATTTTAGAAAATTTCATATTGTAATGTAATAGTTAGCTGGATACAAATATTTACAATGTGTGAGTTAGATATTAAATTCCTGCCAAAAAATAATAAATTCATTGGTTGTGTTTTTTACATAAACTTTTTAATGAAAGCTAGCTATTGGTTTCATTAAGGCTGCTTAGCCTTAATTAAAGCATTATCATATGGAAATGGTTGACACACCTGGCCAAGTGTATTGAAATTCAAGCTTTGTGAAATTTTGGCACATGCTTGGGGTACAGGAGAGTAGACTTCATTCACTAAAGATTTATAACAAATAATTAACTTTTAAAAATAAAAAAATATGTGAATCATGATTGAAGAATTTATTCTTCCAAGGTGGAAACTCGCTTAATTCAGGCATTGATCATGATATGGACATCAATAATTTCAAGAAATGGTAGATAATATGAACAGTTAATTAGGTATCAATTATAAAATGTAGTATTTTTTCATGGCAAAACAGAATGTTGGAGAAATATTAAGTTGCATTGATGGGAGAGTGCAAGTGCAGACACTTTCAGTCATGTACAAATTGGAAAGCAAGTAAATAGCAATCCTTTGAGTGTGTAATTCTGTATTTTCTCTTTTAAAAAAATGTGAAGAAGCCGGGCTCGATGGCTCAGCCAGTAATCCTGCGCCTTTGGGAGGCTGAGGTGAGTGGATTGCCTGAACCCGCGGGTTCGAGACCCGCCTGGGCAGCGAGACCTCATCTCTACAATAAATCAAAAAAAAAAAAAAAATCAGCTGGGCGTGGTAGCGCATGCCTGTAATTCCGGCTACTTGGAAGGCTGAGGCGGAAGGATTGCCGAAGCCCAGCAGGTGGAGGCTGCGGTGGCCGGGAGCGGCCACTGCACTCCAGTCTGGGTGACAGAGTGAGACTCCAACTCAAAAAAAAAAAAAAAATGTGAAGAATACCAATGCATAAATTTAAAATATCAGTTGTTTACTGTTATAACACCAGTAAGTCAAGTTACATTAGTCAATTTTAAAGAACTCTTCAATAATACTTTAGTGATTCATGGGTGTTATTTTGTTTTAGTATAAAAATCTGCAAAATATGAGTAGACTTACTTGAAACTTAAAGAAGAGTTAGACTTTTTATTTTTTTAGATTGGAAAATGTAGTTTATTTAGAAAGTAAATTGGAGAGAGAGAGAGAGAGAGAAAGGAGAATCACCTCCCTAAGGTGAGTGAGGGGGCCAAAACTAGCAAGAGGAGTTAGTTTTTTAAAGAGTATCATAAAAATATAATAAATATTGGTTATTATTTCTGATTCTTCATATTTATATAATTAATATTATAAGTATGGCTAGCCACACAAAAGTTTCTAAATATATGGAAACTTAACTTAGACAAGAAGGAAAACTATACAAGCAAGGGCAATGACAGATCATAAATTGATGCAGGTAGTTGTGGTAAATGTTTGTAAGATTATAATTAAGATATTCATTTACAGAAGTGAAAAGCATAAATTCTCTTTGGTTGAGGGACTGAAAGGGCATTATTTTATATTTAGCATATCAAAGAAATTGCTCTCTTTTGCAATGTCTTGGTTTTCTAGAAGAGTATGGGAAATCAATCCTAGAAGTTATATTGATATTGGTTGAAAGACTGGAACACACTTTTTAACTTTTAAAAAAGCTTTGAAAAAATATTAAATTGTATATTTCTACATAATATGCTATGTAGCATATTTACATGGCATATACCTTTTTTTCAGGTCATGTTGCACTGACTTACTGCTTACTACTTTGTCAGACCATTTTGTCTGTGACACTAGTGCAAATCATATCCTCAAGGATAAGTGATATCTCCTTCTCCTTACTTTTTTCCTTACTTCCTTCCAAAATAAACTCATTAGTCCTTCCTTCTTTTCAAAGCTTTCTGTAAATCTGTGAAATTGCCCTGTGAGGACAATGTCATATTCTCTTCTAACTCAATGAAATAGAAATTCTAAACAAATTTTGAAACATAAATGATTGATAAATATAAGTGCTTTGTCAAGCTCATCCATTATTGAAGTTAATTCAAGTGAAAAACTTTGAATTCCAAAGCTTTATCGATGTTCATACATTAGCCATGTTATTGAAATTTTAGTATCAGAGACTCATGTATATTGATAGATCTCTTAGTTACCTTATCTCTTCTGTCTGAATGTTGATGTGGCATTTCAAGAGGAATATTAATAAACATCAAGCAACTAGACATCAAATGATGACTTGTAACCCAAAAGGGATACTTTATTGAGATTGGCCCCTCAATACATTATATCCTGTCCCCACAAGATGGCAGCCATGCTTGATGTAGAATTAATCAGCTTACTTTTTGAATGTCTCAGTACTTAGCAATTTACCAGATTATTATTAGCTTACACTAATCAAATAAATATCATGAAGCAAACTTGATATTTTAAGTAGGGTTTTTTTAGGTAAATTGATTTTCTGAAGTTTTGTTTATTCTAAAACTTTTGCATAGAAATAATGTTTCTATTAGGAGGCTTTTATGCCTATTTTATTCAAATCTTGTCTGATTTCTATTATTTTCTTAGAAATTAAATATCAATAGAACAGTCTTTAATAATATGCCATGCACACTGTGTTGAATGATAATTAGAAAACTTGGATATTATTTTGTGATTCAAATTTTTGGTGTAAATATTAAAGTTTCCAAAATGAGGTTAAATTAACTATTTGTTTTTTCTTAAACACATAGTTTATATATCTTGGGGCAAGCAATTGCACTTAGCCTTGGAAAATAAAATGTCTCTCAATTATATTATGATCCCTCTAGTTTGGCATGTCAGTTGCTACAAATGTTTGTGTAGGTCAAAAGCAAAAAAAAAAAAATTGTATTGTGTCAATTATAGTGAGCATCAATTATAATTATGAATTCTAAAAAATTAATGTTAATATATTCCCATGTTTAACTACTGCATTTATGGAAGCAATGTTTTTCTAAAACATTTTTCTAGACACCTAAGTGACTCAGATACAAAGTATACTTGTGACATATGTTACAGGTAATAATCTATATATTTTGGTCTAAAATGTATTTTATAGTATCACATATCATAAGGAAAATGTAAACAAGAAAAAGAAAAGCTTGATCAATATGCATTTATAATATCTCTATATGTTGGCATTGCAGAATATTTTGAAGAAATCATAGAACTTCATAAATAGTTCATTTCACTTCTTAGTGGGTAGGTCCATAATCTGTATAGTCTTAAAAACAATGCATTTCTTATTCATCATTGGTTCTTCCAATTGGTGGTGAGTTTAAGTGTTCAATTGATTATTAATAAATTAATGACTGAATGAAAGGGTAAAATAAATATTTTTAATAATGTGAAATATTATAGAATAAGACAAGATCATCTTATCTCCAAAATAAGCAGATTATTGAGATATCAAAGTGATCTGTTCATAAGATTATTTTCCCAGAGTTTACAACACAGACAGAGGTTATCTACTTGGTTTAGAACAGATGAAAGATGTTTTCAAAGGGTGTTTTGAAAAAAGTCAATAAAAAATTATCTCAGCATCAAGAGCCAAATTGTGAATATTTCCCCAAATTTAACCTTGCCTATTTGTAATATGGTTTATATGGTTAAAGAGAATGCAGGGTCGGGGTGGGGACACTATATTTTATGTTAGAACTTATATAATTCATCAAAGCTTATTAATATAAATTAGTATGTTGTCAACATTTTGTTTTTTATTATTTTAAAACTATGCTATTTTATCACATTTTTGTTTCATCAAAAGAAAGTTAAACCATAAAGAAATAGGCACGACAACATGAAAGTTGTAAAAATGAGACAATACTTAAATGTTTTTAAAATGCCAGCATTGTTGGAAGTATCTAAACCAGCATTTTCCATATGAGCTCTATGAGAGTTAAGCACAGCTCAGCTCTGTTATGAAAAAAAGAGGAAAGAAGTCTTCTGGCAATATAAGACTACAAAATGCTGGATATATTTTTTATTTTATTATAGAACCACGGTGCTTGTTAAGATATTAAAATTCAGAAGAAGTTCTCCAGAAAACAAATTATTTACCTGTATTTAACTTGATATATCACAAAACTTTTAACCATCAGTTACTTTTTTTATAGTACATAAGGGACACCCTCTGTTACATTGTTCCAATACAATTTTTCTTTTTGCATTTTTGGTTTGATTTTATTTTTTGTCTTTTGTTTGTGAATCTTTGTATTAGTCAGATTGCAAATCAGTAGGTTGATATATCATATCTGGAAAAAAAATATGTTTTGAGCTGTAATAGAAATTTCCTGCCTCCATTTTGAACTTCTATGATGAGAAGAAAATATATCACTCAGCAATAAGGATATTTTTAATACTTTATCGTTTTCTTTCTGCTTATGATTAGAATATAGAAAGCCAAAGAAGAACATTGTTGTGATCCTAACAATGAGAGAATATAGGATGATCTATACAAACACAATTTTTCTTAAACCCATCTGACAGCTGAGGTGGTGTGACAACAAAGTAAACTGAGTTCCAAAGGGTGGCAATCATCTCAAATGGGAGACAAGACAAAAAAGTGTCACTTTGGTGGAATACCAAGGAAAAAAGGGATACCACAGAAGCACATAAGAAGAAATCAGACCAAATTGTAATACATTCCTAAGGAATGAATGGGGACTAACAGGAGTTAAGAATACCTGAGAACACAGACACAAGGGCATTTACATTCAAGTATATAGGCTCCTTTAAGGATCTCCACAAGGTACTCATAGGAAATAATGAGGACAGAGAATAATATCTAAGTAATAAAGGTATAACAGAGATGGAACAGTTTTGAAATGTAGTTCACCTGCCTGGAATATTCTCTCATGAAAGGAAAAAAATGAGGAAAGGATAGCAAACTGTTTTGTTTTCAGGGCCTAAAGATCAAACCCTTTGAGTAAATGCAGATTTCATCAGCTGCTGAAAAAATGTTAGTAAACCTTCCTTCCTAACACCAAAACCAAGCAAGGTCACTGTTTTGAGGCAAGCAAAAGAATGAAAGCGGAACATGAAAAGCTTTATGGAGCAAGATGCTATACTAATATAAAGCAGAGATATACTATTGCTGGGGAATGGAGGAACAAAAAGAATTTCTCCACTTTAAGAACCTTCAGAGATATAAGTTGGAATATAGTTGCCTTGGGGAAGAGAGAAACAAGAATAATAACAAGGCCTCACATTTTTTTCATGCAAGCCCACAGGTGTTGTCTAAGTCTAAGCCTGTACCTGAAGAAACAAAACTTCACTCCTTGACACTATTATGAGCTTAGCATTGAGTAAAAAGCAATAGCAGTTTGTAACTATTAGAGCAGAAAGAGAGTAGAGAGAAAGACTCTCTATTTGGCACAGATGCTGAAAGCTGAGAATGGAACAGGAAAAAAGCCCCAGAAAACCATCTGACTCCACAGGTCTCACACTAATCACATGATTCAGGCAGTTCACCTCTGAAGTAATTAGAATACTGAGTTGCAATGAGAGTAAAAATATCAAAAACAAACTTAAGCACAGCTCAATTACTCACTACCATCCTAAGAGAAGAAGATTCACATACATTTGCAGCTATAAACTGTTCTTCACATCAGTCCCTGTTGTTCTTTATTTCACAATGTTCAGCATTCACTAAAAAAAATAGATAAAAAAGATAAAAAACAAAAGTAAAAAAACAGAAAACAAACTTTATATCATTTTCTAGAGATAAAACAGTCATGAGAAGCTTTTTGAGCAATTAGATTTTGAAATTATTCATTAGGAGGTTTCCAATAACTATGATTTATTGTGCAAAGGTGAAAACCACTTGTAGCCGGGCTCGGTGGCTCAGCCTGTAATCCCCCGCCTTTGGGAGGCTGAGGTGAGTGGATTGCCTGAGCCCGCGGGTTTGAGACCCGCCTGGGCAGCGAGACCTCATCTCTACAATAAATCAAAAAATCAGCCGGGCATGGTAGCGCATGCCTGTAATTCCGGCTACTTGGAAGGCTGAGGTGGAGGGATCGCCCAAGCCTAGCAGGTCGAGGCTGCGGTGGCCGGGGGCGGCCACTGCACTCCAGTCTGGGTGACAGAGTGAGACTCCAACTCAAAAAAAAAAAAAGAAAAAGAAAAACACTGTGAACAGACACAGATTTCCACAGAAAGGTGAAAACTATTAAATTGAATCAAACACAAATTCCTGAAATTTAAAACAGCAACAAACTATAATATTCAGATTGAAGACTTACTTGAATGGGCTTGTCACATTTCAGAAATAAGCTTGTGAGTGTAAAGGTAGATTGCTATAAATCGTCCAAAATGAAAAGCAAAGGGAATTTTTGAAAAAATATTGAGAAAAGCATACATAAGCTTTGAGGCAATATCAAATGATTTAACATGGCCATTTGATTCACAGAGGAAAGGAAAGAATAATAAAGAAGAAATATGAGAAAATATAATGGAAGATAAGTTCCAAATTTAACTAGAAATAAGTAACAGGAGATTCATGAAGTTCAGAGAACTTACAGCAGGAATTTTTTTAAACTATATTTTCTAAAAAGCACCCAGACTCATTATAGTTAACCTGTTTCTTTTTTAAACAAAAGTCAATTTTAAAAGAAACAGAAAAGGAGCAAGAACATTGCATCACAGAAACAAAGATAAGAATTACAGCATATGTCTTGTCAAAAGCTATGCAAGCCAAAGACAATGGAATGACATCTGCAAAGTACTAGAAGGAGAAAACAAATCCATCAATTAGAACACTAAATGCAGATCCCCACCAAAAATATATTTCAAAAAAGAAGATAAAATGAAGACTTTTCAGAAATTAAAGAGCTAATAGAATTTATTTCCAAAAGACCTGTACTACAAGAAATTTTAAAGGTAGATCTTTAGGTTGAAAATATACCAGATATAAATTTGGGTTTACAGAAAGAAATGAAAAATCCCAGAAATAGAAAAATAGAAAGCAAATACAAATAACATATTTTTGCAACCTTTAAAAAAATTAATTGTATAAAAAAAGTTGCAAGGCATTGAAGATTTATAACCACTATATGAGTAAAATACATGACAAAAACAACACAAAAAATAAGATATAGGAAATGGAAGCATAGTATGTAGGGTAAGCACACTTTAAATTAAATGGTACAATATTATTTAAAAATCCTTTGTGATAAGTTAAATATGTATGTATAAACTACAGAACAACCAATAAAACAATGTTAAAAATGGAGATAAAATAAAACAATAAAGATGTGAGATTGTATACACACACACACACACACACACACACACATATACACAATGGAATATTATACAGCCATAAAGATGGACAAACATATGGTCTTCACAGCAACTTGAATGGATTTAGAGTCTATTATACTCATTGATCTATCACAGAAAAAAATAACTCAGTACCCCATATTCTCACTCATAAGTGGACCCTGAACATTTACCATTATACTATAAGAAAGGGATTGCCAGTAGCAGGATACCATGGGGGTGGGAGGCCACATAAAACATCAAGCATACCTGATATCAAACCAGGCAAAGTGGGGACTTTAACTGTACAATGTCGACTTGTATAACTGATCTTGAATTGTACACTACATCTTTAAAGTAAAATATGCATAATAATTTTTAAGCCAGGCTTGGTGGCTCAGCCTATAATCCCGCACCTTTGGGAGTCTGAGGTCAGTGGATTGCCTGAGCCTGTGGGTTCGAGACCTACCTGGGCAACTTGGCGAGACCTCATCTCTACAATAAGTCAAAAAGCAGCTGGGCGTGGGAGTGCATGCCTGTATTTCCAGCTACTTGGAAGGCTGAGTTTGAAGGATCACCGGAGCCCAGCAGGTTGAGGCTGCGGTGGCCAGAAGCGGCCACTGCAATCCAGTCTGGGTGATGAAATGAGACTCCAACTCAAAAAAAAATTTTTTAATATTACTTTAAAGTGAAATGGCAGGAAAAAGGAACAATTAACTAACATGACAAAGATAAAAAAAATAACATTTAACTCTAACTACATCAATAATTACATTGAAATAAATGTTCAGAACATTTCAGTTAAAAGCTTAAAATTGTCAGATTGAATAAAAATGCAAAATTCAATTGTATGTGAAGTCCACTTTAATCATGCAAATATGATCAGGTTAAAATAAAAGGCTAGAAATATATTTTATGCAAATGATAATTTTTAAGAATCTGGAATGATTATATTAATATCAGAAGCAGTAGACTTCAGAAAAATGGTATTTCCTTTGAGAAATAACATTATATGATAATATGCAATTGATTATTTAAGAAAACACAACAAACAAATTTGTATAAATCTAACAATAGAACTTCAAAATATATACAAAAAAATTGATATAAATTTCCCATTTATTACTATTTTTGCTGCTTCTCTTAAATGTTGGTATATTGTGCTTTTGTTTTCACTCATCTTGAGACTTTAAAAAAAAATTCCCTTTTAATTTCCTCTTTGACCAGTGGCTATTCAAAAGTATACTATTTAATTTCCATGTAATTGTAAATTTTCCCATTCTCTTGTTATCAATTTCTATTTCACTTCACTGTAATCAGAAAAAATATCTGGTTTGATTTTATCTTAAATTTGATAAGACTTATTTGAAACCTAACATGGAATTCATCCTGGAGAATGTTCTATGTACATATGAGAAGAATATGTATTCTTTGACTGTTGAGTGGAAAAGTTCTGTATTTGTCTGTTAAGTCCATATTGTCTATAATGGTTTTCAAGTCTGCTATTTCTCTATTAACTTTTTTGCCTGAATGTTCTATTTATTATTGGAAACGGAGTGTTGAAATATACTTGCATTGAATTACTATCAATTTTTTACTTCACATCTGTAAATATTTGTTTTATGTACTTACATGTTCTTATGTTGGCTGCACAATTAATGAGATGCATAAAAGTCAGTAATGAGAGGAAATTGTATTACATTCAATGCCTAATTTTGTTTTTTCCAAGCCAAACTGTATCCAGCTTTATTAAAGATACTTTTTATAAACAATCATGGTATTTTAAGAGGAAGAAATAGGTCAAAAATCAATCTATGTTTGCAATTCAATAAAAAAAAAGACTAAGCCCAACTTAAGCAGAACAAGCAAAATAATGATGAAGGCAGAAATAAATCAAATAAAAACAGAAAAACTACATAAAAATCAACAAAATTAATACTTAAGTTTTTGAAAAATAGACAAAATCAGCAAATATTTGGCTAGACAAACTTAAAAAAGAAAAAAGACTCAAATAAATATGAGCCAAAAGGAAAAAGAAAGCATTTCAATGTGTACTTTGGAAATAAAAGATGTTATGGACAATTGGATAGCATAGATAAAATGATTAAATTCCAAGAAATATACAACCAACCATGACTGAATCAAGAAGAAATAAATATCATGAATAGACCAATCACAAATAAAGACATATAATAGTAATTCAAAGTCTCTCAACAAAGAAAAGGCCAGAATCAGATTACTTCATGACTAAATTCTGTCAAACATACTAAGAACTAATACCAATCCACTTAAACTCTTCCAAAAAATAAAAGTAATGAGATTACTTCCAAACTCATTTAATAAATTCGACCCTACCCTGATACTAAAACTAGACAAAAACGCAATGAGAAGAAAAAATTACAGGCTAATATTGCTAATGAACATAAATGCAAAAAGCCCCAACAAAATAATAGCAAACTAAATTCAACAACACATGAAGGATATAATACAACATGACCAAGCGAGATTTCTTTTTAGAATGCAAGGTTGGTTTAACATGCAAAGCAATAAATGTGATACACCACATAAATAGAATAAAAGATCGACATAATCATTTCAATAGGAGCATAAAAAGCAACTGACAAAGTTTAACATTCTTTCATAATGAAATATTTCAAGCAAATAGGTATCAAAGAAAATTCCCTCAACATAATAATGGTCATTTATGAAAAACCCACAAATAATATCAAAATCAATGGGGAAATACTGAAATATTTTCTTCTAAACTCTGGTATAAGGCAAGGATGCCCTTTTGCACCTCTTCTATTCAACATTGCATTAGAAGTACTAACAATAACCATCAGACAAGAAAAAAAAATAAAAAGTATCCAGAAAGAAAATAAAATTAACCCTGTTTGTAGATGACATGACTCTATATCAAGAAAGCCCTGATGACTGCACCAAAACCTATTAGAACTAATAAATGAATTCACTGAAGTAGCAAGATAAAAAATCAATTTATAAAAATCAGTTGCATTTTTTGCATTAATGGAATCTGTCTGAAAAAGAAATAGCAAGCCAGTTCCATTTATGATAGTATCAAAAATAATAAAATATTTAAGAAAAAAATTAACCAAAGAAGTGAAAGATCTGTCCACTGAAAATTACAAAACATTAATGGAAGAAATTGGATAAAGCACAAATAAATGGAAAGATATTTTCTGCTCATAGACTGAAAGAATTATTATTATTATTAAAATGTCCATACTACCAAAAGCAATGTTCAGATTTAATGTAATTCTTCAAATGGCATTCTCGCAGAAATAGGAAAAAAAATTCTAAAATTCCTATGAATTCGTTATTCAGAGAAGATTCTGAATAACTAAAACCATCTTATTTTAAAAATACTAAGTTGGGAGCATCACATTCATGATTTCAAGTTATATTACAAAGCTATAATAATCAAAATAATATGGTAATAGTACAAAAAAACACAAACCAATGGAACAGAATAGAGAACCCAGAAATAAATCCAAGCATATACATATATTTTTGAGAAGCCCACCAAGAAGACACATGGAGAAAAGACATTATCTTCTGTAGATGGCTCTGAGAAAACTGGGTATCTATATGCAAAAGAATCAAATTTAGTCTATCATACAATGCACATTAAAATTGACTCCAAATTGATTAAAGATCTAATTGTAAGACCTGAAACCATAAAACACCTAGAAGAAAAGATAGGAGAAAAACTTACTGACATTGACCTTGGCAATAATTTTTTGGATATCACACCAATAGGTCCATAAGGCAACAATAGCTAAAACGAGCAAGTGAGGCTACACCAAATTAAAAGACTACATAGTAAATGAGACAATCAATAAAATAAAAGGACAACCTAAGGACTGGGAAAAAGTACTTCCAGACCATACATCTGGTCTATAGTTAACATCCAAAATATTAACTCACACAAGTCAGAATGAAAAAACAAGCAAATAATCCAATTAAAAGGAACTCATACAACTCAACAGCAAAAAGCAAGTAATCTGATTAAAACACAAGCAAAGGATCTGAATAGAGACTTTTCAAAGAAAACACACGAATGGACAGATATGGAAACATATGCTTAGCATTACTTACTAATCATTAGGAAAATACAGATCAAAACCACAATGAGATATCATCTCACCTGGATAGGATGGCTATTATCAAAAAGACAACAGATAACAAGAATTGTTGAGGCACTGAAGAAAGGGGACCACTTTGTACTTATTTAAAATATCCAAAAAAACTTCTAAATTCTCCAACAAGAAAGTAACAACTCTATTTAAAAATTGTTAAAATATCTGAACAGACACTTCACAAAGGAGATACAGAGATGCCAAATAAGTATATAAAAGATATTCAACATCATATGTAACTTAAGCGAGATACTACTACATACTCTTAGAATGGCAAAAATGCAAAATCCAACACAAAATGCTTGTGGCGATATAAAACAACAATACTCATTTATTGCTCATGAAGATTTAAGATGGTATACTACTTTGAGAGACTATTAGGTAGTTTCTTACAAAATGAAATATCCTATTTTCATAAAATCCAGCAGTTATACTCCTTGGTATTTACTCAAGTGTGTTGAATACTTATATCTATACAAACCTTCACAGGAATGATGATAGCAGCTTTATTCATAATTACCAAAGCTTGGAAGTAACCACTTTTTTGTTAAATAAATGGATAGCAAAACTGTGGCACATTTGGAAAAATGTAATATTATTTAGTGCTAAGCAGAAACGAGACATTGAGATATTAAGAGACATACTACAAAGTGAAAGAAGCCAGTCTGAAAAGTCTGCACACTGTACCCAACGATGTAAAATTCTGAAAAGGTAAAACTACGGCAACAGTAAAAAGATCAATGATTGCCAAGGATTGGGTGGAGGGAGGGCTAAATATCAGAGTGCAGAGGACGTTTAGAATAGTGAGACTATTTTGTCTGACACTATAAATGGTGGATACATGTCATTATACATTTGTCTAAACCCATAGAATATACAAGACCAAGAGTATAGACCATTGTAAACCATGGACTTTGGTGATAATGATGTGTTACTGTAAGTTCATCAATTGTAACAAATGGACCACTGCAGTGTGGGATTTTGATAGTGGAGAAGATTATACCTATGTGGAGTAGGGGCTGTATAGGAACTCTCTTTATCTTCTGCTCAATTTTGATATGAACCTAAAACTGCTTTTAAAAGATAAAGTGTATTAATTTTATAAAAGGTAGAAAATTTTAGAAACACTTTACTAGAGAGATGAATGACAAATAAGCACCTAAGAAGATGCATATTATGAGTCACTAAGGACATGCAAGTTAAAACAACAGTTAGATATTTCTATACACCTATGAGAATGACTCGAATTTAAACAAGAATGACAATAAAAAGTTCTGGCTAGTATGTGGAGCAAGTGGAAATTCTGTATACTGTTGATAGGAAGGCAAGGTGGTTCAACCATTTGTCAAGGAGTTAAGCAGTTTCTTATACAGTTAAATATATTAAATCAGCATTAGACATAGCAACCCCACTCATATATTTAACCTAGATAAATGTACCTATCCAAATTAAGCCTGCATATGAATATTTACAACTACTTTATTTGTAATTGCTGAAAACTGTAAATAGTCCAAATATCCAAGCAACAATGAAGAGATAAATTATTGTACATTCATACAAGTTAGTGTTACTCAGCAATAACAAGGAACAAACTCAACACGTGCAAAAATATGACTGCATCTCAAAAGCATATGCAAAGTGAAAGAAACCAAACAGTGAGTATTTGCTACATACTGCATGATCTAAAGATAGTCAGGAGAAGGCAAATCTGTAGGAACAGAAATCAGATCAGTGATTTCCAGACACCGAGTGTGATAGAAAATTATCTACAAAGGGGCATGGAAATGTTCTTCCTTAATGAAACAGTTATAGAATTGCATACATTTGTAAAAACTCACCAAACTAGATACAGAAAAGGTCATTTTTTTATACATAAATTATATATAATTGAAACTAACTTTAAATGTGAAGTACAATACATGAAAACTCATGCCTTAGTTTTTACTGTAATATTCCAAAAACTCAAGAGTAGATAAAATGCCAAGTCAATTCAACAAGCAACTGGCACAATCTAACTAGATCAACACTGCTTCGAATGTAACTATGATAGATTTTTTCTTTTTCATTAATTTTGATTAATATGTCTTCCATATTTAAACAGCTAATTTGATTTAATTTTCTCCTTTTAATTTACTAGACAGGGTACTTTTACAGAGGCTATTGAAGACGGAATTTTCTAGAAACTCTCTATCCTTCCCACTTTCCCCAACCTAACATCACAGTAAAAGAAAGGAAACATTTCATAAAACAACTCAATAAATCACTTAATTCATTAAATAGTTTAAAAACTGTCACAACTTTGCTGAGGACTTTTGTCAGAGAGGGTGCCCTAAAAAAACCAGAATTATCTTTTTTAGAGGGTCGGACCCTCGTAGTACAATTGAAACTTGTTCCTCTGAATCAAACAGTTAACCAAAGTTTTTATCTGGATGTTTTGAGAAGGTTGTATCACAATTTGTGGAAGAAATGTCCCAAGTTGAACAGTGGAAAATGTCTTTATAACGTATTGAATCCAATGGAGAGTACTTTGAAAGTAACTAAAGTTTAATTATGTAAGGTTAAATACACATTTTTTTCTTTAAAAGATTCAGGTTATTTTGGGGTCTCCCTCTTCATTTCTCAGTAAATAAATTCTTTATATTTCTCTTTCTTTTTTAATTTAGCAACAGTTCCAAGAATCATTAGAAAAAAATCAGTTAGCCATCTTCCAAATGTATTGGAGTTCAAATCATCAATCCACACACATTATGAAATAAACTTTGCTAAGGATTTTCTGCCTGTGATAATAAGTGGTGGGTTACAGTGGTGGGTTACTTTACAGTGGTGGATTACTTTATACCCTACTCACATTTTCATCAAACAAATTACTGAGTTTATAAAAGGAGAACTTGGTAATGACTTGTAACATGTTTATTATCACCATGTATTATTTTCAATTATGATTATGCATCCATTTCCTTATAATTGTACAGGTTTAAGTTCTTCTCATGCTTCAGTTGAAAAACTACCATATCATTAAAAAAACAAATGTTATAACCTCTCTAAAATATCATGCTTTGATGAACTATACATAATTTCCCTTTTCAGAATTTGGATTCATATTTTTATCATTTCAAACAGCATTATCATAGTTGACTTTTTATTGCATAAAATTTTTGTCATTTATTAAGACAATCAGTTCTGATAATATGGCAAGGAAGAAATAGCGAACATGATAAATTATTTGTAATGGTTATAAAGATAAATTTAACAAAGAGAATATTGTTTATGTGGTAACCATAGTAAAGAAGCAATCTTTTCCTTGCTGGAATAATTTAATTTCAAAACTAACATTCTTAAATCCCCCAGAGAAAAGCCCTTATAGTCTTATAAAATAGTGTATTTTAATAACTCACACTGATTTGTATATAATAAACTAAATGTGCTTTTATGTACAGATTAAAAAAAACAAACATTGTTTAGATTTAAAAATTATCTCTTAAATAATATGCCAATTATAACATTTATGTCCAACTTGCTTATAAAATGTTTCTTTAGTAAATATGAATCTTTTTCATTTTGACTAGGATGGTTTCAAATTGTTGACAATTGTAAAATTAGCCAATATCAAGAAGTACAATAACGAACATCTAAACACAAATTTAAAATGTTTTTAACTAACTGTATAAAAGAATTATCTTTAAAATCTAGGCATAGTAGTATGCTTACAAATCTTTAAAAAATGAATTTTAGGACAACAACTTTACCTAAATTTTACAAAATTTTTTTGTTAAGATAATGAGTAAATTTAATAAAAACATCAAATTCTTATATAGTTTTAGATATGACAAGAAGTTTATCACCAGATTCATACACATTCAGATATGTAGGCAGAGTAAAAGAAAGAAAGACGTATTTTTGCTTAACATGTTGCAACCACTTGATATAAACACAAGTGATTGTTTTGTCTTTGGTATTTCCGCTTTTTAAGAGTTTTTCTTAATTAATGTATATTAAGTTATGATAAGCAATAATAATTTAAAATAAAACAAGATCACATTATAACTTTTAATTTTCTTTATCACTTAAAGAATAGAAAGACAAAATGATGGGAAGAGGAGCTCATAAAATAAGCAAAGACTAAATTATCTTCATTTTTTAATCTATTGTCTAATGAAACCCTGGGGACAGTCACTGGAACTTAATATTACCTATGAGTAAAATTGTACAAAATTGTTCAATGTAGGCATAAAATAATGCCATGACCACCTTTAAAGGCATCATTAATATTCTATTAGTTCTGTTTTAGGATGTCTTGGGTTATTTATAATCATAGAGATTAGAATTCACATGCTATATTTTTGTTTAAAGACTAACAGAAACAATTTTGCACATGAAAGTTTGAGAGTCAAAGATGTCATTAGAGTTTTAAGAAATATGGACATCATTAAGATGTCTGACTAGAGGTACCCAGTGCTCTCCTCTACAAATAAGAACCGAAACAGCAAATAGATAACTGGACTTCCAGTACAGGAACTAAGGGCAAACACTGAAATTCTGTGAGATGTCAAGAAAGACCCTCTAAGACATAAAAAACTAGGAATAGTAACATAGAGAGGAAAGCAAAACACCCAGAAGGGATTTGTACATAGCCAAGAGAGACTTGCCATTGTGGTAAAAAGATAAACAGAAGATTCAAGCAGTTCCTATTATCACTGTGGATTACTGCAATCCTTGTTTCAGGAGAGCCTCACATTTCTTATAGGCCTTGGACCAGATATAGGAAGTTGCCTGGAGTCTGTGAGACTGTATTTTTTCTAGAATAAGAATTCACAGTGGTTCAGCATGGCATCATTTTGAGAAGAGTAAATGCTGGAGTGTGTTATGCCCTGGGGGCCCATATTTTTAGGGCCATTTCATCATGCCATCATAGCCACACAAGGGTTGCAATGTCACAACTCCTGGGAAACCCAGCAGTATAGCCATAACTGTATGAGCCCACACAGTGCTATGCCCCCCAAAATAGGCAAGCTGGCACAGGTAGGTCTTTCTCAAAATTGAAAGCATTGACATGCTTGTCTGTACCCCATGGTCTTGGAGTTAGTCACCTGGTACCAGTCATGAGTGACCCTGTCTCCTTGATTGACAGAGTTACCCAGCAGTGCACATATCTTCCTCAAGTCTCAAAGACAAGCCCACTCATTCAGTGCCTAGTAGTATTGGCAAACTCATCTCCAGCAATTATATGTTACTCCCTCCACAAATATCTACATCTAGGCCACCGAGTCACTAGAAGATATTGCTGATGTTGATTACACACATGCAAACACATGCACACAAACACAAAGACTACATTACTTCTCCTACCTAAAGGAAATGGAGGACTTTCTGACATCACACAAACTCCTCAGGTTGAAACAAGAAGAAACTGAGGCCCTAAAAAGACCAATCACAATCAAGAAAATTGACTATGTCATAAGAAAACTACCTACAAAAAAGCCCTGGACCAGATGGGTTTCCAGCAGAATTCTAGAAAACTTACAAGGAGAAACTGATACTAATCTTATTGAAAGTATTCCAGGCAATTGAGAAAGAAGGAACTCTCCCTTAATCATTTTATGAAGCTAACGTCACACTGATACCCAAGCCAGGTAAAGACCCAAAAAAGAAAGAGAACTATAGGCTAATATTTTTGATGAACATAGATACTAAAATTCTCAACAAGATCCTAGCAAACTGGAATCAACAATACATCTCAAAAATTATCCACCATGACTAAGTAGGCTTCATCCCTGGGATGCAAGGCTGGTTCAATATTTGTAAGACCACAAACATAATTAAATTCACCAACAGACATAAGTACAAAAACCACATGATTATATCATTAGATGCCAAAAAAAATCCAGCACCTCTTCTTGATAAAAACTCTCTAACATCTAGGTACAGGTGGAACATACCTCAAAATAGTAAGAGCCATCTATGAGAAATCCACAGCCAGCATATTCCTAAACAGACAAAAATTGGAACCATTTCTTCTGAAAACTAGAAAAAGACAAGGATGCTCACTCTCACCCCTCCTGTTCAATGAAGTTTTGGAAGTCCTAGTTAGAGCAATCAAGTAAGAGAAGGCAATCAAATGCATTCAAATAGGAAAAGAGGAAGTCAAGTTATCTCTCTTTGCAGACAACAGGATTGTGTACCTTGGAAACCCAAGAGAATCTGTCAAAAACCTTCTTGCACTGATAAAGGACACTGGCAAAGTCTCAGGGTATAAAATAAATGTGCAAAAGACAATCATATTTCTATACACCAATAATAAACAAACAGAACCCCAAATAAAAAGTACAAGTCCATTTACAATAGCCACAAAAAAATGAAATACCTTGTCACCTTCCTAACCAGAGATGTGAAAGACCTTTACCATGAAAACTACCAAATACTGCTCAAAGAAATCAAAGATGACACAAACAAGTGGAAAAACATTCCATGCTCATGGATTGGAAGGATCAACATTGTTAAGATGTCAATTTTACTTAAGACAATCAACAGATTTAGTGCAATACCCATCAAATTATCAGCAACATCCTTCTCAGACCTAGAAAAAAAATAATACAGGAATTCATATGGAAACATAAACAACCAAGAATAGCCAAAACAATCCTCATAAAAAAACACAAAGCAGGAGATATCACACTCCTAGACTTTAAACTTTATTATAAAACTACAATAATCAAAGCAGCCTGGTATTGGTATAAGAACAGGCATATTGCCTGGCTCGGTGGCTCAGCCTGTAATCCCGCGCCTTTGGGAGGCTGAGGTGAGTGGATTGCCTGAGTCCGCGGGTTTAAGACCCGCCTGGGCAGCAAGACCTCATCTCTACAATAAATCAAAAAATCAGCTGGGCGTGATAGCGTGCGCCTGTAATTCCGGCTACTCGGAAGGCGGAGGCGCAAGGATCGCCGGAGCCCAGCAGGTCGAGGCTGCGGTGGCCGGGAGCGGCCACTGCACTCCAGTCTGGGCGACAGAGTGAGACTCCAACCCCCCCCAAAAAAGAACAGGCATATCAATCAATGGAATAGAATTGAGATTCCAGAAGCAAAACCTCAATTTCTCAACCAATTCATCTTTGGCAAAACCTCCACCACCCACTACTGGGGAGAGGAGAACTTATTCAGTAAATGGTACTGAGAAAACAGGCTGACCACATGCAGAAGATTGAAACAGGACCCCTACCTATCACCACACACAAAAATTAACTCTAAATGGACCACAGATCTAAAACCTTAAACTGTAAGAACCTTAGAAAATGCAGGAGACACTTTTATGGAAGTTGGAACTGGCAACCAACTCCTGATCAAAACCCGAAGTGCCCAGACCATAAGTGATAAGACAGACAAGTGGGACATCATTAAACTGACAAGCTTCTGCAAAGCCAAAGAAGCCATCAAGAGAGCAGGAAGACAGCCCACAGACTGGGAAAAAATATTTGCCAACTCCATGTCTGACAAAGACCTATCATCAAGGATCTATAAGAAACTCAAATGTGCTGAAAAGAAAAAAAAAAAAACCCCATTACAAAGTGGGCAAAAGTTATGAATATTGACTTCTCAAGGGAAGTCATACGAGCAGACAACAGATACATGAAAAAATGTTCAGCCTCACTAGTCATCAAGGAGATACAAATTAAAACTACACTGAGATACCACCTAACTCCAGTCAGAATGGCCATCATAAATAACTCGAAAAATATCAGATGCTTGAGCGTATGTGGCAAAAAGTAACACTTCTACACTCTTGGTGTGAGTGTAAACTAGTCCAACCTCTGTGGAAATCAGTGTGGCGATTCCTAAAAGTTCCATATGACCCCGGGGTCCGCCTACTGGGGATATTCCTGGAAGAATTCAAATCACTCTATGAAAAAGATACCTACGCACGTATGTTTATAGCAGCATTGTTCACAATAGCAGGAACATGGAACCAACCACGCTGCCCCTCAAAAGAGGACTGAACAAAAAATGTGGTACATATACAAAACAGAATATTATGCAGCCATGAAAAAGAACAAAATCATGAACTTCACAGCAACCTGGATGGAATTAGAGCTTATAATACTAAGTGGGCCGGGCTTGGTGGCTCAGTCTGTAATCCTGCGCCTTTGGGAGGCTGAGGTGAGTGGATTGCCTGAGCCCACGGGTTCGAGACCCGCCTGGGCAGGTGAGACCTCATCTCTACAATAAAATCAAAAAACTAGCCTGGCATGGTAGCGCGCACCTGTAATTCGGCTACTCGGAAGGCTGAAGCGGAGGTATCACCAGAGCCCAGCAGGTCGAGGCTGCGGTGGCCAGGAGCGGCACTGCCCTCCAGTCTGGGCGACAGAGTGAGACTCCAACTCAAAAAAAAAAAAAATACTGAGTGATCTCTCACAGAAACAAAGAGCTGAGTATCACATGTTCTCACTCATAAGTGGATCCTGAACAACTACCATAACACTATATTAAAAGGATTGACAATAGCAGGAAGCTGCGGGGAGGGAGGGGGATGGGGAGGTGAAATTGACAGTAGTAGATATCCGCCTGGTGAAGGGGGGGCACACCTCATCAACAGGGGTACCTGCACAGTGAATATTTATATACCTAACCCTGAATTGTACCCCACAATTTTAAAATAAAATTTAAAAGAAGAAGAAGAAAAAAAAAGAAATTCCAAGATAGTAACTTCACCTGAAATCTATCCAGTTACATTTAAACAATTATTAAGATTATAATGTAAGTTTAAATACTGAATTATTAACCATAAATTATAGCTTCTTCTATATTTTTTGCTCTGATGATGCGAAAATTAATACATTACATAGGAAAAAAGAGATGAAGTTATTTCTCTTTCATAGTCGCAAAATGTCTCTCAGATACTCTCCCATTTTAAGATGTGAACAACTTGAAATGCAAGTAAACTCAAGACAATGGGAAACCACATCAAACAGCAAAATACTATATGTTTGTCCCTTACTTATTAACATGTATGAGACTTGAGAAGAGAAATTGTAGCTTGAAGACTTATTGAATACTGTGAGCTATGGAGGGAGGTACTAAAATATTAATTAGTCTCCCACTTAGGGGCACAAATAATTATGGTGTTAATATTCTGCATAACCTGAAAAATGCATATCAGCTCTGTGTATGATCCAATCCCTCTTCTTTTTTGCTATTTTTCACATTATGAACTCCACATAAACTGAAGGTAAACATTTATTTAAATCAGATAATTCATCTAAATAATATATTTAAGCTCTGTATTATTTTTAAAAGCCAAGTTAAAATGGATAGAAAATTCAGTTAGGTCATTATATGTTTCAGATCTCATGGTGGTAGAATGAAAATGGAATATCACTAAATCTATCATTCTAAATACTTTTGTAATGTACCTTTCATGGGGTTGCAGAGGCATGAGAGTAAAATTGTGCCTGTGCAATTTAGTCTCACTTCTTATAGTTAATTTCTCACTAAGAGAATACTTGTTGTATGGAGATTGTACAATAGCAACAACAACCTGATCTCTGTTGTCAGAGACAATGAGAAAAGCTTGCAGAAACAATTTTAAGAGGGGAAAAAAAAATCAATACACAAAAAGAAGAACTCAGTACTGACCAGCAGCAGGAATATCTTTCTTTTACACTAAAATAGAGCGTATGTCTGTATCTTAAGACAGTAAGGTACACCTCAAATGTGTACTTGATGCTAATGGAGACTCATATGTCCTTTTCATTCCATTTATATAGCTGATTTTATAATACATTCTGTTATGACCTAGCTGTGTGACATTAAACAAGGCACTTTTCTGGTCTCCTGTTTTTTCTTGTACTCTTGCTATCTCATGTGAAAATTAAAGATAATAATAAGATCAGAATTTTAATACAATTATATATGTGGCTACATAAAGCTCTTAAAACTGTGCACTCATTAAATGTGTTAGATATAATTATTATAGTTTTTATCATTTTATAATGTACCATGTTGTAATATAGTATGCATAGAATTTTAAGAAATTAAATATATAAACATGCAAAACACTGTACTGTTTAAGCATGGTATATGCTAGCTATAGATATTATATTTTTTGGTATTATATAATTTACTATATTGCTATAAAGTAAGTATAGCAGGATCATAATGTTTTTTAGAATTGAATATACAATCATTAAAATACTTAGAACAGTGCATACATTAAGCATGTGTTGGTAATAACTATTATCATTTGTACTTATTTAATTAGCCACATTATTTTATAGCATTACTGTATTATATAATGTACTTTTTGATATAGCTATAACTATATTACTATACACAAAACAATATTATTTCCCCACACATAATTTATATAGTAGTAAGTAGAAGTTTCCATTTTAAAGATATATTTATTGGATCATATGGAAAATCAATTTTTAGTTACTTTAGGAATCACCAAACCGCTTTCCATAGAGGTGAACTAGTTTGCACTCCCAGCACTGCTAGGGTAAAGAGGGAGGGAGGGTGCGTGACAACACAAAGGGAGCTAGGTTCACTACCAGGGGAATGAGGGCCACTTGGAAACCTAAACTTCACTTGCATGGAGTCTACCTAAGGAGTTTATCCTCACTTGTATCCCACAGCTGTATAATAAAATAAAAAGATACTTTTATTGAATTATAACATACATACAGAACAATAAACAAATCATAACCAAATAAATCAGACAGATAACTTTAACACAGTGGACGTATTTGTGTAAATAGCCCCAGATCAAGAAAGAGAATATTGTCAGAACTCAGAAGCTCCTTTGACCCCCTAGTGAACAATGCATCCTCCAAAACACTATTCTGACTTCTATCTTATATACTAGTTTTATTTGTTTTTAAAATTGTAAAATTACAATTTGTAGTTGTATAAATTTATGTGGTAAAATAGTGATGGTATAACTTATGCATATAAACTTATAACCTCAAATTCTTCACATTTTTTGTGGTGAGAACTTTTGAAATTTATTCTCAGCAATTTTGAAATGTACAATATTATATAATTAACTGTATTCACCATGCTCTGCAACAGACCTTCAAAAAACCATTTTTCTTCTGTCTGAGATTTTGTAGTCTTTAACTATGATCTCTCCATTTCTTCCACTTCCCAACCTCAGTAACTACTGTCTCTATTTCTCTGAGTTTAATTGTATTATATTCCATATATGAGTGAGAACATACGTTTTCTTTCTGTGCCTGGTTTATTCTTTTTTTTTTTTGAGTTGAAGTCTCACTCTGTCGCCCAGACTGGAGTGCAGTGGCCGCTCCCGGCCACCGCAGCCTCGACCTGCTGGGCTCCGGCGATCCTTCCGCCTCAGCCTTCCAAGTAGCCGGAATTACAGGCACGCGCTACCATGCCCGGCTGATTTTTTGATTTATTGTATAGATGAGGTCTCACTGCCCAGGTGGGTCTCGAACCCGCGGGCTCAGGCAATCCACTCACTTTAGCCTCCCAAAGGCGCGGGATTACAGGCTGAGCCACCGAGTCCGGCTTACCCAACTTTTAATTGGATTTTTTTGTTTCCTAGCTATTGAGTTGTTAAAGCTTCTCATATATTATGGATATTAAACTTTTATTGAATTCATGACTTGCAAATGTTTTCTCTAAATTTGTAGACTGTCTCTACACAGTGCTAATTGTTTCCTTGCCTGTACAAATTTTTAATTTTATGTAATCTCATTTGTCTTTTAGTTTCTCTTGCCTGTGCTTTTAAAGTCAAATCCAAAACAATATTGCACAGGCCAAATATCATGTATTTTTCCCCCTATGCTTTCTTCCATTAGTTTTATAATTTGTGTTGTAATTATGCTGTTAGTCTATCCTGAGTTGATTTTTGTGTATGGTGTGAGATAAGAATACTGTTTAATTCTTCTGCATGTGGATATTAGGTTTACCCAACACCATTTATTGAAGAAACCATCCTTTTCCCACAAGATATTCTTGGAAACTGTTTTGAAAATCAATTGCCCACAAATACATGGATTCATTTCTGGACTCTCTGTTCTGTTCCATTAGTCTTTCCTGTTTGATTACACTCGCTGAACCCATGGCATTTTTAATTACTATATTTTTGAACTATAGTTTGAAACCAAGGATTGTGATACCTCCAGCTTTGGTCTTTTTGCTACAAGTTGCCTTTATTATTATGGATTTTTCTAGCTCCACGTGGATTTTCCATCTTTTTATTATATGAAATATGACATTGGAATTCTGATAGGAATTGCATTCGATCTTTAGATCACTTTGGATAGTATGAACATTTAAAAATATTAATTTGTCTAGTTCATGAACATTGGACATCTTTCCATTTATTTGTGCCATCTTTAACTTCTTTCACCAATGTTTTATATATTTATTGTAATTTATACTGCATTTTATATTTGTAAGTCTTTCATTTCTTTGGTTAAATTTATTCCTAAGTTTTTTTGGGGAAAAATTTATTGTAAATAGGATTATTCCCTTGATTTATTTGAATAGTTTATTGTTAGTGTATTAAAAATCCCACTGCTTAATATGTGTTAATTTGTATCCTGAAGATTTAGCATATTTTTACTAATTCTAACAGTTTTATGGTGAAGTCTGTAGAATTTTCTATGTATAGGTGTATGTCATCAGCAAACAGTGAAAATTTCACTTTTTTCTTTTCTGTCTGCATGCCTTTTTTTTTGCTTCATTACTCTCACAAGGGCATTCAGTAGTATATTTAGCATAGGTAGTGATAGTCGGCATCCTTGTCTTTTCCAGGTCTTAAAAAAAGTTTTTAAATTTTTACTGTTGGGTATAATGATGGCTGTGGGCTTCTCATATATGGCCTGTGTGTGTTGAAGCACATTTCTTCTGTACCTAATCTGGTGAAATATTTTATCATGAAATAATATTGAATTTTGTAAAATGATTTTTTTTGCATCTAATGAGATGATCATAAGGCTTTTGTCTTTATTCTTTTCATGTGATTATAAAATGTATTGATATGCATATACTGAACCATTCTTGCATACCAAGGATAAATCCCACTTGATCACAGTAGATGATTATAGTGAATTATTGAATTTGGTTTGCTGGGATTCTTTTTTAGAGAATTTTTTTCATTCATGTTTATGTAATTTATGTGCATTATGTGATTTGTTTATTTATATAATTTATTTAGTACTTACGTAATTTATGCATTTGTGTTTATGTAATTTTCTTTTATTTTCTTTTTTTGAGGTGGAATCTCATTCTGTCGCCCAGGCTGGAGTGTAGTGGCACACTCACGGCCACCCCAGCATGGACCTGCCGGGCTCTGGCCATCCTTCTGCCTCAGCTTTCCAAGTAGCTGGAACTACGGCATGCACTACCACGTCCATCTAATTTTTTGATATATTGTAGAGATGAGGTCTCGCCAAGTTGACCGGGCTAGTCTCGAACCTGTGGGCTCAGGCAATCCATTTGCTTTGGCCACCCAAAACGCTGGTATTGCAGGCTCAGTCACTGAGCCTGGTCAATTTTCTTTTATTTTAATATCTTGTCTGATTTTAGCATCAGAGTGATACTGACATTGTAAAAATAGTTTGGAAATATTTCTTCTTCAATTTTAAAAAGAATTTGAGGGTAATTGTTATTACTTCTTTAAATATTTGGCAGAATTTAGCAGCGAAGAACAGATTCTGGGCTTTGTTTGCAAAAATTTTATTATTAATTCAATCTCTTACTTGTTATTTGTTAGGATTTATTTAATGATCCAGTCTTTATGAGTTTCACATTTCTAGGAATTTGTCCATTCCTTTTAAGTAATCTAGTTTGTTGGAGTAAAATTATTTATAGTAGTTTCTTACAATTCTTTGTATTTTTATGGCATCAGTTGTAATGCCTCTTCTTTGACCATAGTTTTTCTTTATTTGCATATTTTTTCTTTTTTCATCTAGCCACAGTTTTGTCAATTTTATGTTTTATTTTCTTTATCTTTGTATTTTTCCAGCTTGTATGTCATGTATTTTTGCTCTAATCTCTCTTATATCTTTTTCTGTAAACTTTGACGATATTTCATTTTTCTTATTCTAGTTCCCTGAGATGTATCATTAGGTTTTTATTTTTGATTTTTTGTTGTTGTTGTAGGTGTTTACTGCTGTACTTTTCTCTAAAAATGGTTTTTATTGTGTTTTATACATTTTGGTAAGTTATGTTCAATTTTGGTTGTCTCAACATATTTATTATTTTTCTTTTTAATTTCTTCATTGACTTATTGGTTGTCCTGGATCATGTTGTAAAATTTCAATGTAGTTGGGAATTCCATCTGTTATTTATATCTTTTTTCATATTATTTAGTTGGAAAAGATATGTGATATAATTTTAATTTTCTTAAATTTAAACAGGCATATGCTAGTATCCTAACATATGGTCTATCTTGATGAATGTTTCATGTGTACTTTAGATGAACATGCATTCTGGTACTTTTGAATTGAATGTTTTATATTTATCTATTAGGTTCATTTCTTCTAAAGTGTTGTTCAAGTCCACTGTTTCCTTATTTATTTTCTGTTTACCCATTATTGAAAGTAGGACATTGAAGATCCCTACTATTATTGTATTGCAATCTATCTCTCCCTTCAGATCCTTTAACATTTGTTTTATATTTTTTGCTGATAGATGGACGTATATTTGTAATTGTTATATCCTCTTGATAAATGGACCCTTGTATCATTATATAATGATCTTTTTTGTTACAATTTTTTACTTCAAGTTTATTTTGTGTGATATAGCCACATCCACCTCTACTCTATTTTGGTTTTTGTTTGCATGAAATGTCTTTTTATTCCTTTATTTTCAGTCTACATATGCCCTTAAGATGAGGTGAATGTCTTGCATTAATCACATAGTTGGGTCTTTTTTTGAATCCACTCAGTTTTTGTCTTTTTATTGGATAATTTAATCCATTACCTTAAAGGAAATAGTTAATAGATTAGAATTTACTATTGCCATTTGTTAGTTGTTTCCAGTTGCTTTGTAGATAATTTGCTTCTTTCTTTGTCTTGCTATCTTTTTCTGGTTTGATGTTTTCCTGTAGTGATATGCCTTGAATCCTCTCTTTTTTTGTTTTGTGCTTCTGTTAAAGGGTTTTGCTTTGTGATTACCATGAGGCTTACATAGAACTTCATATAACAGCTTACTTCAAACTGTTGACAATTAAATTTAATTGCATACAGTAACTCTGCACTTTTACTCTTCCCTCAGAATAAATTTTATATATATTTTATATATATTTGATGTCAGAATTTACATCATTTTGTAATGTGTATCTCCTGACAATTTTCTTTAGCTATAGTTGTTATTAATATTTTTGTCTTTTAACTCTCATACTAGGAATAACATTGCCTTATACATTATTAGAGTCCTAGAGTATCCTAGGGTATGACTCTGTTTTACTTATACTGTTGTGTTTTTTGCGTTTGGATGTTTTATGTTATTAATTAGCAGCATTTTGTTTCAATTTTAAGAACTTTTAGAAATTTCTGTAAGCAGAATAATAGTTATAGAAGTTCTTAGTGTTTGCTTGTGTGGGAAAGTTTTAATGTTTCTCATTTCTTAAAGACAGATTTGTTGGATAACGTATTGATTGTTGGCAGTTTTTTTTCTCCCCATTCAATTCTTTGAATGCATCATCCAAAACTCTCCTGGCCTTTAGGGTTTCTCCTAAGAAAATTGCAGATAGTTTTATTGGTACAACTTTGTATTTAATGTGTTTCTTAACTCTTACTGCTCTGATAAAATTTTTGTCTCTCTCTCTCTCTCTCTTTTTTTTTTTTTTTTTTTGAGTCTCACTCTGTCGCCCAGACTGGAGTGCACCGGCCACTCCCAGCCACCGCAGCCTCAACCTGCTGGGCTCCGGCAATCTTTCCACCTCAGCCTTCCAAGTAGCTGGAACTACAGGCGCACGCTACCATGCCTGGCTAATTTTTTTGATTTATTGTAGAGATGAGGTCTCACCAAGCTGCCCAGGTGGATTTCGAACCCGTGGGCTCAAGCAATCCACTCACCTCGGCCTCCTGAAGGTGCAGGATTATAGGCTGAGCCACCGAGCCCTGCTGTCTCTGATTTTTAAGTATAATTTATCTTGTACTCCTTTTTGGGTTAAGCTTGATTGAATATTTCTGTGCTTCCTGTACCCTGGTGCTGAAATATAATCCCAGAATAGAAAAGTTTCCAGCAATTATTTCTTTAACTATCATTTCTGGTCCTTTTTCTTTTTCTTCTTCTGCAACGCCAATTATGCAAAAGTTTAGTCTCTTGATGATGTCTCACAATTCTTGTAGTCTTTTTTCATTCACTTTTATTCTTTCATTTTTTTGTTTCTATAACTGGATAATTTCAAATGTTCTGTCTTCTAGCTCATTGATTCCTCCTTCCATTTGATTGAGTCTTCTGTTGAAGCTTTATATTAAATCTTTCAGTTGTCATTGCGTTCCTCCTTTCTAGGTCATCTGTCTAATTTAATTTTTTTTTACTATTTCTTTGTTAAACTTCTCATTTTTTATACACTGTTTTTCCAAATTTTATTAAGCTGTCTATCTCTATATTCTTATAGTTACTAAACATTTGTAAATATTATTCCAAATTCATTGTCAGCCATATCATAGATTTCCATTTCTTTGGGATTCATTATTGGAGCTTTATTTGTTTCTTTTGAACTTGTCATAATTCCCTGATTTTTCATAATGCTTGTGTTTTTATGTTGCTATCTGCACATTTGAAGAGACAGTCTCCTCTTCCTGGCCTCTACAGTTGTCCTTTGGCATGAATGTCCCTTCACTATTTAGTTTAGTCTTTGATTATGGAAAGGCAGGTGGTAATGATCCCGGTCAGGCAGAGCTTGTTTTTAGTTCTGTAATTTGCTGGGCCACTGCTTTGACATAATGTTGGGTGAGGATGATGACTGGGCTATCTTGTCTGGTGAGACCACTGAGTAGGGCTCTGGTATTAGGCAGCTTACTGGCTGGTGCTGCAATGACTTCTGGTCAGGCTGGTCACAAGATGTACTACCTAGCTGGATAAGTCTTGTAATTTGGAATCTGCAGTTTTGTAGACTACAGAATAGATTCTGAGGTTAGGTAGAGTTATTAAAGGATCAGAGGCTATGCTTCTTAGAAATGCATGATTGAAGATTGCTTGTATGTCACTGTGGAGTGAGCGTTTGGCTGAGTTGAACAATTATTTAACTTTATAATTTAAGGAGATCTAGCCTATGTTATTTTCCATAATGCACAGAGGTGGACGTCTTTTTGCCTGGAAATAGGGTCATTGGATAGGTTTCTTGGCTTAGTGGATCTACTTTTTGATGTCTCAGGTCAACTTGAGCTAGGCCCTACACTCCTCAGAGATGCACAGAGGTTATAGTTTCATGATAGGGTCATTGGAAGTGCTTTTCAGCTGAGTGGAGCTATTGTTTGACTTTCTGACTCAAGCTGGTCTTGTTTATTTGCTTTTCCAACATAAATGGTGGCACACACTCATTTCCTGGATAGAGTTGCCCAAGTAGGGTTTTTACAGTAGGTTCTGAGGCTGGTTGGAGAAACTAGCAATCTAAGTACTCAAGCTAGTCTGAGTTTTTCACTGTGCTTCTGAAGACAACCAATTTTGTGGGTGAGCTATAATGTTGGTTAGTGTCTATGGGCAAGCACCACAACTGGCAGGAACACAAAGGCACCACCAAGATTTGTACATTGGTCTCTAGGACCTCAGCTTCCATTCTATCTTTCTTTCTGATCCTCTGGCAATCTAGCCATGCTGTTTACTTAGGTGTTCCTCTCTAGGTGATACCACTGTGGGCTTCAAGGGAAACATTTCAAAATGCTAGGAAAATGAGATAATTGTCTTTGGTTTTCTCTTCCCATTGTCCAAACTGTGGGCACAGGAAGATTCTCTTCATTTGTCATTGTGCCAAATTGAAGGTGGAAGATGGGCAGCATGATCACAGTGAAATTGTTCCTTCTAGTTCAAATTTTGTTGATTATGTGGACTGCACAGGTGTCTTAGGCTTGTTTCCAGGTGTTAAAGTTTTCAAAAGGATATTCTATTCTTGGGATAGTTGCTACTTAAATTTTCCACGAGGGACAGGTGGGAGTGAAATGGAACCTGAGACTTCCTATGCTACATCTTGCTGACTTGCTTTTGAAGTTTATATACATGGAACGAGTTTTCTTTTGTGACTGGCTGACTGACTTATTTGGTTGACATTTTGTTTGTAAGAGTCATCTATGTTGTTGCTTGTGGCAATAGCTCATTCATTTTCATTGCTGAATACTACTCTACTATGTAAACAAACTACAGTGTTCCCAATTCATTGTTTCATTCTTGTTCCACTTGATAAAACTGTCACGATAGCATTCATTAGACATGCTAATAGTGAACATTTTGTATCATATCTGTTTTTCCAACAATTTACCAATTCACCATAATGATGCTGTTTTTTGGAGGTTATATAGATTTCTTAAATCATATTGACATATCTCTACTCCTACTTTTCTAGGATTTTAAAATATGAATAGATATTAATTGCAATTAAATGCTTTAATGAATCTATTGAAGTGCTTCTATGGTTTTCCATTGTTTTTGTGTCAATGTGATGACTTTGGCTACCATGCAATTAGGCAATACATAATAAAAATGAGAAAATATTTTTCCTCTGTGAGAATAATAGGTATGTGAAATATGTTACTGTGAAACTTAAACTTTGATAATAATTTAAGAAGTGTATTTCTTTCATGGATTTTTAAAATAAGAACCACTGAAAAATTAATTTACTACTTAATAATTATATCTATAGACAGAAGAATAGTTCCAAATAAGCTGGTATGATGGTACTATGAAATTCAGTATTTGTGGCTGTGTGAAAGACATAAAATCATGGCCCCCATCCATAAACAAAAAGAATTGGTCTGTAAGATGCATAAAACATTAAATTTTTCTGATCTGAGACCAAGTACACCACAAAAGGAAGGTATATGCTATCTTTAAGATGCCTAGTTCCAAGTCACAACTTAAGGACAGCTTTATTATGCCCACCTAAATTCAGAATTCAATATAATATTAAATTTCTACTTTGGGATTATAGAAGCAAGAAGGAATTATTGATCAGAAAAAAATTTAAGAAGAATAGATTAAGAAAATTCTTTTCACAAAGGCAGATGAAATTTGAGTGTCCTCTTTTGGTTCAGGGTTTTTCTTTACATTTCTTTCTTAGAAATATAATTGCACCATCCCAGTAATCTTTTTATTCCCCACCAGAATTTTGGAAGACATCAGTTGGTATGTAATTTCTTCATTCTATACATGTTACTATGTTCCAAACAGGGTGCCGAGCAAGCATTAAACAAATAGCCATGGAGATCCTTACCCTCACAGAGCTTTCATTCTAATGCATATGCAACCCAATACTCAGAATTCTAAATTCATTGCAGAAAAACAAAATTTAAGTGGATTGTAATGCTTTGAATTCTGGAGTCAAATAAAACATATGGTGTGAAACTTTAAAAAGTTTTGAAAATAGTATTTGTTAGCTAATTTTTATATTACTTTCTTTTTTAGATTTTGCTTTATATGTTGAAGAAGTGGGGTACAATTTAGGATTAGGTACATAAGTGGTCATCATACAGGTGAAGTTTGAACTTCCCACTGGTCCTCAATTCCCTTGACTTGGGATAAGGTACCCTTATTGACATTATGTGCTCTCTCCCTCCCCTGGCAGTGTCCTGCTACTGCCAATCCCTTTCTTGTAGTATTATGCTAAATGTTTAGGACCCACTCATGTGTGACATGTGGTACTCAGTTCTTTGCTTCTGTGATAGGTCACTGAGTATGATAGATTCTAAATCCATCTGCGTTGTTGTGAAGTCCATAATTTTGTCATTCTTTAAGACTGCATAATATTCCATTATGTATCTGATATGGCGATCAAGAGTTAAATTTCAAGTGATGTTATACAGTAATTGGTAGGCATACATCAAGTGACAGTTTACCAGGATTGAAGCACAGATCTTTTGAAAGTAACAATCTAGTGCTTTCTAGCTTTGTGAAGTTAAATCTAAAAATGCAACAGTGAAAGTCGTAACTTTCCTAAAACAATATACATATGATTGTCAGATATAAAAGAAAACTCTCCCAAATTGATGCTTTTGGCTTTCTGTACTTCACTAATCAGGCAATAAAACCTTATAATGCAAGACACATATTGTTACTTTATGACATATTTTCCTTTTCTTTGGTAAGTTAGATGTAAACCATGTCTATATTTGGTTTAATATCTGAATAAAGAATTTGAGAAAATAAATCTACTACTTCATTACCTGCATATTTTTTCTGGAAACCACCCATCATAAAACTAGTAATATTCTACCTGCAAAAATGAAAAAAATCTTTTGAAATATAGGAATAGCTCTGGAACTCTGGCAAAATCAAGATAAATTTAGCAGTTTATTTTACAGAGGTAGTTAAAGACTCATCTATGAAAATGTATTGTTAAATACTTTTATTCATCTAACTATATTATGTAAGCTCTTTTTTAGTAACTTCATATTTCCATCAAGGAGTCTTAGTTTTAAATTTCCCAAGCTTTCCCTCTTTCTTAAAAAAGACTTGGCAAAGAAATATATTGTTGTGGTATGACTTGAAGTTCTATTTTAATACCGAGCACTCAAATATCTAATTTATGAAATCTATTAGATTCAGGCCAGTCTTTCATTTTTGCCTACTATTTTTCTTCATAATGTATAATATAGAATAAAAAATATCCTCCTAAGCTTAACTAGAATATTATCCTAAGCTATGCTTTTCTCTAACTCAGAATGTCTAGAAATATTTCAGTTTAAAAGAGCCACTCAGTCATGAGAGAAATGCTGTTGAAATGTAACTATTTTAATGCTTTGCTGCCTTGAATCTTATTTTGCCTAGATTCCTCTGCAGTGAGTGGGCCTCATCTGTGTAAGATTTCTTAGATGGCTTGAATTTATACTCTAGTATTGGGAACTCTACCTACTTTAACAAGGACTCAACTACCCTGGTAGAATTATTGTATAGAGATTTGTACCTTTTTTGAATATTCACTTCACATAGTTGCTGATTCTTAAGAATGTGGCATGCATACAATTTTTGGAACACTGCATGCAAAAGAATCTACTTCAGAATTGCAGCATTACCATAGACATTTAAAGACATTCAATGCCTTTATGAAGGAAAAAAAGATGTAAGTTAACATTTCCTTAGTCCATGTTAAGTTTCAGTAAAAAGTAAAGACATCAATAAAGCATCAAAACATTATTTTCCTATCATATATGTTTATTAAAAATGATAAAATATAATTTCAAATGTTGTTACATTAAAAAAGGTCAATGGAATATTTAAACCTTTATACTGTGTAAATTTTTGGATTTGATTTCTCTGAAATAAAATAAAATTTTAAGGCAAACCTCTTACCTTGTTAATTTTTCCTATGGGATCATATCAGTAGTTTGTCTTCTGGTAATGGTGTTCTTTTTTTTGGCCACACACAAAAAAATTTAATCGGGTTCTTTCTTCATGTCTGGCTAGTGGGGTTTTAGAACATGCACTTCAACATCACTTCACTGTAAAAATTAACTTACTGTGAAAATGATGGGATTTTTAAATCAGTGATATTACTCAAGTGATTATGAAACATAGAGATAGGATAAGGAAAGAGTTATCAACTTTTTGATACTCCAAATTTAAACTATTATTGATTATATTTAATAAAATTTGGAGTTTTGAACTAATAGTGTTGATTCTGAAAATTTGGGAGTCATTTAGATTTTGATTTTTCTTTCACTTAGGAAAAAACAAACTGTCAACTTTAGTAGAGATAGGCACCAATATAAGCAACATCAGTGACTTAATGAAGAGGTCTTGATGAAAAGATATTTTCTTTGTTTGCCATACCTCCCCTTGCTAAAGCTTTCTATGTAATGAACACTATTTCAATATTCCATTTCTCAATCTTTATGTTTTATATTGAAACAGATAAAAAGAAAAAATATCTTTCTCTTATATCTTCTTCATCTAAGTCTTTGTGATACCTACCTTCTAATTAGCAGATAAGTAACTGAATAACTAGTCTACAGAAATAATTTATTTTACTATATATTACTGTTATAATTTCTATCTAGTTTCATAAGCATATTTCATCATAATTATTATAGGAACTTCTTAAAGCTAAGAAACAAAATTTAAATCTCTTTAACCTGTTTTGACCAGAATAGATTCAAATGGTTTGTGTGTGAGAGCTAAGTTTTTTCACAATTACCACAATAGATATTGCATTAAGAATGAAAAATAACATACTCTATCAGTTTCCAACCATAATAAAATCATGAGGTTAAAATGATTTCCTCTCTATAGGAGATGATTTTATTACTAGTATTCCAAGACCGTCAGAGTAATGAACAATTGCAATTTTCCTGCAGTATTTCTGAAAGGTTATAAACAATTTCCAAGACTGGGCCTAAAATAGCAGATGCTATCTAAAGAGCTTCCTGACATCTGAGAACAAAATGCCTAGTTTCCTTATTGTCTTTGTTTGTAGCCCCTCAAAAGCAGCATGATATAAAAACTTGGATGCAGGTACCTTATTTAGTAGATCATTCAAAGAAATAAATGTGAGGAAATAGGGAAAGTAATACTGGAAGAAATAAAAAGTCAATATACTGTGTGTCAATGAGTGTGTTGTTGCAGCTCAGTTCTGCTGACTACCCCCTGAGAACTGTGTTGGGTGTGGCTCTGGTTAGTCCCAATTGAGGAACAGTAAATCAGAACAATTTTTCTGCACAGAATCAGGTAAATGCAAAGTTGAATCAAGGGAACATGGAATGCTCTATCAATAGCATTAGCTACTATCTATCTCTTGTACTGCTCAGATGGGCTTGTGTCCCATATTGATTTCTTTCTGTCACTTACATTTCAAAATGGCGGCTGTACTCTCAATATAAAATGAGATCAGTCAATGAGAAAGTGAGTGAAATCTATCTGCTGCTACAAGTAGAGAACGTAATTAATATTCAACATTTTCTTTCTCTTCCTCCCATTTTAAACACCCATCATCTAAGTGAACATTTCTATTGTTATAGCTCTGTTGCCTCATGGGAACAGGTCTTCATTCCTGAGGTTTATAATCTTCATTACTTTGCTGTTATCAGTCATTGATTGCTGCAAATGGTCACTTACTCTCATCACAGAGAAGCAATAAAAGATATATCCCAGTGAATACCTTACATTCCAGACACATTACTTTATAACTTATTGTGGCAGTTATGACAATATGCCTCTCAGATCTCTATCTATGGTTGCATTTAGTTGTCTGCTCTAAAATTAAGCCCATGCTTCCCATGGACTATTCCCAGACAGTAACTGAGCATGTAAGGGATACTAAGGCAGATCTATTTCTGTGAGGTATAGGATTCCACTGACAATCAACTTTGACTCAAAGACTCCTTGAAAGCTTTGCCCAACTCTTTAACAATTGCACTACAGCTGAGATGTTTTCCCCAATTTTACTTTCTTCTTCCTCTCTCTCTTTTACCTGAGATTACATCTTTGTCATATTCTGATAGTATTCACAGCTTCCTCCTCACTGCTTCCAAATTTTCTTCACAGTTACTGCCATATTAAATCTCCTGTATGGCTAATCCTATTTTTACATCTGTTTCTTGGAGATTCTGATAGCATACAAGTGATACCAGAACAGTAAACATTATAGAAGATTCTGTAGCAGAGATGGAGGAGGATGACTGTACAAGGCAGGAGTATAGCAGTAGTCTCGCTTGGTTTATGAACATCTCCAGAGGGCCATCTCAACCTCAGAACTTCCTCTGCCTTAGTTCCTTGAGGTCTCTTTTGAAATCTAGTCATCATAATTCAACTTCTTCCTCTTTCCAATCCTGCTTTGCCACTCCCTTTCTGGTGTGGTTCTTGATAGCACTCTAATAAACCCCCCTCGTACTTGATGCCAAAAATGTTGGGGACCAATGCCTTAACAGACAACAGAGTATTAATTTTGTAATGATAAATCTACAAGGTTAAATTGTTAGAGAATCTGTGCAAAGGCTGTTACGTGTTTAGAGCCAGAACACAGTGAGAAATTAAGGGTGATGTTTATGCATGGGTGTTTTCCACTTGGAGATAAGAGTTAAATAGAAAATATGCTTTGAAAAAACAAGTCCAAAATTCTGATTTCTCTGAATTTGCAACCCTAATCTCACCCTGAAACTCTCTACCTTTCCTTATTGATTTGTTATTATTTTAGCTCTTTTTGTAACCATTTAATCTACTGTATATTTTAGTTTTTTTATCATTTACCTACCTCATTATTAATGTAGCTTCTATAATGGCAAGGTTTTCTCTGCTTGTCACTATGGCATTCCCAGAGCCCAGAATAATGCCTGGCTCATATTAAGTTCTAAATACTTATTTGAGAATATATGAATATGAGTGAATAAATGAATGGACAAACTTCAAAAAAGCTTAGTTAGGAAGTTATATGACGAAAGTTAATCTTTTCACTGAAGTTGAAGGCAATTTATTTTTCTTAAAAAAAAATATTGTGTACCTTGACCTGAAATGTCAGTACGAAAGGAGAATTTTATTCTAGCTTATATGTAAAATGTACTAAGACAGTGCTTTTTAAACTTACTCCACTTATAAATCACCAGTGAATGTTGTTAAAATGTCATTTCTATTCCAGTTGCTTTAGTCTGGAACCTGAGATTCAGCATTTCTAAAAAGCAACAAGGTTATGAAAATGCTGCTTGCTGGAGGCCATGCTTCTAGTTGGAGGCCAAGGTGATGAAGATACTGCTGGAAATTTTGAGGTACAAAGTGCCAAAGAATCAACAGATATTTTATATAAGTATGTAGTGTGGCATATTGGGAACGATTCTGAGTTTGAATAGGAAGACTGAGATTGTGAGCTAATAATGGCACTAACTAGCTTCATATTTTGTGTAATATTATGCATAAATTTTAATTATACTTTCAAATTAAATTATAGGTTTCAAATTTGCCAGAAAAACATAGTACAGTATATTCAATTGTATGCCACAATTCCAAGACATAAATGAAAACAGTGTTCTTGAATTTTTGATCCATACCCCAAGTTAACAAAAAGAAGTCAGCACATTATAGTTTTGTTTAAAGTCATACAGGCTAAAAACTAATTTTGAGGTTACTTTTGATTGACCACATTAGAAAATTTAAATGTACTGGGGATGAGGGACCAAAACAGATGAGATATAGTAACATAATTAGAAGAAAATAGCTGTGAAGATCAGGATGGGATAGAAAGAAGGGTAATGTATAGTGTTAAAAAGGTAGCACCAAATTTTAACTTACTGCTGCAGAGTAGAGCTCAAAAGTTTATTGCCAATGTTAGGAGACAAACTGGAATATATTTTGAGAAGGATTGTATAACAAGCAAAAATCCTTGGCAGTGTTGAGATTGGCAACCTTAGGGTTGAAACGACTGCTAGAACCAGTTAAATGGGGAGAAAAATTAAGTGACATATGAATATAAGTTGGATGTAAAACATAAAGTTAGAAAATCCTCTTTTTTCTCTCTCTTTATCTTAATATATGCCTATCCAAATTTCAAAGACATCATATGGTCAAAATTGATTTAAGACTGAAGCATTAATTTTCTCTTTTGAATTCCATTAGCCTACTTTGTCATTCCCTTTGCTGTAGCCAACAATTCATAGGTAAAGACTAAGGAGATTTAGAAAACTAAGTAAAAATAAACTATTAGATCACATTAATTTTACTATAAACGCAAACTGTTTATTTTTCCAAGATATTCTTTATAATTCTTTGTTACTACTTGTTAGTATTTATTAAGAGATAAATACTAACAAGTATTTATCCAGTTTTATTCTTTCAATGTGTTGGAATTTTCACTTGTTTTAATGAATCAACACATAGAAAGTTACTCTAGAATTTAAAATAAAGTAGTTATTTCAATAAATGTATCAATAATTATATTTTTTATATACAAATTCTTTCTTACTACCAAACGAGGAAGTAAACTACAACTATTTCTACACAAAAAATTTATCAAGGATTATGGTTTTTTTATTTGCATAGTTTTACTACTCTTTCTTAACTTTTTAGATATCTAAGTACATTAGAAAGCAAACTACATGTTTTCTGCACATCTATGCAAATGTTTCACAATTTTTGTTCTATGTATATAAATTTGAGGTTTAATTAAAATTAAAATTTATTCTTCTTATTTAATAATCCAGAATAAAACAAAAATTAAGTATTCCAAGAAGATTTGATCTCATATTTTTTGTTTTTAATTTTTAAATTTTTATTTTAAAGATGCAGGATACAATTCAGAGTTAGGTATACAAATGATCATTGTACAGGTAAAGTTTGGGCCTCCCTTTGGTCCCCACTTCACCTGGTTTGGGATCAGGAAGGTTTATTGATGAAGTGTACCTCCCCTCCCCTGGCAGTTTCCATTACTACTAATCCCTTTTTTGTAGTATTATCATAATTATTCAGGGTCTGCTTATGAGTGAGAACATGTGGTACTCAGTTCTTTGTTTCCTAATAGATCGCTGAGCATTAAAGACTCTAAAGCCATCTAAGTTGCTGTGAAGTTCATGATTTTGTCCTTCTTTATGGATATGTACCATTTAAAAAAAATTGAGTCTACCTTAAATGGGCAGCACTCTCAATGGGTTGGTTCCATGTTGTTGCTATTGTGAATAGTGCTGCAATAAATACGTGTGTGCAGTTATCTTTTTTATAGAATTATTTGAGTTCCCATTTCCCCTGAACACTGGAACAAGACAAGGATGCCCACTTTCACCCCTCCTGTTCAACATAGTATTGGAAGTCTAGCTAGAGCAATCAGACAAGAGAGGAAATCAGGGGCATCCAAATAGGAAAAGAGGAAGTTAATTTATCCCTCTTTGCAGATGATATGATTCTATACCTCAAAAACCAAACAGAATCTCAAAACCTCCTTGTACTGATAAAGAACTTTGGCAAAGTTTCAGGGTATAAAATAAATGTATAAACATCAATTGTATTACTATACACCAACAATAAACAAACAGAAATTCAAATAAAAAGCACAATCCCATTCATAAGGGCAAAAAAAGAAAAAAAAAAAAAAAAGAAATACCTTGGCATCTTCCTAACAAGAGAAGTCAAAGATGACACAAACAAAGAAATCAAAGATGACACAAACACATGGAAAAATATTCCACGCTCATGGATTGGAAGAATCAACATCGTTAAGTTGCCCATCCTACCCAAGGCAATTTACAAATTTAATGCAATACCCATTATATTACCAGCAGCATTCTTCTCAGACCTGGAAATGACAATACAGGAATTCATATGGAAACATAAATGACTGTGAATAGCCAAAACAATCCTCAGGAAAAAAAAAATGCAGGAAGCATCACACTCCTAGACCTTAAGCTTTATTATAAAGCTACAATAATCAAAACAGCCTGGTATTGGTACAATAACAGGTATATAGACCAATGGAACAGGATAGAGATTCCAGAAGCAAAACCTCAATTTCTCAAGCAACTCATCTTTGACAACGCCTCCACCATCAACCACTGGGGAGAGGAAAACCTATTCAGTAAATTATGCTGAGAAAAAGGGCTGACCACATGCAGAAGATTAAAACAAGACCCCTACCTATCACCACACACAAAAATCAACTCTAAATGGATCAAAGACCTAAACGTAAAACCTCAAACTTTAAGAACCTTAGAAAATGCAGGAGACACTCTTATGGAAATTGGAACTGGCAACCAATTCCTGATCAAAACCCTAAGTGCCCATCCCGTAAGAGATAATATAGACAGCTGGGACTTCATCAAACTGACAAGCTTCTGCAAAGCCAAAGCAACCATTGAGAGAGTGGGGTGACATCTGACAGACTGGGAAAAAATATTTGCCAACTGTATATCTGACAAAGGTCTATCTAGGATCTACAAGAAACTCAAAGGTGCCAAAAAGGAAAAACAAACAAACAAAAACAATAACAACAAAAAAACAAGCCCATTGCAAAGTATACAAAAGACACAAATAGACATTTCTCAAAAGAAGACAGATGAGCAGCCAACAGATCCATGAAAAAATGCTTAGCCTCACTAATCATCAAAGAAATGCAAATTCAAACTACACTGAGATAACACCTAACTCCAGTTAGGATGGCCATCATCAATACCTCAAAAAAAAACAGGTGCTGGAGAAGATGCAGTGAAAAGGGAGCACTTCTACACTGTTGGTGGGAGTATAAACTAGTACAGCCTCTGTGGAAAACAGTGTAGTAATTCCTAAAAGGTCTAAAAAATGACCTCCCATATGACCCCACAATTCCTCTACTGGGAATATAACCTGGAGGAGTCCAAATCACTTTATGAAACATATACCTGTGCATGCATGTTTATTGCTGCATTATTCACAATAGCAAAAACATGGAACAACTGTGCTGCCCATTGAAAGATGACTGGATAAAAAAAATATGGTAAATATACCTGATGGAATATTATGCAGCCATAAAGAAGAATAAAATTTTGAACTTCATAGCAACTTGGACAGACTTAGAGGCTATAATATTGAGTAATAAATCACAGAAACAAAGAACCTAGTATTACATGTTCTCACTCAAAAGTGAACCTTGAACCACTGTCATAATACTATAAGAAAGGGATTGACAGTAGTGGGAAGCTGCCAGGGGAGGTCAGAGGTGGGGCTGGCAGTGATGGAAAACCACCAGAGAAGGGGGAGGCACACTGCATAATGAACATTTGCATACCTAACCCTGACTTGTACCCCATATATTTAAAATTAAAAGTTAAAATTTTTTTTAAAAGAATGATTTGCTTTGCTCTGGGTATATTCCCAGAAGGCGATTTGCTGGGTTGTATAAGGAGGCCAATTTTTAGGTCTTTTAGGAATTGCAACACTATCTTCCACAGAGGTTGTAGTAGTTTACGATTACATCAACAGTGTAGAAGCATTCCCATTTTCCCACGTCCTCTTGAGCATCTGTTTTTTATGTGTGTTTTTTTGAGTTATTGAAGATGACCATCATGACTGGAGTGTAGTTTTAATTTGCATTTATTTGATGATTAGTGAGGCTGAGCATTTTTTCATGTGTCTGTTGGCTGCCCACATGTCTTCTTTTGAGAAGTGTCTATTCATTACTTTTGTTCACTTTGTAATGGGGTTGTTTGTTTATTTTTTTTCCTTTCGGCACGTTTGAGTTCTTTGTAGATCCCAGATGTTAGGCCTTTGTCATATATGCAGTTGGCAAATATTTTTTTCCCAGTTTTTTTCCCAGTCTGTGGGCTGTCTCCCTGCTCTCTTGATGGTTTCTTTGGCTTTGTAGAAGCTTGTTAGCTTGATGAGGTCCCACTTGTCTATCTTACTGCTTATGGCATGGGCGCCTGGAGTTTTGATCAGGAATTGGTTGCCAGTTCCACTTTCCATAAGAGTGTCTCTTGAGTTTTCTAAGGTTCTTATGGTTTGAGGTTTTATGTTTATGTCTTTGATTCATTTAGAGTTTATTTTTTGCATATGTTGATAGATAGGGATCTTGTTTTAATCTTCTGCATGTGGTCAACCAGTTTTCCCAGCATCATTTACTGAATAAGTTCTCCTCTCCCCAGTGGTTGTTAGTGGAGGCTTTGTCGAAGATGATTGGTTGAGAAACTGAAGTTTTGCTTCCAGAATCTCTATCCTTGTTCATTGTTCTATATGCCTGTTCTTGTACCAATACCTGACTGTTTTGATTATTGTAGCCTGATAATAATTTAAAGTCTGGAAGTGTGGTACTTCCCACTTTGTTTCTTTTGCTGAGGGTTGTTTTGGCTATTTGTGGTCATTTGTGGTTCCATATGATTTTCTATGTTGTTGTTTCCTTCTCTGGGGAGAATGATGCTGGTAATTTAATGGTTATTCTGTTAAATCTGTAGATTGCCTTGGATAGGATGGACATGTTAACAATGTTGATTCTTCCAGTCCATGAGTATGAAGTATATTTCCATTTCTTTGTGTCAACTTTAGTTCTTTGAGGAATATTTTGTAGTTTTCATTTGAATGGTCTCTCATTTCTCAGGTTAGGAAGATGTTGAGGTATTCATATTTTTTATGGCTATTGTAAATGAGATTATGCTTTTTATTTGGTTCTCTGCTTGTTTGTTGTTGGTGAATAAGAATGTGACTGTCTTTTGCATGTTGATTTCATACCCTGAGACTTTGCCATGTCCTTTCTCAGTGAAGAAATTTTTGACAGATTCACTTGGATTTTCAAGGTATAGAATCATATTGTCAACAAAGAGGGATAGCTTGACTTACTGTTTTCCTACTTGGATAATCCTCATTTTCTTCTCTTGTCTGTTTGCTCTAGCTAGGACTTCTTACACTATGTTAAACAGGAGAGGTAAATGTGGGCAGCCTTTTCTTGTTCCAGTTTTAGAGAAAATGCTTCTAATTTTTGTCCATGTAGCAATATTTTGACTGCTGGTTTATCGTGCATGGCTCCTACTATTTTGAGGTAGGTTCCTTCTATATCTAGGTGTTCAAGGGTTTTTATCAAGAAGAAATGCTAGATTTTATCAAAAACTGTTTCTGTGTCCAATGATATAATCATGTGATTTCTATTTTTATATCTGTTGATGTTTAATTGTATTTATGGCTTGTGGATGTGGAACCAGACCTGCATCCCAGGGATAAAGCCTACTTGGTCATGGTGGGTGATTTTTAGGATGTGTTGTTGGATCTGATTTGAGAGAGTCTTATTGAATATTTTTGCATCTATGTTTATCAGCAATGTTGGCCTGTAGCTCTCTTTCTTTGTTAGATCTTTACCTGATTTGGGTATCAGTGTGATGTTAGCATCATAAAATGATTTGGAGAGAGTTCCATCTTTCTTGATTGCTTGCAGTACTTTCAATAGTATTGGTACCATCTCCTCCTTGTTTGTTTTGTAGAACTCTACTGGAAAGTTGCCTGGTCTGGGACTATTTTTTTTTTGTAGGTGGTTTTCTTATAATAGAGTGGATTTACTGTGTTGTTATTGATCTATTTAATTTCTCAATTTCTTCTTGTTTCAACCTTGGGAGGTTTTTGATGTCAGAAAGTCCTCCATTTCATTTAGGTTTTCATGTTTATTTCCATATAGAAGTACATAGTAATCTCTGATAATTTTTTTAATTTCTAAAGTCTCCATTTTGATTAGATGCTTTGCATTTCTGATTGTGTTTATTTGGGCTTTTTCTTGGTCAGTCTCACCTGGGGTCCATTCATCTTGCTTATCCTTTTAAAAAATCATTTTTTTGTTTCACTGATGTTTTTCTATAATATTTTTGTCTTCTAGGTCCTATATTTGTGCCTTTACTTTGGTGATCTGGATTCTTCTGCTGAAGTTAGGGTTTTGGTGGTCTTGTCCTTCCAGCTCTCTTAGGTGATTTGTTAGGCTGTTTACTTTTAATCTTTTACTTTTCTTGATGTGTGTTCATAAAGAAATGAATTCCCCTATTGGTAATGTTTTCATGGTATTGTAGAGGTCTGGGTAAAATGTGTCTTTATTTTCATTTGTTTGGAAATGAAATCTTTTAATTTCTGCTTTGATTTCCCTGTTGACCCAGAAGTTGTTTAGTGTCCATGTCTTTGTAGGTTTTGAGGTAACTTTGTTGGTGTTGATATTTATTTTCATTCCATTGTGATCACAGAAGGTGCATCGCAATATTTTAATCTTAAGGGATTTGTTTATGCTCAATTTATGTCCAAGGATGTGGTCAATTTTGTAGTATATTCCATGTGGTGATGAATAGAATGTATTCCATGGTTGTTGGGTGGAGTGTTCTTTAGGTATCTATTAAATCTATTTGGTCAAGTATCAAGTTGAGGCTCTGTATCTCTTTGTTGATTTTTTTCCTTGATGGTCTATCCAGGGCTGTCAATGGGGTATGTAAGTCCCCAGCTGTGATAGTGTTTAAGTCAACGTCTTTTTTAGTTTACCTAGAAGTTGCTGTATAAAGGTTGGTGCTCCTATATTTGGTGCAAATATATTTAGGAAGGATATTTCTTGTTGGATTGAACGTTTTATCTTTATATAGTGACCTTCCATACACTTTTTAATTTTTGAAAACTTAAAGACTATTTTGTCTGATATTAAGATTGCAACTCCTGATTTCTTTTGTGTTCCATTTGCCTGAAAAATTATTTTCCATCCTCTTACTTTGAATCTGTGAGTGTCTATTCTATTGAGATGAGGCTCTTGAAGACAGTATATTGTTGTATCATTTTTAAAACCCAATTTACCTTTCTATGCCTTTTCAGTGGTGTATCTGTCCATTCACATTCAGGCTAACTTCTGAGATGTGAGAGTGTATTCCTGTCATGAGATTCTTATAGGGTTTGTTGTTGCTTGCTTGTTTGTTGGTTTTTTTTTTTTATTTTGGAGTTGATATGTGTGTGTGCTTTCAGTCTTTTCCCAGTATTCTTGAGAAGAGTGTGGTCATTCCCTTTTATTTCTTCTGTGTTTAATACTTTCTTAAGCATTTCTTGAAATACTGATCTGGAGATGGCATAAACTCTTAGGGATTGAATGTCTGGGAAATATTTTAATTCTCCATCACTGATGAAGCATAGCTTAACTGGGCAGGAAATTCTTAGTAGGAATTGTTTATCACTGAAAACTTTGCAGATTGGGCTCCAGTCTCTTCTAGCCATTAGTGTTTCTCTAGGTAAGTCTGCTGCTATTCTAATTGGTCTTCCCCAGTGGGTAGTCTGACCTTTCTCTCTTGCTTCTCTTATGAGTTTTTCTTTTATACCTACTTTGTGTAAGTGAATTACTATGTGTCTAAAAGTTGGTCTTCTCATTTGATGCCTTGCAAAGGTTCTCTAAATCTCGTGTTTGAATGGTCACATCTTTGATGAGTTGAAAGGAGTTTTCTTGGATAATTTCATGGAATGCTTGCTCCAGGATGGTCTCTCTTTCTCTATCTGCCTCAGGAATGCCAATTAATCTAATGTTCTTCCTCTTGATATAATTGCACATCTCTTAGAGGCTTTGTTCCCTCTTTTTGAACTTCTTGTCTATGTTTTTAACAGTTTGGGTTAGTCCATATTTTGGTCCTTAAGCTCTGAAATTATTTCTTCTGTTTGGTTAATTATGCTTTCCATGCTTGTGTTTGTTATTTATTTCATTTATTGTATTCTTTATTGTCATCATCACAGTTATCGACTTCTTCATTCTTTCCTCTTGTCTCTCTTCATTTCTATTCATTCTCTCTATTAATATCTTGATCTCTGGTATTGTGGTTTGGTACCAGTTGTTCTGGGGGATTTTCACTATTTGAGTTCCAAAGTCTGTACTCTCAGGTGATGTCTTCCCAGGGGTCTTCTGTATGGGACCTGTGTTCTTCCTTTGATTCTTCTTCATTTGTGATGTTTTTCCTTCCCCTTTTCCTCCCTTCTTTAATTCCATTGCTCAGAGATTGAGGATAGTTTTCCATTGCTCAATCCCCTATTATTCCTTATGTAGCATCTCTGGATTTGTTCAATTTTGAAGCCAGACTGGAGATGGGGTGACTGTACTTTTCACAGTTCTGAGATTTGATTAAGGTGTGATGGGGAGCTATAGTTCAAAAGCTATCTGCAGATCACAGTATCCACTTGCAGGTGTCTGGGCCCCCTGGAACCCATTTCCCACCACCTTACAACTTGCCCATGTGATGGGGGTATATTTCTGCCTCCTGTGAGCAAAATGAATAAGTAAAAGGGGAAGAACAGAAAAAGGAAGAAGGGAGACTAAAAGAAGACAAAAACAGAGGAAAAGGAGATGGAAAAGAGACAGGCAACCAACTAATGAATAAACAAAAATCAAACAGAGAAAACTTAAGAAAAAAAGACATACAAAGAAAAAAAAACTAATGAGACACTTTCAAAAATACCCATACGTAAACACAAAAATTTAAAAAAAAATCCCCCCCAAAAGTCTAAAACATAAATATAGAGAAAAGAAAAAAAAGAGCTCCATCTCTGTGACTGTTTTTGGACCTTCTGGTTCTTTTCCCAAGCACCACCACTGCTTCTGGCCTCCACTGCAATAGGGAGTGAGCTCTGGTCTCCAGCCCCTCTCCTCTGCTTTTGGCTCATGCTGATTGGGTAGCTCTTAGCCCCATGGTCTGCTGTGGGAGAAGGGTGAATCAGATCCCAATTCACCCCACTCCTCCACTGTTGCCTCTGCTGCTGCCACGTCCCCCACTTGGATCTGATCTGTCTGTACCTGGTCCAGCATGGGAGCTGGGCATTCATCTCTCCATGTCTGCTCCCGAAATGTCCTCTCTGGATCAGCAATGGTCAATGCCAGAGGGGTACAGAGATCTCCTCTTAGTCCCAGGCTGGAGGCTGAGCATAGCAGGAGTGAGGGGTGACCATTGCAGGTCTCTGCTCAGTCCTGGGACAGAGAAAATGGTGGAAGTCAGTGTATCCTCACTGGCGTTGGGGCTTAGTTCCAGATTTCCTTGCCATACCCGCTCCAAGATACCCTCTTCCAGTGTCCCGCCCACTGGCTTGTGTAGTGGCATGGGCAAGGTGCCAGGTGCTAAGAGAAGTTGACTTCTGTTGCTTCCTCCCAAGAAACCCCCTCCACAAGAATGGCTGATGATCCTGCATGCTGGGGGCTCCAATCTCAGGGCAGTGATGGATTGCAGCCACCTCTGGAGGGGAGTCCTGGGTGCTTGATCTTAAGTCTCCCCTTAGATGAATTTCCACTCACCAGTGGCCTTCATCCACTCATGCAGACTGTCTTTATGGACACTCACCCCTGCAGAGACATTCACACTCCCACCAGTTTCATTGCCATTTTGCCTTTCTTGGCCAACATTTTTCTGTCTCAATTGTTGTCCATCTCCTCAGGCAACCACAAAGTTAAAACACTTGCCTGTAATTGTTTTAAAAAAGACATCCTTTGAGAGAAATCTATTGAACTGATGTTATATTTTTTATTTGAATAACTGTACTTAGAAGAATTATGTCAAAAGTCTTGAAAGTCTTAAAGAAAACATGTACAAATGATGTAATTATGAGATTTAATGCTTTATGTTGTCAAATTTCAGATTGCTTATTCACTCTGTCTTTTAATATTTATAAAATATTCTTAAAACCCTATTCAATATTAAGTATGAAAAAAGTCAGTTAATGATCCTAAAGTTTGTCATAGACTATGCTGACATCGCTGAAAAAAAAGTTTTTTCTAAGCTTTAACTGTCTATAATAGAGGAATTAGAAAATTGATCACCACCTTATAAAACAATTGAATCAGTGTTGTCAGTTTCCAATTTATTTTCTCATATAATGCTTGAAATTAAGGCATAAATAAGTACAGAGAATTTGTAATTGTAATTGTAAAGACATACATTTAGAGATAAATTATGTCTTTAATGCACAGAACTGTACTGGGAGAAAGATTTCATGTAAGAAACTTAACAAAAATATGTTATGAAATTATTTTGTAATGAAAAATCTTTAAATTATTTTTACCAAGAAAAACCTCTTGACAAAGACTAAAGAAATGGCATTTCCTTTCTTTGGCAACTTTTATTTTTTACTCTCAAGTACTGTCTCAGTGGAACAGGTTAACATTTAAAAAATTAATTTCCACTTAAAAGTAGTTGTTTATATTATCTCCCAGATCTCCAAATTTAAATAAAAATCTGAAGTATTATTAAAATGCTTGACATCCACAAGAACCTAAATAAAATTCGACCTCTTTCACAATAGCATTATAAATATTTATTTCATACCTTAGGATAGTAACTACCTGACTGAATTTAGTGACTTCCTGGGTCACAATGGATTGACTTTATACTTTAGTACATCTGTAGGTTTAGCAATTTAGAAGATTTAAGGCATGTAGTAAAGATAAAAGTCATTATTGGTGATTTTCTTTATTTTACTCTTTAATGTTAAAATATAATTGCCAAATTTTTGACATGGTTTTAATATAAATATACAATCGATCACATTTTAAAGACTTTGTTCAACACATTAATGAAGGAACCAGTGATATTAAAAAATCTGATCCAAATAAGAATTCAAAGAACAAAGTACAGAACTAAGTTCAGTGAGCTAGTTAATAACTTGCATGGTAATAAAACTATAACTTTTGTGGTGGTATTTACCAGGAAAAATAATATCTTTCTTTCAAGGTAGATAACTTATTACAAAAGTTGATGAATCTGAGGTCTTAATTCTATGGTAAATTATGTGGTTAAATAAAAGCACATTCCTCTGGAAAATTAAGTATTCTTTGGTTGATTCTGTTAAACAACTTACCAGTATGATATTGAAATGATATGCTAAAATCTGTTATGCCATTTCCAAGTTTCAGATAATTTTTCTTAATGTAAATTCCTAAGCCAAAGTTTAAAAGATAATTAAAATGAAAATTCTTATGTGTGTACATCTGTGTGTATTTAACATTCTTTCAATATTTGTTATGAGGGAAAAAGTGTTTGTGAGTAAATTCATTTATAGAAAATTAAAGACTTGCATCTCTCCCAATATACAAAAATTAATTCAGGATGGATTAAAAATTTAAATGTCGGACCTGAAGCCATAAAAATCTTAGAAGAAAACCTAGCAAAACACTCTTCTGGACAAGAGCCTAACCAAAGAATTTATGGCTAAAACTCCAAATGCAACTAAAGCAAAAATAAATAAGTGGGACTTAATTAAACTAAATGGCTTCTGCACAGCAAAAGAAATAATCAGCAGAGCAAATAGGCAACCTGCAGAATGGGAGAAGATATTTGTAAACTATGCATCTGACAAAAGATTAATATCCGGAATCTACACAGAATTCAAGCAAATCAGCAAGAAAAAAGTAAATAACCTCATTAAAAAGTGGATAAGTGACATGAACAAACATCCCTCAAAAGAAGATATACAAATGGTCAATGAAAAAATGTTCAATATCACTCATCGTCAGGGAAATGCAAATTAAAACCACAATGAGATACCACCTTACACCAGTGAGAATGTCCATTATTAAAAGTAAAATAAAGGCCATTGCCTTGCTAGACTCTGGTGGGGCCATGTGCTTTTTGAGCTATAGCTGTAGCCATGCTTCCTGGTTTGGCCCCCTCCCCCACCTTGGGGAGGTGAACTTTCTCTTTCTCTCTGTAATTTACTTTTAAATAAACCATATTTTCTAACCTTACTTCTGTGCAATGGCTTGCATCTTTCATGCAGCATCAGATCACACCTCAGACACCCACAACCCAGCAGGCCTGACCTAAGGGAAGCCTCCTCCCCTTGCCTCCTCCCATCTAGCCCACCACTTGAGGCCATCAGATGCTAATGTCTGGGGACCTCAAGATCTAAGACTCATGTGACTAAAAGCCCTTAAATATGCCCATTTCATAGCCCTTTGAGGCCACACATGCCTCTGAGTGCTGGCCCCCTTTCCAATCTGTGAAAGGTGAATAATAAATTGTACTATTTTCTACTTTCTTAAAAAAAAAAGATGCTGGCATGGATGCTGAGAAAAGGAAGCACTTATACACTATTGTTGGGAGTGTAAATTAGTATAACCTCTATGGAAAGCAGTATAGAGGTTACTCAAAAAACTAAAAGTAGATCTACCATTTGATTCAGCAATCCCACTATTGAGTATCTACCCTAAGGAGCAGAGGTCATTTTACAAAAAAGACACCTGCACCCACATGTTCATTGAAGCACAATTCACAATTGCAAAAATGTGGAATCAACCTAAATGTCCATCAGCCAATTAGGGGTAATGAAAATGTGGTATATATACACCATTTAATACCACACAGTCATATAAAAGAATGAAATCATGTCCTATGCAGCAACATGGATGGAGCTAGTTTTTAAAAGACAAAACATTATTGAGATATTTGGTTAAATATTTTTGACTTATATGAGTGGTATAGTCTCTATGTTTCTTCCCATTAACCACTACATCTTTTTTCCAACTACAACTGGTCTACAACTTAGTTGAAGACTTCAAAGACACTGTTTTCAGGGGAGTTGAGTTTCTCCTCAGGCTCAAGAAAAGACTCAAAATTGGTGCAAGCCATCAGTGGTTTTCCCATTTATTTTTGTCTATGATTGCTATAGAGATGGCTAATAAAATGTGGAATGAGAGTTTTCAGATAGTTTCTTCTCCAATTGAAAAAAAAAAGTCATTTTTATCTTTTACATTACGGTGTGATTTGTGATGCCTTGAATGGCAATCCACTGTCCATAAGGCATAAAAGCCTCAGGAGGAAGCCAACTCTTTCAGGATGACCAGAAATAAAGCTGTAATGATTTGAGTTCTTTATCAAGTCATTGTGCCAACCTTCTGACTTTGTGTTATGAAAATAATCTTGTTTATGTCAATTTAGTGTTCTGTTACTTGTAAATATAAGTATTCGTCGGGCTCAGTGAGTGGTTCAGCCTGTAATCCCAGTGCTTTGGGAGGCTGAGGTGAGTGGATTGCCTGAGCCTGTGGGTTCAAGACTCGCCTGGGTGACTTGGCAAGACCTCATCTCTACAATAAATTAACAATTAGCTGGCTGGGGTAGCGCGCGCCTGTAGTTCCAGCTACTTAGAAGGCTGAGGCGGAAGGATCGCTGGAGCCCAGCAGGTTGAGGCTGCAGTGGCTGGGAGTGGCCACTGCACTCCAGTCTGGATGACAGAGTGAGACTCTAACTTAAAAAAAATTTTATATATATATATATATATATATATATGTATATAAAATGTATATATATATATATACACACACACACACATATATATTAAAGTTGATGACAAGAGCTTAAAAATATGAGTGTATATTTATAGATACAAATGTGAGAGATTGGCATTAAATAAAAAAAACATATATTACTTTAAAGATGTGAGGTACAATCCAGAATTAGGCATACAAGTGGTCATCATACAGGTAAAATTTGCACCTTCCGTTGGTCCCCACATCGCCTGGTTGATATTGAGTACCCTTATTGATGTTATGTGTCCCCCCCATATAGAATAACATTTTAAACTCCAGTTAATTTTTTCCTTCAAATAAAGTGAATTATTTTGCCAGGTCTATTGAATTCAAGCAACACCAAATCTGGAGTTAGCATAATATAATCTGAATACATCATGTCTATAAATCTCATTTATTATTTAATTGAATGTTGGCGCAGTATTCTCACAGGGACCAGACCATTGTTCAATGCTTTACGTACTTTTGTTGCATTTTTTCCTCAAAGCATTAAGCAAACTTGAAACCTTGGCTTGAGCTTTAGTTCTTTATTTCTCTTTATTAAGTGGGGACTTGACCTTAACAACTCTGTTTCTAAATACAGCATTGTTTTTTCTTTCCATAGCTACTGACCATGATTTCACTTACTGTAGGAAAAAATACTTGTATACCTAATCCTGAATAGTACCTGACATCTTTAAAATAACATATGCATATAAAAAGAAAAAATACAACCCTGGGGGAAGAAAAGCAAGTGCAAAATTAAGTCTGAGCAAGCTGTAGAGCATTGATTATATGTGCCAGGGTTGGCTCACAATTAGTATGGTTGCTGTGGTTTCTGGATGTTTATTCAGTGTTCTCTTATCAAAAGAATAATTCTTGCATGCTTAGTTTCTGAAATGTGACAGAATTGCAACACTTTGTTCTAAAGCAGGAGAGGTCTTTTCTCTCCCCACAAAATAGTTTATCATAGTCATCATCATCATCAACAACATTAAAACTATTCAGAAATGTCTCCAACTTCAGTAAAATTTGCACCAGATGCTTAGTCTCTAATTTTCTTAAGTACCCAGTTTATTATTTTGATTTTCAAAGAGATTGATGCTGACCTTTTAGTTACATTTTCCTCTTTAAAGAGGTAAAGCTTGGGGTTTTTTTTTCCCCATTATGTAAAACATACTCCAATGTATATTTAGTGGAAGGGTAGCTGTGGAAACATTACTTTGAATGGTTTGATAGTTGTACAATATACAATAATATTATACTACTGTAGATTTACTCTTTAAGATTCAGTGGAAATAGATTTGATTATTTGTTATTTTAGAAGAGTTTAATAACTAATAGAGGAAAATATTTGAAAAGAGAGGAGCTTGTAATACATTTATCTGCATGTGTCTTCCTGTTAACTGCTAAAATATTAGAACAACACGACCAATGTAATTATTTAAATGTATGTTCATAATCATTCAGGGAAGAGCAGCACTTAGCAGACTAAACATCAAGTGAAGAATTATTCTTATTTGAAAATGATTCATTTTAACAGGAAGGAAATTGGAAGATCCTCCAGGGAGCAGTAGGGTCACCTGTTTTAGTTATAGAAGGATTCAATATTCTCTCAGAGGAAGGCTGCAGACATACAGCTCTAATATAAAAATCTCATGAGATCAAATAAGCATATTTCATGACTCGAAGTTTATTTAGGTAATTTGATATCCAATTATTAAATCATTTTTGTCTTTTTAAATTTTTTACTCTATAAATTAGCTTACTGTTATTCTTAATTAACAATGTCAATTGTGTTAATGGATATAGAAATTTATAAACAATAAAATTCTGCAAAATCAAATTTTAGTTTTTAAATAGTATATAGCTCTTTATGCAATAATTCTCTAATCATAAATACTTGGTCACAAATTGTAGGGTTGAGTATTTTTATTTATTTTTTATTGTTGTGATAAAAAAATTCAAAAGGAAGACTGCAAATTCCATGAATAAGTAGAGGGAAAGTTCCTAAATAAACAGACACTAACATTTGTACCTGTTTATATCTACAAGGAAGAAAGGTATATTTACATATAGAGATGGATATATAGAAAACTCTGTATGGTCACATAATGGAGTTGGATGATCAATTCTGAAACCTTCTACTTTACCAGATGATTTTATAACACTCTCATTATCCACTGATCGTTTGGTGACATTTAAGTTGATTTCACATCTTTGCATTTTTGAATTGGGCTATTATAAACATACAAGTACAGGAATCTTTTTTGTATATTGACCTCTGTTCCTTTGCGTAGATAGCAAGTAGTTGGATTGCTGGATCAAATGGTTAATCCTCATTTAGTTCTTTGAGGAAACTTCATATTGATTTCCATAAAGGTTGTACTAATTTGCAATCCCAGCAAGAGTGTTTAAGTGTTCCCTTTTCACCACATTCATGCCAACATCTATTGGTTTCTGATTTTTTTAATAATGACCATTCTAACTGGTGAGAGGTGATGTCTCATTGTGGTTTTATTTTTTTATTTTATTTTTTGAAATTTAAAAAGAAGTATTTTAAAACAATTATTATTATAAAGATGCGGGATACACTTCAGGATTAGGATTATAAACATTTATCATGCAGATACCCTTGTTGAGGATGTATGACCCTCCCTCCCCTAGCAATTTCCCTCAACTGCCAATCCCCTCTCCCTCCCCTGAGAGTTTCCCACTACTGTCAATCCCTTTCCTATAGCATTATAATTGTTCAAGGTTCATTTATGAGTGAGAACATATGGAACTCTGTTCTTCGTTTCTGTGATAAATCACTGAGTATGATCGATCCAAATCCATCCAAGTTGCTGCAAAGTCCGTCTATTTGTCCTTCTTTATGGCTGCATAATATTCCATTGTGTATAGGTACCACATTTTTTTTATCCAGTCCAGCTTCGATGGGCAACACAATTGGTTCCACGTTGTTGGTATTGTGAATAGAGCTGCAGAAAACATATGTGTGCAGGTTAACAAGCTTCTGCAAAGCAAAAGAAACCATCAAGAGAGCAGGGAGACATCCCACAGAATGGGAAAAAAATATTTGCTAATTGTTTGTTTGACAAAGGCCTAACATCAAGGATCTACAAGGAACCCAAACACACCGAAAGAAAAAACAAAAAAACAACAAAAAAAACCAGCCCCTTTAAAAAGTGGGCAAAATACATGAATAGACACTTCTCAAAAGAAGATATACAGCCAACAGACATGAAAAAGTGCTTAGCCTCACTCATCACTAGAGAAATGCAAATCAAAACCACATTGAGATAACACCTAACCTCGGTAAGAATGGCCAATATTAATAAAACAAACAACAACAGATGCTGACAAAAATGTGGAGAAAAAGGAATGCTTCTACACTGCTGGTGGGAATGTAGACTAGTACAACCTCTTTGAAAGACAGTGTGGTGATTCCTGAAAGAACTAGAAATTGACCTTCCATATGACCCAGCAATTCCCCTATTGGGAATATACCTGGAGGAATTCAAATCATTCTCATTGCAGTTTTAATTTGCACTTCTCCCATTACTGATGCTGAGCATTTTTTCATGTTTGCTGAACACCTGTGTATCTTTTGATACACAGCTAGGTATTTAGTTTTTTTTATGGCTATTGCAAATGAAATTGAATTATTGATTTTATGGCTATTGCAAATGAAATTGAATTATAGAATTATTGATTTGATTCTCAGCTTGGTTGCTATTGGTGTTTAGCAGTTCTTCTGATTGGTGTGTGTTGACTTTGTATCCTGAGACTCTACTGAATTTATTTATTAAGTGCAGGAATCTCTGTGATTTTCAACATATAAAATCATATCAACAAAATCCAGAGATAGTTTAATGTTTTAGAAGTTGGATACCCTTTATTTCTTTCTTTTATCTGGTTGCCCTAACTAGAATTTCCAGTCCTATGTTAAATAGGAGTGGTTAATGTGGGTACCCTAGCCTTTTTTCTGTTCTGAGGGGGAATATTTTTCAACTTTTTCATGTTTGGGATGACATTGTCTGCGGGTTTGCTGTATATGGCTTTTGTTATTTTGAGGAATGTTTCTCCTATAACTATTTTGCTGCAGGTTTTTAAAATTTTTTATCATGAAGGGATGCTGAATTCCATTAAATGCTTTTTCTGCATCTATTGAAAAGATCATTTTGGGGGGTTTGTTTTTAATTCTGTTTATGTGGATCATATTTATTGACTTGTGTGTTGAGCCATCCTTGCATCTGTGGAATAAAACTCACTTGATTTTAGTGGATTATTTTTTTGATGGGCTGCTGTATTAAGTTTGCTATTATTTTGTTGAGGATTTTTGAATTTATGTTCATCAGGGATATGGTCTGTAGTATTCTTTTTTTGTTTTATTTTTTCCTGGCTTTGGTATTAGGGTGTTACAGGCTCATAGAATGGGTTATAGAGAATTCCCTCCTTTTCAACCTTGTGGAATAACTTCAGTAGAATTGGTCTCAGTTCTTCGTTAAAAGTCTTGTATAATAGAATTCAGCTGTGAGTACATCAGGTCCTGTCATTTTTTTTTTCCCCCTTTGGGAGATTTTAAATTACAACAATGCAGTCTTACTACTCATTACTGGGTTTCAAGGTTTCTATTTCAACCTGATTTAAGGCTTGATGGTAGAGAGATTGTATGTTTCCAAGAATTTATTCATTCCTCTATATTGTCTATTTTGTTTTCATAGGGGTGTTCATAAAAATCTTGGATCATCTAATGTATTTCTGTGATATTATTTGCAATGTCTCCATTTTTAAATTTCTGTTTGAACTAATTTGAATCTTCTCTCTTATTTTATTAATTGATTAAACTAGTAGTCCATCAATTTTGTCTAACTTATCATAAAATCAACTTTTTTTGTTTCATTGACCCTTTGTATTTTTTTGTTTGTTTCAATTTTGTTTAGTTCTTCTCTGATAATTGCTATTTCTTTCCTTCTATTAGCTTTGAGTTTGATTTGCTCCTGTTTATCCAGTTCCTTGAAATGTGACATTAGGATGTTAATATGGGTTCTTTCAGTTTTTTGAATGTAGGCTTTAAAGATTATAAATATTCTTCTGTCCACAACTTTGGCTGTGTCCCAGAGATTTTAATAACTGGTGTCATTTTGTCTTTCATTTTGAGGAATTTTAAAATTTCCATCTTGATTTCTTTGTTGACCCAAAGATTATTCAGGAGCAGATTTTTTAATTTCCATGTATTTGTTTAGTTTTGAGAGTTCTTCTTGGAGTTAATTTCTAATTTTATTCCACTGTAGTCTTAAAAGGTACTTCATATGATTTAGATTTTTTTTGAATTTATTGAGATTTGATCTGTGGCTTATCAGATGGCCTATTTTGGGTAATATTCCACGTGCTGATAAGAAAATTGTATATTTTGTACTTTTTTAGGTTGAATGTTCTGTAGATGTTTGTTAGGTCCCTTTACTCTAGTGTACAATTTAACTGCAATGTTTCTATATCGACTTTCTGCCTTGGTCATCTATTGCTATAAGTGGAGTTGTGATCTCCCACTTTTGTTGTATTGTTGTGTATTTTTTTCTAAGTTCTAGTAGAATTTGTTTTATGAATCTGGGAGCTCTGGTATTAGATGCATATATATTTTAAATTGTTATAGCTTCTTTTTCTTGATCACTTTATCATTATATTCTAGCCTTCTTTGAATTTTTTCACTGCTGTTAATGTCTGTTTTATCTGATATGGAAATGGCTTGGTATTGGTTTCCATTTACATGATTTTTAAAAAATCCTCTACCTTGGGTCTTTCAGGTGAGTCTTCTGAATGAAGCAGATTTGTGGTTTTTTTTTTTCTTTTTATTCTGCCAATCTGCATCTTTTAAGTGGTGCAATGAGACTATTTACAATCAGGGTTAGTAATGATGTCTAAGATACTGTTCCATTCATCAGGTGGTTGTTATCCACTTATGTATTTATTTTTTCTCTATTTTGTTCGTGTTCTATAAGCCTGTGAGCTTTATAATTTTCAGTGTTTTTTCACTGATATATTTTTTATTGCATTTCACTATTTAGAACTCCTTTGAGTATTTCTTGTAGACTGCTGTAGAAAGGACATCAACAGGTGTGCTTATATTGAGCTCTCTTGAGGGAGGCAAATGTCTGCAGTAGTGGCCAAGGGGTTGGGGAAGTCCCCTTCTCCACATCTTTTCATGGGCACTAAGGCCACTCAACTCTTGGGGCAGAACCACCACCTTCCCCCACTGAACCTAACACTATGTCTGTGTCTTTGCTGAAAGAAACTTCTCTTGGGCTGGGAAATCTGTGACACAAAGAAGCCTGCACTCTGGCATTTGTCCTACTGTGTGCTTCCCTGGTGCTGTGTACTCTACCTTCCCCTGAGATTGATAATCTGTGAGGGCTGATGTCTGTAAATCCTGCTCTTCTGTGTCTAGCTGCCCTATGGGCCTGCCACAATTCAGACTAGAACTAGGGAGTGTCTTCAAGGGACTGGTAATGTGGAGGCCCTGGAACTGAGCTCTGAGGAGAATTGGTAACCTCTGGAGGACCCTCTGAAGAAGCTCTCCAATATCTCTGATTATGTACTAGTTAGTAAGATGTGCAATGACATGAAATTTGCTCTTATTCCCTGAGGGGGTGGAGGTCGGTATTCAGTAGAGCTGAACAGGGCTGACCTGTCTTCTGATTTCACAGAAGCAAGTACAAGCACCAGCTCTGAGGTTGGCAGTGTGATGATGTAGACTCTGTAGTGTTTCCTTGGTTGTAATAACCTTAGTGTGATGGGATTCTCAATTGCCAGCTGTGGTGGTGCTGTGCTGGGTACATGCACGTGTTCAGGGTGTCCTGAGTGGTCAGGGTGGCTTCAATAGTGGTGTTAATTAGAATGCCCCACCAGCAAGGGTTAAGTTTCCAGGGAATGGTTGCTGGTGCTTTTTGGGGATCTTTATCTTGCACTGTTCCATATAGGTTTTTGTAGAGCTCAGCTGTGGATATGGCAGTTTCTATGAGGGACTGGAATCACACAAAGCTCAGAGGGCCTTCTAAGTCTGTGGGAGGAGCACAGAACTCCTGAATTTCCCACATTCACTTTCCCTGCCTTGTCCAAAGAATGCTCACAGATTGTGCAGTCATCTGGACAAGTCTGCTTGGTCCAACCCAGGCTGAATAACTTTTCTCTTTCCACATCGTGGGTCCTTTTGCTTCTCTGGTGAGCCATGGGTGTGCTGCTGGTCTCAGTCCTCTCTGAGTGCTCAGGTACTCTCTTTATTTTGGTTCATTCCATGCAAGAGACTCAGTCTAGCTGCTTCTCATCAACCATCTTAAGATTCTTTTAAAACTGATTGTTTGAGCCGGGCTCGGTGGCTCAGCCTGTAATCCCGCGCCTTTGGGAGGCTGAGGTGAGTGGATTGCCTGAGCCCGCGGGTTTGAGACCCGCCTGGGCAGCGAGACCTCATCTCTACAATAAATCAAAAAATCAGCCGGGCATGGTAGCACATGCCTGTAATTCCAGCTACTTGGAAGGCTGAGGCGGAAGGATCGCCGGAGCCCAGCAGGTCGAGGTTGCGGTGGCCGGAAGCGGCCACTGCACTCCAGTCTGGGCGACAGAGTGAGACTCCAACTCAAAAAAAAATAATAATAAATAAATAAATAAAACTGATTGTTTGATATATTTAGTCACAGGATAGATTATACTATATCTGATAGGATTTACTTGGTAACTCAACTTGATGAGTTCAAGAAAATTTATAAAATCATTATTATCAAATAAAAAATCACAAATAAAAGAGAAACCATTGGACTGAGTTCTTGCTTTTTCATGGTCTCAATATTTTTTTAAGCCCATGTAAATTATTGTTAATGCAAAATCTCTGTTCCATTTTTTTTCCAGAATGAAATTTAATTGCTTCTATCCATCAGCAGGAGAATAGTCACAGGATAATTCATGTCAATCCATTTTTTTACCTCCTGTGGCAGAGACTCATTTGGAGAGGAGTTACATAATGGAAAAAGATGCTCAGTCACTGACTGAAACCTAAGAAACTGTGTTCTATTACAGGCATCTCCTGCATATGTGATTATGTGTGCCAATGTGTATGGGCCTTTAAGACAATTATTAAAATAGATCATATTTTAGAACTGGCATAGGTAAGAGTAGCTTGCCTTAATAAACTTTGGCAATGTTTTACTGTATCTTAAGTTACCTCAGCAATGATAGTGGGGCAGTCAGATAAAATTTACCTAATTCTGAACTGATTTCCTTTTAAAGCTAGTAGTTATGTGTTGGACCGCTGACATAACTTTTCCTAGTGTCAATTTATTTATGATATAGGAGTAGAACAATCTTCCACACAATGTTCTTCATATAATTCTTAGATATAAATAATTCCGGTGGCAAAAGGGCTTGTTTTGCTATTAGAGTGATAATGTAATGTTTGACAAACAGAGGAGGATATTTGAGATGAAAAAAAATGATGTCATATGAAGGTACAGAAAGAAAAAATACATGCTTGATTTAAGTAGAGAGCTTATAAAAAAAGATAAGTATGAAAAGTGAGTTTTGTGGCAGATTGTGGAGTGCTCCATAGAGATTGAGATCTAAGGAATCTGACTGCTGTATTTGTTGATACATGGAGTGATTGATTTAACTGGGAGCAATTTTTCTGTTAGAAAGGAGGAGAACCTTCTACAGGAGGTAAAATTTCAATTAGGAAGCTGTTGCAGTGGCGAATGCAGTACTAGATTGCATGTTTTAGTTCTCAGTGCTTTTGGACAGAATTAGTCTCTCACCTTCAGTTTCTTCATGTATAAAGTAATGGCATTTACATTAGATGAATTCTATGATTTGATGTGGTTTATAAAATACTGAGAATGTGACTCCAGTAAGATACAGATTTGAATTTGAGTAGTGCCTATCCAAAGAGAATGAAAGAGAAGACTACAAGACTAATACTTTTTTTAAAGCAAACAAGCAAGCAAACAACAGCAAAAAACACATCGCAACAAAAACTGTTGAACTTGGTTACCTACTGAGTATATGTTTTTTGTCATTTTAAAAGATACTTCAAAGACAAGACCTGTCTGCTAAATTATTATATTTACCATGTATATTTTGATATATGTGCATTATTCTGCCTTCTTTTTCTTGTTTCTTCTCAAACATTTTTTTTTCTAAAAAAAAAATAAAGAAAACCAATTTTAGAAAAAGCTAACCATTTGCCTTTGGGCTGTAGCTAGTAATACAGGAGAATTTTTCAGAAGTTTATGAGAAGTAAAAGGAGGGTAAAAAGAAACAGACCTTACATTCTTACCTAGTACTCCTGGGATTTCATGCAATAAAAAAAATAATATTATAAAGAAAAAGCAAAATAAGTATTTATAGAAGCTATGGAATATTATTTTACAGGAAAGATGATATAAATCTTACTATAGTTCTTTATTTCAAGTACATCTTTATTTTTCAGAAATTTTATAGCCTTAAGATAATTGTATGCATCTGTTTAATAACCATGAGTATAAAATCAGCCTAGGAAAATAAACACTCCTTTACATGGTGTAGCATTTTTCATGTGTAGAAAATGTATTGTTTAAGGATTATCCAAACTGTAAGTAAATAGAATTTCATTTTTCAGACTAAATAATACAGAGATGGAATAAAAAAATGGATAAGTGGATGAAAGATGAAGATCATTAAAAAAAATTTATGACAGTTATATTTTCCACCTATTTTCAGGGAAAAAATATGAAGGAAGGTACCTGAGTGAGCATGCCAACTTCTCTTGCCATCACCAGCACAGGTAAAGAAAAGTCAAAGTAATGTGGAATTGTTCTTTTAAGACTCTATTCTCAGATACAAACTTTAAACAGACTTAAAATGATAACTTAAAAGGATAACTCTGAATAATTAAAACTTTCCTCTGGTACAGAATTTGATACCTCAGTCTTTTTGTCTCATTTTGAGAAAATATTGTTTGCTTTATTTCTTTATCTTTTTCTGTCCTACACTGGTTGACTCTGGCAATATCAGCCTTAGATATATGTCTTTTTGTCTTCCAAGGAGGCTATTTTGTAAAACTGTGGAATTTAGTTTTATTCTATTTTTTTCATTAATAGATATTTATTGAGTTCCTCCCATATGTCATTTTGTAAAAGATGTAGAACATTCTGTAGGTACTAGAACTACAGAGAGAAACGACAGAAGGTGTCTCTGTTCTCAGTAGCACTTTCACTCTTTTTTTTGAGTCAGAGTCTCATTCTGTTGCCCAAGCTGGAGTGCAGTGCCATGCTCACGGTCACTGCAGCCTTGACCTACTGGACTCAGGCAATCCTTCCGCTTCAGTCTTCCATGTAGCCGGAACTACAGTCATGAGCTACCATGCCCAGCTTATATATTTTTAAATTTATTGTAGAGACGAGGTCTCAGCAAGATGCCCAGGCTGGTTTTGAACCCCTGAGTTCAGGTAATCCCCTCACCTCAGCCTCCCAAAGTGCTGGGATTACAGGCTTGAGCCACTGTGCCCAGCCTGGACTATCATTCTTAAGGAAGAGAGTGAATCTGAGGAGAAATGCCAGTAAAAACACAAATTAAATACAATCAAAGTTAATTAGCAAATTGTTATTTCTTTTAAAAATAAAGCAAATATATGTGTGTATATATTTTAGAACAAAGATTTTCCCAACTAATGAGAGAAACAAAGAATTTAACTGCTACATATATATCCCAAAGATGTTTGTGTGTGTGTGTGTGTGTGTGTGTGTGTGTGTGTATAGTAAACATATACAGAACAAAACAAGAAAATAATGTAATTTAGAAAAATTAAAACAGAAGAATAGTGCACACACGGAAATGCTTTAATTTCTTGCTTTTTTCACTTTTTACTACCCTGTCCTTCTTTCCTTTCTTTCTATTTCTGCTTACATGTTTACAAAAAAAAATTTGCGATAACTGGACAAAGCTAGAGCATTACATAAACAATTATGTTAATGAGGGTATTTTAATTCTCATCATGTTTTAATCATTAATATATTGAGTGATCATTCTTAAATTCAACAGGGCAATCATGCACAATCCTTTTTCCTAATATAAAGCAAAGTCTTGCTATTAGTTAATATAATCTCCTATCTTTATGAGAACCTTACAATGGAAATAGTGTAAGTTTTTATACGGCTTAATTTTATATCATTCCTCAATTTAGACCAGTGGTAGTCTGCCAAAACAACTCACCTATATTTAAAATGTGACTATTTCAGATAAATGGGCTCTGGGCCTTCTGGTACAAATACAATTTAAAAAGGCTAGAATACCCCCCAATTGTTTGAAGATCTTGAAATGCTCAGATTGTACCATCACTTTACATAGCTTTTCATCCAAGTAATGTTTTCAATTCAAAAGTGATGTGTGTAGTGTGTAGATAGGTAAGAAATCAAACAGAAAGTAGCTGTTAATAAACAGAAGAATTTTTCATTGTCTTGGGAAGACAAATTTGAATAGTTAGGATCTACCAGTGCAAACAGTCTTTTAGAATACATATCCTGGAAAAAAGAGGAGCACAGGAAGATCATTATACAAAATGTATTATTCCCTTTCAGGCATTTGCCTTCTTATAGGAAAAACATGCTGGGAGGTAGAGAAGGTAAACAGAAAGCTGTTGATAAAATTCTAAATAACTAAAAAGAGTTATGGATAATCCAATGGTTCCAGAAAAGAACAATGAATTTTTAGGACCTGGTAGTGGATAGTCTAACCAAATAGCCCATGAATTTATTCCGAACCTTTGAAAGTCAAAATTCTAAATGTAAGGGGTAATCAGAGATTAGAAGACACCGTCAAAAAACTGAAACTCATCAGTAAATTAGTTTAGCTTCTGATGAGATTAGGGTTATTTGCTCTCATTACCATTGTTTACCAGAATCTACAAAAGAAAATATGTTCTTGAGGAAGATTATATCTGGGAATTCTATTCGTTTTCATACACAATTTCTGTCATTCAATTAAAAATATACAGGAAAAACTTTCCTTTTATACCATGATGACATACTGGGCCTAAACTTACCCTTCTACTGTTAAATAATTAGAAAACATGGTTAAACACATGGGAGAGTTGTTTTCAGATGTTGAACAAAGGTAGCAGCAAAATGTTTATCTTTAAGAAAAGAAAAATAAATTTAGGTGTATAGAAGGGAAATATGTGAATTGTTACTGATTTATCACAAGAAAGAACGTGAAGAATAGAGTGGAAAGACATTTAAACTTGGGTGAAGAAAATAAAATAAAAAAAACACAACAACTGTTCACTTATAATTCTATATCCAGCTTTACTAAAACCTTTTTTCAGACAAACAAAATCTGATAGAATGTGTTGCCAGCAGACCTAAACTACAGGAAATGTTAAAAGAAGTTTTTCCCTCAGGATGAAGAGAAATGAGGCCAGATGGAAAATTGAATTTATACAAGGAATGAGAGTGCCTAGAATGATAAATATCTTCATAAACATAAAGCAACCTTTAAATTTTAGTATTTAGTGCCTTAAAAATATAATATCAGCAAACTAACAAATTATTTTAAGATATAACATTAATGTAAATAAACTGTATAACAACAAAAGCACAAAAATCAGGAAGGGATAAATGAAATAACATGTTGCAAGGTCCTTACATTATGTATAAAACAGAGTAATAATATTTGAAGGTAGATTGAAAAAATCAGAAGTGTGGTCACTAGCAGTGGAAAGCATTTAAATAGCATCAAATAATTTGAATACATTAAAATAGCAAATATTTTATTAATGATGGCCATTCTTACTGGGGTTAGGTCCCCACATCTTTATAATTAAATAAAAATAAATAAATAAATAAAACAGCAAATATTGAATATGAGTGACTAAAGATATTGCATATCTGCCTTCTCCAGAAAAAAAATTCAAAACTATGAATAGCTAATCATACCTTGAACAAAACTTCTAGGAGAGAACACTAGAGTCCAATAGAGAAGTCATGTGAAATAACCGAGACACAGGAGAAGGAAATGAGTGGCTAACTGGGTAGGCTCTGATCATCACCTAGGAGTCTGGAGTGTTTCAGTGTTGCAGGGAAAGAGGAAGAGAACTTCAGTGGCCTGCTGGTACTACTGCAGTCCAAACCATGGGAGAGTTCCTCTACCCATGCAAACACTGACACTAACATGGATGATGATTTGGAGGTCCCATAAGGGCATTTCCCGAGATGGGAAACACACCACTCTGAGATCTAAGTGGCTGCAGCAGGGCACCAATGGGAGAGCACACCCAGCACAGGACTGCTTTCTGCCAGGGGAACCACACTCCCATATTTCCAGATCCCAGGAGCCCTCACTGATATTCTCCAGTGTCCACCTAAAGGATGACGGGGGTATAGTGCTGGCTGGGTGAAAAGGTGTCCTGAGGTTACCAGTACTTTAGCCCACAAGGAATTCTACTCCCTGGGGAAAGAATAAAACAGTGCACCAAAAATGCAGCACCCAGAACAAAGGAAACAAAAGTGCATGCTTCTCAGGGCCTGAAGGCTCCCTCTCCAGACTGTGAGAAGTGACCCTTCCCCCAACAGTGACACAAACTCTGTTCTCAGCCTCACAAACAGAGTGAGGTGTCTTCCCATTGGTGGAGCAACCACTGTGCTTGGGCTGACATAGAGAGCAGGGCTTCTTCCCCCTCTCCATAGTACAGCTACTGCTGATGCGGCAGAAGGCTTGGGCAGGTTAGTCAAAGCGTTGCCTGTCTGGGGCTGTGAGTCATGAGTGTGGCCCCCCCTGGTGGCATGGCTTCCATTATTGGGCTCTTGCACTGCTGCTATCGAGTGGCAAGCCTGTGAACTGCATGTGTGGGACTGTGGTTTCCAATCACACACTACAGTCACTGCTAACATCACTGCTCTGCTTGGCACCTAGAGGCTTGTCTCACTACAGCTACTACAATTACCCAGACTGTGCTGGCTTCCCAGGGACTTGAGACCCAATTCATCTACCCAGCCCACTACTGCTACCAAAGGCATATGTGCAAATCACCTGAAGGCCCAAGAATTGGCCCGCCTAATCCTGCTAACACTGGTGCCAGCGTATGCCACACTGAACCCCAAGAACAGGTATGCTTAGCCCACTGCTGTCACCACTGGGGCCTGAAGACTCACCTATCTTTCTGGCGTCCTTGTCCCAAGCAAAATTTTACCATAGCCTATACTAAAAACTGCAAGCTAAACCACCGTGGAAATAATGGATACCACTGATGCTGTTTGCAGCCGAAAAGACTATTCAGAGACTACATTATTGCATATGAAAAAACCGTAATACAGTATACCATAAACTTAGGTTAAAAACATGCTATAACCCAATAAATATATAATCGACTTATAGACAATAATACAGCCATTTTAGTTTTCTGCTTTAAAACATAACCTATAGCTGTTTAAAATTTCAGTTATGAAAAAAACTACAAAACTCTAGTTCAAGCTTTAACCCCTTCCCTTGACCCACTTTCCCCTTAACAACAACCAATCAGGTGCCAAGAAAAAAATCACCTAAAATTTCCAAATGTCTCTACAACTTCCCCAGCCAGTGGGCCAAGGTCGGCCCCGAGTCACGCTAGCCAATCCTCCACGATTAAGCTGACAACTAGAGGTTACTACCCAATTAAATGATAACAAGACTAAAAAGTCCCCCTAACTCCTCCTCCCTTTGTGTAAAAACATAAAAGACATCTGCTTAAAAAAGTCAGGGCCTCTGGGTATACTTCACTGCTTCGATGGTCGACAGAGGTCCAGGCTCGAGCTTACAAATAAAAACCCTCTTAAACTTTCATCGAAATTGACTCTTGATGGTCTCTCAGATTAAGCTTTCGGCCACTACACATACACCCAAAATAAAAATTAAAAAACCATACCAACACCATATACAAAGATGTATATCTTTAGGAATAAGTCCTCTCTTATAAAAGTAAATTCAAAAAATTAGAAGTGACTATGACATCAGATGTGCAGATATCGATGTAAGGACACTAGAAACAGAAAAAAGTAAGGAAATGACACGTAAAAGGAACATAAAGATTCCTCGGCGATAGCTCCAATAAAAAATAAATCCAGGAAATCTCAGAAAAAGAATTCAAAATTATGATACTGAAGCTCAGTGAGCGACAAAAGAATTTTGAAAATAGTACAAAGAAATCAGAAGAACAATCCAAGATATGAATAAGAAATTTACCAGAGAAATAAATATTAAAAAGAACCAAACATAAATTCTCTTTCTGTTTGAAGAGCTCCCTGAATGAAATTTTTGGCCGGGCTCACTGGCTCAGCCTGCAATCCCAGCACTTTGGGAGGCCGAGGTGAGTGGATTGCCTGAGCCCGCGGGGTCGAGACCTGCCTGGTGCAACTTGGTGAGACCTTATCTCTACAATAAATCAAAAAATTAGCCGGACGTGATAGCGCGCGCCTGTAGTTCCAGCTACTTGGAAGGCGGAGGCAGAAGGATTGCCAGAGCCCAGTAGGTCGAGGCTGCAGTGGCTGGGAGCGGCCACTGCACTCCAGTCTGGGCGACAGAGTGAGACTCCAACTCAAAAAAAAAAAAATTTTTTTTTAAATACTCAAAAGCTTAAAAAATATACTAGATGAAGCAGAAGACACTCAGAGTTTGAAGACAGGTCTGTTGAAATAACTAGTCAGAAAAAAATAAAGAGAAAATAATATTAAAACATAAACAAGGTCTTTGTGATATATGGTACATCAAAAAGCTACCAAATATACAAATTATCGATTTATCTGAGCATGCAGGAAAAACAAAAGGTCTCAAGAATGTATTTAACAAAATAATAGATAAAAACTACCAAGAGATTTAAACTTCCAGATATAGAAGCCCCAGCAATCCTGAAACAGATACAAAGCAAAAAGGTCTGTATGGCACATTATAGTCGAACTGCCTAAAGTCAATGACAATGAAAAACTTCTAAAAAGAGCAAGAGAAAAGCATTCAGTAACCTAAAAAGTAGCCCACATCAGGCTTACCACAGACTTCTCAACATAAACCTTGCAGATCAAGAAAGAATGAAAGAGTATACACAAAGTATTAAAAGAAAAGATACTGTCATCCAAGGATACTATTTCTAGCAAAATTATCCTTCATGAAATAAAGGAGAAATAAAGTCTTTGCCAGACAAGCAAATATTGAGGGAATTCATTACCATTAGACCTGACTTACAAGAAATGCTCAAAAGAGTCCTAAACCTGGAAGCAGAAGAACAACTGTTACTATTACCACTATAACAAAAATATTTAAAACTCATTGACAAAGCATACATACAAGTGAGAAAGAGAACAGAATCAAATGATAACACTACAGGAAAGCAGCGCAAACACAAGAACAATCAGTAAGATAAAAAGAAAGGGGCAAGGAATACAGAAAACAATTAACAACATAGCAGGAGCAAAAACTTCCATATCAGTATTAACTCTGAATGTAAGTGGATTAAATTATATACTTAAAAGATACAGATTGACTGTATGGATAAAGAAAAACAAGATACAGCTATATTCTGCCTACAAGAAACACACTTTAAATTTAAAGATACAGATAGACTAAGAGTAAAAGAAAGGAAAAACAAATTCCATGCAAACAGAGTCCAAAAACAAGCAGAAGTAGCTCTACTTAGATCAGATAAAGCAGACTTAAAGTTAAGGGCAGTAAGAATTGACCAAAAAGGTCAATATACAATAATACAAAGTTCAATGTAGCAAGAGGATATAACAATTTTAAATATTTATGCTCACCACACTGGAACATCAAGGTGCCTAAAGCAGATATTACTAGATTTAAAGAGAGAGATAGACTCCAATACAATATTAGTGGGGGACTTAAACACCCCACTAATTAGACAGATTACCTAGTCAGAAAGTTGATAACAAAACAATGAACTTAAAATGGGCATTAGACCAAAAGGACATAACTGACATTCACAGAACATTTTATCCAACAACTGCAGAATATACATTCTGCTCATCAGTGCATGAAACATTTTTCAGGACTGATCAAATGTTAGGCCACAAAAAAGTATAAAAATTATTTTAAAAATTGAAAGCACATCAAATATTGTCTAAGATCACAGAGGAAAAAAATAAAAATAAATACCAAAGGAAATTTGGAACTATACAAATACGTGAAAATTAAGCAACATGCTACTGAAAGACCATGGGGTCAATGCAGAAATAAAGATGGAAATTTAAAAAATGTTTTTAAACAAATGAAAATAGAAGCCAGGCTTGGTGGCTCAGCCTGTAATCCCCACGCCTTTGGGAGGCTGAGGTGAGTGGATTGCCTGAGCCCACGGGTTGGAGACCCGACTGGGCAGTGAGACCTCGTCTCTACAATAAACCAAAAAATCAGCTGGGCGTGGTAGCGCATGCCTGTAATTCCAGCTACTTGGAAGGCTGAGGCAGAAGGATCACTAGAGCCCAGCAGGACGAGGCTGCGGTGACCGGAAGCGGCCACTGCACTCCAGTCTGGGCGACAGAGTGAGACTCCAACTCAAAAACAACAACAACAACAACAACAACAACAAAAACAAAAAAAAAAACCTAAATGAAAATAGAAGTATAAGTAAATGGAAGTATATAGCAAAATCTGTGAAACAGAAAAGGCAATGTTATGAGGGAAGGTTATAGGAAAGCTTGTCCCTTGTCTTCCGAGGATTTGTTAAAAATTCAACTCACAATAAGACAGATTTATGAAAGAAATGACATGCAAATTTATTAAAGTATGTACACAGGAAGAATCATAGAGTGATCACTCTATGTTTCAATAGGCCCACATATGTATATAATCTCATTTCAGAAGAAAATGGGGAGAAATGAGAAATATAAGTAATTCTGTTGAGGGGTGATAAATGTGTACTAGGAAGTATAAATAGATGCTTGGGAAAATGAATGGATGGGGAAACAGATTGGCTTGTAAATGGTTCATTTTGGAAACTGAGTGAGCCTGAGAGACACGCATTATTTTGTAAAGGGTTTGACCACGTCTAGTTATATATGTAGTCTTTTTTTTCTGCAATAGCCAATGAGATAAGGGTAGCAGAAGAAATAATAATTTGTTTTATAGGGGTGTCTGTCTAGTTTTTATGTAGATAGTAGAAACATCTATTCTATGGCCTTATAATTTTTAAGAATTTTTAATACAAAATATCTATCATACCACTGAGTCATATTATGAGGTGTTCTCTGTGCTCCTTCAATAGCAATAAACTTTTAAGTCAAAAAGCCCAGAAATACTTTAAGTAACCAATCTAACAACATACTTTAAGGAACTAGAAATGCAAGAACAAGCAAAATGTCAAATTAACAGAAGAAAATAAATAATAAGGATCAGAACAGAAATAAACAAAATGGAGATTAAAAATAAAAGATTCAACAAAATGCAAAGTTCATTCTTTAAGAAGATAGGCAAATTTGTAAAGCACCAACTAGTCTAACCAATAAAATAAGAAAAAAAATACTCAAACAAAATCAGAAATGTAAAAAGAAAAAGAGGCATTACAACTGATACCACAGAAATATAAAAGATAATTAGAGACTATTATGAACTATACACTAGAAAACTGGAAAATCTAGAGGAAATGAATAAATTTCCTCTACAAAATTGGGTCAGGAAAAAATAGAAAATCTGAGCAATTCAAGTAGTAAGATAGCATCAGTAATAAAAAGTCTCACAACAAAAAAATTGCAAGACCAGATAGATTCACTGTTGAGTTGTATCAAGTGCATGAAGAATGAATACCAATCTCCTCAAACTATTAAAAAATGTTGAAGAGGAAGGAATTCTTCCTAATTCACTCTACAAGGCCAGTATTACCCTGATACCAAAACCAGACAAGGATACAAAAAAGAAAAGAAAAGAAAAAACAACAACAGCTACAGACCAATACCCCTGATTAATATAGATGCAGAAATTCTCAATAAAATACTAGCAAACTAAATACAACAGTATATCATAAGCATAATGTACCTTGATCAAATGGGATTTATCCCGGGAATATTAAGGATGGTTCAACATATGCAAATCAAAAAATGTGATACACCACATCAACAGAATGAATGACAGTAAAATTTATGACCAATTCAACAGATATAGAAAAAGCTTTTGACAAAATTCAACATTCCATTATGATAAAAATTCCCAACAATCTAGGCATATAAGCCCATATATCAAAATAATAAAGACCATAAATGATAAATTCACAGCTCACAATGAATGGAGAAAATCTGAAAGCCTTTCTTAGAAATGGCATAAAACATGAATGTCCATTTTCACCACTTCTTTTCAACATAGTACTGGAAGTCCTAGCAAAGGCAATCAGACAGAAAAAAAACAAATAAAAGGCATCTGCATTGAAAAAGAGAAAATTAAATTGTCTCCTTTGCAGATGGCAAAATATTATATTTAGAAAAACCAAAGGTCTCCACCAAGAAAATTCTTAAACCTGATAAAAAATATAGCAAAGTTGCAGCTTACAAAATCAACATACAAAAATCAGTAGCACTTGTGTACACTAGTAATAAAATAATCAAAGAAAACATCAAGAAGTCAATTCCATTTACAGTAGCCATAAATATTTAAATACCTAGGAATAAATTTAATCTGGGAAGTACTACAGGAACATTTTCAAAAAATGGATAAAAGGTATCATAGATGACACAAACAAGTGGAAGAAGATTGCATTTTTATGAACCAGAAGAATTAATATTAGTAAAATGACCATACTACCCAAAGCAATCTACAGATTCAATACAATGCCCACCAAAATACCTGATCAAACTACATCATTCTTCACAGAACTAGGAAACAAAAATCCTTAAAAATGTATATGGAACCAGAAAGAGCCCAAATAGGAAAAGCAATGCTAACCAAAAAGAACAATTACAGAAGCATCATACTGTCTGACCTCAAATTATAGTATAAGGGTATATTAACTAAAACAGCATGATACTGGTACAAAAATAGACAGATCAATGGAAGATAATAGAGAACCCAGAAATGCAACCACATACCTTCAACCAACTGATCTCTGACCAAACCAACAAAAACAAACAATGGGAAAATAACACTCTACTCAATAAATGGTGCTGGGAATATTGGCTAGCTATATGAGAAGAATGAAACTGGATCCCTACCTCTTACTATATAAAAAATTAACACAGATGGAATAATAATTTAAATGTAGGATGTAAAGCTATAAAAATCCCAGAAGAAAACCAAGGAAACATTCTTCTCGACATTAGCTTGGAGAAAGAATTTATGATGAAGACTTCAAAAGCAATTGCCACAAAAATAAAAATATAGACAAATGAGACTTTATTAAGCACACAGCAAAAGATATAATCAACAGAGTGAACAGAAAACATACTGAATGAGAGAAAATATTTGACATTTTAAAATTTGGATATTATTGTTTAAGGCAAAGCTCTAATGAACAAAATCCACAACTCAACATTAAAAAAGAAAAGTCATCCAAATGTGGGCAAAGGACATGAATAGACACCTCTTAAAAGGAGACACACTGGCTGGGTGCAGTGGCTCATGCCTATAATCCCAGCACTTTGGGAGGTGGAAGTGAAAGGATTGCCTGAGCCCATGGGTTCAAGACCAGCCTGGGCAACATGGTGAGACCCCATCTCTACAATACATCAAGAAAAATTGGCCAGGTGGTGGCACATGCAGGTGGTTCCAGCTACTTGTATGACTGAGATGGAAGGATTGCCTGAGCCCAGCATGTCAAGGCTGCGGTGGCCAGGAATGTGACACTGCACACAAGTGGCCAACAAATATATGTAAAAATACTCAACATCGCTGACTAGATGAATGCAAATTAAAATCACAATAAGATATTGCCTCACACAGTCAGAATGATTGTTATTAGACAGTCAAAGAGCAACAGATGTTGATGTGGTTGTGGAGAAAAGGGAACACTCATTCATTGTTGTTAGGATTGTAAGCTAGTTCAACATTTATGGAAAATAGTATGGAGATTTCTCAAAAAACAAAAGATTGAATTACCATTTAACCCAACAATCCCACTAATAGGGATCTACCAGAAGGAAAAGAAATCAGTATATGAAAAAGAAACCTGTACTCATATGTTTATTGCAGCACTATTTACAATAGCAAAACCATGGAACCAACTTAAATGCCCACCAACAATTGCTAGATAAAGAAAATATGGTGTATACACACCATGATATACTACACAGCCATTAAAAAAAAGAATGAAATCATGTCCTTTGCAACAACATGGATAGAGCTGGAGATCATTACCCTAAATGAACTAACTCAGGAAACACAAAACAAAAATTACGTATTCTCACTTATGTGTGGGAGCTAAATGGCCACAAAGATGGAAATAATAGACACTGGGACCCCCAGTAGTGGGGACGGCAACGAACAGGGTTAAGGTTCAGAAATTACCTATTGGGTACGATGTGAGACCAAATCCCCACCACTACCCAAAAAAATCCAGATAATAAACATGCATATGTATTCCCTGAATCTAAGGCAAAAATGGAAAAAAATACTGATGAAATAAATTGAAGAGGACACAAACAAATAGAAAGACATTTTATGCTCATGTATTGAAAGAATTAGTATCATTAAAATGACTATGTTACTCAAAGCAGTCTACAGACTTGATGTATTATCTTTTGACATATCAAGACATTTGCCACAGAAAGGAAAGACAAACAAACAAACAAAAATCTAGAATTGATATGAATCTAAAAAGGAGCCTTAATAACCAAAGTAATCCTGGGCAAAAAGAACAAAACTGGAAATACCACACTGCTTAACTTCAAAATATATTGCAACACTATAGTAACCAAAACAGCTTTTTATTGGTTTAATTGTAGACACAGAAATGAATGGAACAGAGAGCCCAGAAACAAATTAACATATTTACAGCCAACTGATATTCATCAAAACTTTCAAGAACATACACTGGGGGAAGGCATCCACTTCAATAAATTTTGGTGGGAAAACTGAATATCCATATGCAGAAGAAGAAAATTGAATTCTACCTCTCACTAAAAGTCAATTGAATTTGCTCTAAAAACTTAAACATAAGACCAAAAACTGTAAAAATACCAGAAGAATATTAGGACATTGGTCTGTGCAATATTTTGTGTTTAAGACCTTAAAAGCACAAGCAATAAAAGCAAAAATAGACAAATGGAATTGTCTAGCTAAAAAGCTTCTGCACAGCAAAAGTAACAACCAACTGTGTGAACAGACACCCTGCAAAATGGGAGGCAATATCTATAAACTACTCATCCAGAGAATTAATATCTAGAATATACAGGAACCTCAAACATCCCATCATTAAAAAAAAATACCATTAAAAAAGTAGGCAACGGAATTGAATAGACATTTCTGAAATAAAGACACACAAATGGTCCAATAGGTATATGAAAAAATGTTCAACATCACTAATCATTAGGGAAATGCAAATCAAAACCACAATGAGATATCATCTCACCCAGTGATAATTGTAATTATTAAAAAGGCAAAAGCAAAAAACAAAAACAAACATACTGGAGAGGATGCAGAGCAAAGGGAACTCATGCAATGTTGGTGGAAATGTAAATTAGTGGAGCCAGTATGGAAAACAGTATGGAGGATTCTCAAAAATTAAAAATAGAAATACCATATGACTCAGCAATCCCAGTACTGAGTATCTATCCAAAGGAAACAAATCGGTATATCAAACAGATACTTATATCTGAATGTTTATCACAGCATTTTTCACAATAGAAAAGATAGGGAATCAGCCTAAACTCCCGTCTATGAATGAATGGATAAAAAATATAATATAAATATATATACACACAAGGAAATACCATTTGGCCATAAAAAAGAAAAAAAATAATGTCATTTACAGCAACATGGATGGAATAGGAAGTCATGATAAGTCAGACACAGAAGGACAAATACCACAAGTTCTCACTCTTATATGGGAGCTAAAAAAATTTTGATCTCATGTACATAGAGGATAGAATTATAATACAAGAGATTGGGAAGGCTGAGTGGAATGGAGAAAAAATAAACAGAAGCTTATGATGGGTGCAAACACAGAGTTAGATAGAAGTAAGTCTAATGTTTGATACCAAACTAGGTGACTATATTTATCAACAATATTATGCATATTTCAAAATAACTAGAGGAAAGGACATGAAATGGTACAAAACATGATAAACATTCAAAATGATGGTATCCAAATATTTTGACTTGGTCATTACACATTCTATACATTTGATAAATAATTATATATACCTCATCCATATTTAAATTATGGTATATTAATTAAGGAGAAAGTTATTTTTATTAACTTGACAACTGAAAAATAAAATGCAATAAGTGGTTTTCAGTGAAGACTAAATAAAGTTGTGGAAACTATATGTGATCTGGATTATATATTTAAAAAATATATAGACAGAACTCTGCAGAGGTGAAGTATAAATATATAAAGTTCTTGTGTATGTAAATAGTTTGTGATTGAAAAGGAGGCTAGTTAAAAAAAATCAGTGTCAGGTGTCAAAGTTAGTAAAATAATAATTTAAACCCAAAGATAGTAGAAAGAAATAATAAAGTTTGTCCAGAAATCAATAAGTGAAAGCAAACTTAAGTACAGAAAATCAGCAAAGGGCAAAATTAATGCTTTAAGAATAATTATATGGATAAACCACTTTTTTTTGAGTTGGAGTCTCACTCTGTCGCCCAGACTGGAGTGTAGTGGCACACTCCCGGTCACCATAGCCTCTACCGGCTGGGCTCCAGCGATCCTTCCGCCTCAGCCTTCCAAGTAGCCGGCTGATTTTTGATTTGTTGTAGAGATGTGGTCTTGCCAAGTTCCCCAGGTGGGTGTCGAACCTGCGGGCCTAGGCGGTCCACTCCCTTCGACCTTCCAAAGTGCTGGGATTACAGGCTGAGCCACCAAGCCCAGCCTGAATGAACCACCTTAGATGTGACTGTGTTTGTGTGTGTACGCACATGCATGTGTGTGTATGCACATGCATGTGTGTGTATGAGAGAGAGTGAGAGAGAGCAAGAGAAAAAAGAGGAAATCTCCACTGATTTTACAGATAATAAAAAGATAATAGTAGGCTATTATGAGAACTTGATGAAAATAAAATTTGAAACACATAAAGTAGGAAAATTTGTAGAAAAACAGCATATCAAAACTTATGAAAAAGGAGAAAACTTGCACAGCACTTTTATCTATTAAAAGAATTGAATACTGAACTTAAAAACTGTTTCTATATCAAAAACACTAAGTCCAAATGACTTCAGCATAAAATTATTTCATACTTCTAAGGAAGAAAAAAAATCCTAATATTAAATAAATCTCTAAAATATAAGAAAGGACAGAATCTATGTTTTTAAATGAGGCCAGCATACATTTGCTAACAAAACAAAATAAGAATATTAAATATGGAACACCACAGGCCTATTATCACCCTCATTAAATGTAAAAATTCTAAAAATAAGAGATAAAATATTTAATCTAGAGAACTATACAAAAGCATACAGTATTATGATTTATATAAATCTTGGTTAGGAATTATATAAAGAATCCAATATCACATAGATATTCCAAAACCAATTTATTTCACTTTAATAGAATTAAAAAGCAATATTATTCTCAATTCAACAGATACATATAAAGCTTCTGATCATGTGCAGGTTTGCAGGTCACTTCCTGATAAAAATTTTCAGCAAGTTATGAATAGTAGAAACCTTTCTGAATTTGATAAAGAGTAGCTGAAACACAAAACAGAAAGAACTGGAGAAAATAGTATAGGTTTTTATGAAATATTGAAAGTCTATGTATTGAAATTAAGATGAATCAATAATAGCTGCTGTCATTCCTTCTCAACATTGTACTACGTTTCTGACTGTAAGCAATCAGCCAAGAATTGACAATAAGAAATATATGTATAGAAAACAAGAAAATTCAGTTGTCAATATTTGCAGAATCTATGTTCATCTACTCAGAAAATTAGATAAAGTTTTGGAATTAATAAATTTAACTTAGCAAGGTCAATGATTAATTTTATATCAACAATTAGAAAATTAATTTCAAAAAGTACTATATTTTTTTAGTGTCATAAACCATCAATAACTTAGGACTACATCCACTAGTAGATTTTCAAGACCTTTATACAGAACATATTATTCAGAGAAATTAATGAACTAAATAAATGGGGAAGTAGTATATAATACTTGTAGGAGACTAAATATGGGTACTGTGTCAGTTCTCTTCATGTAATTTTCATATTAAATTCATTACCAATGAGAATCTCAGCAGGTATGTTTCTGGAAATTTGCAAATTTAATTTTAAAACTTATGTAAAAATGCAAATAGCCCAAAACAACAGAACTGAGGAATTTTACTGGCAATATTAAGACATACTATAAAGGGAGAGTAGTTAAGAGAGTGATTACTGATGCAAGAATAAAAAATATGTTATTAAAACAGAATAAAGGGTTCAAAAAAGATCACCTTATGTAAGATCACTTGAATAAGGGAGGCATGGAAGTGCTGTAGGGAAAGGAGGTACCTCTTAATATATAGCTCAATTAAGTATTCAGATGGCATAAAATGGATTTGGGTTCCTGCTTCACATCATATAAAAATCAGTTACAGGTGGATTGTTGGTCAAAATGTGACATGTAAAACAATACAACTTCTAGCAAGCACTGTCCAATAGAGACTGATTGTGAGCCACACATGCTATTGATCTTTTTATTTATTTTATTTAATGTCACACATATATAATATCATTTCAAGATGCAGTCAATGTAAGAAATGTTGAGACATGATACATTTTTGTTTTCAAATGAAGTCTTCAAAATCTGGTGAAATGTTATATTTACAGCACTTCTCAATTTTGACTAGCTATATTACAAATGCTTAAAAGCTGCATGTAGCCAGTTGCTATTGTATTGAGCACTGCAACACTTGGAGATAGCAAAGGAAAGCATCTTTATGATGCTGGAGTAGGCTAAGATCTTTTCAATAGACACAAAAAATAATAACTGTAAACAAAATATTACCTTCATTTTAAGACCTTCTGTTCATCAAACAAAGCATTAAAAGTGAAAAGTAAACCTCCAAGTAGAAAATGTTACATATTTAATTAAATATAGCATATGTTACATTTAAATTATATACACAGATATCTCAGAGTTTCTTAATATTGACATTATTGATAATTTGAACCAGATATTCTTTGTGGTTGGTGGACTAGCCTATTTTTTTAAAGACGTTTAGCAACATCCCTTGCCTCTACCCATTGGATGTTCATGGCACTCCTCCAGTGCTGACCAAAAAATTGTCTTCAGACATAGCCAAATGTCCTCTGGAAGTTAAATCAATCACAATCAAGAACTGCTGATATATAAAAATGCATACAAATCAATAAAAAAGACAGATACATACAACCCAAAAGAAAATGCAGGAAAAATATTTGAATAAGTACTTTTCAAAAGAAGATTTTCAAATACTCCAAAAGACATAAAGAATGTATTTAGACATTCTTAGACTCATCATCCATTTAGAAAATGCAAATCAAAATCACAATATAATATGACTATACCACCAAAAGAATGGCTAATTTATACACAATAACTAAACACAATAATAAGTGAGGTAAGTGGAAGTCTTGTGGAACAGCTGGACATTTTGTAAAATTGCTGGTGGGAGCTTGTATTTGTATAATTACTTTGGAAAACTGGCAGTATCTGCTAAAGCTGAACATATTAAACCCAATCACCCAGCATTCCATACTTAAGTATATTCTCCAACAGATATTTGTACAAGTGTGCACTAAATACGAGCACAAAGATATTCATAGCAGCATTGTGCATAGTAGCCTACACCTGTAAACAACATAAATGAATAAAAATAATGGTTGAGTATTCTTGCAATGGAATACCACATATAGTGATGGAAATGAACTACTATTATTTGCAATACCATGGATCAGTTTCGCAGCTATTATGTTGAGCAAAAAATTAGACATCAAATGTATACTGTATGATCCCATTAGTAAAAGTTCAAAGCCAGGCAAATCTAATCTATTTTGGTAGAAGTCACCTTAGCATAAAAGGAAAGAAATAGTGTGTGAAATGAATGAGGCACAGGATGGGGGGGCATTTAATGGGACTGGCAACTTCTCTGGAGGACGGTTACTCTGCTGTATTTACTTTGCGGCAATTTGTAAAGATGTACGCTTATATTTTATTCATTATTTTTGTTAAAATTTTTAAATTGGACCAAGCGCTGTGACTCATGAGCCACACATGGTCTCAGCTCTTTGGGAGGCCAAGATGGAGGATTGCTTTAACCCAGGAGATTGAGACTAGCCTAGGCAACATAGCAAGACCTCACCTCTACAAAAAAATCAATAACTAAATTAGCAAGGCTTGGTGGCACACGCTTGCAGACCAGCTATTTGGGATAGGTGGGAGGATAGCTTGAGCCTAGGAGATCAAGGCTGTAGTGAGCTGTGATCATGCTACTGCACTCCAACCTGGGCAAAAGAGTGAGTCCCCAGCTCAAAGTAAATAAATAAATTACTTCTTATGAATATCATCATGTAATAAATTATACATTTTAAAATACATTATAAATTACTATGTTCAATCTTGATTACTCTAAATATTTATAAAAATTATTTTTGAAAGATAAAGAGTGCCAGATAGGTATCTAGAAAATGAACGATTATTTTTTCTTGAATGAGTAGACAAGCAGAAGCCTATACACATACTACAAATTAAGAAATTATAAGTAATGAATGCTTGATTTTTGGTACTTCCAATCCTCGGAGCCACTGGGAATCCTCACGACAGCACAGAGCTTTGGGAATGGAATTGGTAGGAGTCCTGGGTCACCTTTCACTGACTTCAGTATTGGGCTGCAGTGGACCTATTCCTCAGAGCATCGTTTAAATCTCTGTGGACTTCTAGAGAATGTGTAAGAGAAATGTGTTTCTAATCATGAGCATACACATGTGTAGCATCTTTAAAAGAAAATTGAGGAAAACTGAATGATCTCAGTATCTTTAAGTATTTAATATGCTTATGTGATCTATTTGAACAAAAGTTATTTATATGAAGCAAGCATAGTTTTGTTAATAAGTTGCAAATATAAATTTTTTATGAAAATCTTTTTATCTTTTAAGGTTACTTTTGTCTTCAAAAATCCAAGGTTTATGGGAAGAGAGCTTAATGCCGGCTTACTTGAAAAATTATATGCAATATTGACTTACCGAAAGCAATAAAAATGTTGACAATACATTTGTTTAATGCTGAGTATGAAAGAGCATGATCTACTTTGTATATGCACAATACATATATGTTGAATCAGTGAATTGATAAATGAATTATGCATAATTACCAAAATCTAACTCTGTCCTTGGAAAGGCTTCAGGGAAACAGTTCATCCACTCTTTTGTAAAAAGCAGTCCAATTTTCTCAAAAACAGTTTGTTCTCTTGTTTTCAGATGTTCAGGTGATATCAATCACTCCTTTTCATTTTTGGTTTATTAGATAATCAACCAAAAACAAAAACAAAGCACAATGAAGTTCTTTGTCATGTATGGATGGGAAAAGGAAGCTGCGGCAAGTATTTGAAAACAACCAGATTATATTTTAAATTTTATAATCACCACAAAACAACTGCAAAGAAAAGTCGGTAACTTTGAAATGGAAATGATTACTAAAATGCACTTCTGAAATCAAAGTTGAAAGAAAATCCCTCTTTAGCTTAGCTAATTAGCAGCTCCTCCCTTGAGTAATATATGTGGTGATTCCTTTAAACCTCAAAGTCACCCTTTTAAGGTGACATAACTGATAATATACAAAATCCTTACTGCATATCAGTACTTGTTTTAGCAATTGGCACCCAAAAGCACAAACTATAGCAATGAAATGTGTGGTAAAAGTTATGTTTTCTGAAATAAATTATCTTAATAAAAATACCTAATGTTGGTGTATTTATTTACATTTTTAAATACTTTCATATTTATTTTATTATCTTAACCATTGTTTTTAGTGACCAGGATTACTATCTCTATTTTATATAAGAACATAAAGAGTCAGATAAACTTGGTGACCTTCTCAAAGTGTCTTTCATAAATTGTTTCTGAGAGAAACAGTACTCAGAATTGTTCTTCAAATTTCTAGTCCAAGACTTTTATTTTTCCCCAATGCATCAGCACTTCTGTTTGCTTTAATGATATCCTAGCAAGCAAACTTTTTAAATATACCATTTTAGAAGGGTATCCATTTATATAAATACCCTACACTTCAAATTAATGATCAAATATACATGATTCAAATAACTTGAATTGTAGAGCTATTATCTAGTAGATTTGTGTAGATAAAATAGATGAATGCATTTAAAATCTACACAGCTCATTACTTAGAGCTATTAAATTGGCAAAGCCCTAACATTTATTGATTAAATTACAACCCATCTAAGAACCAGAATTAAACTATCAATGGACGGGTAACACACAAGGAATTCTGAACCTTTTGTAGTATTCGCGGGCAAAATGGCAGGCACAGGAAAGAAACAAGTTGCGAGGAGTCAGTAGTCCTTTTTAAGACATCATAATAGCTGACTCGCAGGAATCACTTCCATTTGCCCTTTTATGGCTGTACTTAGTTGATGGAAATTTCATTTACTGATCTCAATTTTTGAATACCTGCTATGGCCAGGCACCATATCCAGTGCTGGGACTAAAAAATATAAGATACAATGTGACACTTAATTAGTTCATAATATCCAGGTGGAAGCAAATAAGTTCAGTCCAATATTTACAGTGCAATATAACAATGGCTCTAAGAGAGGTTTATAAAAATGCCATGGGAACCCAGGGGATTTAATTTGCAACTAAGTCATGCAGATGTACAGATTTTAACACGTAGATGCATTAGAGTGAAGTCTGTAGGATGAATATATATCTTGAGGTACAGAAGACAAAACAGGCTATTCTAGGCAGGAAGAATTATATATTGACACAGCTTGGGGTATTACTGAAAAAAGTGAGAAGTTGTGTATGGTTGGTGACTAGCTTAATGCTCGTTAGTCAAAAGTGGCAGAATATGAACCAGGACAAACAAATTACTTTAAAGATCCATATATGTAATACTAAATAATGCAGACCTTCTAGGTAAAGAAAAAGAGGATATTTTGGGAGAATTGCTAGATATTAATTTTATTTTAGGAAAACACCTAGAGGCAAAATAGAGGATGCATTGCAAAGTAATATGAACTCTTTCTGTTAGATGTGTCACATTCTATAGTATGAAGATACAATATCTTAATTTGTAAAAAATTTTATACCAGAATTAAATGGTGATTCTTCATCACAGGATCAGCTAGAGCTTTAAGCCTTAATGAGAATGATGAGTGCTGATACAACATGATAGCACCAAGAAGGATATAGTGTGATGATAAGAGCATCTACTCTAGATTAAATATATATTCAGAGCTCTGTTCTATTTATGACTCGTGGAAGAAAGTTAAAGTTTCCCTACATAGATCCTTGTGTGTAAAATGAGAAAATTGTAGTATTTTCTCCACATGGCTGTCTTGAAGATTAAATGGATTATTACATGCGAAATACTTAGATAACTGCCTGGCTTCCAGTGCTCAATAATTTTACCTGTAATTATTTCACTAGAACAGTGGTTTACAACTGGGGGCAATTTTGCTCAACAGGGGACCCTTGGTAATGTTTCGAGACATTTTATTTTGGGCTACAACCACTGGGAGGGAGAGGTAGTACCGTATTTGAGTGGGTATAGGTCAGGGATGCTTCTAAATAACTACAATACACAGAACAGCCTGTCACAACAAAGAATTAACCAGTCTAAATTGTCATTAGTGCCAAGATTAAGAAATCCTGCACTGGAAAATGCTAATTTTTCTGCCTGAGTTGCTCAATGACAATTTTGATCAGTCAGCTAGGAAACAATAGGCTGATTCCTTGAATTAAGTTAGATCCGGATATAATACTGAGTAAAAACATGGAAAAGTTCCCAGCTTATCAGTTATAGTACTTTGCTGGAAGCAGCATAATTTTTTGTCTTCTTTTGTATTCGAATGCTATAAGATCACACAGTCTCCAGGAGATCCAGAACTGGCCATGATTGTCTCAGAGCCAAGAACAAAGCAAGAAGTTACGATGCATCTAAGAAAACCAGTGTCTACCAAATATAATTGCTGCCTTCCACTGCTGTTTAGCATCTCTGACACTAGGGCACCAACACCCAGGCACTTCTCTACAGATGTCTGAGAAGAACTAGTTGCTTTTGCTCTATCCTTGGTAGAAGATCAGATTTTTTCCAGATGGCCACCACTTAAAGATGCCTACTTTCTTCTCTATGCCTCAAGGAAGTGCATCGGAGACAGAACAGATATACCTTGAGAGCTCTAGCTGAAAGAGAATCTTGAAAATCAGATTTTAAGCTCATCCAAGTGGGCTCCAATCTAATCTATTTACCTTCTATTATGGGTGGAAGCAGTCTCGGGTTCTTTTGGTGCTCAGCTACTATCTTAAATGAAGGATGTTATTTATTTTTTGTTGTGACTCAAAACTTTACTCTTTAGATTTTTGAGCTCCTACGCGTCTTGCCTGTACCTCTTCATTAACTTTTATTAATGGATCAGGGAAGTTTTAGGTTATGCTTCAGACAACACATCCCTTAATAACCAGGATTAGCCATTCCAGTTCATCTGATTAAACATCTGAATTTCATGTCCATCCAAAGGCCGGGTGATGGGGGAAAAAATTGCTGCTGAGTAAAGCATTTGTTATGTCCCAAAAAAAGATATGTTTGAGAACTAGCTCCTAGTCCTCTAAATGTAAACTTGCTCGGAAATGGGGTCATTTTTTCTGTTGTTTTATTTTATTTTATGTTAGTTTAGTTTAGTTTTTGAGTGCATGTGAGAATTTACTACATAAGTAAATTGCATGTAGGTGGGTTTGGGCTTCTAGCAAGCCCTCTTTTCCTCAGATAGTGGACCTGGTACCCAGTGTGGATTGTCTGCCCCTTATCCTTCCTCCCTCTCTCGTTAGCAATGTCCAGAGTCTGTTGTTCCCATTTTTGTGCTCATGGGACCAGTGATCAAGACCCACTTAGGAATAAGAACATGTGGTATTCAGTTTTCTGTTTTGTGAAAGTTCAGTTAATATGCTGGTCTCCAATCCATTGTTTGTGTCATTTCTTTGAGCAGTCTTTTGTAGTTCTCAGTGTAAATGTCTTTCAACTCTTTGGTTAGATGGATGCTGAGGTTTTTATTTTTTTGTGGCTATTGTGAATTGGATTGTGTTTTTTATTTGGTTCTCAGTCTGCGTGTTGTTGGTGTATAACAACACAACTGCTTTTCATGTTGATTTTGTATCCCGAGACCTTACCAAAGTCATATATCAGTGCAAGGAGGTTTTTGACAGACTCTCTAGGGTTTTCTCTAGGTATGGAATCATATCACCCACAAAGAGGAATAACTTAAATTTCTCTTTTCCTATTTGGATACCCTTGATTTCTTTCTTCTGCCTGATTGCTCTGGTTAGGACTTACAGTATTATGTTAGATAGGAAGGGTGATAGTAGGCATTCTTGTCTAGTTCCAGTTCTTTGGGAGAATGTTTCTACCTTCTTCCCATTAAGCATGATGTTAACTGCAGTTTTGTCATAATGACTTTTTTTTGTTCGATGCCCAGGTGTTTAAGAATGTTTATCAAGAATGAACATTGGATTTTATCAAATGCTTTTTCTGCATCTAATGACATAATCATGTGGTTCTTTGTTTTATACCTGTTTATGTGATATATTACATTTGCTGATTTATATATACGGAAACAGCAGGAATGAAGCCCATCTGGTTGTGAGGAATAATCCTTAAAATATGCTGTCAGATGCAATTTGCTAGAATATTTTTGAGAATTTGTACATCTATGTTCATCAGAGATATTGGCCCATAGTTTTCTTTCCTTATTGGGCCTTTGCCATTTGGGGGTATCGGGATGATACTGGCTTTATAGAATGAGCTAGGGCTTATTCATCCCTTCTCTGTTGCCCAGAATACTTTCAATAGGATTGGTATCAGCTCTTCTTTGTACATCTTGTAGAATTTGTCTGAGAAGCCATCTGGTCCAAGGCTTTTTTTGGCAGGGAGGTTTCTTATAACTAAATTGATTTCTTGGATTGTTATTGATATGTTTAGGGTTTCAATTCCCTCCTGTTTCAATCTGGGAGGTTACATGATGCCAGTAATTCCTTCATTTCTTCTAGATTTTCTATGGCAATCTCTGATAATCTTTTGAATTTCTGCATATCAGTTGTGGTATTTCCTTTTTCATTTCTAATTGTATTTATTTGGACTTTCTCTCTCTTTGTTTTGGTCAATGTGTCCAGGGTCTGTCAATCTTATTTATCCTTTCAAAGAAACAGCTTTTTGTCTCATTGACCCTTTCTATGATGTTTTGGATTCTAATTCATTCAACTGTGATTTCATTTTAATAATTTAAACTTCTCTAGTAAAACTAGAATTGGATTGCTTGTGACTTTCCAGCTCCCTTAGGTGTGACATTAGGCTGTTTACTTGAGACCTTTCTATTTTCTTGATATGTGAATACAATGGTATACAATTTTCTCAGCACTGTCTTCATGGTATCCCAGAGGTTTTGATATGTTTTATCTTGCATTCATTTGTTTACTGGAATCTGTTTATTTCTGCCTTGATTTCTGTGTTGACCCCAAAGTCATTCAGAAGCATGTTGTTTAATTTCCATGTACATATTTGTGTGTTTTGGAGGTTCCTGTTGGTGATGATATTTAATTTTTATTCTACTATGGAACTTTCTTAAGTATCTCCTGATGGGCTGGTCTTGAGTTGGCATAGTCTTCTAGGGATAGAATATCTGGGAAATATTTTAATTCTCTCATTGATGAAGCTTAGCTTGATGGGGTAGGGAATTCTTGACTGGAATTGCTAATCTTTAAAAATGTTAAAGATGAGGCCCAGTTCCTTCTGGCTTGTAGACTTTCTGCTGAGAAGTCTGCCCCAATTCCAGTGTGTCTTCTCTGTTAGGTGGTCTGTCCCTTCTCTCTGGCTGCTTTTAGGAATTTTTTTTTCCTTTTTTTTTTTTTTTTTGAGTTGGAGTCTCACCCTGTCGTCCATACTGGAGTGCAGTGGCTGCTCCCGGCCACCGCAGCCTCGACCTGTTGGGCTCCAGCAATCCTTCCGCCTCAACCTTCCAAGTAGCTGGAAATACAGGCACGCGCTACCACGCTTGGCTAATTTTTTGATTTATTGTAGAGATGAGGTCTCGCCAAGTTGCCCAGGTGGGTCTTGAACCCGCGGGCTCAGGTCGTCCACTCACCTCAGCCTCCCAAGGCGCAGGATTGCAGGCTGTGCCACCGAGGCCAGCAAATTTTTATTTCATGCCCACCTTTTGGAGTTGGATTATTATGTGTCTTGAGTATGGTCTTCTTTTTTTTTTTTTTTTTTTTTTTGAGTTGGAGTCTCACTCTGTCGCCCAGACTGGAGTGCAGTGGCCGCTCCCGGCCACCGCAGCCTCGACCTGCTGGGCTCCGGCGATCCTTCCACCTCAGCCTTCCAAGTAGCCGGAATTACAGGCATGCGCTACCACGCCCGGCTGATTTTTTGATTTATTGTAGAGATGAGGTCTCGCTGCCCAGGCGGGTCTCGAACCCGCGGGCTCAGGCAATCCACTCACCTCAGCCTCCCAAAGGCGCGGGATTACAGGCTGAGCCACCGAGCCCGGCTGAGTATGGTCTTCTTATTTAACACCTCACAAGAGTTCTCTGAATCTCTTGCACCTGCATGGTTGCCATTCTAGTGAGACAGGAGAAATTTCCTTGGATGATCTCTTGGAAGGCTTGTTCTAGGGTATTCTCAGTCTCCCCTTCTGTCTTAGGGATGTCAATCAGCCATAGATTTGATCTCTTTACATAATTCCAAACCTCTCGTAGGCTTTGCTCATTCTTTTTGAGCCTTTTCTTCTTATTTTTGTTGAACTGGATTTTTTCAATAACTTGATTCTTAAACTCTGATATTATTTTCTCTGCCTGAATGATTCTACTGCTCAGACTTGTCATCCTGCTTTGAAATTCCAGGTTATATTCTTCTTTTCCATGAGTTCATATTTGACCTTTCTTATTTTGGCCACTTTAGTTTTTATTTTCTGCACTGTTTTTATTGCCTGGGTGATCTATGTTTCCATCTTCTTGTGACTTTCCTTCACTATTTTTTGCCACCCATAGTCTGAATTCTATGTTTGTCGTCAATGATAGGTCTTTCTTAATGTGTTCAATTGCGTGGTGTGTAGGCAATCCTGTTGTGGGTGATGACTCAAGGCTTTGGGAATTGCCAGTGTTTTTTCCTTGGTTCTTCCTCATCTATGAGGACAAACTCCTTTCTCTCTTTTTCATTTTGTTTTGTTGTTTTTTAGTTAGATAAGGTTGCTATTATTGTGGTGACCTTTGGTAGGATTTATTTTTATTTTTATCCCACAGGTGCTCCCTTGTTGTGTTAGACTCCTCCTTCCCCTGAAGTGGTAGTCCATGACACCCTAACCACTGTGGGTCCTGCTGCTCCTCTGGGTCTAGCTGCCCTAGGCGGCTGCCACAACTTGGCTGGTGCTGAAGATGCCTGCAAGGTATGCTGTGATGTGGAGGCTCAAGGAATAAGTTCTAAGGGGGAGTTTGTCATTAATATCCCTTCGGGACCCTCTGGAGAAACCCTCTGATACCTCAGGCTATAAAATGTATGGTGGCATAGACTTTATTCTTATCTCTTTCTCAGGGGTTGCATTATTGTCTCAGAAGTTATAATAGACTGTGCCACTTAGCCTCCAGTCAGGAGGTAGTACTTGGAGGAATCAGTCAGCTGTGACGGTGACTGTGGACTTTTTTGCTTGGCTTTTTTTTCTCCGGGAAAGTGTGCAGATGACCTAGGTAATGGGTGGGGAGTGGTGGGGGGGAGAACGGGGGTTATGGGACCTTCTAAAGATCCTTAGTCCTTGTGATTTTGTGGTAGGTTAAATTTGGTTGGGGAGTGCTAGGCCATACTGGGCTACTCCTCAGCTTTTTCTTGTGGGTGTGATTGGCTATGCCAGTGGGAAAGTCATCGCTTGGACACTGTGGTCATGCTGCAGGGATGGCCTCACCTTTTCTGCTGTACCAAAGAGTTCATACAGGGAGAGAGGGGTTGCCTGGATGACAGCCTCCTTGCCCTCCACCACCTCCAGCTCCAGTTCCCCTTTCCTTTTCTGAGGCTGTCCATGCCAGAATTCAAAACTTTCTTTTTGCAGCAGTGTTTTTCTTGCAGACTGGAACTGGCTGGTCTGCTTTCTGATCCCCAGTTGTGAGCACTCAGTGGAAATTGGGAGTGAGATGACTTTCTTGGCTGCTGTAGCAGCACTGCAGACCTTACAGAGCTGTCTGTTGCCCAAGAGGCGTTCATATGGAGAGAGAAGGGTTAGCAAGAGCTTCTCCTGACTCCCCTCCCCTCACTAGTTATTTCAGCAACAGGATCTCTCCTGCAGTTTGTCCCAAACCAGAGCTGTGTGCGGCCGCAGAACCTTCCCTTGGGGTCAGCAAAGGTGACTGGGCTAGTGTTCTTTCTTGGCCTAGAACCTGGACACTGAGTGCTGCCTATAGGGAATGAGTTCTCAGGGATGATTGGACCATAGAATTTGAGAGTTCAAATGGGTACTAAGTTCCACAGGGGCTCTAACAGCATGTATTTGTGCTGTATCCAGGTCATTTCCCATGTGGGACTGGAGTCCTTTGTGACTTGAGGGGGCCCTCCCAATCCATAGTGGTAGCAAACACTGAGTCCTAGTTTTCTGCACTCATTATTTCCCACTTCCAGAGGTTGTTGTGTGTTTCTGATCCAAGTTGGGTGGGGAAGGAGCTTCCTGGTTTCAAAGTCAGCTTCTTATTTTCTCTCCTCCCTGCTCTCGGTGTGTTCCAATGGTTCTCTGTGAGTTGTGAGGTATGTCCTCTGTCTCTACTTGCTCCTTACTGCTGGGATTCTCCTACTGTTGTGGCTCTCTTCCTTGGTTTGCTCAGTTTAGAGAGGCTGCAGTTGCTATCAGGTGGTCATCTTGAAATTGAGTGGAAATAAGGTCTTTACAGAGTTAATCAAGTTAAAATGGCATAATTAGAATGAATCTTATCCAACATGAAAAGGAAAAATTTGGATACCGAGGCAGTCTTGCACAGAGGGAAAGCACACAGGGAAAAGATGGCCAGGTGACTACAGTGAAGTGTCAACAAGTTAAGGAACATCAAGGATCACCAGCAAACACCAGAAGGTGGAAGATGCACACAAGGAAAAAGATTCTCACCTAGAATTTCTCCATATTATCATCTAGAATCTAGTGAGAGCATGATACTTATGGCACCTTGACTTCAGATTTCTAGCCTGTAGTATTGTGAGACAATAAATTTTTGTTGCTTTAAGCCCTCCAGTTTTTGATACTTTGTTATGTCAGACCTACAAAACCAAAACAGCATTTTTCCTCAGTTTTCAAGGCCATTGAACCAACAGAGAGAGAGAGAGAATGCCCCTATGCTCATGAGGATGTGAAGAATTTATCTCAGACCTTTAAATAAAAGTAGTGTTTTTTATATAGAATGAGAGGATAGGTCATCAGTTATAGTGTATATGAAGTAAAAGGAAGTAAACCGAGACTACTCTTTGAGAAATCTATAAGTTACATTGGGACTGGACCTGGGTTCTTTTATTGATACATCTTCACAAGTACCTGCAAACGGCAGATGCTTGATGCTTTTGTTGAATTAAATTAAATTAAATTAAATTAAAAGTTGGACAAGAGAAGATGTTAAGTTGCAGGTTTTATTTTAATTTTAGGAAAAGTTGAAAGTTGGGCATATTTATTCATGAAAGAAAGGAGGCCATATATAGGAAGAAATTGTAGTTGCAAACAACAAAAGATAATTAACAATGCAAAGTGCTATTATACACAATGGCAAGCAAGACCAAAAACCAGGTAGATTAGTTAGCTTTACAAATATGTCAGAATATCTCTTCTTCTGACATATATGGGGAAAAAGCATGAGTAGATGAATTGCAGATATAATTCTGGAGGTAGAAATGTGGAAGTTGGGAGAGGTTATTCAAGTTGGTTTGTAATTTCTTGGTAAAGTGGTGAACTGGCAGCCTGCCACAAATAAGTGGGCAGGGTGGGGCCATAGGGCTTGAGAAATATGGAATAGTCACCAAAGGAATTGAAAAAGGTTGGTTGATTAGTATTAAGTAAAAGGATTTCCAAAAGAATTGAGGGGCCAGCTGAGGTTAAAAATTAAATTTGTATTGGACATAACCAGCTCAGTTAGGTGATTTTTCCCTAACAGCATCTGGCAAGCTGAGTACAAAAACAGAGAAAATTGATGTTCAGGTTGGAGGCTGGTGAAACAGATGAGGCCGATGGTCAAGGGGGTGATGAATGACGAGATGCTACTAAGAGTATATTTTAGATGATGGATCACAGGATTTGGTATGAGTAAGGAGGAAAGGTCTGCCAGGAGGGACTGATGGAATTAGAGTAAAAAGAGGGGTTGAGTGACCAAAGATTTCAATGAGGTAAAACATTAAGTTTATTGGGAGCAAGGGATTGAGAGAGAGAGAAAAAGGAGTCAGAGCTTGTGGCCAGATGGAGAATTTCAGCGTTCCAATTTCTTAGGTGTATTATTCATCATTATCAGCAAAACTTTACTAAATGGGAAATGAGCACACTGTCTCATATATCTAGGTCAGAAATTCTATTCCTATTGCTCACCTTCATACACACACAAAGAGAAGTAGTAGATATGATTTGGGTTAAGAATCAGAATAGTTTACTAAATAAAGTTTAAAATTAGTGGAAAAGTAAAAGAAAGTCACCATAAACTCTTATTTCCTTGTGATTAGAAGCTGAGAACTATGTACATCAGTTGCCAAACTTTCCCTCCCTGCTCTCCCTTTACCCTTCAAAAATGCCAGTTGTTCTTTTTGGCCTGCTTTTTCATAATGTCTTTGATTTTTATAGAATCTCTGTGTACTGTCAGATACAGAGTGTTTGTCCTCCCCTAAGAACAGCACAATCACCTTTCTCTTTTCCTTGATTCTTCTAAACTCCACACACATGGGTTTTCCAGACTGGTTTCAGTTTGTAATGTACATTTCTTGGTTCCTGTAGTTTGGAATATACTCTGTCTTAGTCAGTATTCTCAAGTAAAAGATGGTTTTCTGTGAATCAACTTATTTCTTTATTCCAGAATCAATTGTTATAGTTGGACAAGTTAAAAATATAGTTTGTTAGCAAGTTCTACTAAGCAAAAAATTAACCAACAATTGTAGGTGTTTAATAGATAGCACTGCACTTGGAAAATAAGCAGGGTGATCAAAAATACTAATTCTATTTCTTGAGTTTATAATTCTCTAGCCAAACTGAAAATTTTAGAACTTATTGCCACAAGGGTAAGACTAAAATCAGATTCTAGTAGAAACTAACACCTCCAAGTATTGAAATGGTCATATAATGACTGCCAGCATTTGCAGAAGCAGCTCATTTACCAGTGGTGGCTAATACCAGAAAGAGTTAAATTCAATCTGCGTACCTCAGCTAGTGATGTGACACTGGAAAAAGAACGGTAATTGCTCGGTTGAATCGGACTAACTGCTCCTTTAATCTTCTGTAGATTTCCGTTCTGCAAAGATTAGAAAATGTTTAAGATAATCTGAAAACACCCAAAAGAGTACAGAAGTCCAAAAAATGGGGGGAAAGACAAATGAAACAGAAATGAAAACAATTAACTTATGTACTCTAGAAGAGAGAACTCTTAAGTAAGCCATGCTCACAATCTATAAATAATACCTCCTGGGTAACAACATAATGAAAGAAGGGAATTATTCATAGTCTCAGAAGATGCGAGGACAAAGAGCAATGACTGGAAGCTAAAGAAAGCAAAATATAGGTTAGATATTAGGAACACAGTATGAAAGGTGGCCTATTCCTATTAGGCCAATGTGAATAAAATCATTTTTATCCTATAATATAATCATTATCTGAGAGCTTAAACAGTCTCCCAGAAAATAGACTTAATTTTTTAGCTGATAACTTTTTGTTATCAATGTTATACTTTATCAAAACATTTTAACCTGAAAATTAACCAGTAGGACAATTCCCATTTACAGCTAAAATAAACAAACACACAAACAAATCACCAAAATAAATGGAAACATATAGAAAGGCACCTTTGAAAGATGTAAGTAAAAATTATACTCATGTCAAATACATGTCACACCTCACAGATTTACTATGTGAAAGCTCAAAGTAGACCATTTGAAAGATGTTCAAAGAATATTATGGCACTATTCCATATGCCATTCAAACAGATAAAGTATGACACATATTAATTAGTTTCTTAAAAAGTGGGATAGGTTCTGGAAAAAAATTATAGGGAAGGTTTAACAAACAAAGAAAAACATAGTGCTATAATTAAGAAAGTAGGTTTAGAGTCAGAGAGGCCTAAGCTTGAATCCCTACTCCAAGGACTTGATAAGTGTCCGTGGATATAACCTTCCTGTATCCCAGTGCCTACTCTGTGAAATGAGGACACATAAACTAGAGAGTTGGTGTGACTACTAAATGTCATAAGATAAAGTGTATACAGTGCTCCACGTAGTAGCTGATAGTATTCAACGAATTGTCATCATTGAAATAAGTGTGCTGAAAGATGATGGTTAGAGGAAGAGGAATCCTAGGAAGCAAACACACAAGTAATGTGATCAGCTACCAGAACAAACTCCCTTTTTTCTCAATGCTTTCCATTTCCTCTTCCCTTAGCCATTCATTTGCATTCTGGAGGCAAATCTAATTGTTAAGTGGGAGCCATCTGTTTGGCAGAAAATCTCTCTCAATGGCAAAATCCCTCAGAACCTCATAAAAATCTTTCTACTAAGTAAAGCAAAATAAAAAATAAAATTTCACTTAGGAGAATGTGCTTTTGTTAATCATATTTAATTTTAATAATATACGGCTTGATAGTCTTTATTAAGTCCAATGTGAAAGTTACTAATCAATTAATTTGGGAACTAAAGTTTTGAAATAAGTAGTGAAATAATAGGTCTATTTAGAGCATATGTAATATTTTGTTCAGATGAAGCAGAGATAACTACAGGCTTGTTGTCCCATAAAAATAAGAAGATATTATAACAAGGATGACTTAAAGGAATATTTAACTTAAATGCATGCCTTCGACCAGGTTCAAACATTCTCTGGATCTGCAGGAATGCCTTAATTTGGTGTTTGCTTGAATTACCTTCCTGTATTCATGGTATCATCCTTCTTACTTATCAGAAACAAGCTCCATGATTGGGTGGACAACAAACAAATAGCCTTGAAATTTTCCTAAAATTCATTACTGTCACACATATGCAGAAGTAGAGTTGCAGGTCTAAAAAATTTGTTTAGTAGACCACATCAGATAATGTTTAAAATTATCATTTTCTTAAATATTCATTAAAAATTTAAGCATTGTTCTTGATTTAATTCCAAAAAGTGTTCCTGAAAATACATGTCAAAGTAGAGACTAGCTAAGAAAGAGTTAAACAAGGAAAATAAGGACAATAATAAAGCAACTTATAGTAGTATTTTTATGACTGTGTCATAGAAGAATATGCTTTAACCAAATGCAAGAAGCACAAACCACAAGAAATAAAAGAGATTTCTACTTTTTATTGTAACAAAATTAATTGTTATATTTAACAAAAGTTACTAGATACAAAGATCTTCTGCAAATCAATAAAATAAGATAAGAAACTAACTTAAACATGGGCATATTATATGACATAATTTATAGACTGGGAAGACAAAAAGATAAGAAATACCTAAGGAATGCTCTAAGTTAAAGCAATAAAGACATACCACTTATCCCTAACATGTTGGCTAATAAATGAATAATGAATAAAGGTAAACGTTATCAGAGTTGTGGAAACCCCAGCGAATGAGACTCCGGAATATGGCAGGCATAGTAGAACTATCTGGCAGTTCTCTGTTATATTAAATGTATGAAGTACACATTAAGTGTTTGAAATCCCTATGGCTATGCGATTCAATAGCTGTGCAGCTTTACTTCTTGGAAAATATCCCAGAGGTTTCCCCAGATAATATAAGGGGATATTTATGAAGGCTTCATCACAGCTTTGTGGTAATAGGCAATTGTATGCCATACAGTTGTACATTTCAGGGGGATTGCTATATAAGGAATAGAAGTGAATGACTGGTGAGACAAGTAGACAAGTGAATATCTTTTTAAAATAACGAATAGAAAAAAGAGTAAAAGAAATAGATAAAAGTCTATACAATTTACTCGACTAGAAATGCATGCCTGAAAAATAATTCAACATAAGCATCTGCAATAAAACAAATAATTCAAAGGATTTATGATGAATAGAATTATTGTCTTTATGGAGAATGGATGGAAGAGAAAATTGGGATAAAGGAAAGATAAAAATAATAAATAAGAAAGAGGGGAACTTACATGACCAAGTGACAGTTGTATTTAGAAAATGGGGAAAATTATTAACTCAAATTGTAGCACCTAAACCTCAAAAACTAAAATAATAATAATAGAGAACAACAAGGAAAGTGAAAAATTTGTAAACAATATTCACTAAAACTTTTATTGTCACTGACAGTTATTTAATGTAGATTTTCATTCTAATAGTCTTCAGTGTAGCAAAATATGCTAAAATTGTAAATAAAACAAAACAACAGAGATTGAAGGAAATGAAAAATGCTGAAACTAGTTTAAGATGCTAACATGTATACTTGATACTTTTTGGATATCTTCCCAACTCTCAATAACATATTTTCTCTGTCAACTGCCACCTTCCCTGCCCCTCCCCTTAACCCTATTAGTCTCATTAACTGGAGTAAAATTCTGGCAGCCAAACCATACACAGGTGGGTCAAAAGAATTGTGTATCCCATGAACTGGGAATTGGGATCCAGAGACAAAAGTAATGTTTACTTGTTCAAGAACTAAGGAGACAAATTAATATTTTTAATCACTCAAATTATTTTCTAGGCACAATGCTGTTTATTAAGACAAATAACTCCAGATTTTGGTTGCTTTTTTGCTTAGTAGAATTCTCTAGCAAACTTTATTTTTTAACTTCTTCAACTATACAAAGTTAAGCAAGATGTAGAGGTCTAGAGAAGGAAAGTAGGAGAGTATAGTCCTCTGGTACAAGGTGGTGCTGTTACCAGTTTCTTCCAAATATTTCATCATTCTTTCAATAAACTTGGAAGAATGTCATTTAAAAGGTTTGTTTCTGTTGTAAGTTGCCTTGAGTTGATTTCTGAACCATCAACCTAATGAGATTTGAGTAAGGATGGTATGGAATCCCAGTTACTCCTCAGCATCCTATCATATTTTCTCAAATCCTCAACACTATAATTTCTAACCCTTAAGTCTAACTGTCCTGTTCTGGAATCTTGCTTGTGTTTTGGTCTTCCAGTTGTCTCCATGGAAGTTTTTTGAAGCATGTGATCACATATTTAAGTGACAGAAAACAAATCACAGTGCCTCCTTTGGGTGGCGGGGGGCGGTGAGAGGGAGCTGAAAGGATTTATTGGTGCATACAATTCAAAGTGCAAGAGTAGATTTGGGTTCAAGAACAGCTAAGTTTAAGTGCCAAAAAGCTCTCAAAGATGTAACTCCTGTGTATTGGTTTCTCTCTTAGTAGTCTGTATGAAAAAGATGGGGCAGAATAACCACATTATTGTATTGTGATAGTGAGCGATACCAACAATTGCCTCATCTATAATTATTTCAGTAATTCTCAGGAGTTGATATATGTCAAGTGGATATTTCTGAAAATAATTGTAGCTACTCAAATTGGCTAGTCTAGGCCTTAACGCTACTCCTGGAGCCACGGTGTGGTTGAGAATAGCTCCATGCAAAAGGTATCTACTCAGAAGAGTGGTTTCCCTAAGAAAAACCAGAATGTGCTACCACAAAGAGGGGAAATGGTTACTGGACCAACAAAAACCGTGCTAACTAAACTGATCATTTGCATCTCTTGCCTAATGTGGTTTTATAATTTCATATTGAAGAAACCTCTTCTCAGTCACCAGAGACAGTAATAAAACTCAACTCAAACCTTAACTTTGTATTGGACTATATAACTATATCACAAAAATGTTCCATGACCTGTCATGTAAATATCTTATCAAAGGAAGGAACATAAAATATTTATGTGGAGTAATAGTGGCAGTTGCTCTTGCTAGTTCAGTGAATAAGGGAGAAAAAAAACTTCTAAAAAGTATTTTCCTTATTTTGTAACCCTCCATTGACACTGTTTTTACACTGAACACTTAAACAACCTTGAAGGGGGAAAAAAGGCTAACACTTAATTTTTTTTTTTTCTGATGCGGTTCTTAATTCCACGTAACTCAGAATCTTCTGTCCAGCTTTAATAAAATGTAATGTGGGTTCCAGCTCTATGGACTTTAAACAGTTTTTCATCAGAGTGATACTTCAGAATGTTAAAAAAAAAAAATTACCCTAAACTTGGAAACAAGCAAACAACATTACTAGTTGTGTGTTTCAATTCAGTGCTTAACTTGACATTTTTTTCTAATATTTTTTCTAAGAACACTTTATGTGAGATTTACAGGCTCCAGGTTGTAAGATCTCTAGAACTTTCTCATCTTGCATGACTGAAACTTTATAACCATTGAACAAAGGACAGATGTTAACTTGTGGACTTTGATTTTTTAACAGGAAAAGGCAAATAATTTCTGTTCTATAGAAAACATAACACCAGATTGCAAAGATTAACATCACTGTTGAACTTCAACCAGATTTGTTTTCCTAATGTTGTCTATAAATACCTGCCTTTTAAACACTTTTTTAGCTTTTACAAGTTATTAGCTACCTTATTAATTAATGCATTAAATAAAACTTTTGACACTTGTCCATTTTATATTTGTATGAGAATCATGATCATTTTACCTTTTTGAAAATGATAGTTAAAATGACTCCTTTCTTTACAGGTTTTCACTCTGATAAAGAATTGCAAAATTTATCAAATAGTTTTATTGTGTTTTTTGCAATTAATTATCTATTTTGTTTTTTGTAATTTTAAGGTTTAAAGTAATATCAACATCATCATAGTTTTTTTTCTCTTTAATATAACAAAGTTTTGGGTTAAATTCGGGACAGGTAGGCCAGACACTTTAAAAATTCCCTTATGCAAGTGAAAAAATAAGAATTAAATGTCTTATTGGCTTCAAGTTCTTACAATAGCAAAACGTTTAAAGTAAACATTAATATTTCCTCTGAAATATTTGAAGAAGGAGATATGGAGACCAGGCTAATACATTTATGTACTATTCTTCTATGTGTTCACATCCATGTGTATGAGAAAAGCCAAATAGAAGAGCAAATACTTTATGCCACCTGTGATTCTAGATAAGGTAAAATTTCATTTTGAAAAGAAATACATTTATATTTTAGTACATATTTAAAAAGCTTATTTTTGGACATTTAGAATCACATTTTATAAATGACTTCTATCTTCTTAAAATTCTATCTTCACATTTTTGGTCCATCTGACCTCCACCCAAGGGATTTATTCCTTCTCATAAGCAGTTCCTTTTCTCATTATATTGACATCCATGGGTAAACAGCAATAATGAGGTCATACAAAATTCTTGTTGGCATCCTTTAAATTTTGATTTGTTTTAAATTTTCACTGTGTTTAAATTTTTATTTCTCATAATGCCTTTTCATCCTATTCTCTCAACACTCTTGTTCCACACAATTTTGGGGAGGATTTTTTTTTTTTTTTTTTGCACCATGAGAAAATTCTACAAAATATGCAACATAACTCAGGGCAGTGACTTTTTTACCTGATTCATGTAAGGTTGGAATCAAATCACTCCATACATAAATCTAGAAAAATCTAGGATAAAAGTTTTGACAAAATGAACACAATGGTCAATTGGATATCTTGGTATTATTCATAGCTCAGTTCTATTTAGGATGCTCTATAGGATTCTTTGATGAAATACATAAAATGCAAATAATATGGTATTAAGGAGACAAGTTTTTCAATACATTTTCCTTAAAATGAGAATATATATGAAGATATCTTTCTACTTGTTTTAATTTGTTACTATTATATGATGAGGATAATTCAGACTTTTTTTAGATGCTTGAGTCTTTGAATAGCATTACCAATAATAGGGCTAGATTTGTAACTATACAAGCTTCTACCCTAGAAGTTTTTATGGTTTGTTTTATTTTAATTACCTTCTGGTAAATTCAAATAAAAGTTTATTCAATTGAAATTAACTGCTATTTTTTACTAAGGGAATGTAGGGTCAACAATGTCACTCACCAATAAATTTCATAGATTGAATTATGGCTTTTATTTTATTGGTAATTTTTCATTTCTTCACCTTCTCTTTACTGTTCTTTGACTTTTCTCCTTTTGTTTTTCTAAATGACCTTACTCTAATGCTGCTTAGCACTTAGGATAAAACTTTAGAACATATAGGGAATGCTTTTTATATTTTAAAATGTCTGAAATTCAAACAGATTCTTACTGATTACTGAAATAATGCATAAGCAAAACATTAGGGATCTTTCTTGCCTTTCTTTTTTTAATATGTTTGTCTTGGAACAGTCCAACCTGAAAAGATGATAGCGAGTTAACTTAATGTAAAATACATAGATTACTCCTAGAAAGAGATTTAAAGCATTCTCTCTATTAACATTGGATTACAGATAGATGCAGCTATTAATTTCTTAGTACTGTGACATATGCCATAACTAAAAACAAGTTTAGTCTAAAGATTTTCTTACACAAATGCACTAGAAAGGGTTATTTTATTCAGTAGAATGTGTGTAGAGCTGATATTCATGTATGAACTAGGCAGTACTCACAATGTGAATTTCTACTTGTAATAACAATTTCATTATCTCTTATCCCCACAATTTTTACTTTATTCTTTTGATTCGAGTAGACATTTGCTATCTTCAAAGTTCCTAATGAAAATTTCCCTGTATGACATTTTTACTAGAAGGTGAGTTTCATAAAGGACCATGTGTGCAAATATATTGCTCTAATGATGACCAATATCTAGCACACTTCCTTACAATAGCTGTGTGTTAGGTACTCAATACCTGTGTGCTTTGGGGTTTCTTTAACGATTGAATAAATAATGAATAAATAAGCATATGTTAAGTGTGATCATTACAACTATGCCCTGGGCTTTGCAAGACCTATATAACTAAAAGGATAAATATATATTCTAAGCACACGTGTCCTTCTCCACAAAGTTGCTTGGAGTAGGTTTTGAAGATATGTATGAAAAACATTTTGTTAGGAGAGAAAAAAGCCAGATATATGAAACTGAGTTGGCCCACATATTTTTCTATCTGTTCTATAGATTTGTCAGATATTAATTCTGTAAACTCTGCTTTGTATTAAAAATCCATGCTACTAGCCTAGGGACAGAAAAAAAGCATGCGATTTTTAAAAGAGTAGTGTCAGTTTTGTGTCCTCATTTACCTGGTCTTCACTGTTAGAAATATCAAATATTTGCAAAATATTTGGCCAAGGTAAATATTTTTGTTTGACCTATAACTGGTTTATTCAAAAAACAGTGTCATAGATTCAGGGAGGTAAGAAGTTTTCTAGATGATTTCTTTTTTCTTTTTTTTTTTGAGTCAGAATCTCACTCTGTCACCCAGGCTGGAGGGCAGTGAAACGCTGCTTGCAGCCACCACAGCCTGGACCTGCTGGGCTCAGGTGATTCTTCTGCCTGCCTCACATTTCTAAGTGACTGGAACTACAGATGTGCGCCACCACGCCCAGCTAATTTTTTGATTTATGGTAGAAAGGAGGTCTCACCATGTTGCCCAGGCTGGTCTTGAACCAATGGGTTCAGGCAATCCTCTCTCTTCCACCTCTCAAAGTGCTGGAATTACAGGATTGAGCCACAGCTCTCGGCCTGATTTAAAAAAAAAAAAATTTTTTTTTTTCGAGTTGGAATCTCACTCCGTCACCCAGGCTGGAGTGCAGTGGCACATTTACAGCCACCCTAGCTTCGACCTACTGGTCTCAGGCGGTCCTTCTGCCTCATCCTTCCAAGTAGCCAAAACTACAGGGCATGTTACCACACCCAGCTAATTTTAAAATTTATTGTAGAGAGGAGGTCTCCCCAAGTTGCCCAGGCTGCTCTAGAACCCGTGGGTTCAGGCAAACCTCTCGCCTTGGCCTCCCAAAATCCTGGGATTACAGGCTGAGTCATTGAACCCAGTCTGATTTCAGTTTTAACATCCATTTTCTGAAGTTTTAGTTTACAGTATCTAATGTGTTCTATTAATGCAATCAAATGGTCATTGAGAATGTGAAAGTCTTGTTTCTATAATTTACATTTTATTATACTTCTCAGAATAATCTAGTGTGAAATTTCTCATATAAATCATCAACATTTCAAATTTTAAGACTTAGTTATACTTTGTATTTATTTTATTATTTCAAATCCCCTTTGTGATACAGCATATATTCAGGCAAGAATACAATTTATTTGTGTATCATATGCATGGCAGAAAAGGAACATATATTGTCTGTATAATATTTACTCTTCATCAGTTTTCAAAATGTAAATGTCACTTTGGCAATGACTTGATTGTATAAACACACACACATGCATATATAGTATATAGGTGTTATATATGCTACATGCATTTTTATATTATTTATGTAATACATTAACAGGTATATATTATAATGTATTATGATATAAATAAAATTATATTTTCTATTACATATTATTTGAATAAAATAAAGGACTTCATAGACACATAGAGAAAGTAATAATCTTAGCTAAATTCTAAAACTTATTTGTTGCTTAATTAGATTGGGTGGCCACATTTATTGTAGGTTGATTTAATGTCAAATAATATGACATTGAGCATTAAATTTATGGGGCAACTTATGTGTGAACTCTAAAGTGAGATCAAATATGTCATAAAATAAAAATACTATGTATTTTATTGCTAGTAATTACTTAGGAAATTGACCAAAAAGAATGCAAATTGCACATTGGTGTCAATTGCTGAGCTGTCAAAAAATAATAAAATACATGTTAGAGGACAATTTTCAGATTATCTAAATATAAAAATTTAGACTGAAACAGAGTGCAGTTTTAAATATATGATGTTGCAGCTACACAATACATTTTGGCAAGTAATATACTGCTGCGTAAGGCCATGGGCAATAGTTACTTGACAGCTGGCTTCCTACATTCATCATAGAGAAAAATTGCTGACTGTATTTCAGCTTTTCACCTGTATATACAAATACAAGTATTGATTATCATCCCAAGCAGCATCTTTGAAAAGATAGGTCACTGACTTCCACCAAGGAAAGGTTTCATAAAAATATTTCCTTTAAACTTTTACTTTCGGGCTTTATTTTGACATTGTCCAATCAAATTTGAATCAAATGTTCTACAAGTTATAGTTAGACTGCCAGCTTTACTCTGATATACTGAAGTAATTCATATATTTCAACCATTGACTAGAAGGAGGAAACATTTTGGAATTAAATAGTATTAATAAAACTACTATGGAAGTATAAGTGGTTTACATATCACTGTTTGTGTAATTTTACCATTATTAATACTTCTATACATATCAGTAACAGCAGTTTAAAATTAAGTATATTAATAAATATAGGAAAAAATTATATGACCCAATAACAATTATCTCCTGAACTATGGCCATCTGGGGATTCAAAGTTGAGGCTTTCTCAATGAACTTTCAGTATATGTGTGAATTAAAGACAAACACAAAAAGATGATAAAAAGTAATATAGTTGATTTATACAAATTGAATATAAAAAATGTGAGGTGTGATGTGTATGTACAAGATTAACTAGCAAAATAAATGGCAAGTTTTTAGCAATAAGGCTTGATTCTGGTCTGAAGTTTTATAATGAAGAAAGAAGCTGTGTGTGGAGAAAAGGGAAGTTTGGTAGGATAGAGAATAAAGCGATATGCTCTTAGGAGACTAGAAAAATATTACAAAGCATGACTGTTAAAATGTTCATTAAAAAGGGTTGAAGTTCATTTGTATAATAATTTGGCTAGAGTTGAGAGTTCAGAATATCAAGTTGTATGGGCAATAGACTAGAAAGGTAGTTTGTGATAAAGTTGTGTGGAACATGACTCTCCAGGCTGAAAAAATAGTAGTGAGGTTGATGAGTAGTCTAGGAAAGAGAAGCTAACTTGGCCTTACATCACCAGATAACAGAAGACAAGGACCTGAAAGAAAGAATATTATAACTGCTCATAATGGATAGCCTATAACTCACTAGGTAGATGGGTACAACCAAGAAGGTGAAGTTAAAGAATAATGCAAGTTATGACTAGCAACTGAGATAGGAGGAATTGCAATAACTTCCACACTACTTATAAGAAACAAAGCTCTTGTGAATAATGCTGCATTAAACATGCGTGTGCAGATAACTTTTGTATAGAATTATTTGACGAACTGCAGATATGTTCCCAGAAGGGAGATTCCTGGGTTGTATGGAATGTTGATTTTTTAGATCTTTTAGAAATTGCCACACTGTTTTCCACAGAGGCTGTACTAGTTTACACCCCCAACAGTGTGAGGTGTACCCTTCTCCCTGCATCCTCTCCAGCATCTGTTGTTTTTTGAGTTATTGATGATGGCCATCTTGATGGAGTTTGGTGGTATCTCAGTGTGGTTTAATTTGCATTTTTTTGATGATTAATGAAGCTGAGCCTTTTTTCATATATCTTTTGACTGCTCATATGTCAAGTAGGGACCAAAGGGAGGTCCAAACTTTGCTTGTAGGATGACCACTTAGCTTTACCCAATCCTAAATTGTACCCCAAATCCTTAAAATAAATACCAAAATATTTCAAAAAAGAAAAACGAAAGCTAACAAAAAACCGTAGCAATAATAAATATATCATACAAAACCCTTTTTATCATAACATATAATTATTCCACTGAATTTAATACATTTATGTTATTCTTTAAGATAATCACTGATGGTAATATTATTTTCATGAAATGACATTTTACCACTATAAATGGTGTTGATAACAATTACATAACTACAAGTTATTAAGTACTTATGTGCCAAATACTATGAGGCACACTTGTTCATATTATCTCATTTAATTGCTATAAACATCTTGAACTATTATTGTCCCCATTATACAGTTGTGAATTCAAGTACAAATTTCATAACCAAGTAAGAAGTCATAATATAGTATTGGATTACATGAAAAGAATTTATATGCTGTTTTGTTCATCTAGAATCTAGTTTAGTGTTTGGCATTTAATAAATGTTTAACAAATGTATGTCAAGAAGAAATAAAGACATTTTGATGATAATACTAATGATATTAGTTGAAATTCACTGAGTGTTTGCTATGTCCCTGGCTTATAAGTGATTTACAGATACCTATCATTACAAAAACGATTAATATTTCAGATTTAAAAAAAAAAGGTCCTAAGTTCTTTCATATGTGTTGATAGTGAATGCACAAATAAGCATAATGGTATAGGGTACTGTGTTCTTTTCCCTGCATATACGAGCATGCACTTATACCGCATACTCAAGAAATTCTGATAAGCTATAAAAATAAACAAAATACACTCTTTTATTATGCTCCTTCAAATAAAAGCAAAACTCCACATCTCAAGAAGAGGTTGATGAATATATTCCCTCTAAAGCTAAATAAATAGATGATGCTTTATATTGCAGTTCAAGGTTGTGAAAGAAACATGTTCTAAATATTTTGGGTATCAGGAGAGAACTAATTCTTCTAGGTGATTTTTAGTGTAAGATGTGTGAGTCTTAAGTATATATTCGGTAACAAGGAAAGGGGAAAAAAGAAAAAGTAGCAAGCTACCATGCAGAGTACAAGACTACATAGGTGTACTTCTTCTCTTACTTTCTGGTCAATAGCTGTGAATAGCCAGTGAAGTGGGTAACACAAGAGATAATCTGACAGATAAATAGTAACTGATTCCTCAGACAATTTTCTCTATACTTTAAAAGTGATATGTGTACATTCTATTGATCAAAGATAATAATTTTAGTACCTGAATTACTTTTATAAAAATGTTAAAATATGTAACAAGTTCTGCTGTAAATTCAACTTATAGTTTAGCAATTTGGGTTCTCACCTGAGGGAAGTTGTTAGCACATCAATATGGCTATTGGTATATGGAATTTTCTTTGAAAGTTTGAGGTAATAAAGGTCATTAAATGAAAAATTTTGTTAGCCAGAGCAGTTTGATTCACATAGTGTTAAGGGGTATGAAGTTACAAGTACTTAAAGAGGGATGGAAGATATACAAATGTGAAGGGATAAAAGTGAAAAGTGAGAGGGCTGTTAGAACCTGGGCAGTATCAATTATGTAATTTATAGGATCTGTATGCTTATGCTTTTGTTTACTTTTATAATAGCAAGTTATTATTCTTTCATTCCCATATTTAGAACTTCTTTGAGTATTTCTTGTAGGGTCAGCCTCATGGTGATGAATTCTCTTGGTATTTGCTGGTCTGGGAAAGACTTTATTTCTTTTTCATTTATGAAGCTTAGTTTAGCAGGATACAAGACTATGGCTGACAGTTTGTTGTTGTTGTTTTCTTTAAGACTGAAAGTAGGACACCAATCTTTTACAGTTTCTGTTGAGAAGTTCAGTTATTCTGACGGGATTTCCTTTTTAAGTGATTAGACACTTCTCTCTTGCTGCTTTTAGGATTTTTTTCCTTGACATTGACTTTGGATCCTCTAATAAATAGATGCCTTGATGAAGCTCATCTTTCAAAGTATTTTTCAGGTGTTCTCTGAGTTTCCTGTATCTGCATGCTTCATTCTCTAACAAGATTGAAAAATGCTTCCTGAATTATTTCCTCAGATTGACTTTTGACCTTTCTACTTTTGCTTCTTCTTCTTCCTTAGGAAAGCCTATAACTCAGATTTGGTTGCTTTAAATAATTCTATATTTCTCAAAGGCTTTGTTCATGTTTTGTTTTTTTTTTTGTCTGATTGAGTTAATTCAAAAGACCTATCTTCAAACTCTGAATTTTTTTTTTTTTTTTTCTGCTTGGTCTAGTCTATTGTTAAAGCTTTCAATCATTGTTTTGTAATTTTTAAAGCCTCTTTGGGAAATTTTTAATTAATAGCCTGATTTTTTTATTTACTTGTGTTGGTTTTCAACTTTTTTTGCTAATTTCAGTTAGATTGCTTAGAATTCATATTTTGAAATTTTTTCTGTCTTATCAGAATTTCATTTTTCCATTGCTAAAGAGCTAGTGTGATATTTGGGGGTATCAAGCACTCTTTTTTACATACTGTAAGAGTTCTTATGTTGATGCCTTCTTGCCTGGATAAAACTGTCAGTTCTTATGTTTGAATTTACTTTTGTTTAATGACTTCTCCACCTTGCAAGTGTGACTGTAAATGTATGTTGCGCATAGTCATTTGTCTGCTATTCTGTATGTTTTCAGGGCACCAATGCTGTAGATGAGTTCTTTGTTTACAGATATCTTTTGTATGGTGGACTTCCCAAATGCTGATTGCAGTAGCAAACTTCTGGGTATACAAACAATTAAAATTAAGTTTGTGAACTTATCCTAGAATAAGTGTTACATACCCCATTGCTGAATATCACAATGGTCATCTTTGAAGTACTCCCTTTGGAAAATTATGCATCAGTGTCAGTCCACCCATCAAAGCAATTTTGGAGCTCTTTTACTGGAATAGCCATCTGAGCTGTCATCATATTACCCTTGATGTCCTGAATGTCATGAAATGTCTTCTTTCAATATTTTCTTTATCTTTGGGTAAAGAAAAAAACCACTGTGGGCCAGACAAGGTGAGTAGGAAGGATGTTTCATTATTTGTACAATGCTGCCAAAGTAAGCGCATGGCAGCAAGTTAATGAATTTAATTGTCAGACTTCAACAAATAACAACAACAGCTTTGATGGCTATTCCAGGAAAGAGTTCCAAAATTGCTTTTTAAGGATGGAATAGATATTGGCATTGGTGCATAACTTCTCAGGGGGAGTATTTAGAAGGTAATCATAGTGATATCTAGTAATGAGATATGTAGCATTTTTTCCTAGGATGAATTCATGAAACTATTGTCATACCTTGATTGAGTAGCTCATTACCTTCTGACTGATTGGAATCGCAAATGTCTCAGGAAGTTTATATTGTTCCTTAGACAAATATCTTTCTACCAGCGGGTTTTTTATTTGGTTGTGCAGTTCAATATTAACCTAGAACATGTATGAAATAAATGCTCCACTTTAAAGACATGTACTAGCAGAATGGACGAAAAAATCCAACCATATACTGCTTAAAAGAAACCCATCTAACAGCAAAAGACATTCACAGACTCAAAGTAAAGAGTTGGAAAAAGATATTCCATACAGATAACATTCAAAGCATGTAGGAGTAACTACATTTATTGCAGATAAAACAAATTTCAAATCAACAAGAGTAAAAAAAGAAAAAGAAGGTCATTCTATAAACATACAGGGATAAATTCAGTAAGAGGTATAACAATCCTACATATACATATATGCAACATGGAAGCACAAGAATCTTAAAAAAATGACTAATTCTAAGAAAGTCTATAGTCAGCAATTCAATCATAGTGGGAATGTTAGCACGTCACTAACAGCACTATGCAGATTCTCAAGGCAGAAAAGCAACAAAGAAACTGAAATTGACTCTAGACCAAATTTGTCTAGTAGATATTTACAAAAAAGTCTACCAAACAACTGTAGAACATACATTTTTTGTACCTGCACATGAAACAGTCTCCAAAATAGACCACATATCTGCCATAAAGTTAGTCTCAATACATTTAAAAAATTAAATTATATCAAGATTCACCTTGGAACACAGTGGAATAAAAGCAGAAATCATAAACAAGAAGAACCCTCAAAATTATAGGCAAACATAGAAATTAAATAACTCACTCCTGAATGATCTTTGGATATTGATAAAATTAAGCCAGAATTGAAAAAAAATTAAAACAAATGAAAATAGAGATACAATATAGCAAACATATCTGGGATACAGCAAAAGAAGTGACAAGAGAAAAAGTTTTAGTATTAAATGTTAAAGTTTTAAAGTTATATAAAACATATAGGAAGATCTCAAATTAACAACCTGAGGTGGCACTTCAAGTAGCTAGAAAAATAATAACGAACCAAACCCAAGGTTAGTAGAAAAGAAATAACAATGATTATATCACAACTAAATGATACTGAGACAAAAAAAAAAGCTCTTCAAAGAATCAATAAAAGGAAATATCTCTTTGTTAAAAAGATAAACTAAATTGATGTGTTGGCTAGATTAATGAAGTAAAAAGAAAAGAAAATTCAAATAAGCACAATCAGGAATTATAAAGGTGACATTACAACTGACAGCACAGAAATTCAAAAGATTATCAGATTCTGTGAACACAAAATTGAAAACCTATAGGAAGTGGATACATTCCTGGAAACATACAACCTCCCAAATTTGAACCAGGAAGAAATAGAAATCCTGAAAAGACAAATAATGAAATTGAATCAGGAAAAGAATCTCCCAACAATGACAATAAAAATCCAGGTCCAGACAAATTCACAGCAGAATTATACCAGACATACAAAGAGGAACTGCTACCAATCCAACTGAAACTCATCTAAAAATTGAGGAGGGAATCCTCACATAATTTACTTTACAAAACCACTATCACTGTAATACCAAAGCTAGACAAGGGTACAACAAAAATAAACTACAAAGGAATATTTCTAATGAATATGGAATATTCATATATAAGAAAAACTCAACCAAACTCAATGCAAATCAAACAGCACATCAAAAAGATAATATACCATGATCAAGTGGGTTTTATTTCAGGAATGCCAGGATGGTTCAAGATATGTAAATCAATAAATATAATTCACCACATAAACAGAATTAAAAACAAAAAAACCATATGATCATCTCAACGATGCAGAAAAAGCATTCATAAAATCCAGCATCCCTTCTTGCTAAAAACACTCAACAAACTAGGGAACGATATGCCAAAATAATGAAAGGCATATACCACAAACCCAAAGGCAACATAATACTGAACAGGAATAGTTGAAAGCATTCTTTCTAAGAAATGGAGTAAGATAAGAATATCCACTTTCATCATTCCTATTAATCATAGTTCTGCAAGTCCTAGCCACAACAATTAGACAAGAAAAAGAAATAAAAGGAATACAAACTGGAAGAGAAGCTAAATTATATCTGTTCACTTTTAATATAATTTTATACCTAGAAAAACCTACAGATTCCTCCAAACTCCTGCTAGATTTGACAAATAGCTTCAGTAAAATCAGCATACAAAAAGCAGTCATATTTCTATTCATTAATATGATCAAGCTGAGAACCAAATCAAGAACTCAATCACATTTGCAAAAAACAAACAAACAAAAGAAAGAAGAATGAAAGAAAGAAAAGATAGGGATATATTTAACCAGGAGGATGAAAGAGTATCAATGTTTCATGTACATATATTTAGGTTTGTTATAACCACTTATGGAATTGATCTCTGTATCTTTATACATTGGCTTTCTTTTTCTTTTTTCACTCTTGTTGATTTGAAATCTGCTTTATCTGATATAATGTAGTTACTCTGGCTTGCTTTTAAATGTCATTTGTATGGAATTTTTTTTTCCCAAATCTTTGCTTTGGGTCTGTGAATGTCTTTTTCTGTTAGATGGATTTCTTGTAAGAAGTATATGTTTGGATTTTTTTTTCCATTTTGCTAGTTATATGTCTTAGAAGTGGAGCATTTATTCATTATATGTTCAAGGTTAATACTGAGCTGCACAACCAAAAAAAAACCCTACTGGTAGAAAGGCATTTTTGTAAGGAACAATTTAAGCTTCCTGAGACATTTGCAATCTCGATTGCTCAGAAGGTGGTGTGTCTACTCATTTGAGATCTGACAATTAAGCTCTCTAACTCATTCTAGAAAAAGTGTACATGCCTAATTGCTGAATATCACTACAGTCACCTTTGAAGTTGTCCCTTTGAGTAGCTATGCACTGATACCAGTGGCTAGTATACCCTTCAAAGCAATTTTGGAACACTTTTCTATAACAGCCATCAGAGCTGTTGTTATTTGTTGAGGTATGACAATTAAGTTCGTGAACTTGCCACTGAGCGCTTAACTTGGCAGCACTATACGAATAATGGAACATGTTCCCTACTCATCTGGTCTGGCCCCCAGTGACTTTTTTTTTCCCCCAAGGTAAAGGAAATATTGATAGGAAGACATTGATGATATTCAGGATATCAAGGGTAATATGATAATGGTTCTAATGGCCATTCCAGAAAGAATTCCAAAAGTGCTTTGATGGGTAGACTAGGAACTGGCATCAGTGCATAACTTCCCAAGAGGAGTACTTTGCATTGAGATGGCTGTGAGTGTGCCACTGCACTCCAGCCTGGGCAACAGAGTGAGACTCCAACTTTAAAAAAAAAAAAATGAAATCATGTCATTTACAACCACATGGATGGAGCTGGAGTCCATTATCCTAAGTGAAATTACTGAGAAACTTGTAAGTGAGAGCTAAACAATGGGTGTATATGGACATACAGAAGGGAATGATAGACATTGGACACTCTATAAAGGGGAGGATGGGAGAGAGGTGAGGAGTAAAATACTATCAGTACAATGTTCACTCTCTGAGTACTCTAAAAACCCAGATATTATCACTCCATAACGTAAGCATATAACAAAATTGCACTTGTATGTCCTAGAAACACACACACACACACACACACACACACACAAATATATATGTATTTACCCCCACATATATATATATGGTCAGGATAGTCTATTATAGGTAAATAATATTATAGGTAAATAATTTTGTCTGTCACTCAAAAAAGACCCCTTGAATCTCCATGTAATGTGATTGAATTGCATATTGACTGCAAAGGGAAACCCATACTCCAACATATGAAGTATTTCAGCCATGACAAAATGAATAAATTCTTATAGATAAATAGGTATTCAGAATTGGTAAAACTAGAATTTTTTTTGTTCTTAATTGAGCATTTTGAATATTTTGGTCCAAACAGACAGCAGTTTAATAAAAATAGAACTATATATTATTGTAATGGATCTTTGTTATAATTAATTAAAGTTCAAAGCAAAATAATTATTTGAGTCTGGCTTTTAGATAAAAAGAGAAAATAATGATCTACGTGTCCACTTTAAAATAAAAAGTTGTAAAAAGTGCATAACTAATTAAATTTCTGTGTACTTATGTGTATAGTAAAAATACTATATATTCCAGTTCCACTAAAATGACCTTTAAGAGATATGAAAAATAATTTGTGTGAAACTTAAAATCTTCACTGAAAAAAAATTTAAAATATCTGCTATTGTGGAATGGTAAGCTATTGAATACCTATATCTTTTCCATGGCTCCATCTTAATTATGACATGGCCTTCTCATTTTAGACTTCTGTACTGTGAATAATTGACAGTAAATAATTCTACTTTAAGGATAGTGCGTTATTTATTTTATTTTATTTATTTTATTTTTTTGAGTTGGAGTCTCACTCTGTTACCCAGACTGGAGTGCAGTGGCCGCTCCCGGCCACCGCAACCTCGACCTGCTGGGCTCCGGCGATCCTTCCTCCTCAGCCTTCCAAGTAGCTGGAACCTCAGGCGCATGCTACCATGCCTGGCTAATTTTTGACTTATTGTAGAGATGCGGTCTCGCCAAGTTGCCCAGGCGGGTCTCGAACCCGCGGGCTCAGGCAATTCACTCACCTCAGCCTCGCAAAGCACTGGGATGACAGGCTGAGCCACCGAGCCCGGCAAGATAATGCATAATTTTAAAAAGAGGCAGAGTGTAAAATCAATGAGAGAAAGCTAGAAAGGAAAATATCTGTAAAGATAATTGTTAAAAAAGTAATAGCAGTATAACACTAAATACATTACATATTGTCAAATAAAAAATAAACCCCTTATTTGAACTTGTAGTTCAGATGCACTCATACACACACACATACACACATATGTATACATATATATGCAGTTTTAAAGCAAGTTGTATGTGTAAGAAATAACCTTATAAAAGCAAGTAGAAAAAATTTAAAATTAGAAGCAACACTGTAATACTTTCTGTTATTTTTCTGTGCAATTAGTTACATCACTGTCAATTTTTAAACTTTATTGAGAATCAGATTATATGAATTAATGATTAGTTTAAATTGGATACTTGAGATTCATTTGATATCAGAAAACTACATCTGATCAGAAAACAGTATAAAGCTATCCATCATAATCTGTAGAGCTCTTCATGTTTTGTTTTTTCTTTCTTTTCATGTAAAATAATTTCTGAAATATTTCTGTACATTGCAGCAAGAACTACGCCTTTTTCTAGTTACAAAACTAATCAAGCACGTTAGGATTCATGAACTGCCATGGAGAATGGGATGAAATGAGGATTAGAATTCAGTAGAGAATTTTTAAAGCCCAAAGAATAGAAAACGTTCCCATTTAATCAAGCTTTGGTTTTTAATCGATTTGAGGATAAGAACACAAACTCGTTTGTTTGCTGTTTCATGTCTTTAAATAGTCTAGTGGGAGGAAATCATCAAAGAGAATTCTGTAAATGTGGACTTAACAAGGCAAAACTAAAGACACTTAGGTCTGCATCATAAATTGTAGCTATTGACTAAATTGTCTAGAGAAGGGTGTAATCTGTCTTTCTGGTTATCTAATAACTTAACCTTTTCCATTTCCCAATTGGAAAATGTTGATTTAGTTTTGTCAACAGATCTAGTGCCAACCATATGATGGTGTTTGCATACCTCCATTTAAAAAAAATGTTTTGGCAGAATATGTTCTCGTGCATATAAAAATTTAGAATCCCATGTGATGACATTTAACTCAAAAGAAATCTGTTTGCGTACTTATGTCAACTTTGTATACACAGAGGTCTACTTTTCCATGTAGAAATAAAGTGATTATGAAAAATTATACTACTTTAGGGATATAAAGTTTTGTTCTTTGGAAAAAATACTTAAAAGCAGATTTTCTTCATAAGATGTTGCTTTTTTAAAGAATCAAAGCCTTAATCTTTATTTATTTTTGTTGAAATTAAAGAGTGTTTAATAGCACTTCACTGAGATTGGTGCAATTTCTACATTTATGTAATTTCACTAGTTTTTCTTCCATGTAATTAACTTTTATGCTCTGGAACAATTTAACTATGATGGTTGTAAATATCACAGATTAACTGTCAACTGGCACTTAGATTCATAATATAATTGTTATTACAGTAGTGTTTCCTATTATTTGACTGAAAAATCTTTTATATTTTGCATTTGAATAGTGTTTGATAAACAGCAAAAAGCATTCATATTCTTACATGTGAATTTAATAGAAAAAAGTAATTTTAAAATATATTTATAAACTAATCTTTATATTCTGAATGGAATAACTTCATAGTGTTCAAGTTATAGTATTAAAATAGTGTTCAAGTTATAGTATTAAAATAATAATAATCTTAGCAAAATAAATGATTGAAAGTAATTTTAATATGTTTATTCTATATATTGCAAAACTAAGAGCAAAGGCCCTTGATTCATTCTGAAAGTGGGATAACACTTTATGATATGGAGTAGTAAGGCAATTTCTTTTGTAAAAAATGGGTTAAAAGAAATAGAATATAATTTTGTGCAGTAAGATGTTTCTGAGGTGCCAGTGTCTGGAGGATTGATTTTGATCTTGTATATTTGGAAATTTTATTTTACCAAATGGCTCAGGGATTGTTATGATAAATTCATGACATTAACCAAATTCTATAAGACAATTTATTAACCTTAATTCAGGAAAACAATTTCTTATTATTTATAATACCTTTGTTTTTTTTCCCAATGTGTCTTGAAATGAAAATCAAGTTTCTTGAAATAAATACAGATTTGAAAATTTGTATTTATCCTAAAACCGAATATAAAGAATCATTTCTGCTGTATTATGTGTTCCCTAGAAACAGCTTAATATTATTAGGACAATGCTGGATGAACATATTCATTCATATTCTACAACTTTCTACTTCACAATCTATGTAGCTCAGTATTCCTCTGTTGGTATCACCATGCTTATGAAGCTTAAATTTCTAATAATTTTCTTATTTTAAATTGAATACAATTTAGGCTCGCTAATATCTATTACAATGAATGAGGCATTTAGCTATTATAATCTATAGTCACGTGTACAATTTACTAGAGAACTTTTTTTTTTTTTTGAGTTGGAGTCTCACTCTGTCGCCCAGACTGGAGTGCAGTGGCCGCTCCCAGCCACTGCAGCCTCACCTGCTGGGCTCCAGCGATCCTTCCGCCTCAGCTTTCCGAGAATCTGGAATTGCAGGCATGCGCTACCACGCCCGGCTGATTTTTTGATTTATTGTAGAGATGAGGTCTCGCTGCCCAGGTGGGTCTCGAACCCGCGGGCTCAGGCAATCCACTCACCTCAGCCTCCCAAAGGCACGGGATTACAGGCTGAGCCACCGAGCCCGGTTTTACTAGAGAACTTTTTCACGTTTCTTTGATGTCGGTATTTTCTAACTTCCATTTATGTATAGCAGCAGTTTCTGATCTTATGCCTGGTTTTTGTGGTGTATATCATTTTTGACTTTGTTGCTCTTTTCTGATTAAATCTATAAGACATATTAGTATTTCCCAAACTTTGGTTAACAAATGCTAGTTTATATCAATGATTTTAACAATTTTTAGCAAATGGAGAAATATAAATTAAGATTTTGTTCCCTAAGGTTAAAATTGTTTAATTTAGTTTAAGTATTATTTCTTCTAGAAAAAAAAAATTAATGATACATATGCATGTACATTATAGTAAACATGTTTTTTTTTCATTTTAAGTAGTGTTCTTAGGAAAATAAAATGTTGGCAATTCTATATAGCATCTGCTGAGGGCTGCATCCCCAGGAGGAGTGAAACCTTGTCCTTACGTGTGGAAGGTAGAAGGGCAAGAGATCTAAATGCTGCATGAAACCTTTTTCATGAGAGCCTTAGTCCCATTCACGAGGGATAAGCTCTGATGGTCTATTCACCTCTTAAAGACTCTATCTCGTTACACTATCACATTGGTCATTATGTTTTGACATCTGCATTTTGGATGGGACACATTCAAACCATAGTAGGTAGGTAGCATTTTTTGTTGTTGTTGTTAGCATGCTTATAGAACCTTCATATTATTCAATAATATTCTCAAGAAGTGATTATCTTTTACTCATTTTTTTAGAATAATAAATACTATGCTTCCTTTGTGGTGGTAAGCTCAACTTGCTTTCAATTTAGGAAAGTTTATTTAACCATGTTTTTGCTCATTACTTTTGTTCTGAGAATCTAGCTTCTTTTTCTAAAACTCTACAGTACTTCTTCTGCAGAACTACTCCAAATGTCATCCTTGGGCAGTATTTTTATTTCTCTTTTTTCACTTTATTCTTCAGTAGAGTTTATATGTTTCCAAAATGTGATGAGAATACTTTCTTCTACTCCACCATAAGTTTTCTCCCCCCTTTCTGGTAATCTGATTTTTTTCCAAGCAGACTTTCAGACATTATTACCTCCAGTTAACAATAGCACTTAGTGGTAAGTGCTTTAGGGAAGGAGAAGAATTTGACAAAGAGAGTTCCTATCAGGCAGGGACATAAAGGCCTTCTTGTAAAAATAATGTGTAGGTTTGAGAGGGAGTGTCTTAACATTTTGTTCTTTGCACTTTCTATTTTTATTAGGGAGATATATGAATTTGACTTTCATATTTAGTGAAATAATAAAATTGATCCACCTACTCTAACTCTGTTACCTCTTTCATGTGTTTTTTCCTTTTCTTTGTAAGTTGGTGCCATCCACTCAAAACTTTTTCTATTATTGCATCAGATATTGAAAGAGTAAAATGCTATCTAGGAATATAAAAGTACATAAAATATGAGGAGCTCCTATCACGAGGAAAGGGAAAACCCTTCAGATGCTGCAAAGGGAAGTCAAGGAATTATATACAAAGAGAACTCCTTTTGAGTTCTAAACCCCAAAAGCCAGCAAGACAAAGCAGTAGTTGGTTTGACAGGAAAGGAAAGAACAAGCAGCTTGTACCTTGGCCCAGTAGAGCAGCAAAGATGGGAAGGTAATATTTAGGTATGAAATATACTCCTAGCTCTCCACTGCCTGCACATAGCAGGTTAGAGATGCAGCTACACAGGATGTCTCAAGTGCTCACCTCACCAGTCAAAGGTATCAAAGGATAATGGAGAGTTGACTGATGAGCTCTGCTGAAGGTTGATTGTAGCGAGGGAAAGATTTACCATATACAAAATGCTGTAAAGCTGACTGCTTATGTTAGGGGTTAGGCTACCATCTTAATTTCCATCAAATCAGCAATGGGAGATATTAGTAAGGTTTCCAAGAAGTTGACTGTCAACCCCTGTCAGGTAAGTTTTAAGGATAAACAAGGTCGTATCCTCCCAGAGCAGTCATAAACTTTGCTCTCTGGTATCTATGGTTCTGCAGCGGATATACTTTGCATAGTGAAGAAGAGGTGGGTGTAGGCCTAGTTTCTAAGGCTTTTTCGTTACACATATCAAATTTCTAGTACCACAATGAGATATTGCTCTCTTTTTTTCAATTTTAGAGGAGAGATTGCAGAAAAATCCAGAGATCATCTGCTTTTAGCATGAAGTTAAGGGTCTAAGAAGAATGCTGAATTTAACTATAGAAGAAAGTTGATGCTGACAATAAGGAAAATCTTAGTTGTCAATGGCAACTAAAACTAAGAGAAAAAATAAGAAATGGATCACTGAGAGATGGAGAGGGTAGATATAAACAATTTGTTTTTCATTTAAATATAAAAGAGTTTAATGGAATCAGAAGAAATAACAGCTACCTTTAACTCCATATTGCTATAAAAGTATAAGTATATATGTAAAATTCAGCTCAAATTGAACTAATGTTGATGACTTTATGAGAGACAGAGTTAAGCATAGCTTAATCATGATGCTTCTTCCCAGTAATTTGAAAAAAATGAGTTTTAACTTAAAGTAAATGTTTGTAGTCCCCAAACTCAGAACTTTAAATTTGAGTCTTAAAAAAAAAGTAATTATTGGCAGCAAAAGAATGACAACTGGATGCGTTATTACTTTAGTGTCATCATTTCTGTTCCTACCACCTACTCACTACAACAATGTGCTACCACACCATGTGAAGATAACAGCTCTCAGTTAAATGAGCACATCAAAAAAAATCTCAGTATCATCATTTTCCCCTCAGTGATATGAAAGTAGTTTTTACTAAATTACCCTAAATTGCATTCAAGCTTTAATTTCCTAAGAATTACAGGACTTTTGAGTAGACATAGAAGACTCTTCAGATAATTTGGGATAGAGGTAAGAATTTTATGTGATTTTAAAATTAATTTTTTTATTCTAAAACTTTTCAAGTTCCTTCAAACATACTGTGTTTAAAAGAAGATAAAACCTTACTCCCTTAAGAGTACCTATGAAACTGGTTGCAATTTTCACTTTAAGTGTGACTGAGGATATCACAATAATATGCCTTTTTTTTTTGAGTATGACCTTGAAAATTTTGACTAAAAACTGAAGTAGAGGGTAGCATAATCAAAAGAAATGAAAGTTCACCTGAAGCTATCACTTTAGAAAATATTTAGCTTAGAATTAAGTGTGAGTGAGGATTTTAAAAATCAGATGGTTCATTTTCTTTTCTAAAACATACATGCATCTAGCTACAGCAGGAAGAAGTCGAGGAACCATTCATCTTCCCCTCTCTCGCTTGCTCTCATTTCTGGAAGCACAGCAGATAATACAGTAATTACAAATTGAAGGAAAGTGAGTCCTTTGACACCTGTATCCTCCCCTAAGCTTTCTTATGCATCAGTTCAGCCATTTCCAAGCCAGGGTAGGCTGTCTTAAAATAAGATTAAATGCCAGACAGTAGAGCAACTTTCAACTTCTTCATAATCAGGTGCAGTAAATCACATAGAAAACAGCTCTCTTTCCTGTTTTCATTCTTACCAAAATTCTGTCTATGCATCTCTCTCCATCTTTTCACTTAAGCATCAATTTTTAGTCATTCTTTCATCGGCACCAGCATTAGTAATCAATAATGATTAAAGTGCACTATCCAGTTGCCACTGTGCTAAGCAGTAGATAATATAGTGAAGATCAAGAGAACCACCTGATTCAAAGAGCACACCTTTTCAACTGTAAAGTGGAAACCAAGGGCAAATAATTACAAATTAATTTTTCATCATATCCCAGTTTTCCAAAGTAATGATAGAACTTATTCCACTATGCTATATTTATATGGCATATGTATATGAAGTCATAAATAGTTATTACTTTTCACAGTAACTGGAATTCAGGTTCTTATGAGTTAAATTTGTTACTGCATATTTATTCCTTTACACTATTCTTTCTATGTTTTTTAAAAAAATACTAATATAGAAAGTGTTAATTAAACCACTTATCTCTATTTATTTATATATAACAAATATTATTTACATGCTTTATATCTTCAATACTTACAACCACCCTTTGATGTTGGTGCTATTTTATCAACCTTTACAAATGGACAAAATTGGAATTCAGAAAGCTAATGGCAACTTGCCCAAGGGCTTGCAGCTTATACGTGCTAGGACCAGGATTTCAGTCAAGGCAATCAAAATCCACTGATGTCAGTAGCTTTTAACAATTAAAATACAGAGGCTTACAATTACATTTTGTTTTCCCTTAGTTAAAGCAATGCTTTTTTTTCCCCTCTAGAAATTGTGGGCAAATGTTCTTAAAATTCTGTAAACCTGGTGAACATTTATGATTGTTCTTTGTAAAATGTTATATATCGAAACTTAGAGGTAATGAGTTTCTCAAGATTGAAATTTAAATTATAAATTCAGAAATTTTAAATTCCAATTCTTATCTTCTTTTCTTTATTGTTTCCTTTTCCCTTCTCTCCTCCTCTTCCTTTTCTTCCTTCTCCCTTTCTTTCTACTATGTCTCCTCTTTTTCATCATCTCTTCTTCCTCCTGGTCTATATGTAGAATGTGACATGCAGAAATATCAGTGAGAAGAGAAACCCACAACCCCTAAAGAAGTTGTGTAATATAGCCATCTTGATAGTATATGACATAAATATAGCCATCTCGATAGTATATGATATAACACCTAAATACTACAAAGTTTTATGTTTTACAAACTGAAATAAGACATTTTGACTGAATTACAACAGAATTAAAATTAATGTTTGCTCGTCAATGCTTTAAACTCTTTGGAGAAAAATAATTTTCTAAAAATTATTGTCAGAGTAAAAAATCTGTTGCCTTTGAGGAAAAAAAAATCTGAAATGTCTTTCAATCTTAACCATTTTTAAAATGGACTCATCCTATAGAAGTGTCAACAAGGAGTAATCTAGTACCTCAATGTACTACACATCAACTGTGTCTTTATAATCCCTATTTTAGATTGAGGGTCCAAAACTGATTGGTGTTGATGTGTGACTTCTGGTCACTGCTCTGGGTCTCTTTTCACACATAAGCCCTATTTGTCTATATACATATTTGGACAATATGTGCTCATAATTTTGCTCCTATGCTACAATTGCAAATACATATAACATAGGGTAAGAGCAAGTCACATGTTCACTCTTAAGCTTGCATCTCAAATTATATTGTTTTGTATTATAAATCAAAGCTCCTAAATTTGGATTAACATATGTTTATGTCTCTTTATTTATCAAGAAAATATTTTGCTTTTTCACTTAGTCCTTTATAATCAGCTTTTCTTGGATTTTTCACATTTGTAGAATCTGATCCATGCCTCTTGGAAGTGAGCTTCCTGGGTCCACCATTTTTTTTTTTTTTTTTTTTTAAAGACAGGGTCTCACTGTCAACCAGGCTGGAGTGCAGTGTCACTGTAATCTCCAAATCCTGGTGTCAGGTGATTCTCTTGCTTCAGCCTCCCAAGTGATCAATCTTGATTAGAGAAGCATGTACAGGGTAAGGCGTACAATCTTTAGATAAAAATTCTCACATCCTAAGTCATGTCTCTAGTAAAAACATAAATGTATATCAATTCCTCATTTCCAAATTGATAGCTTCCAGTTACCAATTTTCTGCCTAGCTACTACTGAATGTTAAGAAAAAATTAACTGACCTTAATCCCAAAATACTCCAAGTAGCTATAACTCTTTAGATGAATTATCAATGATTCTTTTGAAGCAATTGCCCCTTTAAGGATTGTTTTCTTCTCCTTGAATAAAAAAGTAAGCCAAAATTATGTGGTTGCTTTGGTTATCTTAGATTTGTATTTTAAGGTAAGGATAATACATAAGATACCAATTTTTTTTCTTTAAACATATAATCTTCTTTTCCAAGATTGTAAACTTTTCAATATACTTGCAACAAAGAGTCAGTCATAATTAGATGAGTATCTGAAGTATAAAATTTATGAAAACTAAGCTTGACTTTAAAAAGACCTTTGATTCACTTCAGTTACAGTAATATAAGACCTTCTTATCATTGTGAAACTTTTTCTGTATTTCTATACAAACATGTAAGTGTAATAATTTATTGAATTAATCATTTCATTTATCTAAACCAAAAACTTGTTAAAGCAAAAAAAAGGATAAAATCTCAATTAGATTTGAAAAGCAAAAGTCCATTATTTAATTAATTGCATTATAAATTTATTTAATATAACCTATTTTTATTATCACCAATATATGAAAGTACTTTTAATGCTTTAATTAGACAATTAAAACTTTTTAAAGCTTTTTATTTCAAGTTCAAAGTATTGGCTCAAGCTTTGATAAATTTGAAATCAGTGTAATACTTATTAATACTTTCAAAGCAGCATGTCATTTATTTATTTAAATTTATTTTTATGTCTGTAATAGTTTTATGCAAGTTAACTTTTTTCTGTTTTATATTTAAAAACTTAACATTCAAACAATGGTAAAAAATGTTCTTTAAACAAAATAACACATGCTCATTGGCTATGTCAGATCAAAGAGAGATGAGCTGTGTGATAATTTACAATACAGAAATTTATAATTAATAAAGTGAAAGCCTCCCCATTTTTAACCACCTATTCTCTATGAGTAACTATCATTAACAGTTTACTTGTGTACCTTTCTAGATATATATCTCTCAAAATTAAAAAAAAATGTACATTTAGTCAATGTAAATATGCTATGTTTTCTGTTCTGAAACTTACATATTTTCTTTACTTGTTACAACAGTAGTCGTTCTCATCAAGTGTCCTACATTTGAATTCCATCTAATATACTTAATACATACAGGACTTGAATAAATTCCTTTGTTTCTAAATGTTGGTTTCCTCATTTGTAATTGTAGAAAAATAAATCATTCTGGGATGAGCTAGCCTGGAAAACATTTACACTAGAGATGGAGTGATTATTGATTCTGGTTTTGGCCTACTGTTCCAGAGTAATTGTAACGAGAACACCTGTTCACTTGGTCCTGGTATAAGAGTTACATGATATGGTCTTAACTACAGAGTTTTTGAGAGGATCTATGACATAGTGTCTTCTGATATGTAAGAGTTTTATTTATTTAATTTATGAGTGAAATATTACGTGTGTACACACACACACACACACGGTGCTAAGCCAATATATACATAAATTGCTCCAGTGCCTTTACTTTATTCAACTTGATGTAACTATTAGTGAAACTGATATATGCAGGCTTACATAAATCAGGATTATCACATATAAACTTAATTTTTAGGTTCAAAACAAATATCTCAAAACGAACTCTGATGTAATTAAAATAGATATCATAATATTGATTATACAAGTTTTATGACTTGTTAAAGTATGGCAGTATCTGTACAGAAGCTGCTATTGAAGCTGAAATGCAAGGTTGCACTTCTCACATTATGTATATAGCTAGTGTATAAAAAAGGATATTTTCATTGATTTATATATCGATATAAAAAAATTTGATCTTATGAAAATGTAATATGCCCCCACTTTTTAAAGGAAAACACACTGAACAGATAATTCCAGTGTTCAGAGATTAAAGGACTCACTTTTGCAAGAAAAAAATACAATATTAAACAAGCAAAAATGAAGACTACAAAAAGAAAAATTATAAAATTAAATATGCCACTAACTCAATTTTTTATTAACAACTATATAGGGAAATACTTGTATTAAATTAAATAACAAATTTACTTTATTAAATATATAAAATATCTTTCAACTTGTTGAACCTATCTAAAAGCTTATTCCATTTTCTATTTAAAAAAATGTTTAATATTATCTTCAACCACCTATTTACATATATAGCTTTATGTGGATTTTTATATCTTGTTAATGATTTCTTATGTTATAAATAATAATCTTAAAAGCATTTGATGGAATCTTTTGTAACATTAGAAGTACTGATCATGGGAAACCGGATACTCTAAAAGAAATAACTTTAAATCAGCCAATTAATGTGCTATATAAAGGACTAAGGAAATTGTCACAGCAAGTACATGGTTCTTGTTTTGAGTTTGTCCAATAAACAATTGAGAAATAATGAATAATTGATGTCAGCTCTTAAGTACAAAATAAGGGATATAGCCAAAGAATAGATGATGCTTTGTGGCTCTCAGAGAATGGAGAGATTAACAGTTGACTTCCACTGATAACTTTTTAGTAAGTGGAGAAGGATTGCAGGCAAGGACTAGAGCAAAGACAAAATAATAAAAATAAAATACAGTAAATGAATTTATTTAAGGTTGGTAGACAGCATATAAAAATGAGAAAAACAAAGGTAATAATTTTACTTTATTGGGCATAGCAGAATCAAGCAATATTTTCATGGTAATTAAACACTTAAACGTTAACTAATAATTTAACCAGAAAATCTAATTTAAGTATATCGAGAAAGTGAAAAATAGAAAAAGGCTGACAGAAATATAAGAGAGTAAAGTGCTTAACTGTCAAAACATGAAGTCAATGGATACTATTTAGGATCAAGAAGTTAAAACACAGTGATAAAATGTATGTTGGCACATATGAAAAAAAATTTTTTTTAAACTATTAGTGGTTGTTAATTTGGAAGGTGGAAAAATAGATCAGAAACTGTTGTATTTTATTTTAGCCATATTACTCCACTTAGGTTATTAATGTATTTACTTAGTGTTTTATAAAAATTAAGTATGGCATATAAAAAGGAAATCCAAGTAGAAGTCTCATGTATAATCAGTAGTATATAGTGTTTTTTTTTTTTTTTCAATAGGCTTTTTTTGAAGAAAAGGCAAAATTGAATCTGGGTCCAGATTTTTCAAACATTTTGAATATCAGGTTTGAGACTTCATTTCATAGGTAAAAAATAGTGGGATAATTTTTTAAATTTAAATATACCTTTAAAAAATAAATTCTTCACAGTCATAGAGTAATTTAAGATCATTAGTCTGAATTCATAAAAAACAATTTTTGCATGAGAGACAAATTAGTTTTTATGTTCTATAAAAATAATTTCTTTCATTAAGTCTGTTACAGCTTTTAGTATCTAGGCCTTTGGAATTTGTTCTATGTAATGGTCCTTTGTTTCATATCAGTTCTAATCTTCAAAAGTTAAAATTTTGTAAAAATGAAAGTATTTCTGGGTCACAGTAATTAGCAGGATGAAACACATCTGGTACAGGACAGTTTTTCTCAACATAATAGATCAGAGTCAGGAAAGCTACAGCCATATCTGCCCGAAGAGATTTATTCACTTACATAGAAGAGCTGATGGGGTAACCTGCATCAAATCAATCTTTATGTCAGAGTCTTTCCATCACAGTAATGAAACATTAAAATAATATACTCCAAGTTACTGTATATGACTTCTAACCTTTGCATTATTATCCAAGATTAAATTGTAATTATCATTATCCTTCTACTTATCCTTCAGTCTCTTTTCTAATGACTCCCTAAGCCCTCCTTATCCTTGGCTGCCAAACAATTTTCAAATTTGTTGTTTAGTCAGCTTCTTTATAACTTTGAGGGTCCCAATACATCTCATAACTGTCATTAATATGTGATATCTGCTCTAATAAAAATAGAGTCTCTAAGTAGATACACAGGATGTTAGAGGAAAGGAAATTTTGTTGTTTTCCCAATAAAATTCCACACAAGAAATTTTAGAGCATAATGTAATCTCCCGTAAATTGTTTCTTAATTTTGCTTACAGTTTATATTCCATATTCAGATACACTCTGCTTAGTTTTAGAATCTCTTTCTATTTTCAAATGTAAATGTACTGTAGAGGTCAGCAAATTATTTTATTTTTTAAAAGTATAGTGATTTAACTTTTTAAATGCTGTTTTTTTTATAGCTTGTTGAATGCAATCTATTATTTTTCTGTTCTAGTTTAGATAGTCAAAACATCATTTATACTAGAAAAAAATTCTATTCCATAGCAATTCTGTTTCTAGCCAGTACGAACAATTATTTTGTAGACAAACTTTTAAAAATTAACTTTTGAAGATATCAAAGAACTTTTAGTTCTTAAATTTTCACCATACTGTTGGAGCTAGATGAAAAATTAGTTATTATTACTTCTCATATTTAGTTACAGGGTCACAGAAATCTTAAGCAAATTGCTTAGGGCTGTGATGCTACAAGGAGTATTTAGGACCCATGATTTAACTTGTTTTATTAAATCAACAGAACTCAAGCTAATTATTGAATTTGCAAGGAAAAGTATTATAATTTAGAACTCAAAATTATTATTGAGAGTTTCTCAAAGTAAAAAGAGTTGCAAATTTTCAGTCAGTTGCTTTTCAAAATCAAATTAAAAAAAAATTAACTCTCAATTTCTGCTTAGGGATGCAGAGAACTGAAACGATTGTCATTCTTAACCTTACAACTAAAAAAACAAAAGTCAGAAATAAATAAATAAACAGAAGTGATTAAATAGAAAATGTACATTTTAAAAAACACATCAGAGTATGGAGGTTGCAGGGCCCAAAATCAAAGGAAAGGTAGGTACCCGTGAGACAAAACCTAAACACTGACTTACCTAGACAAGATGCTTCTGGATACCTATAAAAAAAGTTCAGGAAAGATAATTGGCAAATTGCTGGAATCCCAGTGTGCACAAACCCCACCACCCCACTTGATACTCACAAAAAGTGACTGGCAGAGTCCAGAGAAACTCTGCATTGTAGGGGAGAACAAAAGAAGAGAACAAAGAAGAGGATAACAGAAACCATGCAGGAGCAGTAAGATATTATGGGGAGTTCTTCTTTATTTTCTCTTTTTTTAAGTGAGAAAGCAGGATTTATTGAGAGGACAGAAAATCTCCCACATTAGAAGGGGATCCGAAGGGGTTGTTCATTGACCAATTTTTTAATGTGCTGTTTATTTTCTTATTGTGGAACTTTGAAAGTTATTTATAAATTGTAGATAGAAGTCTTTTTTTTTATCAGTTTAGATAGTCATAGCATCCATTTATACTAGGAACAAGCTATAATCTGTGAAATAAAGATAGTAAGTTGATTTTAAGCACTGGTGAAAACCTACTGCAGCTTGGAGAAAAAGGTGACGAATCTTCAGTGTCTGGGAAATAAGTAGTGGGCTCAAAACTACAGTGGGAAAAAGAGAGACATTAAGGAGGTAATATTTCTGAGGCCCAGGGACTCCCTGTCTGCGTAGTATTTAATCTTAATCAGAATAAGAGAATTGGCCACGTTTACCTTCAGACTAACAAATGTCCAATAAATAAAGAGATACCTGAAGGAAACAGATCATCTCTGAGGTGCATCACAAAGGGAATACCTGAAGCTAAGAGGGAAGCATATGTTAGGAGAAAAATCTGGCAAATCAACCCTTACACTGAACAAAATAATCACCAAAGGAATTTAAAATTTGAGTGATACTGAAACTAACCATAGCAACAACACATGTAAAACAGAGATCAGCTCTAAAATAGATCAACTCTATCTCTCTCACCAAAGGCCTAACACAAGGAAAAACATGTCCATCTCAAGGCATAAGAACTCTTTTCTGTGTGTGTGAAAAAATGAGAGTTTAAGATTTTGCCCTCCTGTTTCATGAATCCTGGCAGAAGACACAAGAGTCAAAGACAAAGGATTATCTTTTCAACATATGGTGATAAATAGTTGGAGATTCACATGCAAAACAAAACCTTTAAAAATACCTTATACTTTCAAAGAAAATAAAACTTCAAGTGGTTTTTAGACTTTATTAACAAATAGTCCTTATACTATAAAACATCTAAAAAATCAGAATATCTGTGTGACCACGGTTTTGGCAGAGTTCTTACATACTATAGAAAAAGAACACTATATAATAGACATAGAGAAATAAGTTGGACTATATCAAAATTAAAAATATTTGTTCTTTTAAGGATGTTTTTAAGAGAATGAAAAGATAAGACATTATAGGAGAAAATATTAAAAATCATATATCTGATTAAAAAAAGACTTCTACCTACAATTTATAAATAACTTTCAAAGCTCCACAATAAGAAAATAAACATCACATTAAAAAATTGGTCAATGGGCAACCCCTTTGGGTCCCCTTCTAATGTGGGAGCTTTTCTGTCCTCTCAATAAATCCTGCTTTCTCACTTAAAAAAAAAAATGTTGGTCAATAATCTGAACATACATTTTAACAAAGAAATGATAAATATGTCATGAATATTTGAAAAATGCACAATATTATTACTCATTAGAAAAATGCAAATTAAAAATACAATTTGATACTATTACAAAGCTATTAGAATGACAGAATAAAACAAAACAAACAAACAATAACAAAACCTGACAATGTAAAGCGCTAGTGAGTATAGAGAGCATCGAGAACTCCCACACATTGATGGTCAGAACTTGTATCCATTTTGAGAAAAGCATTTGGCTGTTTGTTTCTTATGAAGTTAAACATATACCTACCATCCATTCCATAAATCCTATTTTTTTGTTTTTTGCCCACATGAATTCAAAATTTACCTCCCCATAAAAACTTGTACACAAATGTTTGTGTAAGCAGATTTATGAATAAAAACCCAAAGCAATAAAGATATTCTTCTAAAAAAAGAGTGCTTTCTGCTACCAACACTCTCAAGAAATATGTCACAATATGCCACAATTTTCAAAGTTCTTTATACATTCTAGTAAGTATATCTTCGAAACTATTGTAAAATTGTAACTATTGCTGATATATTAATTAACAACTAAAAGTTAATTTAAAATAGCTCACATAAGTTTGTAATATATTTAGTTTCTTCATGGAGTCTCACATAGCAGAGAGAATTTAAAGTATTGTCTAGTCTTTTTTATGTATTTAATTTTACTTGTGTTTATGAAATGTTTAAGAATGTCTTCTTACTCAAAATGAGGAAAATATTCTATTATATTTTGTTAGATACTTTATAGTTTATTCCCACATATAATCCTGTAGAAATTTACTTTTGTGTTTAGTATTATATAGGAAACAAACTTTCTTTGTTTCCAAACAAATAGCCATTTCATGAATAATCAAACCTTTCCTCATTGATTTGAAATATCACCTTTATTACAGGGTAAATTATCATATACATATATTCCCTACGCTTTCCTTGATCTATTTGCCTATTTCTCTATCAACACTACACTTTCCATTAATATAGATTTACGGTGAAAATCTCTCCACACTGCTTTGTTTTTTCCTCATTATTTCCTTGCCTATTTTATGCACTTAATCTCTAAGATGAAACTTAGAATCAGTATGTCAAGTTATAAAATGACTATGACCACAAAAAAGGAAACAAATCCAAAAGAGATTTTGGACAGAATTTTGCTGAATTTATATACTAATTTGGAAAGAATTGGCATCTTTACAGTACTAAGTCTTTTCCTCCAAGGACATGACATTCATTTAATTTACTCAGGTCTTCTTTTATGTTGTCACGGAATTTTTTTTTTCAGCTGATTTAGTATTCAGTTTAAGTATAGATAAGAAATAGAATGAAATATCTGTAGAAACTGACTCTAGGAATAGTTTGGGTCAGGCTGACCTAGAATGTTGGCAGTCTCTTTCTGTCTAAATGTCTAAGCTATAAAATCTGTACCTTTGAATGTTTATATAAACTTTTAACTTCCCAAAGTACAATCATTCTTAAGTTTTTGTTTGTCTGTTTTTGTCTACATTATGTGTAATAGTTTTTCTATGCAGCAATATTTCAGAATCTTCTCTCACATGAAGGGCATTCACTAAATTTTAAATAAACACAAATGAACATAATAGTTTATCTGAGTTTAAGATTTGTTTTCTGTGACAATGTTCTTAGATTTTTCTTATCCATAAAAATAATTTTTGGCCAGGTGTGGTGGCTCAAGCCTGTAATTCCCAACACTTTGGGGGACCGAGGCGAGAGGATTGCCTGAACCTGCAGGTTTGAGAACAGCCTGGGGAACATGGTGAGACCTCATCTCTACAAAAAATAAAAAAATCAGCTGGGCATGGTAGCACATGCTTGTAGTTCTGGCTACTCAGAAGGCTGAGGCAGAAGTATCACTAGAGCCCAGCACATTCACCCTGGGTGGCCATGAGTGTGCCACTACATTCAGTCTGAGTGATGGAGTGAGACTCCAACTCAAAAAAAAAAATTTTAAGTAAATTTTAAATATTTACTCATCAAATAACTTGACTTTCATTTTCTGTGTAGAAGTCTTTGCAAATGCAAAGTTTAATAATTTCTATTTCTTTTTAATGATTTATATTTCATTCTTATATTAGATTATTCAATATATTTTATGACTACACAATCAATTTGTTTTTATAAAAATTCTGGAAACTATAAAAAAGTCTCCCCAAAACATATTTTGCAAATAACAGCAAACCTGAGAAACTACTGTTTATAGATCATTTTTCTATTATTTTAACATACAAATGATTAAGCAGATATTTTTATGTTTTTCATATGTTTTCAACTAAAAGGATATTGCAAATATTTTTTCATGATGCTAAATATTCTTCAGTATAATTTTAATTGACTCATAACGTTTTACCATGTCTTATTAGAACATATTGAATTAATCCACATATCAGAACTATGGAAAAATAAATTTCTGTTGTGTACACACACACACATATTTGTATATATATTTATCAAGGAGGTCATACAATGGATACACATTTTAAAAGATGTCATACATATATTACTTTTTGAAATACTTTTCAGAAGTGTCTGGATGCTGATGGTAACCACTTTGACCACTTCTTGTAACTGCAAAAGTCAAACATGACTTGTATTTATCTTACAAGTTTAAAACAATTTTTTCCTTTCTTAAAATGTGTATATGTTTTGGGCATACTTTGTATATATAACATATATATATAATGAAAAATCAACATAAATTATCATGAATGGCTGAAACTTTATACACTGTTTAGGGAAGTCCTCGCTGACAAGATGACTGTGAATAAAAAATATATCTTAAAAAAATAAGGCATCTTGCTATGCAGATATTTGGATAAGAGCATTTCAAGGCAGAAGAAACAAGAAGTGTAAAATTCCTAAGGACAGAACATTTCTTATGTAATCAAGAAGCAACAAGAGATGTGGTACTACCAGAGAGCACCAAATAAGAAGAAGAACAGTTGATGATAAAGTTGAGGAGGTTTCTCTGGGACATGATGATATAGAATACAGTAAAATCTTTGACTTTAATCTAATGTCATGTGTAATAGGGTTCTCCAGAAAAGCAGAATCATAGGATATTTATCTATAGCTTTATCAAACTATCTAAGTAGATAAGAGATTTATTACCTATACATAAAATTTATTATCATAATTAGTTTGACTATGAAGGCTGAGAACTCCCAAGGTATGCTTTTGGCAACCTGGACAAACAGAAAAGCTGATGGTGTAATTAATTTACTATCCAAAAACCTGATAACCAGGGCAGCTCGAATAACTCTCAGTCTGGCCGGGCTCAGTGGCTCAGCCTGTAATCCCACGCCTTTGGGAGGCTGAGGTGCGTGGATTGCCTGAGTCCGCAGGTTCGAGACCCGCCTGGGCAGGCGAAACCTCATCTCTACAATAAATCAAAAAATTAGCCGGGCATGGTAGTGCGCGCCTGTAATTCCGGCTACTCGGAAGGCTGAGGCGGAAGGATCGCTGGAGCCCAGCAGGTCGAGGCTGCGGTGGCCGGGATCGACCACTGCACTCCAGTCTGGGCGACAGAGTGAGACTCCAACTGAAAAAAAAAAAAAAAAAAACTCTCAGTCTGAAGCTAAAGCGCAACTGGGGGAGGAAGAGAACACAGGTGTAAGTTCTGGAGTCGCAAGGCCCAAGAACCAGAGAAGATGCGTTTCACAACTTAAGAAGAGAGAGAGAGAGTTTACCCTCCTTCAGTCTTTTTGGTCTATTCAGGCCCTCAAAAGATTGGATTACTCCTTCTCACACTGTTAAGGGTAGGTCTTCCTTGCTCAGTTTACTGATTCAAATACTAATCTCTTCTAGAAACACAAGATTTACAGACACACAGATATTCAGTATGACCATGCTTACTTTCTACATGTTAGTAACACTGAGAAATATCTTTTTAAAAAGGAGCACAAGCCTCAACTCAATCAGCTAGAGGTATATATTGTAGATGTAGAGTCAATAAACTGGAATTTACCTCCAACTTTTTACAAGTAAACTTATAAGTAATATGATGCTGTAGTTTGAATGTCTGTTCCTGCAGCTTCATGTTGAAATATGACTCCCTTTTTAATGGGGCTGTTTGTTTTTTTCCTTTCGGTTTGAGTTCCTTGTAGATTCTAGATGTTAGGGCTTTGTCAGATATACAGTTGGCAAATATTTTTTTCCCATTCTGTGGGCTGTCTCCCTGCTCTCTTAATGGTTTCTTTTGCTCTGCAGAAGCTCATTAGTTTGATGAGGTTCCACTTGTCTGTCTTATTTCTTAAGGTATTAGTCTTTAGGGTCCTGAATAGGAATTGGCCGTCAGTTCCAATTTCCATGAGAGTGTCTCCTGCGTTCTCTAAGATTCTTATAGTTTGACGTTTTACATTTAGGTCTTTGTTCCATTAAAAAGTAGGCAAAAGACATAAATAGACACTTCTCAAAAGAAGATATAAGGGCAGCCAACAGACACATGAAAAAGTGTTCAGCCTCACTCATCATCAGAGAAATGCAAATCAAAACCACATTGAGATACCACCTAATCCCAGGAAGAATGGTCATCATTAATAAAACAAACAACAGATGCTGGCAAGGATGCGGAGAAAAAGGAACACTTCTACACTGCTGGTAGGAATGCAAACTAGTGCAAACTCCCTGGAAGACAGTGTGACGATTTCTGAAAGAACTAGAAATTGACCTTCCACATGACCCAGCAATTCCCTTATTGGGAATATACCCAGAGGAACTCAAACCATTCTACAAAAAAGATATGTGCACACGTATGTTTGTTGCAGTTCCATTCACAATAGCAAAAGCATGGAACCAATCATGTTGCCCAGCGAAGCTGAACTGGATAAAAAAAAGTGGTACATAAACACAATGAAATATGATGCAGCCATAAAGAAACACAAACATGGACTTTGCAGCAACTTGGATGGATTTTAGTCAACCATACTCAGTGATGTATCACAGAAACATAGAACAGAGTACCATGTGTTCTCACTCATAAATGCACCTTGAACAATTATAATACTGTAAGAAAAGGTTTGGCACTAGGGGAAACTGTCAGGGGATGGGGGAGAGATTGGCATTTGAGGGAAACTGCTGGGGGAGAGAGGAGCATACCTCATCAACAAGGATACCTTCATAATCGCTTGTATGCCTAACCCTGAATTGTACCCACATCTTTATAATTAAAAAAAAAAGAAAGAAAGAAAGAAGAAGAAATTTGACTCCCAATGTTGGAAGTGGGACCTGGTGAAAAGAGCCTGGGTTATAAGGGCAGAACGCTCATGAATGCCTTGGTGTCATTCCTGAAATAATGAATGAGTTCTCATTCTATTAATTCTTGCAAGGACTGCTTATTAAAAAGAGCCAGGCACTCTCTTCTCTCCTACTCTCTTGCTTTTTATCTTGCCAGGTGATCTCTATTCACTCTGGCTTCCTTCCACATTCCACTGCAAATTGAAGCACTCTGAGGCCCTCATCAAATGTCCAATCTTAAACTTTCAAGACTTTAGAACAATGAACCAACTAAACCTTTTTTCTCTATAAATTACCAAGTCTCAGATGTTACTTTATAGCAACCCAAACAGACTAAAATAGAAAGCTTGTGTAGAAAACTTACAAAAATGAAGCAAGTTCGCAAGGAGGGACAACAAATATTTAAAGAGTAAGCCCTGGAATAGATGAATTGGATATGATATTCTTAGTTCTAGCTTGTACATTTAATGATAATCTTCCATAAAGTCCCAAGTCTTCATCTAAGCTTGGTGTAATTTGCTTTGAAGTCTATTTCTTAATATCATAGGGTCTACAGTTAACTCATATAGTGTGTGTGTGTGATGTGTGTGTGTACTTACAAATAATTTAAAAATCTGTTTGCAGATATTAGAAAGCAATCAAGACAGCCAGATTTAATTTTTTTATGGGCATTTCTGCTTCTTTGACTGAATAGAATATATCAGACTAAGTATCCTGATACCAGGAGCTGTTAAAAACTAGACCAAAATTATTTTTAAAAATCTGTTTTCAGACATTAGAAAGTAATCAAGACAGCCAGATTTTGATGGGTACAATTTCTGCAGAAAAGGAAACACATTGAGGTGAGATTTACATTTCCTCTGGGGGCATTTGGTCATTCACTACACTGGACATAAAATGTCAAATAGAAAGCAACATTCTAGAGCCTGTGGCAGTCTCTGTGGGATGAAAAATGGAGCTTAAGGTTGCCAAAGCAACCATGATTTGAGGAGTCAAAATCTTAGAGAAAAGGAAACTACTGTAGAGAGAGGTGATCCTGATACTCTTCCTGCAATTTCTCTTTGAAGTGTTTGCTGATTCTTAAACTGCATATGCTTGGGGAAAGTTATTGAGAATCCAAACAGAATGCAATTAATGAGAGAATAAAAAAATTAAACTAAGAGTGCAAATCACTCATTTGGCTAGAGAGGCAAATTGGTGTTCAGAGACCTTGTAAACAACCCAGACATTCACTTGAGATTATATTTTGCTTTTGTTTTTCTTCCCTAAAGTAAGAGAAACTAGAAATATGCTATTCTCCACAAAACAAGAAGTCTAGCTCGTACTTACTCATTTTCAAAGAAACTTATTCGAAGATCAAATATGGTCTTTCCATATTCTATGCACTTGCCAAAAGGAGATGTATCAAAAATCAAAGCCAAAGAGAAATTATAAAATCAATCATAGATAAAAGACACATTACCTTCAAGGAATAATGATAAAGTAAGTGGCCAACTTTTCATAGGAAACTATGGAAGCCTCACAGCACAATGATATCTTTAAAGTGTTAACAGAACTGGAAAACTAAAAGTCTATACTCAAAATATACTTCTAAGATGAGTAAGTACTTAACTTCAGAAAATCAAAATGAGGGAATTCGTTTTTAACAGAATTACGCTAGAAGAAATATTAAAATAATTTTTCAGGAAAAAAAGATGATTTTAGATTGCTGTGGATTGTAAAAGCCTAAAAAAAATGATTGTTTGAAGCCAACCACTAAAGCTTGAGTTGTCTGTTTCATACCAAAAGCTAAATCGTTAAAAGATGAAAGTGAGAAAATTGAGGAAAGGATGAAGATCACTGAAAAAGATAAATACATGGGTAAATCGAAAATATTTTTGACTGTTTAAAATTAAACTAATGGTATTTGGGGGGGCTGAAAATATATCAATTAGTGAAAGATAGAAAATGAATGCAAAAGTGGAAGGATTGTAAATAAAGGCACAGTGGTATAAGGTGCTTACTGTTATGAATTCAGCTATTGTTTGGGTATTTGGGAAGGATTTGTGACAACAACACAAAGGTTTGGTTTTGTGATTTGGTTGTTTACTTATGCATATCATTTTGGAGAACTTATATGTATACTATACTGATATTTATAAATACACATATATGCACAGACTGATATTTTCTTCTAATATATCACATGGTGTATATATATATATATATTTATACACACACACACACACACATACACACAGACACACACACACGCACACGTATGTTTTTAAGACTCAATTATTTTTCAATGGCCTACCAGTTACTTTAGGAAGTGCTACAGGGTACAGATCTAAGTGTATGCTTTTTTTCAAATAGATAATCAATTACTCTGATACCCTTTAAAATATCCTTTCTAAAAATGAGTATTAAATGACTCTTTTTTATATGTTAAATTTTATATGTGGAGATGATGCCATTTAAAAATATTCCTTTTTCTTTCATTTCCCACAGCAACTCATTAAATCTTATTAGCAATACTGCACACTTTCCATTGAATTTTCCGATGAACTTTAATTCTTACTGACATCATTCAAGTATAGACCCTTAACATTTTACATTCCATATTTTATAACTGATCTTCCTATTAGCATAATGTTAAAATGAAACAATTTTATAACTGATCTTCCTGTTAGCATAATGTTAAAATGAAACATTCTTCCTCCTTTTTTCTGCCAACTCTCAGCTTAAAAACATATTCTAGATCATTAGGCCTATCCTTCAAAACCTTAGAAGGTCATGAATGAATTTTTCTTAGCCTACCTGTTAAAGACAACTCTTCATGGATCTTTTTTGTTTCTGTGTGGTTTCTGAGTGGAAGTGTTGACAGATTTTTGTTTCAGACTGTCTTTTCAAAGATATTATTATAGCAAATAGCCTTGAAAGATAAAGGGTGTATCTCTCTCTGGAGCAGAAACAGATTTGTTTGTTGTCCAGGATAGTAAAGATAATTTCTCTCTCTCTCTCTCTCTCTCTCTCTCTGGTGAAATGTTTGGGCAAGTTTGCCATCAACAATCTTTAAAAGTTTGGGATTTCCTACAGCTGAATACTCTTCTCCATCCATCTGGGCCATTCTGCATCATGTTGGTGGGATCTGGGAACAAGGAGAGTCAAAGCAAACAGGTAGCTCAAACTGCCTGCTATGTCACTTGTAAGAAATCCCTTTGTCTCCAACCCAGCAGCCATGTGTCTTTTGCCAGAATCTGTGAGACTGTGGCAAGCTAACTTATTAGCTTGTAAGTAGGATATAATTGTGGGTTATTCTAATTTTTTATATTATTCAGCCAAACATAGATTCTCACAAAGTGCTTCAGTCAGGCTAATTTCCTTAGGCTACTCCACCCAAGTAATATTACTTTTATTTGTGGAATTGGTTTCATAGTTTACCATTGGACTTCAGCAATAGAGTCTTAAAAGTCATCAGGTTTTATGGTTATATGACACTGTAACCATTTTTTAAAATCAGCAGTAACCAACAGGCTCATATTGCCTTCTCTATGTGCCCAAGCCCACTTTGATATTTTAATTCGGGATAATTCAAGCATGCAGCAGATGGTCTATTAAAATGAAACATTTTAAAGATAAATGTCATGAGTTCTCTAGCCTGAGATTTTACAGTCATACCTTTTAAAAAAAAATCCTTTTGATTTTTATTGTCCTTTCTGTTATTCTTAAAGTTGCCACATATATTTGAAAGGGAAATTCCTTAATATTACCAAGGAATGTATTTATCCTCAGAGGCTTTAAAATATTGGCTGCTTAGGGAATATATTCACCTTGCTCAAGTCTTGGAACTATACTTTAGCATTGACCACATGGGTGTGATTTCAATGTTCTTAGGCATTGTCATCTGTTAAAATGTAATAGTTTAATAGTGATAATATAAACTGTTAATATAATACTTAATAAACATTTCACATGAACATTATCATTCAATTATTATAACACGGTATAAGATTTTATATCCACTTTAGTAAAAAGTAAGAAAATTAAGTTTCAGGATAATTATGTGTTTTGCTAAGCACATATCATTATTAAGTGATAAGATCTTGAACTCAGGATGACAAACTCCAGATTCCAGAGTTAAGGTGTAATCTTGATTAATATTAATTGCTTTGTAGTAGGCATTACACTAATGAATAAAAATTAACCCCTTCATCCTAAAGAGATATTAGAGAGGAAGTGTGTGTCCCTGGTCTATGTTAATCCATTTATGTCAATGTCAAAAGCTCCTTCATAAAGCCTCAATGGATAGCTCTTTATTAGAAAGAAGCATCTTCATTGCTTAAGCTGTGAGTTACCATTCATCATTCTCAGCTCCGGTTCTAGATGTCTTACCAACAAAGTGTGCGGTCTCCAACAAGGTCATACAATTTTTATACTTTCCACATTCTTTCTTGGAAAAAAATTTGAATAAATATTAGAATAGTATATGATCTTGAATAGGCTGAGATTGTTCCTGCCTCAGATCATTGGCTTTAGCCTTTCTCGTTAGCTGGAATTCCATCCACATATTTTCATTATAAGTCTGTTTGCCCTTTTTATTACCTGAAATTGCATTATATGTGTTTGATATGTCTATTTCCTCTTTGTGTTTTCTAGAATATAAGCGGCATGAGGAGTAGAACCTTGCTTAACTTTATTATGTTTTCTACCTCGTGATTAGAGCAGTGCTTGACACATGATAAGCGCTCCATATAAATTTGCTAAATCAATGAGTAAATACATATTTGTAAAATCTAAATGAAGTCGTTTATAGGTGACTGAAAACAAAACGTTTTCATAGAATTTTATTATTATAACCCTTTCACCTCATAAACGTGTATTCAATGAATGTTCATTGCTAGGATTTCAATGTGCCTATATAGTCTTTAATTAAGTGAACTGGAAAATTAGACTAGTCAATGATGCCAAATAAGACCAGCAAATAATGACAAATTCTGTGCCTAGCTTTCAATGGAAAAGGATTTTGATAAATCTTAAAATTGTAGCAGTAATAAAGGTAGAAGAAATAGAGATTGCCTTCTGGGAACAAAGGAGCTGAAACAGAGGTAGAGATTATTTTGTTTTCTATAGAAGATATGATAAGAGATGATGAAATTAAATGGTGAAGACCCAGGAATGAAAATGAGAATATTTTCTCCATTTTCCAACTAAGCATGTGCTATTGGAAAACTGCAAAATTTACACTAGTGGGCCCCAGGGAGACCAGGGAACAAAGGCCATGACTGAAGACCTGCAGAGTTGGAGTCTGATATTAAATATTAGATATTTTTGTTTTCATGCATAATAACTAGATACAGTATTTTAAATTATTTTGATCTGTTAAAATATTTCTATAACTTTTTGTTTTATTTTGCACTTTTGTTAGTGAGTATCTCAGTAACGTTTAGTAAGCATAATAGGTGCAAAAACTGTTCCATTGTTTCTCTGGAACCAGGCAAATACTAACAGCTCAGGCAATAGGTAGCTGTCCTATGACTACACAAGTTTGAAGACAGGCTTTGATGCAGTGGTCTTTAATTTTGTTAGGGGTCATGGACACTTTTAAGAATTGTTTAAATAATAGCTACTGATTTCAATCCAGGCAAACGCACACACATATACATAATTTTTGGCATATAATTTTGGAAGGATTGGAGACCTCTTAATACCTAACCATCAACATAGAAAATTGTAAATCCGTTTCAGTAGATGGTAAATGTATATGTATAATTGTAGCAATTATACATATATAGTACACAGAATTGCTTTCAAATCCTACTTTGTCAACTAATGAAGACTCTTTGGGTTGTCATTTACAGAAAATCCAACCCAAACTGGCTTAAGAAGAAATATACAAAATATAAAAGAGAGATTTATTACCAAACTTTAGACACATCTCAATTTAGGAGTTAAAACACTATATTTAAATATTGTTTTTCTCTCTGGGATAAGTTATTTATCCATTGGGCGTAATTCTCTGGCAAGCTATCTTTTGATTAGGTAAGAATTACAGCTCCTGGTCTATTTTCAAGTTCATCAGGATTGGAAAAAAACAAACAAACACATTTGTTTTGATAGCTCAAATAAAAGGTAGGCTTATCCTTTTGGCTTATGTCATGAACCTATATCTGAACCAATCACTTTGGCCTGAGTTGAAATACTCTAACTGGTCAAGCCCATCTCATATATATACTTCAAAAACAAACAGTGACAGGAGTCAGCTCGACCTGAAGCTCACTGGGATCCTATAAATTGAACCAAGGCACTCATGATATTGATAAGAAATTAAATTATTAGTTATCAAAAGAAAGTAAGAAAGATTCAGGACTGGCCAAAACAGCATACGCACATAAAGTCCAATTACTGTCCTAAGTGACTTGGGCAAGTGACTTAACTCTGTAGGTCTCAGTTTCTCTAACTATAAAATAGGAATAATAACATCTCTCTTCCAGAATTTTGATGACCATTAAATGATATAGGTGATCTATGTAATTTTGGCAAAATAGTTAACATGTAACAAAATTCTCAACAAATAATAGCCTTTTCTATTCATCTATAACTCCTCCTCTGACTGCCTGCTTTCTTATTCAATGTCAAATGTATAGTTATAGTTTATCCTAAATGTAAAAATCCCTTAAAATTTGGATAAATCTGTCAGAGTCTCTCTCCCTTCTTTATTTCTCTTCTCTGTGCTTCTTCACAACATATTTAATCTAGAGCAAGTAGGATGAAGTAAAAGTGCTTAGAGCATAGTACAAATACTGAGAGAACCCTGAATATAGAGTTTAGTAATAGCAATAGTGCAAAAGCACATTTAGCACCACCCCTTATCATGTGAACAACAAAAATGTTTTATAAATAAATGATTTCTTATTTTAATATAATATTAATTGTACTTATCTTAATCAATTCATGGTAGTTTGTTTTATACTTAATTTCAAATGTTCACTGAGAAACACCCTAAATTAAATCAATAATTCTTTCTGTGCCACTATTAGGTTCAATTACTTGAGAACTGAGAATTAATATTAGCGCTAACAATAGTTACTTATATAACATTATATCTTGATGAGGTTGAAGTGTTAACACTGGAAGAGAGAGTTATGCCATGAAACTAGTACACATTAATTGAAAAACTACATTATAATCACACCCTAAATCAAATAGTCCAGACTCTGACAGGGGCATAATTCGAAAGTGAAGCCCCATAGCATCAACTGAGAGCACTGAAAGGTGTCTTAAAAGTTTTCACAGATTCGTTAATTTTTTTAAACACAATCACATGAAAATGTGTTTGAACTTTCTAACAGATTTTATTCAAGCACTGTCCATACTATGCAAAGCTTATTGTGAAAAGAAAGATAATAGAGACACAAACCACAAATCAATCAAGATCACAAAAAAAAACCTTTCCTTTCTTGCTACAGGTAAACTGACTTAGTTTTAACTGTATAAAATAACATATTAGAAACTTGGGCAAAATATCCACTCATAAATCATATTTTTTTGGACATTTAAAACATATACTTTGGCAACTTATTTTTTCATATCCTGTATATATTTCAGGAGAACATTTTAATATATTCCAAGAAACATAGTTTAAAAAGTGAGATCTCATTGATTAAAATATTGCAAAATTTTAAAAACCCTTATTTATAAAAGTGATGATATATTTAAGTATTTAAGTAAAAATATATCTTTATCCTAAGTCAAATACATTTTTGTGATATATGTCCTGACCTAATTCACGGAAGAATGAACTATAACTTTTCCTTTTTAAAATGCTTGAAATCTCAGATACTTAGAAGAGCAATTCTGAGTGATGGTTATGCTGGTATTTATTGGTAGCATTAAAGGTGAAAGTGGAATTTGAGTTAGAAATGGAACTTCTTAGAAGTTTTATTAAAAATCCCATTAATTGTTTGAAAAAATTTGTCTATGATTGCCAACTGCCTTCATCTCTTACTTTTTCCAGAAATGTATATATTTGGGAATTTTGTCAACTTATTTTATATCCTCTATCTCTTATATTTTTCACTATTTTTGTCTTTACTTTTTAAGTAATCATTTTAGCACATTATCTTGCTTTTCTTTTTTTTTTTTTTTTTTTGAGTTCGAGTCTCACTCTGTCGCCCAGACTGGAGTGCAGTGGCCGCTCCCAGCCACTGCAACGTCGACCTGCTGGGCTCCGGCGATCCTTCCACCTCAGTCTTCCAAGTAGCCGGAATTACAGGCATGCGCTACCATGCCCGGCTGATTTTTTAATTTATTATAGAGATGAGGTCTCGCTGCCCAGGCGGGTTTCGAACCCGCGGGCTCTGGCAATCCACTCACCTCAGCCTTCCAAAGGCGCGGGATTGCAGGCTGAGCCACCGAGTCCGGCTATCTTGCTTTTATCTTCCAAGCTTTCTTCTGATTTTAAAAATTATTCTGGAAATTGTGTTTTAAAATTATGAAATTTTAGTAGTCAAGTCAATCTTGAAGGAAAGCAAACTTGGTGCATTCATAGTATTATAAATTAATCACTAGTATAAAGATACAGTAATGAATCTGAATTTTGTATCTAGCATGCTACCAACCCAAGAATAAACCAAAAAAATCAAAACTGAGAGTCAAAAAAAAATAGACTCGTGCTCATATCTTATCTATTGACTTATGACAAAGGTAGCTCTGGAGTGTAATGGAAGAAAAATATGTTTTCTTTTTCCATTAACTGTTGCTAAAAATACTGGCTATTTATGTAAAAAGAATCTTGACCTCATTATTATCTTGTGTAAAAATAAGTTACAAGTGTATTAAAATAAAACTATGACAAATCGACTGTAATATTTCTATGCAAATTCAAGGAAAATGTCTTAACAACGATAACTTGTATAAAGATCTTTTTACATTCACACAAAAAGTACAAATAGGAAATGATTTATCAACATTAAACATCAAGAGTTTTTGTTCTTCCATTGAAAGAGTAAAAATTCAGACCACATATTTGGAGAAGATCCGACAAAGAACTCGTATCTTTCCATTTACTAATACAACTCTTATGAATTACTAAAAAAAAAAAAAAAAAAAAAAAGCTTAAAAGAAAATAGCAAAAATCTCGACTTTTTAAAAGACAACATTTAAATGACTAAAAAACATACAAATTAATGCTAAAATTAATTAATCATTAAGAAGATGCAAATGAAAATGTCAGTGTAATACTACTATACATTTATTAGTATGGCAAAAATGAAAAAGACGGACACCAAGTGTTGACAAGGATGCGGAGCAACTTCTGGTGGAAGTGTAAATTATCAGAATCATTTTGGAAAACAGTTTGGCAGTATCTACTAATGTTGAACCTCTACATACTGTTTGAAGCAGTCAATCTCTTCTCAAGTATAAGTGCAAGAAAACTGTGTACCTATGTACACACTGAAAGACAAGTTCAATAATGCTCATAGCAGCACCATTCATGATAATTCCAAACTGGAAACACATAAAACATGAGTAGAATTAATAAATACAAATGCTACTAGACAATGACAGTGAACAAAATTATCCCCGAGAACTGTAACATGAAATAATCACAGAAACAAAGTGTTGGGCAAAAAAGCCAATCAAAAAAGAGTTAGTTATATATATATGCATGTAATTAAAAAAAAAAAAAAACAAAACAGCCAAGCTAATCAGCATGGTAATTTTATTTGCTGGGAAAAGGGACAGAGATTGGAAGTGAAGACAAAAGCTTCCAAGGTGCTAATATTATTCTATGTCTTAATCTTTATCTTATATAAGAATGTTAAAATTATAGAGCTGCATGACTTTTTGTTTGAGCACATTTTGTGCATATATTTCATTTAAAATTTTACGTACATTTCTTACGTCTTTTAAAATATTTTCTTTTTCTTTTTCATAGGACTCTGCTTTTTGTAGACATACATGCTTCTTAATGCTCTTTCCAAAGTAAAATTTCAAGATATTACAACTCTTATATAATCTTAGAATTTTCTGAGGTTTTTGCTAGTTTTGAAAATATTATTTATTTTTACAATTCATTTTTTTCCTTCAGAGATTTATATCAGACGTGTTGATTCATGGTTACTATTCCTACTTAAAATGAATCAGTGAGAAGAATTACGATATACTCAGTTCAGGGGAAAGCTTTCTTACCTGTAAACATTTGGTCTAAGGCAAGTGAACAGCTAACAGGCCATGATGTCGGTGTTTCCTTACAGAACACATTTAGAAAAGCTTTACTCACATAAACTGCTCTGTTTCTCTTGAGATAATGAATTGATTTTGAACATAACTACTTTTGGTCTTGTGTTTGTTTGCCCAAGGTTGGTGCTTAGACACTGTATTCTGTTACAGTTGACAGTGAACATTGGTTTTGTGTGTAGATATTGAGCATGTTGACAAGAGATTCTGGAATATTGTTACCATTGGTTTGCTGATTTTTCATGCTACATCTTGCATCCTAGCCTGTCTTGCATCATTGGATCCACACAGAATTCTTACAAGAGAATTTCTGCCCTTGTTCTTCCTATATTCATTCTCATTTGTGAAACCTTTACTTTCCTTCGTTAGTCACTGCACTTCCAAACATTTTTACCTTCCAGAAAATACTGAAATCTTTCATCTTTTGATGCTCTAGCTCCCATTATCATCAATCTCTTGGATTTATGCCTTTAAAATCCTTTGATATTTTCTTAATAGTGTTTGTGAAGGAAAGTTAGGTAAATGTATAGACTTCTAACTTTGAATCCATGCATGTAGATACATGTTTAAACGTGTGTGTGTGTGTGTGTGTGTGTGTGTGTGTGTGTGTGTGTGTGTGTGTTATAGTTGAAAGATCAATGTATTCAGAGTCAAAAGATAGGTAAAGCTGAATTTAAGTTTCCCTACAGTCATATATCAAGTGGTTGACCTTGGCCAAATACCCAATACCTCTGACTGTAATTAATCTAAAACATGAGGTCCTAAATTATGTTAATCTAACACAAAAAACACAGCACATAAAATTTTAAATGTTGTATAACTGAGAATGACTTATTTTCTCTTTATTGAATAAAGTGAATATCATCTTATTATATGAAAATCATTATATGGAATAATTTTTAACAATCTTATTCCACATTCAGTGTAGTAGTAATTGATGAATCATGCAGATTTTATTCTTTTTAATACTGCTTATTATAATAATGAAGATGTTCTATTTATATTACAATATTTTCATAAACAATTAAGAAAATATAATAAATTATAACCTCCCTATTCAGTCTATTTAGTTATCTTTACATATTACATAGATCTTAACACTAAAATGAATGCAGTATTTTTTTAGCTCATTAGATTATATATATGAGAAGCAGAAATATGCCCACATTTAATACAAGAATAATATTAATATAGTACACTATTTTGTATTGTAAATTGGAGCTATATGTTCCAGAAATCTGTTCCCTGTATGATTCCAGGTTTGAGCTTTCCACAGGATAATTCTCAGCAATATTAGTAAGGGAGAAGTGTAGCAGCAGCCATGTGTAGGCTTGACTGGTTAATGTTGGCGTAAACAATGGTGCAATCCATGCACACTGTGGTCTGCTGGATCACCTTGTTGGTGTGGGTCAACAGCTGGGTCTGAAGCTGGTGTCGTGCCTACCAATTCTCCTCCTCCTTCAGTTTCTCTAAATCCAGGACCTGGTGGCTGTGCAATTTCATGGTGAATTTTGCTAACTTCTTCCTCATGTGAAACTGGCAGTTGGAGGGACTGAAAGAGAAATGAGGATTTTAATATCCCTGGGGGTTCCTTCAGAACCTCTAGTTTGTCCTTGCTTTTCCCATTTTGCATCCATATTTTCTGCCTTGCTGTCTGTCTCCCCTGACAATTTTAGATCCAGCACCCAAACCAGAATCAACAGCCTTAAATAGATTGTTTAACATGCCTTCACAACTGAGTAAGGTCAAAACCCTTTAAAAATACTCTGTTAATATTATTCATAGTAGCTCTCCTTATCTGATAGACACACAACTGATAATAAATAGTAAAGTACAATCAAGTAGGCAAGATAACTGATGACATGCATTTTTGGAAGTGAAAAGTTAACATGACCCAGACAAAGAAAATCAGGAAATTATTGTGAAAAAAAAATAATATGGAAAGGAATGTAAAAGAGGCTGGGTTTGTTTTCTTAATGATAACTGGAAGACAATGTAGAAGACTCTGCAATTATTGTCTTATTAAGTATCAAAAAATTCAATGTATTTGCTGAAAGATTAATGGAATTGATATATTGATGACTAACATATAAAGAAGAAAATCACAGTTATATATACTAGCGTATAGATCAAAACCTTATGTGAATAAATTTAAAATACCACAACATAGACCATTTAATATGCTCATTGTTCTAGTATAAATGTAAAAATCAGATCATTTTGTAATAAAGTCAAAAGACTGGGTAATTGTTCCTTTCAGAAAATGAGAAGAAACAAAAATAATGGAATATTTGTAGAAGTGAAATAATACATAGAGTGAATCTTGTCTGTAAAGATCTAATGACCAAAGATGAATATGTTGATTACCAGACTACAGCTATTAAATATTTCTTGAATCTGTCCACTTCCCACCATCTCCACCAAAATTATTTATCTAATCATCAGTTCTGCAACGGCTTTCTAACAGTCTTCTTTCATCCTCACCTCCAATCTACTCTTTATACTGCATCCAGAGAAAACTTTTAAAAATGCAAGACTGAATATGTCACTCCTTTGCTTAAAATTCTTTAGTGGTTTACCAATTTTTTTTGATATTGTACAAGACTTTTATAAGTATTAGGCTGGGTGAATAGAATCTACTAACTAAATCTATAATCTTGTTTTGAATTTCTCTGCAATACAATCACACTCTAGACAACCTGAACTTAATTCAGTTTCTCCTGCAAGCCAAGCATTTTGTCACATCATGTTCTACAGATGTATACCTGCTCATCCCTCTGTCTGCAATGCTCTTATCCCCAGTTTTTATTAGTGTTATTCCTGTAAGTCCTTTAGTACTGAGCTCAGGAAACATTTTCCAGCCCCCAGTACTCTAAACCAAGATCTATTCCCTTATTTTATGATATCATAACAATAGAAATTTTTCCTTTATGGCACTTATCACAGCTACAATGAACACATTTTTTGTACAATATTTTATTTATTTACTCCCTTGTTAGAAGCTCTAACTGGGCACAAAAGTACTTCATAGCAACAGCTCCATCATATTTGTTAAATTAAAAAATGGATGAATTTTCCAGTTTACTTGGGATAGAATTTTGACGACATAATCATTGTTTTAAGAGACAGAATCTCACTCTATCGCCCAGGCTGGAATACAGTGGTCTGATTATAGCTCAATGTAGCTTTGAACTCCTGGCCTCAAGCAATCCTCTCAACTCAGCCTCCCAGGTTATAGGGATTATAGTAATGCACAGTCCCTAACCACATAATTGTTCAAAGTAAAAATATACATAATATTTCTCAAAGTGTCAAACTGCATGAAGATACTGGAAAATGCCTTTAAAAGGAAGCAAAAAATTAAGTGTTAAAATAAAATTTATATATATGTCTGTCCCTCTTTTAAAATCTATCTCTATCCATCGATCTATCATCTATCTATCTATCTACCCATACCAAACCTGTGACACAATTAAAATGTAATATGACATAACCTATATTTTGGTAACTACAAACTTAAAATATACACAAAACACAGTGAGAAAGGGGAAGATTTTTGAAATAGATATGTCAATATTTCCATGAACAAAACAACACCAAAAATTCATGTCATAATGAATTTTCTAGTTTATATTTGTACAATTTTTATATTACTTTGCATGAACTTCACAACACTAATGTGATAATTAACCTCAGGATATATATCCATTATATTATAATTGTTTAGCTAAATGTAGCTCATTAATCAAAGATAAATAAATGTGGAAGAGGTCATTACCTAGTATGAATCATAAAAATATGAAAAATACCTGCTTAACACACAAATTTTATATTTTAATGTACTACATTTATTTTTAAATATATATTTCCATTTTTTTGTTCCATAGTTCAATGTTTTTCAATAATCTGTGTTTGAAGATCTCAGATTAATTTCTTATGAAAGACACATCATAAGTGAAAGGACATAACATGGATTTAGCATACTCATGTTAAATTGGGTATGGCTATTTTAACATTGCCTAAATCTGTCATGTTTCTCTAGCAGTTCACTTTAACTTACCCTCACTAAGCCAAGGACAGAACCAGTTTCTCAGCAGTAGTTACTGATAATTGCTTTACAACCCCCTCCCCAGCTTGTTTTATACTAATTAGTTTTTTTTTATTTCAAGTATTTGCCTCCACCCATAAGATCTAAGTTAACGGAATCAGCCCTTTGTGACCTATGTGACAAACAGGCCCTACCACCATGTCAGCAATCTTGTGACTAACCCACTCATCTGCCTGCTGTCCATCACCTGCCTGCACTTATCTGCCCCTTTGTAATGACATGAAGCAGACGAACACCAAATCACCTTAAAGACCTTCCCCCAACAAAGACAGGGATTAAAAGTATTCAACCTTGAGCTGCCATTCGCCATTGTCTTACTAGACTCCAGTGTGGCCATGTGCTCTTTGAACTATTGACCGTCACCATGTTTCCTGGCTTTGGGCCCCCTCCCTACCTTGGGGAGGTGAATCTCCTCTTTCTTTCTCTCTCTCTCTCTCTCTCTCTCATTTAATTTTTAAATAAATTATATTTTCCATTCTAACTTCTGTGCAATTATTTGCACCTTTCATGAAGCATCAGATCACACACCAGATACCCACATCCTCAGCGGGCCTGACCTAACATTCTGGAGGCCTCTCAATTTGTACTACATGAACCAAACTTTATAGATAGTGTGAATGTTAATGATAACACACCTCCTGATGCTCAAGACTTTATATTAAAATCTAAATTACTATGACTACCATACTGAATAAAGGATATTGTTGTTGTTGGCAATGGGTTGATTCATAATTTCCAGTTGATAGGCTAATAGTTGACAAAAAAAAAAAAACAACAAAACTATTTTCAAAAGCACATCTCTCTTTTTTCTTTCCTTCTTTCTTTCTTTCTTTTTTTTTAAATTTTTTTATTTTTGAGCCAGTATCTCCCTCTGTTACACAGGCTGGCTGGAGTGCAGTGGCACAATCACAGCTCACTGCACCCTTGACCTCCTGGGCTCAGGTGACCCTTTAACCTCAGCCTCCCTAGTTGCTGGGACTGTAGGCATGCACCACAGTGTCTGACTGTTCAAAAACATTACTATATAATAGTGACAAGATTGTCTTCCTCAATGAAAATATACCCTCCAAAAATGTACTCAAAATCTAATGAGAGATTATTATAAACACCATTACTGTGTTCCTTACATAAAAAGTTCACAGTCCATGAAAGGCTCATGTAGTACAATTCACAGGATTTTCCTTTCTATTTTTACCTTTTCATTAGTTAGGATCTTTGTTAAGGTGTTCACTCAGTGCAATGAATTTCACTGATCGAACAATAGATATAGTTGTGCTACCTCTAATTTTAACCCACCTGTGGGGAATAATACATGACGGTCATTGTCTGCCAGTGAAGACAGTATGCAGAGACCTAATTGTTGGGGATATATACACATTGGATGGATTTGATAAGTATTTTTGATTGAGAATGGTATGATTTAGTAACAGTCTTAACAGTAGTTCCCCTATAATTTGCTAATAGCAAAGTAGTTGTTATTCTAGAAATGCCATTACAAAGTAGTGGCACCATACACACACACACACACACACACACACACACACACACACACACACACACATCTGCAATTCAGTCATTCATACAATTAATGCTTTTTGAGGACCTACCATTTGTGGGACACTATTCTGAACCCTTAAAATATAATCATAAAGCTAATAAGTTTGCTTTCACAAGATGCTTTTGGGTCAGAAAGATGAAAGAAAATTGTAAGAATGAAATAATTAGTTATAGACCAAAAAAAGTAATCTTTTTGGAGGGTTGTTGTAAAATCTACTTCCAGGATGATTCAAAATGGAAGTCCCACAATAGTTCATTTTTTCTTCAATTTTAACACATTATATTACTGCAACCAATTTCATGATGTATTTATGTATATATCACTATATTATATTAAATATAATCTTGGAGAAACCATATCATACATACAATTTTCTATTCCCCATATTGCCTTTAGTGTAGAAAAGTACTTAATAAACTGGGCATGGTGGTTCACATTTATAATCCTAGCAACTTAGGAGGCTGAAGCAGGAAGATCCCCCATTGCCAGGAATTTGAGATAAGCCTGGACAACATAACAAAAAGCCAACTCAAAGAAAAAGTAAAAAGAGAAATTAGTTGGACACTATGATCTGTAGTTCTTCCTAGCTACTTGGGATACTATGGCAGGATCATTTTTTTTTTTAAGAATGCAGGATTTATTGAGAGGACAGAAAAGCTACCACAGGGGGAGGAGACCCAAAGGGTTGCCCCAGGAGAATTGTTTGAACACAGGAGATCAAGGTTACAGTGAGCATGATCAGTCGGGGCAACAAAGCAAGACCTGGTCTCAAAAAATAATAATAATAATAATTAAAAATTAAAAAAAGAAAGAAAGAAAGAAAGGAAAAAGAATATAATTAGTACAATTTGGTGAATTTATTTATATATTTTCTGGGTCAATGTGTAAACACCAGGAAAGTACTTGCAAAATTACGTCTGTAGCTAAGTAACAAAAAGTACTTGCAAAATTACGTCTGTAGCTAAGTAACATCTTTATGTACCCACAACAACAGATGGGTATTTCATTACCACTGTGGCCCTTTTCCTGAAGAATGTAAAGAGTAGGAATGGAGGTACCAACAGATGAAACTTGACTGGAGGTAGGTAGCAGAGGATTGGAATATAAGATCTTACCCAAGACAAGGAAAGATGCTGAGCTTGGAGGATAGGGCTGATCAAGGATTGTTAATTAGGAGACCAGGTCAGAAAACACCATCGTATCTACCAAGGGCCTAAGGGGTGTTGAAGCAGTATTTCAAAACCAAAGGAAATAGAACCCATGAAGAGATGTCAAGATCAATTTTAAAAGCCATTTTTCCCCTGAGTTTTGGATACTAGCTAGGTTTGAAATTTACTTATGGGTCAGGAGAGAAAATAAGTTAAAGAGTCCACTAGAGGAAAAACAGTGTCAGACAAACAAGTTTACCGAAATTGACCCGTGTGTAACATTTATGGTTTTACAGTACATATTTAAAACTTCTGAAACATTTTAGAAAAGAGTTATTCTGGATGCTGCTTCTTTTAGATATTTAGGACTTTAATCTTTGTATGATGGAATTCTAAATAATTTCCCTTTAAAAGTGTTTAAAATACCTTGTACCTTATCCTGTTCTTAAAGAGAAAGTATAGATAGCGTGAAAAGCATGGTTTTTGGAATCTGTGGACTTGAGCTTGAGTCCTTGTTTTGTTATTAGTGCTAAAATCTTTGGTCACTCTGACTTCAGTTTTCTCATAGTTTTGGTAAATTACTAAAAATATGCTTTTAAAATGTTTTTGGATTTAAGTATCCCCATAGTATGTGATATAAAGTGGTTTAAATAAATTAAAGAAACATTTATTGAACAAGTCTATGTACCAGTTATTTATGTTAGGGACTGAGAAGTTTTGAGCAACTTTACTTTTTGTATCTGTTTTATGTGCAACTATCCAGAATAATATTAATTATGACTTCATCATACGTTTTGATTCCTGGAGTACTCACAATACACTCCGTTTAATATCCTTATACCTCATAGGATGCAGTAATTTACAAAAGAATTATAAAGATAAAGATTCATTGGGAATATAGTTTTAAAAAGTATTTCAAGGTTTATGTCTCTTTGAATGACTTGTGCATCAACACCAAGCACATTAGGGAAAAAAAGTGAAAAAATGTTATGAAGCAGAAAAGTTTAATACATTTAAAAAACGGCAGAAAACATTATCTTAATCATTTAATAATAAATAATTTTATAAGTGAGGAGAATATATGTGTTCTATATATGTGTCAGTTTTTAAATAATTTTTTATATCATTCCAACTATGAAATCTTAAGATTTTGAATAATTTAGTTGATAATTACAGTTTTCCAGTGTTTCCTTTAAAAGTCTTTATCTTGCAAACACTTGCTTTTTAAAGATTGTATATGATGCTTAATTAGATTGTCAATGATCATCATACATATTTTTGAAAAGTAAATTATTTATATCAATATTTATTTCAAAAATAAGCACACAATTTTAAATTGCAATTTCCTTTGGTACCTTGTTGGCTAGGAATACTTTCATTTTCTTTTTCTAAAAAAATGTATTTGGTAACCGACTTTATACCAGTGATACTAAAATATTTACTTGGGGATTTTGATATCTTAAAGACAACATAATATGAGCAATTTAACCAAAAACTTTCATTTTGACTGAGGTATGAACTAGAAAGGGAATGGTAGAAAAATAACAAGAAATTTGATATAAAAATATTATCTCATTAACACTCAGAGAAATCTTAAGAAGGTTAAATATGTGTAGCAGAGATACCTGTGGACTAAAATTCTACCACTTAGAGAAATTATGTTAAATCCAAGAGAGTAAAAAAGCTTTATTCAATCTATGCAGATTCAAAAAATATATTGATCCTATCTATACAATATCATGTCTTTATATTGATAAACAGCAATGAAATTGACCACTTAAAATATTACACTTTTCAATATGGGTACTTTATTTGTAGTGAAAGAAGAGTATAAAGAAAAGAAAGAAATAATAGAACCAGAAGTTAGAAAACAAATGTTTCTCCTAGCTATGAAAATAATATATTTTATAAGATTCTGAACTATCAAGCCTGAAGCCTGGATATCATCATTTTTTAAAAAATTCAAAAAATTGTTTAATCATTTCTTAATTTTTAAAAAATTAACAGAACTTGCTATGTTTTCAGAGAGTACATGATGTTTAAAAATATATATGGTAAAATAATTAAATCTAGCTAATTAACAAATGCATAATCTATAGTTATCATTTTTGTGATGACATCCACGTTTTTCACATTTTTTAAGAATACAGTATATATTCATTTATTATAGTCACCTTATTGTATAATAGAGGTCTTAAAATTTATTCCTCTTATCAAACTGAAATGATGCATCATTTAAGCAAAAATCTCTTCATCTGCTTCTCTCTCCTAATCATCATTCTCTGGTAACCACCATTACACTTTTCACTTCTATGATATCAACTTTTTAGCTTGCACATATGAGATCATGCAGTTTTTGATTTTTTGTGCCTGGCTTATTTCAGTTAATATAATGTCTTCCAGGTTCATTCACATATCACAAATGACAGAAATTTATTTGCTTTTTATGCTGGATAATATTCCACTGTGTAAATATGCCACATTTCCTTTTTTTCATCCTTCTGTTGATGCACACTTAAGTTGATTCCATATGTTGGCTAATGTGAATAGTGCTACAATAAACACAGAAGTGCAGATATCTCTTTGAACTATCAACTTTATTTTGTTTTGTTTTGTTTTTTTTGGATACCTAGTAGAGGGATTTAGGGGTCATATGGCAGTTCTGCTTTTAACTTTTTAAACAATTTCCATAATTTTTCTTTAATGACTATTAATTTACATTCCTACCAAAAGTTTCTCCATATTGTCACCAACACTTATCTTTTGTCTTTTTGACTAAGGTGAGGTGATATGTGGGTTTGATTTGTATTTCCCTGATGTTTCGTGATGTTGAACATTTTTTTTTTATATATCTGTTGGTGGTGATTTGTATGTGTTCTATGAGAAATGCCTATTCAGGCATTTTGCCAATTTTTAAATTGGGTTATTTGAGATTTTCTACTGAGCTACTTGAATTCCTCTATATTTTGGATATTAATTCCTTGCCAGATGTATAGTTTACAAACATTTCTTCCCAGCTGCAGGCTGTCTCTTCACTCTGTCGATTGTTTCCTTTCCTGTGCAGATGGAATGTACCTTATATGGCCAACCCACAGTTAATGTCATACTAAACAGGAAAATATTGAAATCTTTCCCTCTAAAATTTGAAATAAGACAAGGATGCTGACTTTTGTCACCTTTATTCAACATGCTACTGGTAGTTTTAGCCAGAGCAATTAGACAAGAGAAATAAATAAAAGACATCCAAATTGGGAAGGAAGAATTTTATTTCTGGTTACAGATGACAAAATTTTATATAGGAAAAATCCTAATGACTCCACCAAAAATAAAAAATTAAAAAAAACTGTTAGAACTAATAAATAGATTCAGAAAAGTGGCAGAATACAAAAATCAGCATACAAATCCAGTAGCATTTTTACATGCTAGTAGTGAAACTATGTAACAAAGAAATTAAGAAAAAAATTTCACTTACAGTAACTACAATACTTAGAAGTAATTTTAACCACAAAGATGAAAGATCTCTACAATAAAACTATAAAAGACTGATGAGAGAAATTGAAGAGTACACAAAGAAATGGAAAGATATTCTGTCTTCATGGATTAGAAGCTAATATTGTTAAATGTCCATACTACCCAAAGTGATCTACAGATTCAACATAGTCACTATCAAAATACCAATGACATTCACCACAGGGAAAAAAAATCCAAAAATTTATATGGAACAACAGACTCTAAATATTCAAAGCAATATTTAGCAAAAAGAGAAAAGCTGGAGGCATTAGGTTATCTGACTTCAAAACACATATTATAAAGTTTTAGTAACCAAAAGAATATGGTATTAGCATGAAAACAGATACATAGACCAGTGAAACTGAATAGAGAGCCCAGAAATAAATCTACACATTTGCAGTCAATATTGTTTGTAGATTGACTTTTGACAAAGGTGACAAGAACACACATTAGAGAAAGGACAGTCTTTTTAATAAATGTTATTGGGAAAATAAGATATCCATATGTAGAGGAATAAAATTTGACACCGTCTCTCACCATATTAAACAAATCAACTCAAAATGGATAAAAGATTTAAATATATGATCCCAATCTATGAAACTATTAAAGAAAACATGGAAAATACTTTGTGACATTGGTATGGGGGAGGAATTTTTGGATAAGAATTTAAAAGCACAGGCAATAAAAACAGAAATGGTCAAATGGGGTTAAAACAAACAAAAAGCTTCTGTGCAACAAAGATCCCTTCATTTTTAACAAACAATTGGATGATCTGGTTTAAAATAGATGTCTGTGAACCACATTTTATGTAATATGGAATTAGGTAACACCTGGAGCTATTTCCACGTTCTGAAGTTCTAGGAATTGACAATGTTCTGTAATCAATATATGAAATAATGTTTATGAAACAACACAAAACCATAAAATTAACTTTACTTTTCATTTGCAGAAAAAAGAAAATAATCCAGCTATTTTGCTGGTTATTTCTTTTTTGTTTGTTTTTTGTTTTGTTTTGTTTTTGAGTCAGGGTCTCACTCCATCGCCCAGGCTGGAGAGCAATGGCAGGCTGAGGTCCACCCCAGCATCTACTAGCTGGCCTCAGGCAATCCTTTCACCTCAGCCTTCCAAGTAGCCGGCACTACAGGTGCGCGCTACCATGCCGGATAATTTTTAAATTATTATTGTAGAGATGAGGTCCCACCAAGTTGCCCAGGCTGTTTGTTCTCAAACCGTGGGCTAGGGCAATCTGCTCACCTCGGTCTCCCAAAGTGTTGGGATTACAGGCTTGAGTCACCGTGCCCAGATGGTTAATTCTTTTTACTTATCCATATGTAAAATAGAAATAGGAAAATTGAGTTATATAGATGACATAGTGAAAATGCTCTGAAATACAATTCTTTTTTTTTTTTAAGTTGGAGTCTTACTCTTGTCACCCAGACTGGAGTGCAGGGGCAGCTCCCGGCTACCGCAGCCTCGACCCGCTGGGCTCTGGCGATCCTTCCGCCTCAGCCTTCCAAGTAGGTGGAACTACAGGCGCGCGCTACCACGTCTGGCTAATTTTTTGATTTATTGTAGAGATGAGGTCTCACCAAGTTGCCCAGGCGGGTCTCGAGCTTGCGGGCTCAGGCAATCCACTCACCTCAGCCTCCCAAAGCGTGGGATTACAGGCTGAGCCACTGAGCCAGGCCTGAAATACAATTCTTAAAGAAGAAAATTGATTTTTTAAGATGTGGGATACAATTCGGTATGAGGTATACAAGTGGTCATCATACAGGTAAAGTTTGGTCCTCCTTTGGTCCCCAAAATAAAGCTGAATTTTTTATTTTAGTAATCTGATATTTTCTGTGTAACTGAGCAATACCACTCTTAGGTATTTATCAAATAGAAATTAAAACACGTTCACAAAATACTTGTACAAGACCAGTTACGACAGTTTTTTTCATAAGAATCAAAAACTAGAGATGGATCTAGTGTCAACAGATATCTGGACTAGTAGTCTGAGTTCCAACTCCATGGATTAGTTTTATTTGTACTAGAATTGTATGAAAGTGAAGTTCTATATAATGCACATACTCAGTGTTATGCAATTGTTGCCTTAGCATTTGTACTTTTAAAAATTAGTGTATAATATTTTAGATTTTATATTTTGATGTATATATTTATATACTGTACTGTTGATGGAATTTTGGAGTATTTCCATTTTGGAGTTGTATTAGTTTGCTATACAAGGGGCTGGCAGAATAAAAGTACGACAAACTGAATGGCTTAAACAACAGAAATTTATTTTCTCACAGTTCTAGAGGCTAGAAGTCCAAGTTCAAGTTGTCAGTAAGGTTGGTTCCCTTTGAGCTCTGTGAAGGAGAATGTGATAGATGCTCTCACTACTAGTTTCTGGAGGTTTCTTACAGCTTTTGGTGTTCTTGTGACTCTCTCTTTTGGTAATGCATAAAGAAAACACCTTTTAAAGGATACAGTTCTTATTGAATTAGGAGTACACCCTACTCCAGTATGATGACTTCATCTTAAACAATTTATATCTACAAAAACCATATTTCAAAGTAAAGTAACATTTTGAGGTACTGAAATAAGGACCTCAACATATGTATTGTTGAGGGAAACAATTCAACCCATAACATGATAATGTCAACCTACTGGGCTCCAATGATCCTTCCACCTCAGCCTTCCTAGTAGCCAGAACCGTAGGCATGTGCTACCACTTCCAGATAATTTTTTTTTTTTTTAACTGTAGAGATGAGGTCTCACCATGTTGCCCAGACTGGTGTTGAACACATAGGCTCAGGCAGCCCTCTCACCTCGGCCTCCCAAAATGCTGGGATTATAGCCATGAGCCATCGTGCCCAGCCAAAAATGTTTCTTTCTTTCCTTTTTTTTTTTTAATTACTGATTTCCTTTTTCATGCTTGTTCATGTCTACACATTCATTTTCCTATTAGTTTTGTTTTCTTTTTTGTAGAGACGAGATCTTGCTATGTTGCCCAGGCAGGTCTCAAACCTGTGGGTTCAGATAATCCTCTCTCTTTGACCTCACAGAGTACTGGAATTACAGGCTCGAGCCACTGTGCCTGGCTCTATTAGGTTTTCTCTCTCTCTCATAATATACTTATTTATTTTCAACAAAATACTTTTTAAGATATATGTATTGCATACACCTTCTTAAGTTTTGTGGCTTATAATTTTATTCTTTAAATTAAATACAATGCATTTACATACATTATAGTTTAAAGTATTAAATTTTCTTCACAGTTTATATATTTTGTATCTTATTTAAGAATATTTGCTCATACAATTAGAACCAAAAAGATATTTTTCTGTTGTTTATTAAAACTTATAGTGTTAAACATTTTTTCCAGCAGCGTGTTGTCTACTTTCCATATTTTTGTGTAGTCCCTGACATTCCTCTTGGTATTAATGTCTAGTTTTACTCCATTGTGGTCTGAGAAGAGTTTTGACAGGATTTTGATTCTAAAAAATGTGGTGAGACTTGTTTTGTGGCCTAACATATGGCCTACCTTGGACAATATTCCATGTGCTCATGAAAATTAGGCATATTTTGCAGTTGTTGGGTAGAAGGTTCTGGAAATATCTGTTAGATCTATTTAGTCTAATGTTCGACTTAAGTCTAATGTTTCTTTTCTGATTATCTTTCTTGATGACCTGGCAATTGATGTCGGTGGGTTGTTGAGGTCTCTCACTATTATTATAATATGAATGTTTATCTCTTTCTTTAGGTCTAGTAATATTTGCTCTTATGAATCTGTGTGGTCTTGTATTGGTTGCATATATATTTATGATTGTTACATCCTCTTGCTGAATTAATCCCTTTATCATTTATATAATGACCTTCTTTGTCTTTTTTCTTTTTAACTGATTTTGATTCAAAATCTGTTTTAACTTATACAACTTATAGCTACTCCTTATAACTACTTATAAGGAGTAACTTATAGCTACACCTGCTTGTTTTTGTTTTCTGTTCACATGGAATATCTTTTCTCATTTCTTTACTTTCAGTCTATATATGTCATTATAGGTAATATGAATTTCTTATAGGCAGCAGAATGTTGGATCATGTTTTTTTTAATTCATTGTGTCAATCTCTCTCTCTCTATATATATATATTCAGTTTAAATGAGATAATTTCTGTACTATAAAAATCACCTATGTTAATTGTACATTTCGTTAAGATTTAGTACACATATGTGGTCATTCAACCTATTCTAACAATCATGTTTTAGATTAATCCATCATTCCAAAATGTGACTAATCCCTGTTGCCATCTCCAGCACCAGGCAGCTACTGATGTGCTTTTTGTCACCAAGTTTGTTTTTCTAGATATGCGAATGGATCACACAGTGTACCCTCTTGTCTTGCTCCTTTCACCCAGGTAAGCTTTTGAGATTCATCCATGTCATTGCATTTATTAACGGTTCATTTATTTTTTTGTACTGAATTTATTCTATTGTGGAAAATAAACCTTATATGAAATTTGCCATTTAACCATTTTTTGTTATGCTAAAACATACATATATTTGGTGTATATATGTTTAAGGTAAATTTAAAATTTACAATTTTAACAACTTTTAGGTATACAATTTAGTGGCATTAAATATATGTACAACGCTGTACAACCATCACCACTATCCATTTGCAAAACTGTTGTATCTTTCCAAATGGAAACTCTGTATCCATGAAACACAACTCCTCATTTACCTCAGCCCTCTACCCCTAACATCCTACTTTCTGTCTTTATAAATTAATTTGCATATTTTTGCCTCAGATTAGTGGAATCATACAATATTTGGTCTTTTATGTTTGGCATATTTTACTCAGCAAAAAAACTATATATTTTTTACATGGAACATCTAACCCATTTAATTTAAAGGTATATATGAGTTTTTGTTTCTGTTATATCAGAAATTTTGATCTAACTGCTCTATATACCATTTGCGCCTTTCTTTTTCTCTGTTTTTGTGGTTTGGTGGAATTGTTGCCACTTGGTTCCTTTCTCTTCCTCATTTGCGTAGACATTTTATATGACCTGTGAGTTTTATACAACCATTTGTTAATAGTTTTCTAGAAACAGTTGCTGTAAGAGTGATGTCATTACAAAATTACTATTTGCATATCTTTCTCAGAGAATAATGGAGACCTAGCCAAGAATAAAGACTTTTGTTTTTATTTACAAATAAGGACTCAGCCAGGCTCGGTGGCTCAGCCTGTAATCCCGCGCCTTTGGGAGGCTGAGGTGAGTGGATTGCCTGAGCCCGCGGGTTCGAGACCCGCCTGGGCAGGCGAAACCGCATCTCTACAATAAATCAAAAAATTAGCTGGACGTGGTAGCGCGTGCCTGTAATTCCAGCTACTTGGAAGGCTGAGGCAGAAGGATCGCTGGAGCCCAGCAGGTCGAGGCTGTGGTGGCCGGGAGCAACCACTGCACTCCAGTCTGGGCGACAGAGTGATACTCCAACTCAAAAAAAAAAAAAAAAAAAAGACTCAATTTTTTTAGTTAATTTATTCAAATTATTAGTATTTATTCAAAAAATGTTTCTTTATTTTCTAAATTTTCAAATTGTTGAAAATAAAAGGTTTTTAAAAATATGTCAGTGTATTTTTAACATCTGTCAAGCTTGTAGTGCTTAATCTCTTTCATTTCTGTTATCAATCAATTTTGTTTATCTTGCTCTCTTTTTCTTCCACTCTCATCCTCTTTTTCTCTTCTTCCTTACTACCTTCCCTTTTCCCTCTTTATCTTATTCCTCCTCCGTTTACTTTTTAGCTATCAGACTTGTTATGTGTTTGCTAATTGTTCGAAGAACCAATTATATCTTAACAATGTTAATTATTGGGATCGAATCTATTCATTTACTTTCTCTCAAGCTTTTCATTTCTTAAGAGAATGACTGCCTTCATAGATCTCTAGCACCTTAAAACAGATTTTGAAAATAGATATTTTATTCACTTATGTGGTGGCTTGTGACATATTTGCCTATCATCTCCAAAAGCTGAACTGATCAATATCAGTATAGGTTTTTACTCATCTTAAGAAATGTAAGTCATTTTAAGATGCTTTAATTCACAACTTCAGAATATTGCAACTCAATTAGATGTTTCATATATGAAGGTAATTTGAATATTCTATTAATATGTTCATATATATTTTTTGTAAATAGCATTGTCTTGTGCATACCCATTAGTTAAGACTGCTGGATTTACCCCTCATTATGGTGATTCTTATCTCTATTAAAATGTGTAGGTGTTCAGAAAGTTGATATTTTAACTTTTTCTATCTCTATTCTTAACTTACGCTCACATACTTTGTTTAAAAAGTCTATTTAAAAATGATCTATTGAACATAGAGTTAAACAATACTCCTACATGGGCTTTTGCTTTATTCATCAAATTCAAATCTGAAAGGGAAAAAATGTGACATCTAAAAATTTTAACCATTTTTAACTAGAATAAAAGGCCTGAGGTATAACCTTTCTCTTTCTTGCCTGACACAGAAGAACTGAAAGCAGACTGCAGAGAGTGATTATAGTTTCACATGAAATCTTTAGTAAAAGTTAAATATAATAATGGTAATCTCAATCAGTAGAGATGTGGATGCACCTCAGTATATCATGACCAAGAGTTGGCATTTGCATAGGAGTTTGACTTCCGAGATCTTTGAATCTGTAATTTTAGTTCACTAAAATGAAGAGATACAATTTATTGTCATTTTACTGATGAAGAAATTAAAAGGTGAATGTTTAGTCCATCAAAATTGATAAATACAGAGTTAAGAACTGAGCACTTAATACTACATTACTGACATGATCTAATATTTCCATAAAACTATATAGTGCATACTGAGACAAGCACATATGCACACACAATATTAACACTATACAGAATATTGCACATACAGAGATCTCCTAAGAACTGTAAAATGACAGCGAGCAGTTATTTATTTTATTCGATGTACTCAAAGTCCAGTTTTTGTTTACCAAGGAAAATTCAATCAGTGCTTTTGGAGTTATTAGGTATTTATACTATTCTTTCTTTCTTTAAGGTATTTCAGGTGGCTTTATTTCTGGCCTATCATTTCAAGTTTATGGTATAATTTAAACAGCCAAGATATAAGATAAAAAACAAAGGATCAAAATACAATTGCTCACACTGCAGTTTAAACAGAAATTAGAATTGTCACTACTCTTCCCAACACTTTCCAAATGTTTCAAAATCCACTGCATAAGCCTGACTCCAACTGGAAATTTTCTGATACTTAAGTTCGAATTCTTTTTTATAGTAATTAATGAAGCCTGGTGCAGTGGCTCACACCTGTAATCCTAGCACTTTTGGAGGTGAAGGTGAGAGGATTGCTTGAGCTCAGGGCTTTGAGACCAGCCTGAGCAATGTGGTGAGATCTTGTCTCTACAATAAATTAAAAAGCTAGCAGGGCATGGTGGTGCATGCCTGTGGTTCCAGCTACTTGGAAGACTGAGGCAGAAGGATCACCTGAGCCCAGCTGGATGAGGTTGCCAGTGTTTGTGAGCATTCCATTGCACCCCAGCTTGGGTGACAGAGTGACCCCCCCAAAAAAAACCTCAAAACAATTATGAATATATATTTTGCAAATACATTTGAAATATAAGAATTACTAAATTAGTATGTTTTTAGTTTATAAATTTTATGAGACATCAATATTAAATAATAAGTGATAAAAATAAATTATAATCATATATACCAGTTCTACAAATTAGGCATTATGCTCTGTGACTGAGGACTAGCGGGTGGGTCTCTGTAGAACCATGGGCCATAACAATTAAAGATGATTTACCAAACAAGCATAGTAAGAGGTGATGATTTTTTTATAGGAATTCATCTACCTCCATTTGAGGTTATTTTAGAGGTAGTAACTCAGGCCTATTGAGATAAGTATCCAAGCATGCTCTGGTTATTTTACACTCTGCATTGATTGCCTACATAGCCTGATTCGAAATGGAGTGAGGGAACAAACATAAGCATATTTGCCTGGCTCCTTGAATGATTCAGCTTAGGTTCTTCAGCAGGAATACTCTGGCAGGAGGGAACTCTGGATCAATAGCCTTAAATTGAAACAGAACTCTCTCTAAGTGGAAAGGTACTTAAAGAGAAAAGAGAAGGAATAAACTGTTTCAGAGAAATTTCCAATATATTAGTTACTATACTAGGATTGAGGACTTACATGAGTTGTAAGTTAGAATACATTTAGCCATAACAAAAGCTATTTCCCTAACCATTTTATAGTCATTTGTATCCTCACCCAACTCTCTTTTTTCTTTTTTTCAAGGTCAGTCTAGATTCTAAAAGAACTCTGCCCATTTCCTTCCAGGTCCAGATACTTTCATATCTAAAATACATTGCATCAAATAGCTGGAACTAGACATACTCACGAGTGTAGATAGCATTACCACTGCTAGCATAATTCTGATGACCATGTAAGTTAGTGAAGTCAGACCCTCTATGACTAGAAGTGTATAAATCCCCTAAAATATATTTTTACTGCAGTATTTTCCTGTGGCAATTCACTTTTCCTCAAGAAAAACTTAATGTTTGCATTCTTATCAATTGGCTTATTTTTTTTTTCTTTTTTAAAACACATGCAATATTACACTAGAATAATGGCTGGTTTAAGAGCTTTACAAAAACCTCCAGGGTAACTATTTGGGGGAAAATATATTTCAATGACATTTTCATAAATCTGTTGTTTCACTATGTAAGCTTTTGTAAATAGAGTGACTAGGTGGAAGTAGAACATCAAGAGGATTGACAGAGCAAACACTTTAATATACCTGTGAGAGGAATGATGTTTGGAAGGTAGCCTGGCAGTGTGTTCAACTTTGATGAAGCTAATCTAAAACTATGCTTCTATGTATATGATGAACACAAAGATTCGGTGAATCTGGTCCACTTTTTAATTAGGGATCCACATTGTGGTACTTATGTTTACAAGTCACTGCTGCTTTCATGGCTGAGATGTCTATAGCAGATTTATAGTCAAATTCAATCCTATTATATTCACACCAACCTGGCTTCAAATCTAAATTCATTAACACGGGGCTGGTTCACAATGAGGCATTTTATTGTTGTTGCTGTTGTCGTTTTTGGACATATAGTCCTACTAATCATATGCAAATTCGACCATAGCTCCAAGCATTTAATGTTATTTATTTAACCTACAAGAGGAAAAAAAAAAAAACACTATGAGATAGACATCATTACACAAATATATTATGTACAAGGAAAGCTAAGAAACTAGGAGATTAAGATAAAACAAGTTACAAATGGGCAAGAACAGAATTAGAATTAGGATCTTGATCAATCTGCCTCTATTGTCCAGCTTCCCACCACTGTATCAACTATTTGCATTAGTTGGGTTCTTCAGAGAAACTGACCACTCAGAGATATATCTATACATCTGTGGATAAGGAATTTGTTCGTGTCACTAACGGAGACTCAGAAGTCTTAAAAAGTCTGCAAGTTGGCAAGCTGAAAATCCAAGAGAGATAATGACAAAGTTGTAGTCCAAGTCCAAGTCTGAAAGCAGAAAAAGACTAATGTCCTTGTCCAAAGATAGTTAGGCAGTAAGGGGTAACTTTTCCTTACTTAGTTTGTTGTTCTACTCAGGCCTTCAAACAATTGAATGAGGCCAGCCCACATGCTGGAAGACAATCAGCATTACTCAGTCTACTAATTCGATAAAGTTTGGATATCTGTCCCCTCAAATCTCATGTTGAAATGTGATCCTCAATGTCAGAGATGGGGCCTAAAGCAAAGTGCTTGGTTCATGAAGGCAGATCCTTCATGAATGGCTGGTGCCATTCTCACAGTAATGAGTGAGTTCTCACTCTATTAGTTCACACAAAGGGTGGTTATTTAAAAGACCAGAATCTCCTTCTCTCTTTCTTGCTTCCAGTATCACCATGTAACATATCATCTCCTCTTGCCTTCTGTCATAAGTAAAAGCTTCCTGAAGTCTCACCAGAAACTGAGCAGATTCCAGCCACATGCAGAATCATTAGTCAAAAAAAAAAACTATTTTCTTTTACAATTAGCCAGCATCAGGCATTCCTTTACAACAACAACAAAAAATAGACTACTATGCAAGTTAAATGTTAACCTCAACCAGAAACATCCTAACAGCCACTCCCAGAATAGGCCACTCCCAGAATAATGATTAACCAGCTGGGCTCGGTGGCTCAGCCTGTAATCCCGCACCTTTGGGAGGCTGAGGTGAGTGGATTGCCTGAGCCCGCAGGTTCGAGACCTGCCTGGGCAGTGAGACCTCATCTCTACAATAAATCAAAAAATCAGCCGGGCGTGGTAGCACATGTCTGTAATTCCGGCTACTCGGAAGGATGAAGCGGAAGGATCGCCGGAGCCCAGCAGGTCGAGACTGCGGTGGCCGGGAGCGGCCACTGCACTCCTGTCTGGATGACAGAGTGAGACTCCAACTCAAAAATAAAAAGTATAGTGATTAACCTAATATCTGGGTACCAGGTGGCCCAGTCAAGTTGACACATAAAACTAAATATTGATATTCCTTATCAAACTGGCACTCATATGCACCTTATACCATATTTATTCTCCAAATAAAGATTATAATAAGAAGGATGTTTATTCACTTGACATTATACAATTATACTGCATACAATTAAAGTGTAGTTACCCCTTCCTCAGAACAGTAGGTAAAGTCTTTGAGTGATGCTTACTCTTCTCCTTAATATTCTGTCAGTTAATACTAAAATGTAAAATCAATATTTTAATACTATGATATAAAGTCAATACATCTTCTGTCACATCATAAAGGAATAGGGGGAAAAACAAAGATTGCATATATATTCATATTATATATGCAAACATATTCATAACAAAGTAAAGAGGCATACTCATGACTATTATAGTCCTTGTTTCTGTAACTGGTCATATGACCAGAGGTGGTATTTATAACTACCTTCTTCAGTTAACTAGTCCATATTATTTTGTCTTCAGCAAGTGCCTAGCTGGTTGTACTTCTTTTCCTGGAGGTATAACCCAAACTTCATTGCTCAAGGGTCCAGGCTATTAGTACTCCTGTCAGGATTAGGTTGTTATAATCTTCCACTGATTTAATCACAGGGCATGGTAATATTAAGTGATGCATGAGGGAACTCTTGTATTCCATTCATATTCTCCTTTACCTTCGTTTTGGAGTAGCAATCTAATTTACCCCTGATAGTCAATGTCAGTCACCCTAGCCAGCCCAGGTACTCTAATTTTTTCTGTTGATTCAGAGCATCAGAAGTCCAAAGTTTTAACTTCCAGTGCAGTCCAAAGTTTTAACTTCCAGTGCAGTGTAATCATTGTTGCGTCTTGGAGTGGACACATTCCTCCCTATAAAACTAAGACCTCCAAGCCATCATAGCATAAAATAATGAAAAAAAGAAGCAAAAATTTTCCCTGTGGCTTACCAGGGGTACTGGTGAATGATGCCACTCCCACTTCCTTAACTTGGTTCTTAGACCTATGAACCTTGGGGATGGAAGAAAGAGCACAATACATTGGATGCTGATTCAGAGCATATATGGTATTCTGAATAACCTTGCCCCAATTCTGCAAGTATTGCCATCTAGCTGGTTCTTATTTAAAATACTGGAAAATTTTAAAGTTTTCTCTCTAGGAGGGAAAAAAATCTACACACCAAGCCCTGCTTTGTAATGTTTTCTTATTTTCTTGGTATAAATACTCCCACTGTGATGGATTTCAAACTACTAAATTTATGTTATTAAATAAAAAGTTGGATGGAGATTTGTATTGAGCATTATGTTATATGCTATTTCTATCATACAGGTACATAGTCATAACTAACTAGTAGTAAAATAGATTATAGTAAATATTGAGTAATTAATACCAGTAAAATGCAAACTGGTTAGTTTTTAATATCCATTACTTTGGTTTTAATATAATTTATTTAAATGTAACTATATAATTTAACTTTTATTAATAGTTGTGTGTATTTAACAACTATCTCACAACATTTCTAAAACCTTAACAATTGTTTCATCTGAGTATAAGCCTCCTCCAATACACCACAGAATAAATGAAGGTTATATATTAATGCAAAAAAAGATATAGATTTACCCTCAGTCAAAGATACGACCACACTATTATGAGAAAATTAATTGAATGAAAATGCAAATGACCCCGGAGAAAATGAAATTAAGTTGTAATTTCATGTGATCGTTTCTTAGGCTGTTTAATGTAAATATTTAGGTAACTTACCATGGGTGGTAGCTGCCAGGTTAAGTTCTCATTGAAACATCATGAGACATTAGCATTCTTGTACAAGCATTTCTTTTTTCTCACCCTTTCATCTCTTCTTTAGTGTGATTCCTCCCTTGTTCAACTCTTGGTCTCAAAAATTAGCAGAAAAGCATAGTAGTATGGCAGCAGAATAAGAAATTTCAGCCTGGCTATTCCAATAATTTAAAGTATAAATTTGAGTAAGACGCAATCTCTCAGAGACTGAGTTCACTAAATTTTTAAGTGAGGGCATTCACCAGATGATCTCTGAAGTCCCTTCCAATCCTAATCCTACTTGATTAATATCTCTCAATATTTATTTGACTGATCAGATTGACTTTTGCTCACTATCATAGAAGCTGAACACAGGCCATCAATCAGATGGATACTCACAGTCAGCTTTTATTTTTTATTGTTGTCTTCACAAGTAGATCAGATCAAATGTTTAGGAATTCAATTTGATTTTTACCACTCTGGAAATAGTCAAGCAGATTGAGCATTGTGATCCTACCTCAGTTTGTTCCTATGCATACTGTTTTTCAATAATTCCCTTCTTAGTTAATAGAAGCATATTTTTCTATATTTCCCTGATGACCTATGGAGGATTTGGATGAAATAAAAGTTTAAAAAATACCTCTGAATGACATTCAAGTGAAAAAGCATTTTCTAAGCCTGCAGGTGGTCACTAACATTAATGAAATAAGATAGGCCACACCTGTGTATCAAATCTTAGCAAATATTATAGTAAACCCTTAGTAAATTCCATCAGCATTTAAGCAAACAAGAAGAAAATTTGTTTTTTTTATCATATGATTGGACATAGCCTTAAAATATCTCATTAGTTTTGAAAATGTTCTTTCAAAGCTTTAATTTCTTAGTTTCCACGATTCAAATTCAATATAATATAATTTTTTTCCAACATAAAAAAATGAAACTAGTCCTAATGAACACATCCCAAAATAGTTAAGAACATATGTAAGGACAAAACAAAAGTGTTCTCTTTTATAGGAATGTGCTAGATTATTGTTGTTATTTATAGTGCTTTGAAAAGAAAATGAATTGGCTTATCTACCACAGCTCACTTATGGGTAACTGCTCATTTGTAAAGCAGGGTAATTTCAAAACATGCAAGTATAAATGCCCATGAGTATAACTGGTTTAATATAGTCACAAAAGGTCAAACTAAGCATACATTTAGTTCCACTATCTCCCTGTAAACATTGTACATACCATGCTTACACATTAAAGACTGAACTTACCTGTTTCCATTTTCTTCATAATATCATTAAATTCAGTTAATCTGTCTGCTTATCTACTTATCTACAACACTGAGTGAGGTGCCTCAAGAGATAAAAAGCTATCCTCAAGTTTTTAATCTATTTAGAGAATTGGTACCAAGACAAATATAGAGTAATTAGAAAAGGTAACTGGTAACTTGCTAGCTAGGTGACCTGGGGAAAATTAAACATTAGAATTCACATTTTCCACCCATCAAATGAGGATAATTATACTATGTAAATTGTCTTTGATGAAAATTAAATAAGAAAATATATTAAAAAGATATTTAGAACAGCACTTGGAACAGAGGAAGCTCTCTCTCAAGTGTTATTAGCATATCATTAACATATATGCCATATGCAAAGTGTAAGCAACTTGCTATGAAGATCAAAGCAGAGAGAGATCACAACCAATCAGAAGTGTCTCTAGCAGAAGGCTTTGGTTTGGACTTTAAGGATGAAAATAACTTTTGTAGGCAGATATTTCGATTTGAGTAGGAAAGCCAGGCATTTTAAGAAGAAAATCCGCTTATGAATCAGGCAAACATACAGGATATGTTTGGAAATGATGTAGTCCAGCTTGATTGAAACATAAGATATTTGTTAATACAAAGGATGAGGCAAACCAAGAAAAGTAACTTGGGTTGACATTGTGGGGACATTACGTGATGAGGATTATATAAATTTTTATTTTAAAAGAAAGGAGAAGGGTTCATTGAGCACTTTGAACAAGAGAATGATATAAATGTAGATAAGCTCTTCAAATATTAAATTATTGGCAAGAATAAGATGGAGCAAATTATTATAATCTGAGCATATTTTAGAAAGTATTGTAATTGTTCAGATAAGAGACAAGTAGAATGGTTTTAATGGCAGTGGAATGAAAAACATGACTTTCAGAAGTATAATCAATAATTAGTTGTCGATTTCTGAATAGAGTTAAGAATGTCTCTAAAAAGTTGTTAAGAAATGATGCTTATACCTGTTGGAGGGAGTACAAATTAGTACAACCCCTGTGGAATTTGATATGGATATTTCTCAAAGAACTAAAAATAACCTACCATTCGATCCAGGAATCCCATTTCTAGGTATCTACCACAAGGAATAGAAGTTGTTATACCAAAAGGAAAAAAAAAAAAGAAAGAAAGAAAGAAAGAGAAATCTGCGTGTATATGTTTATCACAGCACAATTCAAAATTGCAAATAATCCTCCATCAGGAACAATGTGTACAGGTAAGGGTGGTGGGTACACTTAAAGACCAGATTTCACCAGTATACAATGCATCCATGTAACCGAAAACTATTTGTACCCTCTAAAACTACTGAAATAAATAAAAAAAAATACAATTTTGTTCAGAAATGGTCCTGTTTCCCAAAATAGACATGTTATAAGAAGTTGTTGGTTTATAAAATGGAAAAAAAAATTGTCTATATCTAATTTCCTATACCTAGTATTCGGTTATTGCCACACCAAGAATTTATTTTCTACTGTCATTCTTGTTCTCATTCAGCCCATTTATTTTAGTTCTCAGAATTCTGCCTGGAAAAACAGGGACTTAGTTTTAACTTTTGGCTACACTTGAGATGAACACTTAACCCAAGTTTTGAGTAACCCAATTTCTTCTTCCAGAAATCTAAAATTATACTAAACAATTTTGAGTGAGTTTTGGTACTAACTCTAAATGCATGGAGAACTGAATTAGAGAGAACTCTAAAAAGGCAATATCCAGAGAGAATTAATAACATGATTTGTGTGTCAAAATAAAGATAAAGGGGAAGACAGAGCTTTAGATAAACAGACTGTAATCTTGATTTCTAAACTTCCAATTTTGAAAAAATATTTTTATTGATGCATATTATTTGTGCATATGTGGCACGTGTAGTATTTTAATACATACATGCATACAATGTACAATCATCTAATTAGAGTATTTATAATATCCATCAACTCAAATCTTTTTCATTTCTTTATGTTGAAAATATTTCAGATAATCTCTTCTAGTTCATTTTGAAATGTATGATATATTACTACTAAATATCGTCATCCTGCTTCGCTATCAAATATGAAATTATGCTCTCTATCTAACTGTATGTTTGTACCCATTAACCAACCTCTCTTCATTCCCTGCATCCTCTCAAATTCCCTTCCTAGACTACTATTCTACTCATTACCTCCATGAGATCAACTTTTTGAACTCCACCTATGAGTGAAAGCATGTGATATTTGTCTTTCTGTGCCCGGCTTATTTCACTTAACATAATGTCTTTCAGTTCTATCCATGTTGTTGCAAAGACAGGATTTCATTCCTTTTAATGACTGAGTAATATTCCATGTGTATAAAACCACTTTTTCTTTATCCATTCATTTGTTGGCAGACAGAGGTTGATTCTATCATTGTGTATCTTGGCTATTGTGAATAGTGCTGCAATAAACATGGATACAGATAATTCTTTGATACACTGATTTCCTTTCCCTTAGATGAATACCTAGTAGTGGGGTTGCTAGATTGTTGGGTAGTTCTATTTTTATTTTTATTTTTAGAAATCTCCATAATGTTTTCTGTAATGTTTGTACTAATTTATATTCCTAACAACAGTGTATAAGAGTTCCTTTTTCTCTGCGTCTTTGCCAGTATTTGCTATTTTTTGTCTTTTTGTTAATAGCCATCCTAAGATAAGATTATATCTTATTATTGTTTTCATTTAAATGCCCTGGTGATTAAACGATGTTGAGCATTTTTATTGTACTTGGACATTTGTATCTTTTTATTTGAGAAATGTGAATTCAGATCTTTTGACTACTATTTAATAAGAATTTTTGGTGATAGCTTTTTTGAATTTCTTATGTATTCTGGATATTAGTTTCCTGTTGGATGGATAGTTTATAAATATTTTTTCCCATTCAAAAGATTGTTTTTTTCGATCTGTTGTAGTATTTTTTGCAGTTCAGAAACTTTTAGTGTAATATCGTTTCCATTATCTATTTTTGCTTTTTGTAACCTGTGCTTTTGAGGTCTTAGCCATAAAATCTTTGCATTGACTAATGTCGTGAAGCATTTTTACATGATTTCTTCCAGTACTTTTGTAGTTTTGAGTGATACTTTTAAATCTTTAATACATTGTGAGTTAACTTTTGTATATGGTAAGAGATAAGGGTCTAATTTCATTCTTCTCCATATGGGTATCTGGTTTTCCCAGCATCATTTATTGAAGTGGGTGTGCTTTCCTCGAAGTATGTTCTTGGTGCTTTTGTCAAAAACTGGTTGGCTGTAGACATATGTATTCATTTTGGGGTTTTCTGTTTTGTTTCATTGATCTATGTATGTGTTTGTTTTTATGTCAGTATTATGCTGCCTTTGTTATACAGCTTTGCAGAATATTTTAAAGTCTGATAGTGTGTTGCCTCCAGTTTTCTTGTTTGTTTGTTAGTTTTACTTTTTGCTAAGTATTGCAAGGTTATTTGGGCTCCTTTTTTGTTCCATACAAATTTTAGAATTTAAAAAAACTTCTGTGAGGAATGTCTTTGGTATTTTGACAGGGATTGTCTTGAACCCTTATATTGCTTGAGTAGTATGTTCATTTTAACAATATTAATTTTTGTATTCCATAAGTCTAATTTTTGTTTTCTCTTCAATTTCCTTCATCAGCATTATTTTGTGTTTACCTTATGGATGTCTTTCACCTTCTAGGTTAAATTTATTCCTAGGTTATTTTAGTTTCTGGTAACTATTATAAATGGGATTGCCTTCCTGATTTCTTTTTTATCTATTTTGTTACTGGTAAACAGTAATACTACTGAATTTTGTATGTTGATTTTATATTCTGCAGCTGTACTGAATTCATTTATCAGTTTCAAGAGCTTTTTTGGTGGCATCCTTAGTTATTTTAAAATATAATATAAAATAATATTATAATATAATATAAGACCATGTTGTCTGCTAGGGAAGCAATTTCACCTTCTCTTTTCCAGTATGGATGCCTTTTAATTCTTTCTCATGCCTGATTGCTCTGGTGAGGTCTTTCAGTACAATGTTGAATAGGAATGGCGAAGGTGGACATTCTTGTCTTGTCCAATTCTGGCCAGGGTAGCTGCTTAACTTTCTTTTCTTTCTATACTTCTGAAGCTCCCTGTCACTTCCCTGCTGAATTCCAGTGTTCTTCCTTAGATACTCTATTCAAAATGTGATTATCTTACTTGCTGTTTTGGTCCTTCTTTATGGAAGAGGTGAGTGCAGGTGACTCTAGTCAATAAACTTGAAATTCCCTTTCCGAACTCCCAGTCCTTAATTCCAGACCTTGTTGAGTGCTTACTTTTCTTCCTACTGTCTGTGAGATATTGCTGTATTCTGTCATGCATTTTACCTTTTATAGGTTTTTGAAGATAATGGTGTTTATTGATTAACTAAACAATTCTTTACAATAAACAATAGTACCATGGTTTGCATTTTAAATAACTTTAAATTGTAATACAATACAAGGAGGGGACCCAAATACCCAGAATTATCTTTTGCAGCATGGGACCCTTGCAGTACAGGTTTCCTACACTAGATAATTGTTCTAGGAAACCATTGGCATCAGTGTACCAGCTAGCATTGTTGAGAAAGGCTGTGTTTGTCTTCAGTTATTATTATTATTATTTTGGAGATTCTTTCAACATGTTTGCCCATTTCATAATGGGTGATTTATTTACAAATACATCTACCCACACTGAGCTAAGTATTCAGCAGTTTATGACCAAAAAAAGGCATGATCTGCGAGTCCCACCCTCCCTACTCACCAGATCACACACGGAGCAGTGACTTTTTGTTTCCCTGATGAAAAAAAGTCCTCAAAGGGAAACGTTGTGTCAATGTTGGAAGGGTGAAACAAAAAACAACAGAAGCACTCCAAGGTATCCAAACTGACAGGTTCAAAAACTGTTTTGAGCAGTGGAAAAAGTGTCTTGATAAGTGCATTGCATCAAATCAAATGGAGAGTACTTTGAAGGTAATTGAAGTTTAGACATGTAAGAATAAATATACAATTTTTATTTAAAAAATTCCATTTTGGGGGAGTTCCTCCATAATTTCAGACTTGGTCATGATGGTTCCACAAATAGTGGAGACTAAGATCACAGTATGAAGAGCAGGTTTTGGAGATGTACTCGATGACCATCACAAATGGCATTACTTCTTACAGCTAAAAATCTTTATCTTATAGGAGCTTAAATAACTTTCTTTTGTTTCTAGGAGTAAAGCATTCAAAATGCAAAAAGAATCAGATGATTATTCAACAAATATTCATTAAAGGCCTAATATATGCAGGGTATGGTCTTAGGCCTGGGTGAAAAGTAGTATATAATATAGATATCAATACTCATATCTTGCCTCAACTTATATACATATGCTTAATGCAATAATCCTAGGAAAAATGGGAGTTAGTGGGAGTTGTATGGAAATAATTTTTAATGTTTATAATGAAATTAAAAATGATAGAATCTTATGTGTCTTCACACTACAGAGCCCAAGGTTGGGGGTATAATTCTGATTCTGTGAATTTTAGAAAAAGTGCCCACAGAGAGGAGACTAGGGCAAGGGGCAGAACAAATATAATTTATTTATAATCATGCCTGAAATTAGTCTTTATTTTCCGCACTTTTTTCCTTCATCCTGTAAGAATGCACATTTCATCACATTGTATATTCAAAATATTTTTCTTAATTTTTGAATTTCAGCTCAATATTTGGAAAATATAATGAATTGCTACAAGTCTAAAAACAAGAATACACAAAATCCTGTATTTCACAGAGAAATGTAGCTAGAGAAACAGGAAGGCAAGCATATAAGTCTAATCTTTTTTCATTGAATTCCACAAGAAACCCAAATTCTTGCAGTGTATTTAATCCATCAAAATAACAACCTACTACTACATGTATAACATAAATAAGACCTTTTAACAATAGATCCTTTTAATAATGTAAACTATCTGGAAACAATAAGTTTAGGAGGTGGTGGAGAGTATAAGAAAACAATGCAATGTATGAGAAGGAAATACTTTATGGACTCATAACGGTACCTGGTACCACTCGAATAGATGCAACCACAGGAGAGAAAGATCAAAAATTCAGTGAAAACAGGGACTTTTTGGTTTACTTATGCTCTTATGTGAGCCAAGATCCTAACATGGTTTTGTAAAACTACAAAGATAAATTTGTGTGGCTATCAGGGTAGAAAAGAGCATGACCAGGTGAAATCAGAGTTTATTTTTTATGAAAGAAAATGAAAAAGAAGGCATATTAAAAGGGAGAAGAAGATTGCCAGTTTATTTTACTTATACATTTTTTTTTTTACAACCGGTTCTTCTTCTGCTTCAATGTCCACTTTAGGAGACTGCGTAGTTGAGAAAGATGTACTCATTCTTTGGTCAGCATCTTGTTGTAGAAAGTAAGAAATGGAGAAAGCAGTGGAAAGGTAATTCAGGACAGCTATAAATTATGGATATAATGTTTTCAATCATCAACGTCTAAAATTACTCATAATTGTTCCCAAAAGTCATTTTCTCCTAAAATATGGAAAGTAAATTATTTTTAAACATTTTAAATGTTTCCTTATATATACTAGTAATAGTGTAATTATTTTGAGGGACAGAGAACTATTTTCAAAGGAGAAAAAAGAAATGCAGTTTAATTCACAGCTTTAAAAACCTACAGCTAGCAGACCCTGGTCTTAGTAAACTGACAAGAGGCTGAAATAATTAATTAATAGGACAACCTCACCATCCTCCATAACCCCTGCATCTGTGTCTGTTTTCTCTCTGGTCCTGAGCTCCTTGACAGGACTATTTATTTTAATACCGATCACAATACCTGGTACAAAGTTTACATTCTTCATATTATTTTTATTGAACAATAATTGAAATGAATTAAATTTATTAGCCTTTTTTTTTTCTTGTTAATGATGTAGTTTGCTACCTCAGGATCCAGGCTTCTAGAGATGTTTGTTTTTTATGCTCTTGTTTTTTATACTTTTATATTTTACTTGTCTATCCCAAACTCACACATTTTCTCCCTTTGGCCAGATCCCTGTCAGCTTTTGCTATGTAACAAACTATCACAAAACTTAATTACTGAAAATAGTAAGCATATATTTCTCATGATTCTGTATGTTGACTGGGTGGTTTTTCTTGTCTGGGTTGTGAAGGTAAAGTCTGTGGTAGGCAAACTGCTTAATCTGGTGGTCTCAACTTAGCCTCTTTGCTCCAAGTGTTCCCTTACCCTTAACACACTAGCTGGACTTCTGCACATGGTGATCTCAGAATTCCAGAAGCAACAAGAGAAAGTATGCCCCAACAGGCAAGAACTTTTAACGTCTTTGCTTTCATCGTATTTGCTTGATCAGAGCAAACTACATGGCCAAGACGATTTATTGTCAAGAACATGAAGGCAAAGGACTTTGAATCAAGTGGTTACAATTACTTTAACAACCTCTTACTTAAAAATACTCGCACTTGAAACTACTCATACTTCAAAAGACTCATATTTGACATCTTGGAAACCAGGCATCTGATGCACATGCAGTTCATGTATCCTAGGTCTATGTTTCCTAGTCATAAATGTCCCTCATTGAGAAATTAGAGATTCCATTCACATTTTCATAGTATGCTGTACTTTTATTCATAATTCTTTACATTTTCCCTTGTTGACAGCTTTTCAGGCTCTCTGTTCCATTTCCTTTACACTAGCATCTATATTAATACTATTTTCACATTAATTACTAAGTGCTTAGTAACCTACAGCTATATCTGCTTTAATGCTGTTTTTAAATTTAATTTTTAAATTTTTTAAAAAGCTACATGGTATACTTGCTGGCCACATCCACTAGAATGTTCTTCCTAATACTTTTAATTCTTACCCACTCTTTCCTTCTTGTCATTCAGATTTTTAATACAAATGTTACCAACTTAGAGAGACTCAATTCTAACTTGCCTTATGATCAGTCTCTCTTAATAATTGTCTCTCAATTTCTATGCTTTATTTTTGTCAAGGCAATAGATCATCTTAATCATTTACTTAGTATGCATTATTTATTTTCTTACTTCAGCTGGTACTCAATAGTAGTATCAACCAATTGATAAAATATTGAAATACTTCCATACAATTTGATAAATATCTATTTCTCTGAAATTATTAATGTTCCTAATCCACCCAAACATCCAGTCCTTTCTGGACATCTCTATCATACAGAAATAAAAGGGTTAATTATGACTTAACATTGATGGCCTCTAGAATGGTCTGGAACAATGGTCAATGTCCACTCAATAACTGGAGGCTATGCTATAACAGCTGTCAAATATTTGTAATTATCACTGCTTATATAATAATTCCTGTATGCCTTAATCATTGAGCAGTGTTTTTAATTTGCTATTGGAGGAAAATGAGTTATTCTTCTTGAAGAACTCAGTGAACTAGAGCCTTTAGACTTGGACTTTGGCAAACTGAAATAATAGTTAAGCAAACTAAAATAATGGTTAGGTATTTCTTTGTTAAGATAATATTTTGCTTGCTAACATCAAAGTTTTGTTTTCAAATTCCAAAAGTGGACTATTACCTCATCTTACTCAGTGCCTTCATGCTGTAAGAACTCCTAATCCCCCCACTGATAGATGAATATATCAAAGTACTGAAAAGGCAAATGCGTAGTTTAAAAGAGGAGAAAAAGGAGGGAGAGATAGATGGGGGGACATGCATTTCCTCCCCGAATTTTACGGCATCAAAAATATTAAATGAATTGGGATCCGAAAATATGGCATAAAAAGAAAATCTTTTATATACAGATTTACAACCAAGTCGAGAATAAGACACCTAAATTATTACCATAAAACACTTTATGACCACAAGGTGTATGATATGAATGTTATTATTGTATTAAGGCTGATTAAAATTTATAAGGCATTTTTATCAATAAAACAGATTTACAGAATTTGGTGTCAAGCTAAATGGAAAGTACACAGATTGTTGGGTACTTATATGCCTCAAATAAGAACTACACTTAAAAATGCTTTGCATGTATCTATGCAGAGTTCATATTATTATTGTACTTTTAGCAAAAATAGTATATATTGCATCCAGGAAAAGAAGTGCTTTATCCATTTTGGTGTCCCTAATGCTTGATGCATTCTAGGCACCCAGTAAATTATTGTTTTTCAAAATGAACAGATGAAGTCTGAAACTATTTTAATGTTCCTGTGAGACTATGCCACCTCTCCTCAGGCTCTAGACAATCTGAACTTACCCAAATACTCTATTCACCTATTTTTTTTTCTATTCTTTAGGGTAAATTTGCTTTTGATTATTTATTTATTTATTTATATTTTTTTCTGGCTGATCTTAAGTTTTATTTGACAACAAATGACACTTTCTAGGTGCCCCAGTGCTCGCCCACAGGGTCAGCCTCAGTGAGGCACCTGTGTGTGTAGGGACAGGCTCTCTCCCCAAGGGCCTGCCTGGTCTAAGTTAGACCAGCCCATGAGCTCTGCTTACCACCAGGTACTGGGTGACAGGTCCACATCCCACCTCCGTGTTGACCTGAGCTGCCCGGATAGGGCCGTGGTCCCATCCTGCCTCTGTCTTGTGGCTGCTCCTGGACCTGGAAACTGCTAGGGGAGGGAGGGGCATACCTCATCAACAAGGGTAACTGCATAATCAACGTTTGTTTACCTAATCCTGAATTGTACCCCACATCTTTATAAAAAAAATAAAATATTTTAAAAAGGAAAATAAAATAAAATAACTAAAAGTGCAGGCATCTGTCTGGAGAAATTTGGGGAGGAGGGTGGTTTTAAAAATGATAGGCCAAATTACTGGGTATTAACTAGATGTATTTTTAGTAAAAATAAACATTAATCTTAAATATTATCTCAAATATTCACAAAAAAGAGAGCATGTCTTTTCCAAAGGCATTATGGGGAAGTTTCTGAACATGGTACTTCTGAATAGCCCATGTTGGCAGTCCTTGGTCAGGCTAGATGGGATTACTCTCCTTTGGCTCTCATCTATCTCATGCAAGCTTGGATTTCTCTGAACTCTTTAGTTAAGTAGTTACCTTCACTACATTTTAAAAAGAGAAACAAAAATACTAAGGTCTCCAAGATACTCATATTATTTTCATACTACAAGTTATCAAATGAGGGAAAATCTGGCAGTAGAATCTGATAAATCTACTAAACATTTTAAGTTCCTATACAATATGAAGGGTTTTCAAAAAGACTCTGATTCTGATCTACATTGACTTAAATAATAGAGAGGTGGCTATTCTTAAATAATTTATACTTTATTATCTTTTCCTTCAAAGCTTGAGGGCATAAGACCTAGAAATAGGCATAAGCTTTTGTTAGTTTAAGCCCCTTTTAGCAATAATGATACAATACCTTATCTTTGTAACAATTCTCGAGATGAAAACAGATGTATGAGAATGAAACTTCTGAACCATCAGTTTTGAGGACGTGGATGGACAAAAGAGAAAAGGTTCGTCTTCTAGGGCTTAACCATGGAAAGAAAGTGCAAGCAGAGAACCGAGAGGGGACACTGAATTGCTATAGGTTTGTATGACATTAGTCAGAGTCTTTGTATTATAATTATGGAAAATGGAAAAAGAGCTCCTCAAACTTTCTTTGCCTGCTACACCTTTTGGGATCTGCTAAAATATCTCAAATGCTCCTTTTAAAGAGCATTGCAGAATTTGGTTCAATTATGTGCATTTGTATATTATTTTCCTAGGATGCAGCATAACAATTCAGAGAAGTCTGACCACCTCCACGCAAAAGTTGTTGAATATTAACACAGCAAGAAAATAAATCTTTTTGTGTTTAGATGAACCATTTGGTATTGCTGTCTTTCATGCTCTTGACCACTCTCTTCTTTTGCCCTTGTGTACTTTAAGCTTCTCCCGCCAAACTAACAGCTGTGGTCACACACTTGGCAGCTGGCAGGCTAAAACCCAGATGCCAAGCCCTTGAACAGATTTCTAGGAGCCAACTTGGACTCGATGAGGGCTGTCTGTAAACCCCCTCCCCACAAGCTTGCTCGTTGGCAAATTCTTTGATTCATTTGATTTTTGGCAGAGTAATTCCCCTGCAGACTATGAAGTCTCTGAGTCTGTCAAACGCATTAGTCAGTTTAAACGTTTATTTGACTGCCCTTTCTGACCATGTCTAAAGATTACTTTTCCAGATCTATGTTTAATGTCATACAGAGCTAAATAAAAAACTGTTCTGCACAGTTGAGTGGTGTTGATATGAAGGATGAGAGTAAACCTTCGCCCTAAGGCCAAACCTTCATCTATTCCAGTCTCTTTCCAGTGAGAGGTTTGTAACATAATGCTATGACCATTTCTTGGCACAGACTACTTTCCCTACCTTATGGAGTGGCAAGTTACCAACGTTCTCAAAGCAAACATTTGGCCCAGACACAAGATGCTCTCTTTCTTTTTCTCAATGGTGAAAATCTGGTAAATTATTTCTCTTTAAACACTCTCCTTTACAAGTAAGATCGCTGAAAAGACTTTGGAGAAACCTGCTTTCGGTACGAATTGGAACTGGTCTTCTATCACCTATAGTTTTGAAGTGGCTAAAATATTTGATTCAAAAGATTCAATCTGACACCTTCGCTGTCATTCCACATGCATTTGAAAACTAATACAGGTGGGCATCATTCATTTTACAGTTATGTAACAGGAATACAGGTGGATTTGGGAAAATTCTCACTTCTTTGGGAAAGTCTAAAATAATTAATTAACTCTTATCTTCATGCTATACAATAAATCCCCAAGGCCAAAAGAAGTAGGGAATATACATTTAGGACAATAGCTAGTAAATTATGAACCTGGCTCTTCAGACTCAGTGGATGTGGACTTATTTCCTGCTTTGAGGAAAAGGGATTGCTGCAGAGAACTGCGCTATTTTCTGTGGATATATATGTACCAATGGTAGACATGCTGCTTGAAAGCTCTTCTTAAATTATAGTTTGCTTTCAAGGCATTTTATACTGTGTTAACCTTCCTCTTTTGTTTTACTATCGCATGGTCTATTATAGAAAAAAGACACATAATTTTGCCCCCAATTACAATCTGTTCATAAAATATGTATTATGTACTTGTTTCATATAGTGTATATTAAGAAATACAATGATAGTGAAGCTACCTTCCTCACCATTCAAGAATTTATGGTTCATCTTAATTTATATTGAGTGCTTCACTGTATGTAATTCTATCAATATGGAAAACATTGGTTTCCCACACTGGATTTATAGTTTTGTAATTTGAAGTTCTACAGGATTTTTTGCAGTTAAAGTAAAAAGATATGCCTCTATGGCTTAACAATGGGATTTTAAATTAAATGATAAACTATGTAGATCATTGGTATGTACTAGGCTAATTTTTCAGTAAGTTGGAGACACACACAAATATATGCACATTTTGCATATAAATACATATATATATATATTGCATATATACATATATATGTATATCACCCTAAGGTAAAAGGCATTTAGTTTTCTTATACTAAATATATTTTTTTCTTAAAATGTATGTATGTTTAAAGAAGAGCTTGGCTCAAAACTTCCTTCACAAAGCACATTTTTCAGGAAGAGAATAGTACTTTATTACTCTTTATACGAAACTTTTTCTTAGTTTACTATTTAACCTAATAGTACATTTAATACAAAATATACTATTGTCACCTTTTGTTGATATTTGTAAATGAGACATTTCTAACTTTCATTAATCTGATTAGAATAAGTGAATTGTAAATTTTATAATTTAATTTGTTTCCTACTCTCATATATACAAAGTTGACATATGTAAGATTCAACCAAAAATTATACCTGTAAATTATCAGCACTTTAATACCTAAAAGGTATGCATGTGCATAATTTGAATAATAGGAAATCCAAGGACCATGTATTTAATAAAATATGTGATATTAAGAGGTATGTACAAATTGTTTCAGGACATCTACTAAGTGATTATTCATTTTTAGAAGACTGTAGAAACGAACTGGCTGAGTAACTCAGCAGTAGAAAAAAGAAAGAATATATAATAATAGCAGTAGAATTTGAAATGCTTTTGGAAAAATTAACATCTGAAATTGTAAAAATTTATCAATTATTTTTCCCATTTGATAAAGTCTTGAAATCTCTTCATCTCTAGAGATTTAAAACTGCTAAATCAAGAGTTGGCAAGAATTTGATGAGAAGATGAAATAGAGTATATTTTTCTAGTGTTCCAAATTTTAAGAGACAGATGGATTGATAGACTGATAACTTCTTGCATGCAGTATAAAGCACACATCACCACAGTTTCCTGAGTAACTAGGAATGCATAGAGCAGATCTATATTATAATTAGTCCATTTTGATCCAAAATGGAGTCTATGTCTTCTAAGCAAACATTCTGAGCCAAGTGATACTCTACTATGATTTCTACACCAGTAAGTGGCCCTCATGAGAAGCACTGATTACTTATGATCAGTGACTTAGAATCCTCATAGATTTGTGCAAAAATTTTCTGAGAGTATTGATTTGAAAGCCTTCCAGTAAAACCAAACAAAATAGAGGGATAGCAAACTATCATTATGGTATGGAGCTATTTATTACTAGACATTTAATAGAAAATTACATTTTTATGATAACTTAATTTATGCCATATTGCTATTTCAGAAACATAAGTTTGTATTTTGTTCTGGGTACTGTGGATTTTTTATTGGTTAAGAAAGCAGAAGAAGAATGTACCTGGCAACTCTAAATCTCCTACCCAGCATAGCAGTTACTGCTTCCAATTCAGCAGCCAAGTCAGTTAGTCAAAGTGATTCCTCCATTCACATCCATAGCCATAAACAGCAGTCACCTTTAGGGAAATCTTCCATACACTGCTTGCTTTTCTATGCCCATCCATCAAGCAAATGAGCAATCTATTTCTGCCATGGTACACTGCCACCTCAATGAATCCCTAGACACCCACCGCTGTCAATTTGTACATTAGCAAACAAAACTACAAATAGGTTCAATTTGTCCAATTTTGTAGAGGGATTTTCAAGTAGTGTCCAATATATCTATTCATTTGGTTGTGGAGAAGATACTTAGTTTTGAAGGAACTTTAGAATATGTAATTGAGTACCTGGGATACCCCAGTAGGATTTATAAAATATCCTAGAATAACTCAGTTGGGTATGCATAACCACAAACTCCAATGTATTATATCTCAGTTGGAAGAAAAAGGTAAAGTTACAGGTGGTGAGCAAAAAATTATGCTTAATCTGAAATTTACTTTATCTTTGTAGTAGCCCAGAGGGATGTCTTACAAGTAATAGAATCTATCACAGAAAAATAATAAGAAGAAGAAAAAACAAGATTCTCAGCTTTATCTTCAGTATCTATATATCACATTCTACTGAAAAATTTGAAATGTTAGTTGATACAACTAGAAAATATAAGAATAAATAATTAAGTTTTTAAAAGGCCTTATATTTCTTGACCTTGATGTTTTAGTGATATAACTAATAAAGTTATTCAATAAATTTTTAAACTTAAATAGCTTGTATTCAGGCTTCCCAGTGTGTCTATATTAGGCTTTGATAATGAATATGCAATCATTTCTAAAAGATAAAATTTCTAGATGCAGAAATAGCAATGTAATAAAGGCAGACTTTTAAAGGTATGTAAGAAATATTTTTTCATATACTGGGATTGATATTGTAGAACTATTGAGTACAATTTTAGTATTTTACAAGAATCCTGAAATAATCAGTGAAGCTACAGTTATGCAAAGATAGAAGTACATAATATTAAAATTTATTTAATTAAAAATTGCTAAAGTATTATTTAATAGAGAAATACTGTCTTAGATGAATGTAGGCAAAAGCTATCTTTAGATATAAAAGATTTTAATTTCATTCTGTCAACTGCATCAAGAAAACTCCTTTCATATGATATGATATAAAGGAAATTTGTAGTGCATTTGAGAAAAAAAAGATGAGACGAGTAAAAAAGAAATATTTTTCACATAACAATAGGAGCTTAGTTTGTATTTTGCTACCTATGTAGCAACGTCTATAGGCAGTAACCTTTAGAGTTAAAATTTGAGTACCTCCTGAGGGTAAGTGTAAACAACTTTTACAGGGAAAGATAATGTTTATGATACAGAAAAAGGGGAGGAGTAAAACTGGAATGGATAGGGGTCTTGTGTTAAGAAAACAATTATATCAGCAACTGAAACCTTATTTAAGAGAATTTTGTATGTGGTACTTCTTGTGAACAGTTACCTATGTCAAACTGGAAATTATCTGTATAGAAGGAGAAAGAGCTTGATGAATACAACAGGAAAAATAAGATTCTTATCTATAGCAGATGGAAAACTGCTATAAGAATTCGAAAGAGCACAAAAAACTGTGTTAAGATTAAATCGGTTTGCATCAAAATGGGCTTAAAATGCAAAAAAAGGGTGGAATAGCAAGGTGAAATTAATTTCCTATTTCTTAACAGAGATGAGGGCTGGACTATATTATAGAGAACCAATGATTTTCAGAAATCATAAGAATGAATCATAAGAAAAATAAGAAATCACTAAGAATATCAAGATGCAATCATTTACTTCATTTCCATGGGACTCCATAGGGAAAAACAGAAGAAAAATGGTAACAGAAGAATGAGATCGAGGGAGAGAAAATAGAGACATAAACAAAAAATATAGTGAGTAGTATATAGGTATTGAATAGACATGTATTATTCATATCTAGACAGTCAGCTTTAGAATACTAATATCTGTTTAAAAGCATTTTGATGGGTTATTGGTCGCTTAATTACTACCCCAAACTTTCCAACTACTCAAGATATTAAATCATAAAAAATATTAAATTACATAATATTAAATCATTTGTAGCAATTATTCAAAAACCACCAATAGAAAAAATTATTATGTGAGGAAAGACATATTCTCAAAAAATTGTTAAAATCAAGAAGACTGAATTGTTCACATTCGTTTTATTGTTTTTGACTTATAAGCATTTGTAGTAATATAAATCTTATGATAAAAAAACTACTGAAATTATTTAGCTCAGGGAATCAACAACATTTTTTTTCCTGAGGAAGCTTTTTTAAAAAAAATTTCTAGTTTAATTTTTATAGAATTAGCAGTTACTGGAATTTTTTTTTGTTTCTGTAACATAAATTATGATGTTAGACTGGGAATTATTACAAACATCCTAGTTAATAGAATAGAATTATGCATATTATTACTCATAGCACTTATTATATTGCACTACTGCTATATTCTATTTGTTGATATCATTTTCTATTTTAGATGAGGTTATAAGCTTTCATGGCACATAGACCTGGGTTCAAATACATGATTTGTAACTTGTTAATCTCTATAATAAGAGTGCTTTTCCATTTGCAATATGGTGACTATATAATATAAATTTCAGAGTGTTGTTAGAAAAAATATGTGTAGAGATCATAGGGACTGACATTTTTTAATACACAATATATATTTATTAACTTCTGCACAAGTGTGAAGAACATATAGGTTTAGTTGAAGTGGAAGTAATGCAGTTTGTAATGATCATTTCTGAGTAGGCTAGCAAGTGGCCATTTAAAATATAATTATTATATTAAAATGATGAAAATGATGAACTTTTTTAGAGAAAGAAGATATAAGAATAAAGTATTATAATTGTCATAAAAATGCGAGTTGCAGCAAAAAAGAACCACAGTGCTGTGGACCACGGTGGAAGAGGCAGAGGCAGAAGCAGCCTGGGCAGGTCAAGGGGTCTCCCAAGGCAGGAAGGTGAGGAGAGGACCAGAAGGAGACTTACATTGCCCCACCCAGATCCACCCAGCTCTGCCCAGCCTCCAACTGGGACCTAAGGTAATCTCATCAAACTGGAGAGACAGAAGCCCTTCCCCCATGCTGGATAGGACACTCACATGTCAGATCTGAGGGGCAGACTCAAAAGGAAGCGAGCTGGGTGAGTCCAGATCTGATCCACCCTCTTTCCAAAGTAGGCCTGGGGCATCTGATCTAAGCTGTGAGCAACCCAATCTGCCTGCTCTGAGAGCAGAGGGGAGGGGCTAGACATCAGAGCTGAAAGGATGTTGGACTAACAGGAAAGACCTCTGAGCAAGTTTGGTCCCTAGTTTTTATTTTTATTTTTTTGTTTGTTTGTTTTCCTCATTTTTGTTTGTTTTTTTGTTTTAGTTTTTTCTCTTTCTTTCTGTTTTTGGTAATGTTTTTGTACTTGCTTTGTTTCTATTATTTTACTAATTTTTTCCCTCTATTCTTTAGACTCCGCATTTGTGTATGGGAAGAGTACATCAATAGGCAGATTTTTATTGGACTCTGTGTTTGTATGAATATCTGTGTGTTTTAGTTTTTTTAAATTACTATTTTCTGTCTTTGTGTCTTTTCATTTGTTCGCTGGTAAGTCTGTCTGTTTTCCCTCTTACTCTTCCCTCTCTCCACCTTACTCTTGCCTCCCTCCTTCCTTTTTCCATTCTTTTCCTTTTTCTTACCTCATTTTTCAATATATATTATATCAAATATATATATATATATATATATATATATATATATATATATATATATATAATTTTCAATATATAATATAGCAAAGCTATATCCCCACTACATGGACAGATTGTAAGGCAGTGGGAAGTGGGTTCCAGGGTGCCCATACAACTGTTGATGGATACTAGGATCAGGAGATAGATTTTGAATCACAGCCTCCCACTTAATTAAACCTCTAAACAGCAAAAAAATACAGCCCCCACCCACAATCCAGCTTCAGAATTGAACAAAGCCAAAGGATCCACATAAGGAAAATATGAGACTGACCAAACACAAGTAAAAGCAACTCCACCATCCTTGAACAACAGAACTAAAGAAGAGTGGAGGAAAAAAATGTGGGAGGGAGGAAAATCTACACAATTGAAAAAAGCCAAAAGAAGAATATGGGTATCACACAGACCCCAGGGAGGTCAGAAACTGAGAAACAGACTTTGGAATGCAAACACTGAAGAACTCCCAGAAGACTGATCTCATTCTACAAACCCAGATATGAAGACATTAATAGAGAGACTAAAAAGAATTAAGGAGAGAAAAGAGGAAAATAGGAAGGAGTAGATAACTGAGATAGCAGCAAAGAATACTGTGAAAGAAATAAATAGCAAACTGATAAGCATGGAAAGCAAAATTAGCTAAGCAGAAGAAAGAATTTCAGAACTTGACCAAAATATAGAACTAACCCAAACTGTCAAAAGCATAGAAAAGAAGTTTAAGGCACATGTGCGTGCATGAAGGGGCACAGCGACTCTCTCTTGAAGCCTGTTCCGGGGACCCCCCAGGGATACTTCTCCCAGGACTGCGCTCATGGGACTAGGCTGTGCTTCTCCACAGATCCCATCGTCAGCACCCTGCTCTTCACATGGAGCTTGACCGTTGACACCGCTGAAGCATCAAGGAGGTCCGAGCAGCCACTGCCACCACTACCATTGCTGCCATTGCACATCGCACCGCCCATGCCTGAGGCGATCCACACCTTCAGACTTTGAAACCCCTGCAGGTAAGATCTGCCGAGATTGCTGCCACCACTACTGCCACATTCTGCCAGGCCGTGGGTCTCCTCCTGTGTGCCTTGAGGCAGCTCCCATTTCCGGCTTCCTTCTGGCTCCCTCCCCTGTGGGGTGAACAGCTGAGATAAAGACCATCTGGAGCGGTGAGATAGCACCACCTGCTGGTGATTCAAGGTAATGACACCGAAAGGGGAAAAACAGAAGCTTGATAGACGCAGGCCATCTGAGTGGTGAACTGGGCAGTGGTGAACTGAGTGCTGATCTGAACTGCCCTTCACAGCAGGCCAGGGGCAACTGACCCTATCTGTGAACAAATTTACCACCCTGAAAAGACAGCTAGAAATCAGAGCTAAAAGGACATTGGAATTAAACGAAAAGTCTCAGTGTGTGCTTGTTTGGTTCTGTTAGTTTACTGACTTGATTCTATTCCTTTTGTTTTATTCCTTTTTTTCTTCTTTTCTTTTCTTCTCTCTGTACACCATATCTTTTTATAGAGGAATAGCACACCAATAAGGAAATTGGTTAGCTTATATGTTAGCATCATTGTATTTTTTTTGTATGAGAGTTGGTTAGTTTGTAGCCATGGTCTATTGTTTTTTATCTGTTTCAGTTTTTGTCTCTCTCTCTCCATTTGTTGGTACACTCATCTGTTTTCCCCCTTACTCCTCTCTCTCTCCACCCCCCATTTCTCCTAACTGTCTGCTCCATTCTCTTCCCTCTGTTAACCTCATTTTATTTCACAGAGTAAACCTACAACCCCACTGCATAGACAGATTCCAAGGTAGTGGAAAGTGGGTTATCCATACACCTGTTGGCAGATACCAGGACCTGCAGAGAGATTTTGAATCACAGCTCCCCCCTTAAGTAAACCTCAAAACTGCAAAAAGGACTGCCATCAACCTACAGTGCAACTCCAGAATTGAACAAAGTAAGAGGATATACATAAAGAAGAATAGGAGATTGAACAAACAGAAGTAAAAGCAACCCCTCCACCCCTGAATACCAGAATTAAAGAAGACAGTGACATGGAGGGAAGGAAAAAGTAGGGAGGAAAAAACTGTACAAATGAAGAAAACCCAAAAGAAGAATATAGGTTTCACACAGACCCCTGGGAGGTCAGACACCAAGAAAACAGACTTCAGAACACAAACAATGAAGAGCCCCCAGAATGACTAGTCACATGCAACAAACCCAAACATCAAGACATTAATAGAGAGAATTAAAAAAATTGAGGAGAGACAAGAGGAAAATAAGAAGGAGCTGATGACAGAAATAACAGCAGTAAAGAATACTGTGATGGAAATAAATAACAAACTAATAAGCATGGAAAGCAGAATTAGCCAAGCAGAAGAAAGAATCTCAGAGCTCAAAGACCAAAACACAGAACTAACCCAAACTGTCAAAAAACATTGAAAAGAAGCTTAAAAAGACAGAACAAAACCTTCAAGAGATGAATGATCACTTCAAGAGAAAAAAACCTAAGAGTAATTGGCCTTCCTGAGGCAGAGAGAGAAACAGAGGCCACACTCTAACAAACATTTCATGAAATCATTCAAGAAAACTTCCCTCATCTCATCAGCGATGCAAAAATTCAAACACAAGAGATTCAGAAAACCCCTACAAGACAACAAATGAGAAGACCAACCCCCAGACATTTAATTATTCGCCTAAACAAAGTAAGTATAAAATAAAAAAATCCTAATGGCAGCATGAGTAAAAGGTCAGACTACCTACCAAGAAAGACCAATTAGAATAGCAGTAGATGTATCTACAGAAACCCTCCAAGCTAGGAGAGTTTGGAGCCCTATCTTCAAAGTTCTAAAAGATAAACAATTTCAACTGAGAATAACCTACCCAGTCAAGCTAAGCTTCATCAGCGAGGGAGAATTGAAATCTTTCCCAGACATCCAATACCTAAGAACCTATGCTGCCACCAGACTACCTCTACAAGAAACGCTTAAGAAAGTATTGAACACAAAAGAAAAGGAAAAAAGACCAACAACATTCTTCACAAGAGTACAGGCAAAGAATTTAAAACACACATGAACTGACTCTAAAACCAAAAGAAACACAAACAGAAAGAACGACAACAACTCTGTAAGAACATTATGACAGGGATCAACTCTCACATTTCAATAATTAGCTTGAATGTGAATGGACTAAATTAACCACTGAAAAGACATAGAATGGCAAAATGGATAAAATATCACCAGGCAATAACTTACTGCCTTCAAGAAACTCACCTCACTAGAAAGGACACTCACAGACTCAAAGTAAGAGGATGGGAAACAAATTTTCAGACAAACAGAACACAAAGAAAGGAGGAGTCATGATCTTAATCTCAGACAAAACACCCTTTAAGTTATCAAAAATTAAAAAAGATACAGAAGGCCACTACATACTGATAAAAGGATCGATCCATCAACAAGAAATATCCATCCTAAACATATATGCACCCAACATAGGAGCATCAACTTTCATAAAGCAGCTTCTAGGTAAACTAAAGAAAGATATTGACTCCAACTCCATAGAAGCAGGGGACTTCAATACCCCACTCTCAACCCTAGACAGATCATTAGGACAAAAAATCAGCAATGAGATCTGAAACCACAATGTGACTCTTGACCAAATGGACTTAATTGATACCTACAAAACGCTCCATCCAGAGAACACTGAAAATACATTCTACTCACCACTGCATGGAACATACTCTAAGATCGACCCCATACTTGGCCATAAATCATGCATAAGCTAATTTAAAAGGACCAAAATTTTACCATGCACCTTTTCAGACCACAGTGGAATAAAAATAACATTAACACCAACAAGGCCCCCCCAAAACCCACAAAGACATGGACACTAAACAGCATGATGCTTAACAACTCCTGGGTCAACAATGAAATCAAAACAAAGATTAAAAGATACCTGGAAACAAATGAAAATGAAGAAACATCTTACCAAAATCTCTGGGACACCATGAATGCTGTAGTAAGAGGGGAATTTATATCCCTACAGATACACATGAAGAAAATGGAAGGATCACAAATTAACAGCCTAACAAGTCACCTAAGGAAACTGGAAAAGCAAGACCACCAAAACCCTAATTTCAGCAGAAGAATCCAGATCACCAAAATAAAAGCCCAAATCCAGAACAAAGAAGACAAAAAGATAATACAAAAATCAATGAAACAAAAAGCTGTTTCTTTGAAAGGATAGACAAGACTGATGGTCCCCTAGCTAGACTGCCCAAGAAAAAGAGAGAAAAAGCCCAAATAAACACAATCAGAAACACAAAAGATGAAGTCACATCTGATCCTGAAGAAATACAAAAGCTCATTAGAGACTACTATGTACACTTGTATGGAAACAAACTTGAAAACCCTAAGGAAATGGAGAACTTTCTGACATCGCACAACCTGCCAAAGTTGAAACAAGAAGAAATCGAAACCCTAAATAGACCAATAACAACAAAGGAAATTGACTACAAAATAAGAAAACTACCTACAAAAATAAAAGCCCTGGACCAGATGGCTTTCCAGCAGAATTCTACAAGATATTTAAGGAGGAGATGATACCAATCCTACTGAAGGTATTCCAGGTGATTGAGAAAGATGGAACTCTCCTGAAATCATTTTACGAAGCTAACATCACATTGATACCCAAGCCAGGTAAAGACCCAACAAAGAAAGAGAACTATAGGCCAATATCTTTGATCAACATAGATGCTAAAATTCTCAACAAGATCCTAGCAAACCAGATTCAGCAACACATCTCAAAAATCATCCATCATGACCAAGTAGGCTTCATTCCTGGGATGCAGGGCTGCTTCAACATTCGTAAAACCATAAATGTAATTAAATACATCAACAGATGTCAAAACAAAAACCACATGATTATATTATTAGATGCAGAAAAAGCTTTGATAAAATTCAGCACCACTTCTTGATAAAAACCCTCAAACACCTAGGCATACAGGGAACATACCTCAAAATAGTAAAAGCCATCTATGAGAAACCCACAGTCAGCATACTCCTAAATGGACAAAAGCTGGAACCATTTCTCCTGAAAACTGGTGAGACAAGGATGCCCACTCTCATCCGTCCTGTTCAATATAGTAGTGGAAGTCCTGGCTAGAGTAATCAGAGAAGAGAAGGCAATCAGGGGTATCCAAATAGGAAAAGAGGAAGTCAAGTTATCTCTCTTTGCAGAAAACAGGATTGTGTACCTTGAAAATTCAAGAGAATCTGTCAAAAACCTCCTTATACTGATAAAGGACTTTGGCAAATTCTCAGGATATAAAATAAATGTGCAAAAGACAATCACATTTCTTTACACCAGTAAAAAACAAACAGAAGCCCAAATAAAAAGCACAAATCCATTCACAATAGCCACACACAAAAATGAAACACCTTGGCATCTTCCTAACCAGAAACGTGAAAGAACTTTACATTGAAAACTACAAAACACTGCTCAAAGAAATCAAAGATGGCACAAACAAATGGAAAAATATCCCATGCTCATGGATTGAAAGAATCAACATTGTGAAGATGTCCATCCTACCTAAGTCAATCTACAGATTTAATGCAATACACATCAAATTACCAGCAACATTCTTCTCAAACCTAGAAAAAACAGCACAGGAATTCATATGACAACACAAACGACCAAGAATAGCCAGAACAATCCTCAGCAAAAAAAAAAAAAAAAAAAAAAGCAGGTGGTATCATATTACCAGACTTCAAACTTTACTATAAAGCTACAATAATCAAAACAGCTTGGTATTGGTACAAGAACAGGCATATAGACCAATGGAATAGAATTGAGATTCCAGAAGCAAAAGCTCAATTTCTCAACCAACTCATCTTCGACAAAGCCTCCACCACCTACCACTGGGGAGAGGACAACCTATTCAGTAAATGGTGCTGGGAAAACTAGCTGACCACATGCAGAAGACTCAAACAAGACCATTATCTATCCGCATACACAAAAATGAACTCTAAATGGATTAGAGACCTAAATGTAAAACCTCAAACCATAAGAACCTTAGAAAATGCAGGACATACCCTTATGGAAATTGGAAATGGCATCCAATTCCTGAACAAATCCCAAAACTCACAGGCCATAAGAGATAAGATAGACAAGTGGGACCTCCTTAAACTGACAAGCTTCTGCAAAACCAAAGGCTTAACATCTTGTATCTATAAGGAACTCAAACGTGCTGAGAAGAAAGAAACAAACAACTCCATTATAAAGTAGGCAAAAGATATGAACAGATACTTTTCAAAGGAAGACATCTGAGCAACCAACAGACATATGAAGAAATGTTCAACCTCACTAATCATCAAGGAGATGCAAATCAAAACCACACTGAGATACCACCTAACTCCAGTCAGAATGGCAATTATCAATAACTTCAAAAAATAACAGTTGCTGGAGAGGGTGTGGTGAAAAGGGAACACTTCTACACTATTGGTGGGAATGCAAGCTAGTGCAACCTCTGTGGAAAATAGTGTGGCAGTTCCTAAAAGCTCTAAATATTGACCTCCCATATGACCCCTCAATCCCCCTACTGGGAGTATACCCTGAAGAACTCAAATCACTCTATGAAAAAGATACCTGCACACGTATGTTTATCACAGCATTGTTCACAATAGCAAGAACCTAGATTCAGCCTTGCTGTCCATCAAAAGAAGACTGGATTGAAAAAATGTGGTTCATATACACAATGGAATGCTATGCAGCCATAAAAAAGAACAAAATCATGAATTTTGCAGCAACCTGGATACAACTAGAGTCTATAATACTGAATGACCTCTCAAAGAAACAAAGATCTGAGTATCATATATTCTCACTCATATGGTGGACCTTGAACATCCATCATAATACTATAAGAAAAGGACTGACAGTGGTGGGAAACTATGGGGGGGAGGGGAAGGGAGGTGGGATTAATGGTAGTAATATCTGTCTGGGGATGGGGAAACACCCCTTATCAACAAGGGTGCCTCAACGAAGCATATTTGTATACCTAACCCTTAACTGTACCCCACAATATCAAAATTAAAAATATTGATATAAAAAAAAGAAAAGAAGCTTAAAAATACAGAACAAAACCTTCAACAGATGAGTGATCACTTCCAGAGGCTGAGCCAAAGAATAATTGGACTTCCTAAGGCAGAGAGATAGAGACCACCCTTGAATAAAAATTCCATGAAATTATTTAAGAAAAATTCCCTCATCATTGATGTGACCATTCAATCACAAGATATTCAGAAAACCCCTGCAAGACAACAATTGAGAAGACCAACTCCTAGACACATAGTAATTTGCCTAAAAAAAAGTAAGTATAAAAGAAATAAATCCTAAAGGCAGCTAGAGAAAAAGGTGAGACACTTATCGGGGAAGGTCAAATAGAATAGCAGCAGATTTATCTACAGAAACACTTCAGGCTAGGAGAGCTTGGAGCCCAATCTTCAAAGTCCTCGTAGATAAACAATTTACACCAAGGTTGAAACAAGAAGAAATCAAGACCCTAAATAGACTAATAACAATCAAGGAAATTGACTATGTCATAAGAAAATTACCTACCAAAAAAAAAAAAAAAAAAGCCCTGGACCAGATGACTTTCCAGCAGAATTTTACAAAACATTCAAGGAGGAACTGATACCAATCCTATTGAAAGTATTCCAGGAGATTGAGAAAGATGGAATTCTCCCCAAATCCTTGTATGAAGCTAACATTACATTGCTACCCAATACAGGTAAAGATCCAACAAAGAAAGAGAACTATAGGCCAATATCCTTGATGAAAATAGCTACTAAGATTCTCAACAAGATCCTAGCAAACTGGATTCAACAACACATATCAAAAATCATCCACCATGACCAAGTAGGCTTCATTCCTGGTGTGCAAGGCTGATTCAACATTCGTAAGACCATAAACAAAATTAAATACATCAACAGACATAAAAACAAAAACCACATGATTATATAGTTAGATGCAGAAAAAACTTTTGATAAAATTCAGCACTCTTTTTGATAGAAATCTATGAACATCTAGGCATAGGTGGAACATACTTGAAAATAGCAAGAGCCATCTATGAGAAACGCACAGCCAGTATACTGCTAAACAGACAGAAATTGGAACCATTCCCCCTGAAAACTGGACAAGATTATCACGCCCACTCTCACACTTCCTGTTCAACATAGTTTTGGAAGTTCTAGCTGGAGCAATCAGAGAAGAGAAGGCAATCAGTGCTATCCAAATACGAAAAGAGGAAATAAAGTTATCCCTCTTTGCAGATGAAATGATTCCATACCTCGAAAACCCAAGAGAATCTGTCAAAAACCTCCTTGTACTAATAAGGACTTTGGCAAAGTTTCAGTGTATAAAATAAATGTATAAAATAAACAAAAACCCAAATAAAAAGCACAATCTCATTCACAATTGCCACACACACACACAAAAGAAATACCTTGGCATCTTCCTAACCAGAGATGTGAAGACCTTTACAATGAAACCTGCAAAACAATGCTCAAAGATATCAAAGATAACACAAACAAGTGGAAAAATATTCCATGGTCATGGATTGGAAGAATCAATATTGTTAAAATGTCTATTCTACCCAAGGCAGTCTACAGATTTAATGCAATACCCATCAAATTACCATCAATATTTTCCTCAGACCTGGAAACAACAATACAAGAATTCATATGGAAACATAAATGACCATGAATAGCCAAAACAATCCTCAGCAAAAAACACAAAGCAAGAGGTATCACACTCCCAGACTTTAAACTTTATTATAAAGTTACAATAATCAAAAGATCCTGGTATTGGTACAAGAACAAGCATATAGAACAATGGAATAGAATTGAGATTCCAGAAGCAAAATCTCAATTTCTCAACCAACTCATCATCAACAAAGCCTCCACCACCAACCACTGGGGAGAGGAAAACCTATTCAGTAAATGGTGCTGGGAAAACTGACTGACCACATGCAGAAGATTGAAACAGGATCCCTACCTATCCCCATACACGAAAATCAACTCTAAATGAATCAGAGACCTAAATGTAAAACCCTAAACTATAAGAACCTTAGAAAATGCAGGAGATACTTATAGAAATTGGAACTGGCAACTAATTCCTGATCAAAAACTGAAGTGCCTATGCATAAGAGATAAGGTAGACAAGTGGAACCTTATCCAACTGAAAAGCTTCTGCAAAGCCAAAGAAACCCTGAAGAGGGCAAGGAGACAGACCACACACTGGGAAAAAAATATTTGCCAACTCTATGTCTGACAAAGGCCTAACATCTAGGATCTACCCTTGTAGATAAGTATAGGTTGAACATATTTCATACTTCAAATGTGCAGAAAAGAAAAAGAAACAAACAGCCCCATTACAAAGTAGGCAGGAGATATGAATAGACAGTTCTCAAAAGAAGACATATGAGCAGCCAACAGATACATGAAAAAGTGTTCAGCCTCACTAATCATCAAATAAATGCAAATCAAAACTACATTGAGATAGTACCTCACTCCAGTCAGAATGGCAATAATCAATAACTCAAACAATAACAGTTGCTGGAGAGGATGTGAGGAAAAGAGAACACTTATACACTGTTGGTGGGAATGTCAACTAGTACAGACTCTGTGGAAAACAGTGTGACAATTCCTAACACTTCTAAATATCAACCTTTCATTATGACCCCACAATCTCCCTACTGGGAACATACTTGGAAGAACTCAAATCACTCTATATAAAAGATACCTGCACACTTTTGTTTACCGCAGCATTGTTCACAATAGCAAGAACATGGAACCAACCGTGCTGCCCATCAAAAGAGGATTGGATAAAAAAATGTGGTATATATAGACAATGGAATAGTACACAGTCATGAAGAAGATCAAAATCATCAACTTCGCAGCAACCTGGATGGACATAGAATCTATAATACTGAGTAATCTTTCACAGAAACAAAGAGCTGAGTAAAACATGTTTTCACTCATAAGTGGACCTTGAACAACTATTGTAATACTCTAAGTAAATGATTGACAGTAATGGGAAACTGCAGGGTGGGGGGAGTGTGATTGGCAGTAGTGGGAAAATACTACTGCCAATAGTAGGAGGGACACACAAAGGTACCTGCACAATGAATATTTGTATACCTAACCCTGAATTGTACCTCACAATTTTAAAATATATTTTAAAAAAGAAAAAAAAAAAAAGAATACAAGGCTCAAATTCAAATGATCCTCAAAAAGGTAACAAAATTAGAATTCTGAACAAATTTGAAACTTTAATTTTTTTTAATTAAAAATGCATTTAAAATATTATAATGTGTTTGTAGATGAAACATTGGAAAACATTTGATCATACTACAATACCTTATACATTTCCTGAAATTGAAACTGTAAACAAAATCTCTGGCAGGAATCTAATAAAATCTGAAATATCAAATGATTACTTTTTAAATGACTTTAACATTTTTAAAAGTTAGACATAAATATTTTTCCTTCAAAAAGGAAATTAGAACTGCAATTTCAGCTTATGTGATAATGCTTTATCTAAACATATGAGTTGCTATAATAGTATTTTTAAAAAACTGTGGTTTCAAAATACTTTAATGTCAAAGATAATTAACATAAAGGAATTAATCATTCAGCGTAGCAGACTACAAGAAAAAGCATATTGTGATCCCAAAGAAGAAAAGAAGTTGTAAAATGTAAACATCTGAAAATATTATATTTATATATTATATAATTAATATTACATATAATTATGTATATGTTAATATATAACATTTTGGAATCTAATATAATATTGTTCCAATAAAAGCTACCAGTTTTCTTTACAATTACTGTCCTCTGAACAACACACTAGTTGTTCAAGTTCCACTTATGAGTGAGAACATGTGATACTCAGTTCTTTGTTTCTGTGAAAGATCACTCAGTATTATGATTACTGTTTCTGAACATCTTACCAAAGCTGCTATTGATTTCAATCCCCATGGCTTTTGGAGTGGAGATTTTGAGTTGAGTTTCTATTTCTTGAAATGAAAAGTTTTAATGAATTCAACTGATAATTCAATAAGGAATATAAATGATCTACGGCTTTCTTAACAATATTAATAATAACATGGACTGACAAAGTGGCTCACATCTGTAATACCAACACTTTGGTAGGCTGAGGCAAGAGGATTGCTTGAGTCCAGGCGTTCAACATCAGCCTAGACAACATAGCAAGACCTGTCTCTACAAAATGTCAAAAAAGTAGCTGTAGTACAGGCTTCCTCCTCTAGGTAAGTATTCTAGGAACCCATCAGTTTTGTTGTTGTACCAGTTGGGTTATTGTGAGAGGCTGTGCTTAGTTTCCTGCTCACTTGATCTCTCCCTGAGTGACCTTTTTTGTTGGTTTGTTTCTGTGGATGAAAAAAGTCCTCAAAGGGAAATGTTTTACCAATATGGAAGAGGTGAAATAAAAAACAACAGAAGCAGTAAAAGGTATCAAAATTGATGAGTTCAAAAACTGCTATGAGCAGTGGTTAAAGCATCCCAATAGGTGTATTGCATCAAACGGAGAGTACTTTGAAGGTGATTGAAGTGTAAGCATGTAAGAATAAATACACAATTTTAATAAATAAATTCTGGATTTTTTGGCATCCCCCTTGTATTGCTCAATGGTGGAAAAATGTTCCAAAAAGTAACTACAACCTGAATCCCACAGAAAAGACTAAGAAAAGTCACATATATTTTTTGTGTATTCAGGGGAATCACTAGAACAAGAAAGCAATGATAGAAAAGAATGACAGGTCATTAATCCATTGACCAGGAAGCCATGGGATTTTCCCTTAAAAGATCAGCTAACCTAAAACATATTAATAAGGAGAGGATAAGCACCAAAAGCATGTCTCATTCAGAGTACATCTGTAGCACAGACAAAAACAATATGAACAAAACTTCATACTACAAAGCAGTAAATGGGATGTGGAAAGCACAAAATCAAGAAAAAAAGAACAAAATCCACTGAATGTAGACCACAGAACCACAGAAGTAGCAATTCAGGAGAAAATGTAGACATTTCTTTAATAGTAAAGTCCTTGAAATAGAAAGAACATCCTCTATCTTGAGTTCATATAAAAATATAATGAGTGGAAAGTGAGAAAATATGTAAGCCTCTGCAATATAATCATAAAAAGATAAGTGGCTAAAATTGACAAGAGTAGAAAGCAAGAATGAATTAGAACTCATATTTGAATGCTTACTTCCTGTAAAACACTTTAAGTACTGCATTTAATCTTCAGATACTCCTATCTGTATAGAATTCAAAGTACATTAAATATGAGGAAACTATAGATTCAAAGAATCTCAAGAAAAACTCAGTGAGTTACTCAATATACACATAGCTAGTAAGTGAAGGATCTGACTTTGGAATGCAAATCTGTTTTGACTACCCAGACTAAGTTTTAACTACCACACACCTGTGCACCTGGACAATAACAGTGCTTAATAAATATTGACAGTATCACTGTCACAATAATACTAATAAGCAGTTGCCCATTTAAGGAAGGTGACACAAGTATAGTACTCATTAAGGCTGAGTTTAAAATGGGTGACATTATTTGTCATGCGTATTTACAATTTGTTTTTCATTAGGCAGAATATATGCAGATTATGCAATGATGGCGGATTTAGACAGAAATAGCTTATGAAGCATTCAAAAATATTTCCTGGAGAAGCATTAAAAGTCAATAAAAATAAGATGAAATATATATTCAGTTTTGTTCATGAATTCTAAGCATCCAAAATTCAAGAATGAATCATACTCAGAGTATCTGAAAATAAGATTTTGAAGGTGACACTTCCAACTTTGAAAGCTAGTAAAAACAACTTTTTTACTTTGTGCTTAATAATGTGTTTTACGGTACATAAGACATCTAAAATCTGTTTATGAAACATTTTTCAAACAAATGTGCAACATTGCTTTATTTTCATGCTTCGTGGGAACTCAAATCATGCACATTGCTCATTCTACACATCTTAATTGATTATATGTACACTCTACAAAAATTGCACCTCTGAGAGAGTCACTTAGGCTACTAAGAATGAGAAATTTATTTTCTAAAGTGCTCTTCCAAAATATGTGCTCAGAAAATCTGGAGACTTGTGCAGGATAAAGTGATCATTAAATAAGTCACTGATACAATTATTAATACTTGGATTACAAATATACCCATTAATTTTAAGTGCTAATTATATATCTCAATGATTCAAAATCTTTTGAAAATTATGCCACTGAAAAAATACTAATTAGTTTTACAGTAGATATTGAACATATCTCAGCATAATTGTTAAAAAAAGTTTCTTTTTTCATGGTGCAACATTTTAGCTTTTTCACAGTGCTAAGAGCAAAAGCAGAAAACTAAGTGTTACCATTAGTTATTTAACTTCATTCTCACCACCCTCTCTTCCTTCCTTCCTTTTATTCTTGTCTGTCTTCTATTTTTCTCTCTCTTCTTCCTCATTCCCTTGCTTCCTTCATTCTTTTCTTTTCTGAGTCAGGGTCTCACTCTGTCACCTAGACTGGAGTGCAGTGGCACAATCACAGCTCATTATAGTCTCCAATTTCTGGGTTCAAGTGATCCTCCTTCCTGAGCCTTTCAAGTAGCTGGGACCACAGGAGTGCAGTCACACTTAGCTAATTTTTTGACATTTTGCAAAGACAAGGTTTCAGTATGTAGCCTAGGCTGGTTTCAAACTCCCAGACTCAAGCAATCCACTTCCACAGCCTCTCAAAGTACTGGGATTACAGGTGTAAGTTACCAAACCCAGTATCCATCCTTCCTTCCTTCTTTCCTTCCTTCCTTCCTTCTGGTTTTTGGAACCAGACATTTGTCTAAATGCTTTCTAAAGAAAATATTTTGGAGCATATTCTTGTGATACAAATTTATAGGATATTAAATAGACGAGATATTTATAATTATAATGGGAGGGATATTTTTAAATAGTACATTTGAAATGACTGGTGACATTATTGCTACTATGCAAAATACTGTGTCTATCTTCTTGGCTTCTCCTATAATTCTTCCTGAAGTAATTCCAGTTGTCAAGAACAGTCTAACTATTTTGGATTTTCAAGCAATAGCAAGACTTTTTTTCCCAATAATGATACCAGAGGAGACTTGTATAAGACTGGAAAGGATGTTCAGAAAATTTCTGCTTGTGGTCAGTATACAATCCAAAGCCTTTTCAGTTGTGTTTCATTGCAAATTGAGAGACATTGGCAGGAATATGCAATGACTGTAAACATTCTTATAAAATGAAAGGATATAACAAGAAAACAATGCATTGACACCAGCAACATGATTAATGGGAAACATATTACCAATAATGCCTTCCACACCATTTCTTTAATTCTTATGTGACTCACTTGTATTTAGTACATAAGTATAGACTTGATTACTTTAAGCAACTCTCATATGAAAATTAACATAAATTTTATTACCTATTATAAAAATGTTTACATGTTTTCCTGAATTAACTACAGAAGAATTAAAGCTAAAATTCCAGAGTTTTTGAGTTCTTTCATACCAATGGATTTACAACAGAGTTGTGGAAATACTCCATAGAGATGCAGCTTAAGATAAATGGGCTCTTTTGAGTGATTTCAAGTTCTTTCAATATTTGGACTTATTTAAAATAAAAGGGACATAGTTTCTCAAACCTATTAAATTACAATGAATGGAACCTTTCATGAGGATAGAATTATAGGAGAAGTAAAGTAATTCCAGGGATAATGCTATTGTGTGAATGTTTGTGTACCCTAAATTTCGTATTTTGAAATTCTAATTCTTAATGTGATTGTATTAGGAGGTGGGACTTTGGGGAGGTGATTAGGTCATGAGTGCAAAGGCCCTGTGAATGGGATTAATATCCTTATGAAAGAGACAAAAGAGAGATAATTCATCCCTTCTGCCTAATAAGATTTCAGTAAAAATTTGGCAGTCAAGGAAGTTGGACTTTACCAGACACCAAATCTTGATCTTGAAACTTCCAGCCTCCAGAATTGTGAGAAATAAAATTCTTTTGTACACATTCTACCCAATTAATGGTATTTTGTCATAGTAGCCCAAATAAAGAGACAATCTTGAGAACACTTCAATATGTGAATTTACAAAATAAAACCAAATTCAACTCAGGTAAGCAGAACTACAATAATTCAGGACCTGGTACCAAACTTCTGTTAGGCAACCTCTTGCTGTTTTAATATTCACTACAATGATAACCTACCAAAGACTTTTATTCACAAAGTACTCAGACCCTATTTATTTTGAGTGCAGAAAAACTATCATATAGAAGTCACAAAATCTATTTTTTTTTTCAGATCAGTTAGAAATTCATTCTTAAAGTACACATTTTCTAGACAGGTATAAATTTATACTTTATTAAAATGTCTCAAATATCTTTTCAATCATTCTGCTTTAGAGAATGCTAAAGACATATGGTCCAGAATCTTGTCAAATATCATTTTTGTAGAATTGGAAACATATTAAACAAAATGTTTTTCCACAGTAAGTTGAATTCTTGTTTTCATTAGGCACACTTGATATATTATTTTGCAAGAGGGAATTCTCCCCTTGCCTTCTTTGGAAATGTGTGCTTATTGACAGGATGATCATAAAAGATGTTATCCAAATTACCAAATCAGGTCACTTTTAGTAAGAGTGCTCTTTATTATTTTTTTTCAGAGGCAATGAGCATAAATCCCAGCAGTTCTAGGGAAACCAGAAGGTGCAGTCACCCTAATAATACAGGATCACATTCACCTTTTCTCATAAAATATCCTAGAGTTCCATTGCATAAAAGAATGAGAGAGATTCATTTCTGCTCAGGAAAAAAAACAACCCATATTCATCTTTTGATCTTGAACACACACTTAGAACACACAATCCAGGCTTTCTTTCTAGCCAATGGATTGTTAGCAGGAATTTAAGGTGCCATTTCTACATCTGGCCTGTAAAAATCTTTCACTCTTTTTCCTGTATGTACTTTTTTGTCTCTTTCAGAGGGATACCTCTGGAAATCTGACATGGTCATAAGCTCTAGGATGACCTTGAAAGTCATGTTTTGATGATGGCAGAACTTTTTTCAATCTGGTCTTGAATGACTGTATGAAGAATAACACTGTCAATATGTTTACCTATATAGGATGTTACCTTCACAAACAATAAACTTTCTAGTGATTTTTACCGGTTGAATTTTGTCTCCCTTAAATGATATGTTGAAATTATAACTGTTAGTAATTCAGAATGAGACCTACTTGGAAATAGGATTGTTACCGATATAATTAATTAGGATGAGGTTATCTTGAATTATGGTGAACCATTAATCCAATATAACTGGGGTCCTTATAAGAAGGGGGAAACTTGGGTACAGACACACAGAGAGAACATCTGGTGAAAGCAGGAAGCCAGACAAACACAGAGGGAAAACAGTCACATGAGTATGGAAAAAGAGACTGGACTGATCCTGTTCAAACCAAGGACTACCTAGCTATCAGAAGCTGAAGGAGGCAAGGAAGGATCCTTCTCTAGAAGCTTTGGAGGGATTTGATTTAAAACTTCAAGCCTCACAGTAATCAGCCTGGTATTGATACAAGAACAGGTACATAGACCAATGGAACAGGATAGGGATTCCAAAAGCAAAGCCTCAACCAACTCATCTTTGACAAAACCTCCAACAACAACCACTGGGGAGAGGAGAACTTATTCAGTAAGTGGTGTTGGGAAAACTGGCTGACCACATGCAGAAGATTGAAACAGGACCCCTACCTATCACCATACACAAAAATTAACTCTAAATGGACCAAATACCTAAAAGTAAAACCTCAAAATATAATAATCTTAGAAAATGCAGGATATATCTTTATGGAAATTGGAACTAGCAACCAATTCCTAATCAGAATCCTAAAGACCAATACCTTAAGAAATAAAATAGACAAGTGGAATCTCATCAAACTCTTATGAGCTTCTACAAAGCAAAAGAAACCATAAAGAGAGCAGGGAGACAGCCCACAGAATCGGAAAAAGAATATTTGCCAACTGTATATCTGACAAAGGCCTAACATCTAGGATCTACAAGGAGCTCAAAAGCACCAAAAGGTAAAAACCAAACAGCCCCTTTAAAAAGTGGGCAAAAGACATGAATAGACACTTCACAAAAGAAGATATACGGGCAGCCAACAGACACATGAAAAGTGCTCAGCTTCACTCATCATCAGAGAAATGCAAATCAAAACCACCTTGAGATACCACCTAACCCCAGTAAGAATGGCCATCATAAATAAAACAAACAACAACAGATGCTGGAGAGGATGTGGAGAAAAAGGAATGCTTCAACACTGCTGATGAGAATACAAACTAGTGCAACCTCTTTGGAAGACAGTGTGGCAATTTCTGAAAGAACTAGAAATTGACCTTCCATATGACCCAGGAATTCCCCTATTTGGAATATACCCCGAGGAACTCAAATCATTCTACAAAAAAGATACCTGCACACGTATGTTTGTTGCAGCTCCATTCACAATACCAAAAACATGGAACTAACCATGTTGCCCATCAAAGCTGGACTGGATAAAGAAAATGTACATATACACAATGGAATATTATGTAGCCATAAAGAAGGACAAATATATGGACTTTGCAGCAACTTGGGTGGATTTGGAGTCGATCATACTCAGTGATCTATCACAGAAACAAAAAACAGAGTACCATATGTTCTCACTCATAAGTGGACCTTGAACAATTATAATACTGTAAGAAAGCATTTGGCAGTAATGGAAAACTGTCAGGGAATGGGGGTGGGATTGGCAGTTGAGGGAAGCTGCTAGGGGAGGGAGGGACATACTTCGTCAACAAGAGTACCTGCATAATCAATGTTTGTATACCTAATCCTGAATTGTACCCCACATCTTTATAATTAAAAATTAAAAAAATAAAATAAAACTTGTAGCCTCTAGAACTGTGAAATAACAAATTTATGTTGTTGTAAGTCACCCAGTTTGTGGTATTTTGTTACTGCATCCCTAAGAAAGTGATATAATTTTTGTCATTCTGGGATGTTTTTGTTTTATTTAGTATAGCAGTTAACATCACCCACCATAGAAGGGAGGACAATGGTTCCGACACACTCAAATTTTCAAAAAATTATTATTTATATAACAGGATGAACACATTTGAAATTGAAAATGGGGTCACAGTAGGACAAACTCAATCCCCCAGTTTCACAGTTGAAGTAATTCTACTTCCCTATAGTTGTTTTGAGATATTTCCAAGCAATGAATAATTTGTAATTAGCTGTTTTCTTTCAGAATCAAGTAACCTTGCCAAGAAAGAAAGTTATTAAACAATCCGTGCGAGTGGGTAGCAATTCTCCCTTTATGTCTATGAAAGGTCTTGTTTGGTAACCATCTATACTTAAATACAAAAATTAAATCTAATTATTTTGAAATTTCTTTGCTCTCTCAAACAACAGAAACACAAGATTTAAACCAGCTTCAAAACAGGTCAATAACTATTTCCTTTGCAAACTTTTATTGCATAAGCTGCTTTTTCTCTCCTGCAACTAACACCACACCATAACCAAATACACTCTGAAAGACTCTGTCTCAAGAAGTATTTTTTTTAAAACACCACAAACATAAAATAGGCTACAAAATCAGTTGTTTAGCAGGAGGAAAAATCTCAAATACATTAGAGTAGCAATTCTTGAATGACAAATATGTTTGAAAACAGTAACCTGCTAAATGTTTATAAAAAAACTTGTGGCTGGAATGGGTTTGCATTGTTATGTAAGACCCAAATGTATAAAATAAATTTTTGAAATAACTAGAAAAAAATTAAGAACAAAGCATGTGACCACATTTACCATTGGAAAAGGGGCAAAGCATTAACCATAACTAAATTTCTGACGCACATGACCACAATCAGTAAGAGTTGTATTTATTTATCCCTGAATATATGACAAAAAATCTGTAATATACAAAGTGAACTAACAACAACAAATCCTTGAAATAAACAAATAGGATCAAGGCTGAATATCTCATAGGAATCATGTAAATAGTAGTAATGTCTGATACAGAGGATAGAGCACCCCTGACTACATTCAAGAATTGCTAACACATGGCAGCCTACAGCAAATTCTCAGCCAGCTTCCTGCCAGAGAAACATGCTTTATCCACAGGTTATAGAATAAACACAGATGCAGCAAAATGAGTCAGCAGAGGAAAACAAAAACCTAAATTGAAGGTAAATGAAGCTTTGTGCACGTGCATGACATGAAATCCATTGAGCAAAACTAATTTTATATCTGTGCCAGAATGGCTGTCTTATATGTTGGAAATAGGGAACAGGAGGGAAAGAAAATTGTCACATAATAGCAGACCTTGAAGTGTACTAAAATAGATAATACTTTCTATACTGGCAAAAAAAAAAAAAAAAGAACAATACATTCTAAGAGTTAAAATTCATCTACAGTGCTATGAAAGTGGAATAAAAAATATTGATACATAAAAGAGAAAAGGATGTATAAAAGACAATACTGAAACTAAGAAAAATATTCAGTGGAAGATGGGAAGAGGCAAGAAAAATGGGTAAATCCTATAAAAATGACTTCCTTTGTAATACACATAGAATGATATAAAAAATTATTTCTAGGAAATTTTTTGTAAAGTTACTGTCTATTCTTTCTATTTTTTGAAAGTTGCCATGTAATTGTGTCTCATTTTATTAAAATCAATTATTAGTACTGGAGAGAAATTAATTTCTTTTTTTTTGCGTTGGAGTCTCACTCTGTCGCCCAGACTGGAGTGCAGTGGCCGTTCCCAGCCACCGCAGCCTTGACCTGCTGGGTTCCAGTGATCCTTCTGCCTCAGCCTTCCAAGTAGCCGGAATTACAGGCATGCGCTACCACGCCCAGCTGATTTTTTTTTTTTATTTATTGTAGAGATGAGGTCTCGCTGCCCAGGCAGGTCTCGAACCCGCGGGCTCAGGCAATCCACTCACCTCAGCCTCCCAAAGTCACGGGATTGCAGGCTGAGCCACTAAGCCCGGCTGAGAAATTAATTTCTTTCTTTTTTTAAAAAATTCTTTGGAATGTCCAAATGATCCACTCCATTCATTCTGTGTTTTTGTTTTTCATTTTAAAATTGTGGAGTACAATTAAGGGTTAGGTATACAAATATTCATTGTGCAGGTACCCTTGTCGATGAGGTGTGCCCCCCTTTCCCCAGACAGATATTGACTACCTTTAATCCCACCTGCCTTCCCCTCCCTGTCCCCCCATAGTTGGAAATTAATTTCTGAATTGTATGCTAGCACAGAATTTTCTACTAATTCAAAACAAAAAAGTCTATGAAACTTCTCTTGCACTGTTAACCTGATGCATCTTCTGCAGAATGAACATTGTGGATCTCTAGGATAATATTAGCACACATTTTTTTTTGAGACAGAAAGCTACAGGTTAATTCCTTGGGAACGTTTTCTGGTATCTATACTATATTTCACTTCATATTAATTGCCCAATTTCTTAGGATCAAATACCTTATTGGAAGGGAAAAAAATGAGATTTGCATGCCTTATTATGAATTAAGTTGAGTTAGTAACCTTGATATGAATTCACCTTAGCTGCCTTGTCTTTTTAATGAGGAAGTGTGAATGAATGCATTTAAGTATTCCAAATTCCTTTTTCAAGTGTGTCAATAGCACGAAGTGACCTTGGGAAGGATCTTGGCTCACCCATAGCAGTTTCTTGGTAGAAAGTCATTTGGCCTTAGTAGGAGCAGTGCATCAGTTCATCTGGCCCATTTGCCACAGAACTGCTATCTTGGCCACTTGCTGCTCAGATGAACCTTTGTGGTTTATAGCCCCAAGCATTGGCTCCTAAGAGGAGAGAAGGAAGGTAAAAATCACTCTCCTCCATACACGATTCCCTCTGAGGCAAATCTGTCTTCATTTCATTTGTTTGGAAGTCTTTATAGGTTAAAGAAGCAAGTTCAATCAATGAACCAGTCTAAACTGGAGTTTTGCTAAAAATAGCAGACCTGCAGTGAAAGTCTACTGAAAATTGGAAAGCGATGCGAATGTATTCGCTAAAAGTTGTTGCTCTCCATAGGAAAGGATAAATTTAGACCTCTATGAAAGAAAAATATAATACAGTTAGACCAGATCAATGAAGACTATATGGTAGAAAGACTCTGTAGTTATTCTTTTCTTACTTTTATCTTATTTGTGGAAAGAAATTTTTAAAAATGAGTGAAAACAGCAAAACAAGTAGCCAATGAATAATAAATTTTTTAAAAAAAGCAAAAAGCTAAAGGTAATCTATTCAGCTTCTAATAAATGAAGTTTTCTGCTTGTTAAAGTTTTCTGATGAAAATTGTCTGTTTGACTCTTGATTCTCTGAGTAGAGAAACAAAATAAATGTCTTTTTAGTAGAGAATGTACCCCATAAGAAAAAAAAAACAACAACTAAACTTTCTCAGTTGGTGATTCTAAATACCTAACAGTCAATAAAACCTTTCAGCTTATTTATAATTAAATCTACTGGTGATCCTAAGGCTGCTTGACCTCAGAATCCTGATCTGTACCTCTTAATAGGTTCTGGTTCTATAAGAAGGGAATCAAAATAAGTCATAAGAACTTTTAATGTGTAAGTCTATTTAGAGAGCTGCAACTCCTGTTGAGAGTTCTATGACAGTGTGGTGGCTTTTTCATGTGTCAATTTGACTAAACTGACCTGTGTTTCCTAAAATGCTTCTAGTTTGGATTGGCTACAAGACAAATGTGTATGAGATTTGGAAGACAGAAAAGAAGCAGTGACCATGTTTATTCTTGGCAGGTGAACTAGGTCATGCATGTCTTTGCAGAACTTCTGGCTCATCATGTTGATTTGGGCAACAACTAACTCCCACAGCTAAACTCTTTGAGATTTCTTCTTTTAACTTCTCCATATCCAGGTGTGAGCAAGGCAAGTGAACTACTAGAGATCATCATGGCTTCCAATGAGAGACTGATAAAATTCCAACTCATTTCTTGGGGGTTCCAGTTGTCACTGTTTCTCTTCACTTTTGCTTCTGACTGTGAAACTAGTGACTTCACACCCAACAGCAGATGAAGAACATGCCAAAGCAAGAATGTTTTACTCGTTCTTATAATCAGAGTATGACATTTTTCTGTAAATCTCTTATTCTATAACATTCTTAGTCGTTATAAATGAATGCTGACTGTTTTCTCTAAATGTTTTTCTAGATTTCTAATTATGGTACATACTATAATCCACTCCCTTAAACTATCATGCTGTATTTTATGCTATGCTGCTAAAGTTTCCTTATTAAAATAAATGTCATGTTTTTAAATCCTATATCAGTACACAAAAATTTCATGCCATTAAAAACTCAGTAGTATCTTCAGCACCTAACAATAGTCAAACTTTTTTCAGGTTAAATTCAGTTTTTCATTGTTCCATCCTCCTCAAGACTAAATGAGACATCAGAAATACCTCATATCTACTTTTTCTTAAGATCCATTTGGAGACCTGAGTACTTATTATTGTTGGTTCAATTGTTTATTTTAATAAGAGTGATAAGTCTAGTAATATATGAGAGTGTAATCAACAATATTAATTAGGAAATTGCACACAAAGTACGGCAAAGTTTTGCCATTTTAGAACGTTACAGGCTAATAACTTTATAGTAGCTCTGATTTAACTTAAGGTGACATTTTTCCATTTTTTTCCCGAATGAGTTCTTGTTTTAAATGGTTGTCTCAAATTAATTGATGACAGCATTACTTTTTAAAATTTTCTTTATTTTAATTGAAACATAATACTTCTACATATGTTAGGGTACATGAGATATTTTGATATATGCATGCAATGTATAATTACCAAATCAGGACAATTGGGAGATTCATCACTTCAAAGGTCTTGTCTTTATGTTGAGAACATTGTAATTCTTCTCTTGTGTAAAAAATAGCATTTTTTAAATTTATCTAACTTGTATAAAACATACAAGACTCTGATAATAAATTCAACAAATAACTTCATTTTTCTGTCTCAAAATTTCCTGTTTTAGATTTGACCAAAATATAATAAAATGGTATATTTAAAGAGTTATAGATCATTTCTTAGTGTCCCAATTCTAGTTTTACTTAGTTGCTTATAGAGATTCTAGAGGGTTTAGAACAAAATAAGTTGTTTCGCAACATAACAACTAGACTGTTTCACAGGGAATTAGGCAATTTGTCATATTTGAAATGAATTTTCAAGTGAAAGCAAAATGCTAACAAACATACAACCATAGCAAATGTGTAATTTATGGGCAACAGTCATAATACAAAACTACCAGCACTAAATTTCTTATCCTCATTTTTCAGTAAAAGGATGTTAACAGCTGTATTTGTTGGATATTAAATATTGCTGAATAATGTTACAGAAAAATAAAAAAGAACCTGTCTGAATGATTAGATTCTTTTTTCAGTATGCACTGTTTAATTCTAAAGGTTGTGGTTTAATTCTAAAGGTATAGCTGGTTTCTTATGTGTTAGCTATATTTAAAAATATACATTAGAGGTTCAAATAAAATTTAAAAAATTTTAATAGTCTGTAGCTCTTTTGGCTGCCAGAATAATGTTCAGTTGCATTTGCTTTTAGTGCACATATATGTTTATTTCTACATTAAAACGCCTGTGGACATTTAGACTGAGCCACATCTGAGAATGGTAACAGGCTTTCTTTTTTCCTCGATCTTTGGTGAAAGTACACTTAAACCATGTGGTTAGAACAAAACATAAAAATTTTACAAATTTTATAGTGCATTTGCTTAATCTTTAGCAGTCATTCTGAAATGAGCCTTATTTCATTTGCTAGGTAAAAATAATTAGTCAGTCTTAGCAAAGTATCTTTTTTGATGGATAACCAACAGCACTAGCAGTGATTATTGCTTTCAAATACACAGCTGAATGAAGCACTTTCTCCCTACTACATGCTATGATAGAGTTTTTGGACTATCTATTAGAAAGGTTAAAGGCAAACTCCTCCATAACTACAGATGTGACAGTACAGATTTGTGACCTTTTAAAGATGAATTTAATGACCTTGGAATCTCTTTTAAATAAATTAAAATACATCTTCATGCATGAGAAATAAGAATGGAATAAAGTGCTTAAAGAGCTAAACAAAGAAGAAAAGAAATAGCCAGTTTTAACAGACCAACCACTTTAGTTTTTTGTTTGTTCTAGGAGGCAATCTGATGCCAGCTAACCACATGGGCATAACAGAAGGTACTGTGGGCAGGAATGTTAATGAGCTTGATTTTCCTCACCTTGGGAAAGTGGAGCAGGTTGTTAGGTACTAAAATGAATCATCCCCTTGTGGGGAAAAGTGGTCCATCTTTGCCACTTTTTCACAATCCCAGACACCAGAGCACCAAAGGAGCCAACATCTATGCTACTTTACTTTCCCTTGGCTTCATAGTTGGAAACTCCACCACCAATGCAGTCAGCTGTGGCCATGCTTCCTGTAAAGAACTTTTTACCAAGCAGAACAAACCTTGTCTGAGTCACTGCACACCTCTAGCACGTATGGTAGTGCCAGTGCTGCTACCAGTTTTGTTAAGACAAGTTTAAGTCTGGCAGGCAAACCATGCAGACTCTTGGTTTCAGCATCATAGGCCAAGAGGCCTCACCCCAATATCTGTCCATGGCTTTGGCTTTCCTGGTTCAGTGGAAGAACTATGTTTCTGTATCTTTACATCCAGGCAAATATTTCATCAAATTAGGAGTGTTTTGCAATTTAACTCCGGCACTGCAGTAGAAGCAGCAGCATACCTCTAAATGCGAGTCCCAGAAAATTCTAAAGAGAACTAGCCCAGGCACACTACGATATTTTCCAAATCTTTTGTGCTCCAGGAACGTTTTCCAGTGCATAATTAAAGAAGGAGATTCTGAGACAGTGTTAATGGGGTTGATGTATGACACTCTTCAGAATTAGGATATTGGAAGTTAGTAAATGAAAAGGACCTTAAAGGGAAAGAAAGTTCCAGATATTGGTGTTTATTCTTCTGTGTATTATTCTCTTCTCTGTAACTAATTGTAGGTCCTTGACAAGCATATTGAGTACTCTGTGTTTTTATGAGTGTGGGTATGTGCTGGGGATAGGGCAGAAAAAGAAGGGCTTATGTGTTTGTGTTACTTGTGATTAATCACAATAGCACAAGGGAGGGATGGCAGTTGCAGGACACTGCCTGGGGAGAGAGGAAGGGAGGGGGTCATAAGAACACAAAGGGTACCTTATCCTAAACCAGGGGAACTGGGGACAAGATGGAGGCCCAAACATCACCTACACATACACTACTTATGTACCTAATCCCGACTTGTACCTCACATCTATATAACAAAAAAAAGTAAAAAGAAAGAAAGGGAGAAAGAAAGAAAGATATATAAGTTGCCTGTAATATTAAGGCTATGATAGGAATTGTGGGACTAATCATTGATTTAAGTGTTCTTCATATTACCTTGCACATGACAGTTAAATTGAGTAATACAAAAAATCAAAACAAGTGGAAATTCTCTTCTAGCCTTCTTGTGAATTAATGTAGAGTTGCACCCGGTATTGATGCCCATATTCTCTTCACAGACTAGATATCCATTCAATTAATATGTACTTATTAAGATCACACTGTGTCAGGTACTAATTTAGGAACAATTATGTCATCAACAATGGAGCTTACATTTCATTGTGGACAATGTACAGATGAGACATAACATAAGTTTGAAAAAAGTTTGTTAACTGGTTGTGTATGTTATGGAGCAAAATAAGGAAGAAGGATAAGGAGAGCAGGGGTTGAGGAAATGTGATTATAAATATATTGTTCAAAAGACCTTACAGAGAAGGTCATATTCTTTAAATAATTTATGTTTCAGATTCATTCTGTTGTTATTTCTGACCAATGGTTGTCACCCTTCCTTTGCTCATTCCAGTGATGTCTCTTTCCTGTTCTTCAAACAGATCATTTCTTCTCACAATAACTTCTGCTATGTTCATGTGATTGGCTGACATCTAAACAAAAATTTGAAGGAGTTGAGAAGGCAAATGTGTGCAAATTTTGTGTATTCAAGGTAGAAAGAACAATTCTCTAGGAGACATTTAGATGTCAGCCAATCACATGAACATAGCAGAAGTTATTGTGAGAAGAAATGATCTGTTTGAAGAACAGGAAAGAGACATCACTGGAATGAGCAAAGGAAGGGTGACAACCATTGGTCAGAAATAACAACAGAATGGATCTGAAACATAAATTATTTAAATAATATGAACAGAAGAAAGATACGATCCAGCTTACATTTTAAAAGGGTTACTGAGGATTGTTTTAAAAAACGGATACTTGCACCTTACCCTCAAAGAGTCTAATATAATTAGTTTGGCATGGAACCTGAGCAAAGGTTATTTCTAATCTCCCCAGGTGTTTTTAACAGGCATCCAGGTTGGAGAACTGCTGCCCAGTCTCAATTTGGACCTCATATCCATATAAAATTCTATTGAAAAGAGTTTGTGAGGAGCAGGGAAAGAAATAAGGAGAAACATTTAAAAGGAAATGAATTACTAATTCAGATGAGAGATGATGCAGCATTGAGTGGGGCTCTCTAGCAGTGGAGGAGGTGAGACATGATGACATTTTTCTCATGTTTGAAGGATTAAATGAAGATTTTCTTATGGATTCGATGTGGGTTATAAGAAAAGGAGGGAAGGTAAGGACAGCCCCCACATTTTCAACCTAAGTATCTGGAAACATGGAGTTGTGTAATCAACCTGGACACAACCGTAGGAAAATAGAATAGGAGCAGATATCATGTGAAATGGACATGTGAAATTTGAAATGCTGAGTAAACAATAGAACATGCAACTTAGGAATTTAGAGGAGTTGTCTATGTTAGTGGTGCAGATTGGAAATTTTACACGCAGATAACATTTAAAACTGTCAGACTTAAAGAAGCAAAAACTGAGACTTTTTCCTGCTACCATTACAATTTAGCACTTCACATACCATATTTTAAAACAAGAAAGCAAAACAAAACAAAGACATGTCCACTCTAAGACTGAAACAAAACTATAGGATTACCTTAACTGGTTCTGGTTCTCAAAATAATGAAAACCTTGAATATTGCTCATATATCTAAAATTTGTAACAAAAAGAAATAATCCCTGAGTTATGACATACTGACACCTGAATATATGTTGTGACTTTTGTGAATATGCTAATTATTTGAGAAAGTTTTTGTCTTCCCACAATGAAGAGATTATTGAAAATTTTGTAACTATGGTAAATTTGTGGGATCTTTCCTTCTTCAAATGTGCAATTTTTAAAATTTGATGTCAGTACTCCTGATGTATGATACATTGTGTACTTGATAAGAAATGTGTTTCCTATTTCAAAATGGCATCACTTAGAAATCAGTCTATATGGATACGAGGTCCAAATTGAGACTGGATAGTAGTTCTCAAACCTGGGTGCCTGTTAAAAACACCTGGGGAGATTAAAAATAACCTTTGCTCAGGTTCCATGCCAAACTAGTTATATTAGACTCTTTGAGGGTAAGGGTCAAGTATCTGTTATTTAAAAAAAAAAATCCTCAGTTAATTCTACATGGTCAATGTCGGAAAAAAAACATTGATTTAGAGGTTGCAGAGATGAGAAGAAACAAAAAAGGAAAACTGAGAAGAAATAGTGCATAGCATAAAAGAGAGGGAGAGGGATGGGAAAGGGGGGAGGAAAGAGGGTGAAGTGAAGGGGGAGGGAGAGGAAAAATTTCCCAGAATCAAGTGAGAAAACTGATTGAAGAAGGAGGGTATGATCAATTATATTAAGTGCTACTGATACATCAAGTAAATAAGTACTCAAACTTGGACACTGAATTTGGCAATGTGGTGTGGCTGTACTTTGTGAATTTATAAAACGTGGTTCAGATTTAAGAGAAAAGAGAAGGAGAGTTTTAAAAGTAATATATAGATAATCTTTTCAGGGAGTTTTTCTTTAAAGAGGAGACCAGAAGAATGGAAAAGTGAATGATAAGGCTCTGAGATTTAAAATGAGATTTTTTTCAAAAAGCATACACTACTTCATGTTTATTGTGCATTTGAGAATGATACTGTATATATAGTGAAACACTGTTTACAAAGTAATGAAGGAAGTAAATTATTGAAGCAATGGCCCTGGGTAGAAGTATTGGATCCAGTAAATAAATGGTAAATTTGGCCTTAAAAATAGGAGCATAAAGTTTTATTCTTGGGGGAGGGAAGTTAGAGCATGTGAGTACAGATGAAAGTACTTTGGTGGTGTTAGAGAAATAAGCTTGTGGAAAAGCTATCTGATTATCAGTAAAATATGAGCAAGATCATCAAGTTAACATACTAAAAAGGAAGGCTACTTGGGGTGAGATCTCCAAATCTTCAACAAATTTGTCACCTGGGAGCTTATTAAAACTGTAGAATTTCAGATCCTATCTTAGACCTACTGAATCGGAATCTGTGTTTTAAGTAATATCTTCAGGTGATTTATATGCAGATTCAAGATTGAGAGGCATTGATCTAGAAAAAAAGTGGGAGAATTAAAGGATTAGGGAATTATGAGAGACTAGCTGACAAGTATTAAGGGCCACTGGAGGTTAATAATCATGAATTTAAGATTAGACCAATTAGTATGATTATGAGTTTTTATCCAAACAGCTTAAATATATGGGTTCAGATAGAAGAGTAACAGACAGTTGCTTTAATCAGAGTTGAATTTTATTGAGGACAGTGATAAATAAGCAAGAGAGTTTGTAGTATATTCAAGGAAGAAATGATTATGATATTTAGGTATTTAGGTGGAGTACTGTAAGAAATGAGAACAAGAGGATTGCAAGAATGAGTACACTGGGGAGGAACGTAGGTACTCTTGGAGTTGGGGTACTGTGGGTACGGTCTGGACATGAACTCCCTCCCCCTTCCTCTTTCCTCAGGAAGGGCTTCTGCCAAGGCTAGTCTCTGAAGGGTATGCATATTCCTAGTAATGAGTCATGGAATGCAGGTGACCAAGCAAAGCTGAAAGAAACATGGAAGCCATGTGTAATCAATGTAATTGTAAACACCAGATAAGAATTTGATTAATTGACTTGCTTACCCATAAAAACTGTCTGCAGGCCTGCCCCCCCCAGGTATGGATTATTTGTTCACTGACCCAACCAGCTGTCATCAATGACCCCCATACATTCTAGTAAACCAGTGACTTTTCCTGCTGGACCTCCGGGTGACGACTTCTTTGGAATAAATAAAGAACATTACACTCAAGCTCTCTCAGATATGGGGTTGTCATGTTTCAGGTCCTAAGTGGAGTAAACTGTAAAAATTTTCTTCATCTCGATAATTATTGACTGCTAAGAATGGCATTTTATAAGATTGCTTAGTTTTCTTTTTTTATTTTAAAATTATTCTTCCTGAACAGGACTTTATTCATTTTCCTACCACCTTGATCTTATTCTTTTCCCCATTTATGATAGAGTTATGTCTCAATGTATTTTCTCTGTTTGGCACTCCCATGACTTTTTCAATGTAACCCTAGTATAACATTACATCTCCAATTTAACTCTAATAGAGATAAGATTCAACCTCCTGCAGAGCAGCAACTCAAAAGTAGTTTCTTATCAAGGCCCAGAAAAGATTGGGATGTACACCTGAAAAGATTATGGCTCATTTCCTAAAGTTAGATCAGTTATTGGTTGGGGATAAATGAGAAAAAGACTGAGTGACCTGTGGGAATAGACAAGATTTGAACTAAGAACTTATAGTCAAAAGTAACAGTTGTGTGGAGAATGCCTCAGATTTAAACTTCACCTCTGATTACAGTTAAGAAAAGGCCATCAATTATCAATGACACGCTTACAAAACACGGAGTGTGAAATGTGGACTATCAGTGCCCTACAGTATGTGTAACCTGACAAAGAAAAAGTGCACTGCACCAATTAAACGGGTAAGAAAGATTTATTTAAGATTATGGCAATAGGGGTCAAGATTAGTACAAATGAGGAGAAACTGACCCCAACTTTGCTGAAGCTAAAGGAGGGAGAACTTTAAGCACTGAGTAAGCTAGTAAAAAGTACTAGAGGACTTTAGTGGGAGGTGGGTCAGTGCCTTTGACCATCTTTGTTTACTAATTAATGCTTTTTTGAAATTAGGCTCCTATCCTTTCACAGAAAATGGTGTGTAGGGCACTATTTCAAAGGGATGGTTTCCAGGTACTTGAGAAAGACATTCCTGGGTTGTAAAACTGGCAGAAGGCTATACCTAGAAAGAGCAGAGAAGGAATTTGCAATTGTAAGTTTTCGTAGTAAAAAAGGTTGGGAGCCTATAGTAAGGAAGAAATCTGTCTAAAGTTCAGTCAAGTCAAGGGAACGTTAAGGCCATCTTGATCAAAACCCTTTCTTCCCTAGTCTGCCATCTCTAGATAACCCACCCATCGTCTACCAGTAACAAGGGAGATAAAAGTGTTAGGTATTGTTGATATTAAAAAAAGACTTGCCTCTAATTTAAAGATAGTCTAGCCAGAAACAACTGAAAATTGCTCTAAGAACTCAATCAGTGATAGTCATAGTACTCATATTAATATCTACTTCCTATCATAACCTATGTGTCAAATTACTATACACTTTCAATATTTTTATTATTAAGTACTTAACACAAGAACAATATATTTAATATTGACAAATGTATTAGCACTAAGCAGAAAAAAGAACAAACATATTCAGTAAAATGGACACAGCCAAATCATTTTGTTATAGAACTTCTGCCACTTGTTTACAAAGTGGCACAAGGTTTTTGTTCTGAAGCACTGTTTATATTTATGAAAGTTTTAACTTTAAATATGTACATTGAGAAGCTTCTGTGCTTTTTTTAAACATTAGACTAGAAAGGATTAAAAATTTAAAACAAAACCACAAATCAGTCCTAAATTAGAAATTAATCACTAGTTTATAACAGTGTTTCTTCACAGTTTAGTAGGCCATACTCAGTGTTGCCTTAACCATTATTTTTATATAAAGAAAAAATAAAGAAACAGAATCAGAGTTCATATTATGAGAACTGTAAAGTTTATATAGAGAAATCAAGGTCAAATGGATGACTAGGCATTATTTGAAAGTAGAATTATATGACATCAAAGTTCATGAATATTTCACTATTTCCAGTAGCTAACATGGCCCAAATTATAGATAAACACTTACTCTTTTGAATCAGTGTTAACTAAAGAATATGCATAATCCTCTGGAAAATTAAAAAGATCAACACATAATGCTGTTAATTAGTATAGCCCTCAAACATTGACAAAATCTCAGTTGTGTCCTTATTAAAGTTTCCTCAAAGTGTCTGCTACATAAGTGTTACAGTCATTCTTTTCATTAAAAATATTCTTAAGTACTAATATCAAGCTGCAATGAAATCTTTCCAGGAAAGTCAAAAAGTGCTTGAAATGAATACCTATTTATTCAGCTTCAAAGCCTGGTTTCAAAATGTCCAGCACTTTCTAATCTTTTCTTTAACTTCATAAGTTACTTTTCCAATTTACAATCATCTTTGGTATAAGTTGATGAAATCAGTATGCAACTGTTCTAATGCTAAAAGTATAAAGGAGATGGAGAGGGAAAATTAAGGGAAAGAGATAAAATAATAGAAACCCCAAAGGTCATTATATTCAGTTTAACTACTGTGGTAAAAATTAACCATTTTAAGTTTCAAATATTGTCAGGAAAAAAAGGTTGCTTTTGAAGGAAAAATACATTTTATCTAATCATGCAAAGCATTTCTGGTCTTCATTTTAAAAAATAAAATATCATTTAAATTGTGGGTAGTGTAAACAATACCCAGAAGGGTTTAAGTAGCTTGAAAGGCTGGCTGAGATGAATGTTATTAGAAAAACAAAAGGTATGCCAGAAGGGGCTACATAAAACCAAAACCAATGTACCTTTCAAGATCAATCAGAAACAAAACTGTTTGCAAGCTTGTGCCAAAATTAATGCCAGTTCCAGCACAGATTACGCTGTAGCAATTGTAATGATGCCACTTTGAAATGGAAACTTGGATATGTTGGCATGAAACAATATTACCAAGAGTTTTTATTTTATTTTATTTTATTTTATTTTATTTTATTTTATTTTATTTTATTTTATTTTATTTTTTGAGTTGGAGTCTCACTCTGTCGCCCAGACTGGAGTGCAGTGGCCGCTTCCGACCACCGCAGCCTCGACCTGCTGGGCTCCAGCGATCCTTCCGCCTCCTCCTTCCGAGTAGCCGGAATTACAGGCATGCGCTACCATGCCCGGCTGATTTTTTGATTTATTGTAGAGATGAGGTCTCGCTGCCCAGGCAGGTCTCAAACCCGCGGGCTCAGGCAATCCACTCACCTCAGCCTCCCAAAGGCGCGGGATTACAGGCTGAGCCACCGAGCCCGGTTTACCAAGAGTTTTAAAATGCTTGAAGTTCTAACATGGACTAAAGCTTCATTAGTAATTGAAAATGATTCCAATATTGGAGTGCCAGTTGAAGATCAAAAACATGTATAGAGGCAGAAACAAAACAGTAACATGTAGAGACAATTCATTTATCTAGCGTAGTCAAAGGAAGAACTTTTTCCCCTAAATGAATTAGTCAGATAATTGACATTTACCCCATTAACTGCCAGCATTATTTTCTATTTTAACCATTTTTAATGGATTTTATTCTAAAGTGAATTATATACTTCTATGCCTTATTAAACAAGAGATATTGGGTATGAGCTAATCGTTATGTGATGACCTGGGACCAGGCAGATAAATGTAATGGAAACAGGGCTTCATATTTAGATGGATTTTAAAATCAGGCTCCCACAGTTACTAACTTTGAACTAGTTACACTTATTTTGGATATTTGCTTTCTGACCGCTCACTATGATTGGAGATAAAAACATATAACTTGTAATGTTATTGTGAGGATTAAAATATTGAGATATTTGTAGAATACCAGAATATAGTAGGCATTTAAAAATGTTAGTAACCATTTTACCATGACGTGGTATACAATTGAGGCCCATACAAATTATTGAAATTAATGCAGAAACAGAGGAGGCAAAAAGAAAAAGACGTGAAGCAAATGGTCCATTTTTGAAGAAACACATTACTGATACTTTGCACGTAAGAAGGGAAAACAGGGGCAGAAATACTGCTAAGCTTAATAAAGAAAGATAATTAATGAGATGGAAAAATTGAGAGGGAGCACAAAGCTGTACAAGCAGATAAAAGATGTTTCATCCAGAGATAAATACATTTAATAAAAAGTTGTTTGTATTTGACAAAGTAAATCTTTCTATAACATTAGTAAAATTTGCCACAAACATACAAATACAATGCATAAATGTTGTAGGTGTAGATATTTTTTGTTGTGCGGTGTGTTTGTAAGCACATACTATGTTCTCATACAGTGTCTTGTTACTCTATGCTTTGCAAAAACTATGGCACTTGTAAAAAAAGCCAAAAAAACAAAAAAGTCATGAGAAAATTAATTTTCTGCTATAGTAGGAAGAATCTTCCTCCCTTTCACAGCAAGTCCCTGACTTTTATTCATATTTAAATTATTTGGTGTGTAAAATCATAGATTTTTGGTTTGTGTGTCACAACCACTTACATATTTCAACAAATACAGTTTTTCTCCTGTTTTTCATAGCTCTATGTTTGATGATTTCCAAAGACTACAAGCAAAGAAAAATGTCTCACTACCCATCATCACACTGAAATCTGACACTACTAACTTATGCTAACAAAAAAATAGTAAAATAAAACTGCCAATTTTTTACCTTAATGTTGCATAGCTGATATCACTCATGATTCTGTATCCATTCTATAAAAAATGAAGAAGGTAAAATTGAAATTAAAGATAAAATTAGTAAGAAGGTCCAATACTTGAAATTATGTCTAATAATATTATTTGTGAGAAATAAGGATTTTCTGTATTTTTTTAATGAATAACCTAATTTTCCTATTTCTGGTCAAAAACATATTCCCTTCAGTACTTTCACAGAAATTTGTAGGGCACGTGTGTACACTATAATTACAGATATATAGCTACACACACACACACACACACACACACACACACACACACACACAGCAAACAGAAATCTAAAGAAAAAAATTCAGGTTATATATCTAATGGAACTAGGGAATAAAGAATCACAGATGACAAACTAATAAACAACCAAGATAATTTTGAGGAAATGATTTTAAGTGAAGAATGAATGCCACTGATTGTGTGCATAAGTATTATTTCCTTTTATGTGTTGAGTGATTTTAAAGAAAAGTTCAAGAATTTAGGTGAGTTATATTAGGCTGCTAAATCCATGGAGGACAAAGTTAATGACATTTTAAGTTTTCATAATGACTTTATAATTATGTTCTCGATAAAGCACACATTAATCAAGATGTATGTTAACTGGATGGAAAAAAGGAACATATCAGTGTTAAATGATCAATATAATAATTAAGCTATGTTTAAAGACTGTATTGTGTGATATCTTTAAAAAATAATTTTATATAGCAAAGCTTTTTTACATGTACATGTTATATAATGCTCTATTTATTTGATTAAGTAATGACTAAACTGCTCTTACTAGGCATGATATTGAAATTCAAGGAGTTGTTATTTTAGAAATCCTCTATTTGTGGCATGTTGAAGACTGTTTGCTCTGTACAAGCAGGAATATATTGTTTTGAGAAGACTCACATTTGTATGAGAACATTTAAAACTATCTTATTAGAATGAGAACATGCTATGAGAAAGAACTAATGGAATAAAGGTTTCAAAATCAATTCAAGAGAAATTATAAACTTGTATTATTTAATGAAGTCAAGGAAATTTGTTCCCATTGTTGGTATTTTAGGGATACCAGTATGTAATCATAGCATCAGAAGCTGGATCATGGTTAAAAAATAAACAACTCTTTGTTAATGCCATTTTTTACTTATGCTATGAAGAAACATATTGTTACTGCTATCACTTTTCACAGTCAGCTACGTTTTAGAGGAATAGAAATAAAAGAAACATATTATGTTTTATGTTCATTTAATCAACAATTATAATCTAATACTTTATGTAATCTAGGTTTTTTTATCTTATTCTATTACTTCTGCCTTAATGACTTCTTTCTAATATATCTTTATTGAGATATGAGTGACAAACAAAAATTATATATAGTTTTTAAGGTGTACTATGTGATGTTTTGATAAATATATACATTGTGAAATGATTACCAATATCAAGTTAATTAACATATTGATAAGCTCACATAGTTACCATTTCTGTTTTTTGGTGTGTGTACAAGGGGAACCTTCCAAAAATTGCATTTATTTGTTAAAATATGTGTATTCTTACATTTTGAAGCTTCAGTCGCCTTCAAAGTATTCTGTTTCATACAATACACCTGTGCGATGCTTTTTCCACAACTCAAAACAGTTTTTGAACTCATCAATTTTGATGTCTTTTAGTGCTGCTGCTGTTTTTTGTTTTACCACTTTCACATTGGCAAAACGTTTGAGGACTTTTTTCATTCAGGGAAACCAAAAACACTTGTTCAGGGTGAGGTTGGGTCAATAGGGAGAGTGGGGCATGGGGTTCATGCCATTTTTGTCAAAAACTGCTGAACATCCACTGAAGTGTGGGAAGGTGTGTTGTCATGGTATAAGAACTGGTTACCTGTTTGTTACAACTCCGAGCATTTCTTCTGCAAATCATGTTGCAAACTTCTCAAAACTTCCAGAAAAAAACTTTGGTTGACGGTTTGATCAGGAAGAATGAATTCCAAGTGTATTACAAGGGGCCCACCCTTTAAAAAATTAGGATTTCTTGGGGTCCCCCATATGCCTGTGGTAAGAAAACTTAATATCTACTCTTTTAGCAAATTTCAAATAAACAATGCATTATTATTTAAAATCACTGTGCTATGTACTAGGTCTATAAAGCTTATCCATTTTATACCTGAAAGTTTGCACTGTTTGACCAGTGTCTCCCCATTTGCCCCCCCCGTGGTAACGATGCTTCTACTCTATGTTCTCCAAGTTCATCAACAGTTCCACAAGTGGCAACATTTTCTTCTTTCTTCCGACTGAATAATATTCATTCATATGTATCTCACATTTTTCAGACATTCATCTACAAACAGACAGGCTGTTTTTGTATCTGGGCAGTTTTGAATTATGCCTTAATAATCATGGAAGTATTTCCATTGAATATATATCCAAAAATGGAATTGCAGAATCATAAGGCAGTTCTATTTTTCATTTTTTGAGGATTCTCTACGTAGTATTTATAATGGCTGCACCAATTTACATCCTCACAAATACTTATCTTTTGTCTTTTTGATAATATACATTCCAACAGGTGTGAGGTGATATCTTATATTGGTTTAATTTGCATTTTCCTGTTGATTAATGATATTGAACATCTCTTCATAAACCTGTTGGACACGTGCATGTCTTCTTTTGAAAAATGTATATTCAGGTCCTTTGCTGAGTTCTAAATCAGGGTTTTTTTTGTGTGTGTGTGCTGTGGATTGGTTTGAGATTCTTATGTTTTGGATATTAATCTCTTATTAGACATGGGGTTTGTAAAGATTCTTTTGACTCTCTAGGTTGTTTTTTCACTCTGTTGATCATTTCCCTTGCTGTGAAGAAGCTTTTATAAGTTTGATAGAATTCTATTTGTCTATTTTGTTTTTGTTGCCTAAGCTTTGGGGGTCATTTCCAAACAATCATTGCCTGGACCAATGTCAAGGGGCCTTCTGTTATGTTTTCAAGTAGTTTTACAGTTTCAGATCTCCCATATGTTTAAGTTTTCAATCTTATTTAAGTTGATTTTTAATCTAGGGAGAGATAAGAGTACAATTTAATTTTTTTTGCAGGTTTATATTTGGTGTGTGTTTGTTTTGAGTCAGAATCTAATTCTGTCACCCAGGCTGGAGTGCAGTGGCACGCTTATAGCCACTGCAGGCTCGACCTGCTGGGCTCAAGCAAGCATTCCAACTCATCCTTCCAAGTAGCAAGTAGCTGGAACCATAGGTGTGTGCCACCATGCCCAGTTAATTAATTTATTTATTTATTGTAAAGACAAGGTCTTGCCATACTGCCCAGCTGGTGTTGAACCCCTGGGCTCAGGCAATCCCCTTGCCTCCACTTCCCAAAGTGCTGGGATTACAGGTATGAACCACTGTGCCCAGCTGATATTTAGTTTTCTCAACACCATTTATAATTGTCAAATGTCAATTAACAGTAAATGCCTGATTTATTATGGGGAACTCGATTCTACTTCATATAACTATATGAGTGTGTCTGTTTTATTTATTTATTTGACTACCATGGTCTTTGATTACTATAGTTTTGTAGGATATTTTGAAGTCGGGTAGTGTGATGCTTCCAGTTTTGTTTTGTTTTTTACTCAAGATTTCTTTGGCTACAGCATCTTTAATTATTTCAACAATTTTTTCTTTTCTGTTTCTGTGAAAAATGTTATTGAAATTTCACAGGGATTATATTGAATCTGTAAATTGTTTTAGATATGGATATTTAAAATTTTTCAATAATCTTTATTTTCTTAATGTTTTAATTTTAAATAATGTCCTCTATTTTATTAGCTTTAGGGGCACAAATGGTTTTTTGTATAATGGTGAATAAGTCTGGACTTTAAGTGTACCCATGATTCCCACTAGTGTACACAGTACCCAGTAGGTAATTTTTTATTCCTTCCCCCCTTCCCATCCTTCTGATTCTGAGTCTCCAATGACCTTTATGCCATTCTTTATGCTGTTACAGACCATTAACTTAATTTCTACTTACAAGTAAGTACTTGCAGTATTTGGTTTTGTTTTTAACAATATTAGTTCTTCCATCCAGGAGCATGGAATAACTTCCCATTTGTTTGTGTATTCTTCAGTTTCTTTTTATCATTGTTTAATAGTTTTCACAATACAAATAACTTACCTCATTGATTAAGTGTATTCCTAGTTATTTTAATTTCTATGGGATTGCATGTGGGATTGTTTTCTATTTCTTTTTTTTTTAGCGTTTGTTAGTGAATTAAAATGCAACTGATTTTTTGTTTATTTAGTATACTATAACTTTACTAAATTTGTGCATTTGTTTATAAATTTGAATAGCTCATTTTGGAGTCTTTGTAATTTTCTGTATGCAAGATCATGTTACCTGCAGAGACAATATTACTTTATTCTGATATGGAGGCCTTTTATTCCATTTTTTTCCTAATTACTCTAGCTAGAACTTCTAGTGCTATGTTTATTAAAATGAAAAGAGGGCATTCTTGTCTTGTTTCTAATCTTAGAGGAAAAACTTTTTTTTATTATTAAATATAATGGTAGCTGTGGTATTGTTATATATGACCTTTGTTGTATTGAGGTGCATTCCCTTTATACCTAATTTGGTGAGAGTTTTTATGATAAAAGAATGTTAAATATTACTAAATTATGTTTGCAAGTATGTATGTATTATTTTTATCCCTCGGTCTGTTAATTTGTTGTCACATTCATTGATTTGTGTATGCTGTAATATCTTTGAATTCCTGGAATAAATCCCACTCTTTTAACATGCTGTCAAACTCAATTTGCTATATTAAATTGAGGATTTCTGTATCCATCATTCATCAGGGCCAGTAATTTACATATATTTTAGTATCTTTGTCTGATTTTGCTACCAATGTAATGCAAACTCTATAAAATAAATTTTGAAGTCTTTCCTCCTCTTTGAACTTTGAAGCAATCTTGAGAATAATTGATATAAACATGAATTCAACTTTAAATATTTGGTAGATTTCCCAAGTGAAGCTATCTTGTCCTGGACTTTGTTAAGAGATTTTTATACATTGATTCAATCTCCTTACTCATTATTGTTTTTTTCAGATTTTCTACTTCTTTATGACTCGGTGCTGGTAGGTTGTGTATGTTTAGAAACTTGAGGTTATCTATTCATAAGTAATTTATGATCCTTTTAATTTCTGTTGCATCAGTTATGTCTTCTCATTATCCATACTTATTCATTTTTATCTTTTTTTATTAGTCTCACTAAAGGCTTATTAATTTTGCTTATCTCTTCAAAAATCCTACTGTGAGTTTTGTTGATATTTTTATTGTTTTTCTATTCTCTATTTTTATTTATTTTAGCTCTAATCTTTGTCAATTCCTTTTGTCTACTGCATTTCAGTTTAGTATATTCTCCTTTTTGTAGTTCTATGAGGAATAAAGTTAGATATTTTAAATTTGAGATTTTTCTTTTTTCATAAAATTTTATTGCTACAAACTCTTCCTAGAACTAGTTTTTATGCATCCTATAAGTTTTATCATATCTTGATTTCATTTTAGTGTTAATATTTTTTATTTCCACTTGATTTCTTCTTTGACTTATTGGTTGCTCATGAGAACATGGTTTAATTTCCATTTTTCCCCCACATATTTAATTTCCATATATTTTTAAGCCACATTGAATCTCTCCATGTCATCCTAAAGGACTGCAGCATTGCAAAGTTGTTAGGATCCCGTAGTGTGGCTGGGTCCTCAACCTTCTAACCGATGCAGTGATCTACACCCTGGGGAATAAGAAGCTATATCGAACTGAGGAGGATTCCCCAGGCACTGAGGGAGCTAAAACATATGTTCTCCCAAGCATGAGAGTCACCTGTCTAGGTCTGATGCCAGTGACATCAACTCTGATCACCCTTAAGCAGCAGGGCCACCATATACATGCACCATGTCTACAGAGGGCCTAAGAACCAGCCCACTGGGGTGGGCTGAGTACATAAACTGGGTGTGTGGGCATCAATCTGCCCCATCTACCACAGCCAGTACTTTTGAGCCCCACTGGGGGATCTGAGGACAGGTTCACCAATCTGCTTCTTCTTCTGTAGGCCACATCATCATTGGGAGCCAGGGAATTAACCCACACAGCTTACCACCACTGGTGCTCACATGCTTTGATTACTATAGTTTTGTAGTAAATTTTGAAGTCAGGTAATATGATACATCAGGAGTCCTGAAGCCCCACATTCTCATGCACCTGAGGGTCCTGACTGGGAGTTTGGAGATAGTCCTACCCTACCTACCACTGCTGGAACACATGTACACCGTCAGGGGCACTGGCAATGGCCACACTAGCTTGTTATCAGTGCCCTAGTGCAATCTATGACTGTATATATACACAATGAAATACTATTCCAAAATGAAAAAGAATAAGATCCTTTCATTTGCAGAAACACAGATGGAACTGAAGGTATTATATTAAGTGAAACAGGCCAGGCACAGAAAAACAAATATCACATGTTTTCATTCATATGTGGGAGCTAAAATATGTTGATCTCATAAAGGTAGAGAGTAGAATAATAGTTACAGAAAGGGGAGAAGAGGAGCTGGGGGATAAAAAATGGTTAGTTAATAAGTACAAATATACAGTTGGGTAGGATATGTTCTGATGTTCAAAGCACAGTAGGTTGACAACATTATATTATATATTTCAAAATAGTTAGAAGAGATTTGAAATGTACCCAACACAAAGAAATAATGTGTTCAAATATTATAATTTGATAATTACATATTCTATGCATGTATGAGAATATCAGGTACCCCATATATCCACCAAAAAACTCATAACAGTCAAATTTAAGCTGATAGCAACTTTAGTTGCATATAAAATGTTGATATTTGACTACCCTCCCACTTGTAATGTTTTTTATTTCACATTTATATCTTTTTATGTTATGTATCTATTAACAAATAGTTATAGGTGTAATTATTTTTGATACTTTTCTCTTTTAAACTCCAGGTTAAAAATGATGTACTCACCACCATGAGTATTAAAGTAGTCTATGTTTAACTTTACACTTGCCTTTACCAGTGAGATTTATATAGACAGTCTCTGACTTACAATGGCTAGACTTAGGATTTTTCAGTTTTACTCTGATGTGAAAGTGACAGGGTTTGCTTAGTAATTTTGAGTATTTTTCCATATACCTGTTGACCATTTGTATGTCTTCATTTCAGAAATATTTATTAAGGTATTTTTGCCCATTTTTAAAACAGGTTATTATCAGTACTTTTTGCTCTTAAGTTTCTTATGTATTCTGGATAAGAATTCCTTGTCAAATGTATGGTTTTCTAACATTTTCTTCCATTTTGTAGTTTGTCTCTTTAATGTTAATAGCTTTTTTTTGCTATGAAAAATCTTTTCAGTTTGATATTTTTTCATTTTTCAAATTTTAGTTATGTCACCTGGACTTTTGAGGTATTGTTTTTAAAATCCTTACCAAGCCCAATGTTATAAGCTATTTCTCCTAAGTTTTTCTTTCAGTAGTTTTATATTTGGGGGTTTTATGTTTGTCTTCAACCCATTCTGAATTGACTTTTTCATATAGTGACAGATAGTGGTCTAGTCTCATTCTACTGTATGTGGATATTCAATTTTTTTAGCTCCAATTATTGAAGAGACCTTTTCTCAATGTGTATTCTTGGCATTTTTGTCAGAAATTAGTTGATTGTAAGTGTGTGAATTTATTCTGGGATTCTCTATCCTATCACACCAGGCTATGTGTCTGCTTTTATGCTAGCACCATGCTGTTGGCTTTGTAGTAAATTTTGAAATTAGGTAGTATGATACGTCTAGCTTTTTTCCCCCCTCAGGACTGCTTTGGCTATTCTTGTTTTCTTCTGGTTTCAGGTTAATTTTATGACTTTTTTCTATTTCTTTGAAGAACATCCTTGATATTTTGATAGAGATTGTATTAAATCTGTAGATTGCTTTGAGTATTATTGCCATTTTAACAATATTAACTCTTCTAATCCATAAACATAGGGTATCTTTCTATTTTTTGTGTCCTCTTCAATTTCTTCCATAATTGTTTTATAGTATTTATTGTAGAGTTCTTTCATCTCCTTGGTTATACTTATTCCTAGGTAATTTTTTGTAGTTACTATAAATTGTTTACTTGATTTCTTTTTCAGGGTAGTTCACTATGAACATATAGAAATAGTACTATTTGTTTTAGTGTTCCCCAAATTTACTGACTTAATTTATTAGTTCTAACATGCTTTTGGTGAAGGTGTTAGGATTCTATATATAAGATAATGTAATTGGCAGACAGGATTCTTTGATTTCCTCCCTTCCAATTTGGATGTCTTTTGTTTCTTTGTCTTGTCTAAATGTTCTGACTAAAACTTTCAGTACTAGGCAGAATAAAAGTGGTGGAAGTGGGTATACCTGTCTTATTCTTGGTTTTGATTATTTTATAGTACATTTGTCTCTTACTTTCTTAATGTTTTCTTTCTGCACTTGGGTGGTTTTCTCTGGTTCTAAGCTTTGTCTTCTTTCTTTTTCTCACAGGTGTATCTCTGTAATTTATTTTTTGTGATCACTATGAAGGGAACATAAAAAAGCTTTTTAGTAATAATATACTACTAATAATAGTAATTTTGAGCTGATAGCAACTTAACTTTTGTTACATAAAAATACTCTATACTACCCCCCATTTATATGTTTTGCCTTAATGTAGTTCTTAATCTATTATGTGTTTCCTAGTGACTGATTGTAGCTATTGTTGTTTTTGATCATACTGATTTTAAACTTTTATAGTAGAAGATTGAGAGATATACATGGCATCATTACAATGCTGGGGTGTTCTGAGTTTGATATATTGATTTATCTCTGCTGTTGAGTTGCATGCTTTCATGATAGTAATGAAACCTTTGCTTACAACTGTAATACTTTTTAAAGTATTTCTTATAAGGCTAATCTCGTGGAGATGGAATTTCTCAGCTTTTGCATTTTTGGTAAGATCTTTATTTCTCACTCATTTCTAAATAATAGCTTTGCTGTAATGGTTTTATTGGCTGACTTGTTTTGTTTTTAGCACTTTGACTACAACGGTTCATTCTTTCTTGATGTGCTGATAGTCTAAGGGCATTCCCTTATTTGTGACTTGAGGCTTTTTTCTTGTAGCTTTTAGAATTCTTTGTCTCTGACTTTTGACAGATTACTTATAATATGCATTGAAGAGGATCGTGTTGGGAACACTTGAGCATATTGAATGTTATGGATATTTATATCTCTTTCAATCCTTGGGAAGTCTTTAGCTATTATTTTGATAAATAGGCTTTTTGTGCTTTTGTTAACCCCTCTCCCTCTGGCATTCCTATAATACAATATTTTTTTCACAAAATCATTTTTCATAAGTCCCGTATACTTTATTATTTGTATTCTTATTTATTTTTCTCTAAATGGGTTATTTCAAAAGATTTGTGCTCACGTTCAAATATGCATTCTTCTGCTTAAACTAATCTGTTATTGAAGCTCTCAGTTGTATACCTATTTCATTCATTGGGCTCTTTAGCTCCAAAATTTGTGCCTATTTATTTTTTTGATATCTCTTTTTTGTTGAATTTCCATTCAGATCCTGAAGGTTTTTTAATTTGATTGAATTGTTTGTCTTTGCAATCCTGCATCTTGTTGAATTTTCTTTAAACCACTATTATGAATTTTTTTGAAGTATTTTGCAATTTTATTAAATTTTATTTAATATTTATTTATTTAACTGCAGACTTATTGTATTCCTCTGGAGGTGTCATGTTTATTTGCTTTTTCATGTTTCTTTTGTTTTTATATTTATATCAGTGCATCTAGTGGAATTGTTGCTTTTTCCAACTTTACGTAGTTGCTGCATAGGGAGAGATATTTTCCTATCGATGGATCCTAGAATTTCATTGAGATATGTGATATTGGCTTTGATTCTGGGTAGACTCAGTAACATGTCTCCATGTAGTTTTTCAGGTGTAGTGCTTGTTATCAATGTCAACAATTTTCCATTAGTTTAGATTGTGAGAGTGTGTAATGGTGGTGGCATGGTTTTGATGGCGGTAGAAATACTAGTCTGGTTGTAGGGATGGGCTTAAGCTATGTGGTTGCAGCTGGCTAGGAGAACTTGTGTGATCTGTTCACTGGACAAGTTGTTCAGCTGGACATGGCAGCATGTGGGTGCAGAGGCAGGTAGCCCTCTGGTGGTCTCTCTAGGGGTTAAGGCTACTGCCAAACTCTCTAGTGCCAAGCCAGTGGAAAGCCTTCAGTGGCCTATTTCCAGGGGAGAGGCTGCCACTAGACTGACTTTTGGGATAGGGACTGGTGTAGCTGGGCCAAGTGAACCTGCAATGATCTGTCTGGGGTGATAGGGCTGCTGCTGGCCCAGAAAGGCAATTATTTTGAATATTTTGTTGGGCAATTTACAGATCTCCATTTTTTTAGGGTTCTTTATTTGAGCTTTGGTTCCTTTGTTGGTGTTATATTTGCCATATTCTTTGACATTCATGTTACTTTGCATTGATGTCTGTGCATTTGAAGGAACAAACACCTCTTCCATCTTTACAAATGGTTCTGGCAGCTACGGCCTTTTACTGCCTTGACTCTATGCTGGTGGGACTCTCTGTGATTATAGTCAAGCATGATTTAGATTGAACATGTGACTGTTGTGAGGTCCACACTGGGTTGACAATTGGCAGACTTGTTACAGGGGGTGGGAGCAAACATGATATCTCCTTCATCCTTCGATGGATAGGACTGCATTTGGAGCCACTATTATGCAGAGTTATCACTATGTCACTGGGGCTCTTTTGTGTCTGCAGTTGAGACCACAGGCAGCAAGACTATTACCAAGTATGGGCTAATGATATGGCAAGACTGAATGGACCAGTGATAGAGCTGAGCTGATTCTGAGTCACACAGCTTCTTCAGCAGTCAGAAACCTAGGTCAGAAGGTTTCTACCAGGGGCTCGGGCATATCTCCCACCAGTTTCCTGGATGGTAGTACTCCCCTGGACCACAGCTGAATGGGGGATAGAATTGACTCTTACAGCTGCTTCAAGACTCACAACCAGGACTGAGGTCATTAGGTCTTCTCCCAGGAACATGGATAGTTATTTTTGGGTAACTGAGTGGAATGAGGGCAGGGATTGAGCCAGGTTATGGGATCACTTCACAATTTGCAGTGAGGACCAAGGTTGATGGGCTTATAACCAGAGGTATAGTTGAGTGTGTTGCCTACCAGGTCCCTCTGAAGCAGTATTTACTCTAGACCAGAGGAGCAAACCTGAAACTAGATCACAGTGTTGCTTCAGAATCTGTGGCCAGGCCCATGACTGGCTGACCTGTTTCTACTGGTGGTGCAGACAGTCATTGTGCCGTCTGTTTGCCTTGATTGAAGGGGTTAATTGCAGAATTGTGGCCAAGCATGGATGAAGCCACATCCACAGGGAGAAGGGCTGTTCTTGATTTGCAGATGGGGTCATGTTTAGTCAGCCTAACACAGAGGCCTGAACCTGCTTTCTCAAAGCAGCTCTCCCTTATCTATGACTTCAATTGGGTGCACAACTTTCTGTCTAGATCCCAAAGCTCCCAGAAAGACACTTTTGTACACCTAAGTCTGTGAGATTTTTCTTTGTGACCAGGGATATGAGCTGAATATTCCTATTTTGCCATCTTGGTGACATTGTTCTGAACATATTATTAACTTTCTTGTAGGATAGGTTTGCTGCCAATAAAATCATACTTTTTTTTTTCCTGAAAAGTATTTATTAATCTTTCTTTTTTGAAAGATATCTTTTATGGATATCAAAATCTAAGTGGACAAGTTTTATTTTTTTTTAAGTGTGAAGAAGACTCCATTGTCTCCTTGATTGTATGATGTTTAATGAGAAGTCTGAAAAATTCTTGTGTTTTTCCTTTGTTTGTAAAGTGCCTAATACCCCTACCTAAGTCTACCCCTTAGCTGCTGTCAAGATTTTTGTCTTTTTTTTTTCAATTTGGAATAATTACCTAATTTGTTTGCTTACCATGTTGTCATTTATTCTCCTTAGTGTTCCCAAAGTTTGGGTCTGTGTTTTAGTATCTGTTACTAATTTCAGAAATTTTAAAACCATTATTTCTTCAAATATAATATTTATTCTGTGTTTCCACTTTCTTTTCCTTCTGCTATTCAACAATATATGCTTCATCATTTGATATTATATTAAAGGTTATGTATGCTTTTCTAAATTCTTTTTTTTTTTTTTTTTTTTTGCTTTACATCTCAAATTTGGATTTCTATTTTATTTTCAAGTTTACTCGTTCTTTCTTTGGATGTTTGAATCTACTGATGAACCCATCAGAGGCATTTTTCATGTCTTTTATTTTGTTTTTAATTTCTAATCTTTCCATTTTATTATTTCTTATAGATTCCATCTTTGTGCTAAAATTGCTTATCTTATTTAGCATATTTTTTATCTTTTTCATCAGAACTTTACCATATTAATCATAGTTATTTTAAAATATCTGTCTAATAATATCCATATTTTGCCATGTCTGTGATAATTCCTTTGGCTTTTCAGACTATTGTTCTCTGCATTTTTTAGTATCCCTTGAATTTTGTTGTTATTGTTGTAATATGGATATGCTGTATGGGACATTAAAGCCTGTGATAATAGGCCTCTCAAGTGGGGATTTATGTTAATCTACTCAGAAGTTGTGCTACAAGTGTACAAGTGTCTCTACAAGTATTAAATGCCTCATATTCCTCTAGTGATCTTGTTTGATTAGCCACTTTTGGTCCTGGGTTCTTCCTTTCTACCATTTCTTTTAAAAAGTCAATCTTTTACAGATCACCCAGCTGTAAACTGTTGATATTATCACTAGAGATCTGTTAATGTAGTGGTAGTATGTAGAGGAGGGAAGCACATGCTAATGTTACAAGTAAGTCTTAGTCTCTGGCGTTCACAGTGAGTCTATGTCTTGGGAGAATGGCATTCACATATGTTTCTCTCTTACTTCCATGGGTAGAGCTTTTTTCTTCCTTCCACCATTTTCTTCCTTAGCTATAATGATGTCCTCCACTGTTCTCAGGCCATGTATTGGAGATGGCTTTCTTTGTAGATTAAGTCTTTAAATGTTTTTGGTCTTCACTGATATGAGGTTGTAGGCTAAATTGTACCACCCCAAAATTGATATATTGACACCATAAAACCTAGTACCTCAACATATGACTATATTTGAAAATAGGGTGTTTAAAGCAGTGATTAAGTTAAAATGAGGCTGATAGGCTAGACCCTATTACAACCTACTTGTGTCCTTATAAGAAGAGGAAGTTAGCACACTCAAAGTCATACCAAGGGTGTTCACACCTAGAGAAAAGACTATGTGAGGGTATAGTGGGAAGTCAGCCATCTACAAACCAAGGAAATAGACCCGAGAAAAAACCAAATCTATGGACTTCTTGATCTTGGACTTCTGACCTCCAGAACTGTGAGAAAATAAACATGTTGTTTTAGTTACCTGGTCTGTGACATTTTGTTATGACGGCCCTAGCAAGCTAACAAGGGAGACTGGGGTTTGGTCAAGTTCTCTTCCAGTTGAGATGAGATTTTGCATGTGTCCTCAGGCTATTTTTTCTCCCCCTGCAGACTGAGCTTTTTCTTGGTAGGGGAGAAGGATTGAGTGGCATCCTCACTAGATGAACTTTCTTAGAACACATCCTTATCTTCCTTGTGAGAGTCTGGAGGTTCCTGGTGGAAATATCTCTGTAATTGTATCCCCTCAGAGATTCTCATTCTCATATTAGCCCATACTCATACTCTAGGAATTTCTCAAAATTTTTAGTTTAATGTTTCTTTCATAGATACAATTTCCAGTGGTTTCTTCCTCAGATAAGCAAACATTCAGCTCTTGTCTCTTCCTGCAGAAGTCTGTTTTTCTCTGGGAAGGCCATTTGTCTCATGATATGTATTATTTCATAGTTTCACAAAAAGTCATTCATTTGCTGCACGTCTAGCTTTTTTTGTATTATAAGGATAGAAACTCTACTTATAGCTCACTATACCACTACCCTTAAACTGGAAGTCATGTTAGACTATTTTAAAACCTTGTAAATACTACATAAGTAATTAGGCATTGCTTACTCTCATAGACAAATAGAATCTTTGAGCAGAGTGTAATGCTGAAAATAGAAGTACAGGTTTTATGTTATGAATATTTTATAGTTTTCAATGTCTAAATCTACTTTTTACCACATGCAATTGGATTGAGAAAAATTTTCTCTTTCTTATTGCCACTAACCAATGACATGTTTTCTAAGCTAGACTAATATGTTGTTACTTTTGAAAATTGGATAGTGAGCAAAATGACAATGAAACTGAAAATGATTGGATTTTCAGTCATCCCAAGAGTATAACTCTGAATATAGTCATCCTATTAGGAAAGTGTTATTTTGTTTCTGTTTTTTGATCTTAGAAATATCTTAGTTTCCATAACTTTAGATTTGATTTTCTAGTATCCAGTGGTTTCTGTGTTTCAAATATCCTTCCATAGTATTCATTTTGCTTTGTTTGGATATAATGAGTTTTTTCTGCTTGCAGTCAAATAAACCTAACTGGTAATTATTATAGAAGATGCTGATTTTTGGCTTATTTGGTTATAAATGAAAGTTAAGTCCTATAATCCATTTTTTTTTCTATATTTTAGTAATCTTACTCTAACATTTGAATCTGCATAAATTTGCATTATCCTTAAAACTTGTGTTTGAAGACCAAACATTAAGGAATCACAATAATTAATCTGTGAAGTGATTCAAGCATGGGCAAACTCAGCAGGGGTGACTGAAACTGGGACAGGTGTTCAGTAGTTCAGCCAAATGTACAGTTGGTTGGAGTGCAACAATCATCTGGGTTGATTTTGAGAGTTAGGTACACGTAAGCTGTTAACTTTCCCTGTAGGAGTTCTCCTACTTTCTCAATATATGTCCTAGATATTTGACTCTGTGAACCACTGTTATCTCAAGGGTAGTGCCGATGACACATAATGGAAGTTGGTTGCAATAACACAAACACACATAAAGCTAGTGAATATTTAAACAAGGAATAGAGACAAGTTCGATTCTAGGATAGTTTATTTTGTATATATTATTTTCATAGAAAAAGATAAACACTTGATATGAAGTATTTAAACAAATGTTAAATTCAAAGAAGAATATATAGCTAGCCAAAAAAGCAAAGATTCAAAATGAAAATCAGGAAACCAAAGTATGACTAATTGGCTTATAATTGATCTTGTTAGTACTTGCAAGATTAATGACAGTACAACATGACTGTTGTTTGTTGATCAACATTCGTCATTTGATCATGTGTGTCTTGAATGTAGTAAAATATCTTTTATATTTGGATCTGCAGCACTTCATATGGAGTCTGGCTTATGATAATCTTAGAAAACAGTAAAGTTTTAGAAAACAGATAATTGATAATACAACAAACTGAAGAAAAAGTATTCAACTCATTCCTGACTTTGTATTTTATTTTAAAAAAGAATAAATTGTTCATGACCCGCCTGGGCAACTTGGCAAGACCTCATCTCTACAATAAATCAAAAATCAGCCGGGCGTGGTAGCGCACACCTGTAGTTCCAGCTACTTGCAAGGCTGAGGCGGAAGGATCTCTGGAGCCCAGCAGGTGGAGGCTGCGATGGCCGGGAGCGGCCAATACACTCCAGTATGGGCAACAGAGTGAGACTCCAACTCAAAAACAAACACACAAACAAACAAACAACAACAACAACAAAATGAATAAATTTATTGATAAAGTGATAAGAATGAAGGGCAGTGAAACATTTGCATCATTGGATTGTCCTTTCACATCTAGTCTGAATCTCTAGCTGTTAGCCTTTTAGAATGATAAAGATAGGGAGATAGAAGGGTATCTAGATAATTTAGCTTAAATATAACTTTGCCTGAATTGTGTGACTTAAACATAGTTTAAAACTTTTGGTAAACCAAGTAATAGCAGCCCAAAGACGTCCACATCCTAATACCAGCCTACGAATATGTTGTCTTACGTGACAAAAAGGATTTTGCAGATGTTATTAATTTGAGGATCTTAAGGTAGATGACTATCTTGGGTTATCCTAGTGGGCCCAATATAATAACAACGGTCCTTGTAAGAGAGAAGCAAAAAGGCTGGAGAGAAGAAAAAGGATTGAGGAGAGATGCAGTATTTGGGTGATGTAGGAAGAAACCACAAACCAGGAAATTCTAGAAGATGGAAAAGGCAAGAAAACAAATTTCTCTTTGGAGACTTCCAGAAAGAATTCATTCCTTCTGGCACTTAGGTATTGACCATCTAAAATTTTTGGATATCTGACCTCCAGAACTACAAGATAATAAATATACCTAACCCTGAATTGTACTCCACATCTTTAAAATTAAAAAAAAAAGAATTAAAATAAATAAATAAATAATGAATAATGGCAAAAATAAATATAAAAAAATATGCATTGTTTGAAGCCAGCAAATCTACGGTAATTTATTATAACAGCAATAGGAAACTAATAACTAAATAATCAATAATATCAGTCCTAAGTGTTTTTTACAGTTCCTGCTATTCAGAGGATAGATGATACGTGTCTAAATACCCAAAACTGTAAAAACAGCACTGTGTTTCACTTCAGTATACTGAAATGACACCAATATTTAATGGTATTTTATGATTATTGCCTTTTTTATAATAGTAAACGTGTTAATCCTTAAAGTAAATATATTAACTTACAATTTTCAGTTTTTTGATCACTGAGTAAGAAAAGACTCTAGAACTTTTACATGGAAATATTTACTTATGCAATTCAAACAAAATTATATGCTAAACAACCTATGAAAAATTGTTTTCATTTTAAGTCTTCATTTCAATTCATTGTTATATGCGACAACTGACATATCTGAAAACCATCTTTCAGAAACATAAAGTAACTACAGTAAAAATTTTATTCTCATTTGAAAGTCTAAATTTAATAGTGGATAAACAAATAATTACATCATCTGATGTCTTCAGTGACAGATATGTAAGTAAATTAAATGGGAGAAGAGAAGAAAAACTAGTTAATATCTTCTTGAAGAGGCCCATGATAATTTCCCAAAAAAGGCAATGCCCTTGACCCTGTACTAATGAGGCTCAACTGTGTGTCTCTAGTTCATTTTTTTCTCCTATTTTTATTTAGCTTTTAGACATATACAGTTGGATGTTCTAAAAGGGCCTCAAGTTTACCTTGGGCAAAAATGAACTTATACTCTGTCTAAAATACTCTGCTTCTCCAACTGCTCACCCCCGCCACTCCCCCCCACCCCCCCACCCCCGGTATGATACAAAGAACACAACCAAAATTTGAATAAGAAACCACACTATTTATAGGATCAATCCCAGTCATGTGAATTGCAAAAGGCTAAATTAGAGAATGTGGCTTACACAGCAGACCTCAGCAAGCTCTCTTTCTTTTTCAATTGCAATATTGCTCTCCTTTTCCCTCAGGCTCCTTAACTTATTAACTTAGACTGAATTCTACTTGCCCACAAGCCCAACCCATGAAACAGTTTCCATTAAGCATTCTTGCCTAACCACAGATTGCCAGCTATTTGAGGGAATACCAAATGTGATAGGGAAGAAAACAAAGTCATAAAAAGAAGGCATTTGGAGAAAATGGTCTACGCAGAGGGCAGAAAAGAACTTAAAATGTGATCACATATAAATGGAAAATAGTGTGTCCAAGCAACAAGAACAGGATATTATAAGAATAAAATTCAAAGAGTATAAAAGAAAAATTGGGAATGAACAATGGGAAAAGCAAAAGTAAGATTTGATTTCCATTCAATAATTAATCAACAAATACTTATTTAACTCCTGTCATGGCATAGACTTTTCTCAGAAATTGGGATATATCAACAAACAAAAAAATGAAAATCCTTGATTTCATAGAACTTATATTTTAGCAAAAGAAGTCAGAGTATAAAATTCATTTGATCAAATGCCCTCAAAAATATAATTATGGCAACAAAATTTAACAGAATATGGGAGAAAACTTAAAAGAAAATGGGAGGCTCAATCTAGGAGTTTCAATAGCTTTATCAATGAAATTTCCAGACAAAATCAAACAGATAATTTAGAATGATAAAATGTATATCCAATAAATAAAACTGAAAATTTCCTAAAATTAAAGATATCATATTTTAATGTTGGAAGGGTCACTGAGTTCTGAGCACACTAAGTGAAAACCAGCTAGCGCTAATTTAAATGATGATAAAGTGTCAGAACACAAAGTGGGAGGGGAGAGAATCCTACCCAAGAATACATAAATTATATTCTCAGTAAGTATTTCTTCAGTGTAAGTGAAAACGTCTAAAATCTTAACGTGGAAAAAAATCATTCCCCAGTAAAGACTCAAAAATCAGAATGTCACCAAATTTTCAGCAGCAACTGTGAAATCTAGAAAACAGTGAAGACATGTTTCCAAAAATCTGAATATCTTAAAATCTCTGGTTCTACCTTCACCTATGTCAGTTGTCACTTTATTGAGGTTCAAGTCTGAATGTACCCTTTAATATTTTCCCCCTAATAAATAATGAAATTACTTTAAGCATTCCTATGCTTCAGTGAGCACAGTGTTAAGCTTTCTCTGTTGGGGGCAGTGGAGGGATATTTCAGGAAGAATCTCTTCTGTCAGTTTTGGCTGTGACAAGGGCATCGGAGGGGTGTGTGTGTGTATCTCAGGGAGCTATGCCCAGAATATCAATCCCTCTACAACCTTTCAGCCTCAGCCTGGTGATACCACTTCTGTGGCCCTCTCAACATGAACACTGGTGCTCTGACTCCTTTGCAAACATCTGCACATTCCACATGCAGCCCATTAGCAGCCTGAAGTGTTCCCATCTCCTCTGCACCTCACTATATTCCCAAGAAGATTAGCTATTACTAATCCTGCTCCTGCCTGAATTCTCTAGCAGGTTAGCTGCTGTTCATCCAATGACTGCAGACTAGAACCAGCCTGGGAAAATCCACAGGTTTCTGTTTTGCCCACTGATCTGAACTATATCTTCCCCAAGGAAGTCTAAACATTTTACAAGTTTGTCCTTTTTAGGTATCCTCCCTCATTCCTAGGGCACCATACAGAGCTCCCTTATTTTTATAGTTATTCTTTTGTCAAAGTTATGGATTATCAATATCCAACTTCTCCTGTTTAACCTATGTGTAGTTTCTGTTTCCTGAATGCTATTCCAGTTTAAACTAGTGATCAAGTGTGAGGATAAAACAAAGGCATATTCAGCCATTCAAATCTCCAAAAACCCTCAAATGCAAATCTATAGTCTGGAAGCTTCTAGACTATACAAGTGAGGAAAAAAACCAAGACTGAGGAAAACATGTAGCTCAGGAAATTGATTTAATGTAGGGGCAAGATGAAGAAAATTTCTGGGATATTCATAAATAAAAGTCCTAAAATATAACAGGTGTAGAGAACAGTCTAAATTGCAGTAGTAGGAAAAATGGTTTCAGCAGTAATCTTCGACAACAACATAATCTATTATATTGGCTTCTGTGTTTAGTAATATTAAGAATAGTTGTTAGAATGTAGTACTAGGGCTGAAGTAAGAATTAATTATAGATACATAGAATGTGAAGGAAAAAGATAATTGTTAACTCCAGAGAAAAAGTGAAGAAATATAATGGGCATACAGTTTTTATAAGAAATAAGACCTAGTTTTAGAGAGATCTGTAGGCTAACAGTAGTTTAATCCGTAGGCTGTACAACAATCTGTTGTACAGTCCAAAATACAAAAGAACAATTTGAATGTTTCTAGCCTAAAAAATAGACAAATGTTTAAGGTGATGGATATCCCAAATACATTGATTTGAACTTTACAAGTTATATGAATGCATTAAATTATCACATACACCCCTAAAATGTGTACATGTATTAGGCATCAATAAAAATGTTCAAAAATATGAATAATATAAAAAAGAAATACAATGATGACATCCTGAGACTGGGTTGTAAAAAGTACTTACTATTTATAATGAAAATATCAGTTGATCTAATGATAAATGGGGAACTGTGGCTATGTCAGAGTCAGAAAAGTACATGGGAAGACTAAACACTTTTGTGGTACATATTGATTCAAATTAAAAAATCAAAGAATAACAGTAAAAACATGTTTTTTAGAAATTGGAAATAAGAAAAAAGAATACTTTAAAAGGCAGTTATAAGACTTGGAATAAGGTAAAATAAACAGATTAAGAAAAGCTATTTTTGTGCACCTTATACTTTAGGCTAGGTACATGAATTGCTCAGTTGGGAAGACAATGATTTTAATCTTTGGAAATCTTTGTGAGTTTAGACATCTCAGACATTAATCACTTAAACATTAGTCATTTGAATATTATAGTTTATTAAATTTATGTGCAGAATTTTACAAAATCTTTTCCTATGCATTATTTAATTTCTTTCTGGTGATAGACCTATGAAACAGAGCAGGAATTACTATACTTGAACTAAGATATCAATATCACATCTACTCTTAGAGTTGGTTTCCATTATCATCCCCAGTTTATATATATATATATATATATATATATATATATATAATGTAGGTATGTGTATATCTATTTAATCTATTAAAGATATATACATTGAAACCATGACATTTTCAAGAGAAAACTGAAGTTTTACAAGTAATTAAATGAATAATAAATACCTGGATATTGTACAAGGTTATGTGAACATACTGAATAATTATAGACACAATATATTTAATAGGAATTATGAAGAAACTGGTTGTATGCATCAGTCAAATGGACCTAAGTTATTTTCATGTTTATAAAAAAATTGAGGCCAGACTCAGTGGCTCAGCCTGTAATCCCAGCACTTTGGGATGCCAAGGTGAGTGAATTACCTGAGCCCATGGGTTCAAGACCAGCCTGGACAATTTGGCAAGACTGAGTTGATATAATAAATAAAAAATTAGCCGGACATGGTAACGCACACCTGTAGTTGCCACTACTTGGAAGGCTGAGGCAATAGGATCGCTGAGGCCCAGCAGGTTGACGCTGGGGTGGCCGTGAGTGTGCCATTGCCCTCCAACCTGGGTGACGGAGTGAGACTCTAACTCAAAAAATAAAAAAAATAAAAAAATTGAACATATAATAGATACAAGTTGGCATCTTAAAAATAGGATATAAACAAAAATATAAACTCATTGTTAAACTCAGGAGTTTATGGTAAAATGTATAGTTAATAATAAAAAAAAAAAAAAAGTAATGATAGTGACCGAGTTCTTTTCATGTTCCAAGCACTCTGCTAAGGTGTTTTACATTATTATCGCACTCAATATCACATCTACACTTAGAATTGGTTCCCATTATCATCCCCAGTTTATAGAGAATGGAGCCAGCGATTAGAATGATTAAATAATATGTACAAAGTGATAGAAAGCTGGTAAATATCAAAGCATGTATTCAAATTAAGGCAGTCAAACTCAAGACAATATTCATACAAATTATACTCAACCATATTTTTCAAACTTAACACAATGGCAAGGAAAATATATTATGAATGTAGAAGTTAAGAAAAAACTGATAATATAACTTTGTTTTGAGAAAAAAAGTACTCCATATTTAATCTCTTTTAAACAGTCACAATGAGCATAATATGTAGGGCAATTGAATACCACCACCATAAGAAAGTTAATCAAAAAAGAGATTCAAAAAATAGAAACATATTGGAGGAAACTTCTAGATGAAAAAAAGTTATTTTTAGAGGTTTAACGTCAAGTGGTTGGCATAAGTGCTAAGAGCACAGAACCTGGAACCAGAAAGCTTGTGTTTGAAACCGTGTTTGAAAACGGGATCTACGATTTACAAGCTCTGTGACCTTCGGCTAGTTACTGAACATCTTTGCTGTTACATTTTTTTTCTTATTGGTTCAATGGAGATATTCAATGGGGATATTAGCAATGTCCATTTTATGGATTTATAATGAAGATTAAGTCATTGCCATATATAACATACTGAGAACAGAATAAGCACAATTAGAGGTGTTAGATATTGTCATAATCACTATCACCACTATCACTGTAATCATCATATTTATTACTATGATTTCATAATAATCCTTTGGTAAAAATGTCTACTGTTAAGAGTCTATTATTATTAAATCTAAGAGTTTAGATTATGAAAGACAAAGAGCTAAGTAATCAGTTAAGAAGATTATTTTATTCAACCTAAAGTCATCGAAAGAAAATTTATTAATAAAGAATGACTTAAAGAAAGGGAGCTCTGGGGTTTTATATGGGCAAGTAAACAAGTCAACTGAATCTTATGGGGATCGTGATAAGTTCAACATGGTCAATCCCCTTTTTTGTAGAAGACAAATATCTTTATTGATAAGCAACTTGAGTTGATCATTAACCTCCCAAGTGAAGCAAAAAAGCATGTAAGGAATAGTTTCTAGAGAATTCTTGCTGCTGTTTTTCAAGCCAGGAACTGATATGGCTTTAGAGCAATGCTCTCTAAAAAGATGTCCACACCTTAATCTCTGAACCTGAAAGTAAATATGCCCCTTCACAGGAAAACGGGAAATTATAATTTAACATGGAATTAGGTTGCTAATCAACTGATCATAAAATAAGGAGATTATCCCAGATTATTCAAGTAGAGTCCAATGTAATTTTAAGGGTTCTTAAAAGGAGAAGAAAGAAGAAAAAGAGAAGAGTTCAAATTATGGGATTTGAAGAATTAAACCTGTATCTGCTGACTTTGAAGGTGGAGAAAGACAATCATAAATCAAGAAATGAATGAATGTGAGTGAGATCTAAAAGCTGGAAAAGATAAAGAAATGAATTATTTCCTACAGACTACAGAAAGAAGTGTAGACATGCTGATGCCTTGATTTGCAGTCAAGTTAGACTCATTTTGAAATTCTGAACTACAAAACTGTAAGATAATAAATTTTTCATGTTTTGTCTTCAATTGTGAGAACTTGTTACAACAGCAATAGGAAACTAACAAACTGTTCATCGTCTGAAATACCTATAAATTGGGATGATGCATCTCTTCTTAAAGTCCAAAATATCCTACATTTCCTGGTCTTGCCAGGAAGTGACTTTCTTTACTCGTCAGTAAAATTGGAAATGCTATAGGCCATGTATGAAAGTAGCTTCATGATCATTGGCTCCATAAAGTCAACCTTAGTTCCTTCAAATTGTCTGGTCATTTGTGCTTAAATGAGAATCATGCTCAACTACAATACCCCAGACAAAGACTAGGTTGCATATATTTCCAATTATATTCTACTAATAAGTAAGCATACTCTTATTGAATATATTAAGATAATTGTACTTCTACAAAATGAGTACTCAAAAATATTTTTGGATTATGTGATGGATGAGGCTGGAAGAAAAAGTCATCATTTACACATGTTTAATTTTAGTTTATAAAAGCATGGTTTACTAAATTGTTCTAAGTTATAGGTAGCTTAAGAGAAAAGATAAGGAAAGTCTTTAAATGTCCATAAAAATAACAATAAAAAATAAAACACAGTTGAAATAAAATCCAAAATAATCTCTCATTATTACACTCAGTCTTATATAATTAAATAATTTTGTGATTTATATAGGGTTAGCTTCTCATGAACTATCTGCTTCTTACTTAGAGTTTTAGAAATTCAGTCCAATGGTCACAAAGCTCTTTGTAGACACTTTTCAAAAGAAGATATACAAGCAGCCAACAGATACAAGAAAAAAGGCTCAGCCTCACTAATCATCAAAGAAATGCACATCAAAATTACAATGAGATATCACCTAACTACAGTAAGGATGGCCATCATTAATAAGTCAAAAAACAACAGTTGCTGGAGCGGAGTGGAAAAAAGGGAACACTTCTACATTGTTGGTGGGAGTTCAAGTTAATTCAACCTCTATGCTAAGCATTGTGGCAATTCCTAAAAGAACAAAAAATTGACCTTCCATACAACCCAGCAATTCCTCTTCTGGGAATATACCCAGAGGAATATAAATCGTTCTACAAAAGCAAGATACCTGCACACGCATATTTATAGCTGCTCTATTCACAATAGAAAAAATGTGGAACCAACCCTATTGCCTATTGCAAGTAGACTGGAAAAGAAAATGTGGTACATATATATGAAGGGGTATTACAAAGCTATAAAGAAGAACAAAATCATGGACTTTACAGCAAATTAGATGGTGTCGGAGATCATCGTATTTGGTAATCTATCACAGAAACAAGAAACTGAATACTGCATGTTCTCATGTTCTCACTCATAAGTGGGACCTGACCATTAGTCACATAAGCACAAGGGAGTGATTGGCAGTTTCTGGACACTGCCAGGGGAGGGAGGGAGAGTTGCGGGAGGTGGGAAGGGGAGGAGGCTAACAATATAAAGGGCATCTGGTCCCAAACCAGAGGAAGTAAGGGCCAGTTGGAGGCCCAGATTTCACCTGTATGTAGCCTACTTGTGTAGTTAAGCCTTACTTGTATACCACATCTCTACAATAAAATAATTTTTTTAAAGCTCTACTTAAACACTGAGATAGAAACCTGTACTGCAGTACCTCCCATAGACCTTTTCCGTGGTTCTGTAACATAATTTTTATTTGTTTACATGTCTACATGTAGCATTCTGGCTTATATCTATTCCAAGTGCTTTTAAGTTAGCATCAGCATAAAACAAACTATAAATGACAAAAGATTTGAAAAGGCTATGATTAACTTAATGCCAATAATTTTAAAAACTGTAATATCTAATGACAGTTCAATATAAGAATAGTGAAACTGAAAAAGAAATTTGGTTGCTTCTGTGGAATATACAAAAGATAAAGATCAATCCAAAATATTTTAGACAAAATATCTATAAACATGATAACTCAAACTGTTTTTAAAAATAGTAGAGTTTTATATTTAATTTACAAAAATGACTCAACAATATTTACAAAGCAAAAAACTTCAGATAAAACATATAGAGATCCTGATATACTATGAACAAAGCAAGCATATATACAGAATATACAAAGAATACATAAAGATTACAAAGTCAAGATATTCTGTAAGTTTGGGGTAGTTTCTAAACATCTGTTTAATAAAACTCCATTGTTAAGTGATCTTAATCCCTAGTTGAAAACAAATGACCTAAGAGAGATGTTCTATTTAAAATAAAAAAGTAGAATTACAACCAAGTTAATATCTTAAAAATAACTAAAATTATGGCTGAAAATACTACAATATTGTTGTCTGATACCAGGCAAAACAGCCACAAAACTGTGATAAATAGAAACGTGTCATGGACTATGAGGTCAGAGAAAGGCACTAGGATCTTTACATACAATTTCTGTAAATCATATATCAATAATATTTTAGCACGACAAATTTAACCCAAGAAAGTCCAAGCATCTCTTATTGGATAATTTTTCTTACACATCTCATTACCACTAACAAAGTAAATAAACTCATTATTTCTGCCACTCCTCCTTTTAAAAAATGAAATAAAGAATCCTTTGCAAATTTCCAGAAATCCTCTGGGAAATCACAAAGATTTTAATTTCATTTTAATTTCAAAATATTTATTTTCTAATTCAATTTAAAGAAGTTTTTAGAACAGTTTTAGGGTTATAGAAAAGTCATACAGAAATTATAGAGAAGTCTCATATGCTTTCTTTCCCCACCTATCAGGTTTCCTTATTATTAACATCTGTGGAATATTTGTTACAATAGATGAACAAATATTTATACATTATTATTGACTAACATCTATGGTTTACCTTCAGATTCACTCTTTGTGTTATGCGGTGCTACAGGTTTTGCCAAGTGCATAATGTCATGTATCCACCATTAGAGTATCATAGAGAATAGTTTCTTTTATATATATATATACATATTTTTTATTTTAAAATTGTGGGGTACAGTTAAGGGTTAGGTATACAAATATGTGTTTTGCAGGTACCCTTGTTGATGAGGTGTGCCCCCCCGTCCCCAGACAGATATTGACTACCGTGAATCGCACCTCCCGTCCCCTCCCTGACTTCCCCATAGTTTCCTGCCAATGTCAATCCTTTTCTTACAGTATTATGATAGTTGTTCAAGGTCCACATATGAGTGAGTGAGAACATGTGATACTCAGATCTTTGTTTCTGTGAGAGATCACTCAGTATTATAAACTCTAATTCCATCCAGGTTGCTGCAAAATTCATGATTTTGTTCTTTTTTATGGCTGCGTAATGTTCCGTTGTGTATACATACCATATTTTTTTTATCCAGTCCTCTTTTGATGGACAGCATGGTTGGTTCCATGATCTTACTATTGTGAACAATCCTGCGATAAACATACATGTGCAGGTATCTTTTTTATAGAGGGATTTGTGTTCTTCAGGGTATATTCCCAGTAGGGGGATTGTGGGGTCATACAGAAGGTTGATTTTTAGAGCTTTTAGGAATCGCCACACTGCTTTCCACAGAGGCTGCACTCATTTACACTCCCACCAACAGTGTAGAGTGTGCCATTTTCACCACATCCTCTCCAGCATCTGCTATTTTTTGAGTTATTGATAATGGCCATTTTGACTGGAGTTAGGTGGTATCTCAGTGGAGTTTTAATTTGCATTTCCTTGATGACTAGTGAGGTTGAACATTTCTTCATGTGTCTGTTGGTCGTTCATATGTCTTCTTTTGAGAAGTGTCTGTTCATGTTTTTTGCCCACTTTGTACTGGGGCTGTTTGTTTTTTTTTCTTTTCAGCACGTTTGAGTTCTTTGTAGATCCTGGATGTTAGGCCTTTGTCAGACATGGAGTTGGAAAATACTTTTTCCCAGTCTGTGGGCTGTCTCCCTGCTCTCTTGATGGTTACTTTGGCTTTGCAGAAGCTTGTCAGTTTAATGAGGTCCCACTTGTCTATCTTGTCTTTTACGGCCTGTGCATTTTGGTTTTTGCTCAGAAATTGGATGCCAGTTCCAACTTTCATAAGGGTGTGTCCTGCATTTTCTAAGGTTCTTATGGTTTGAGGTTTTACATTTAGGTCTCTGATCCATTTAGAGTTAATTTTTGTGTATGGAGATAGATAGGGGTCTTGTTTCAATCTTCTACATGTGGTTAGCCAGTTTTCCCAAAAACATTTACGGAATAGATTGTCCTCTCCCCAGTGGTGGGTAGTGGAGGCTTTGTCAAAGATGAATTGGTTGAGAAATTGAGGTTTTGCTTCTAGAATCTCAATTCTATTCCATTGGTCTATATGCCTATTCTTGTACCAATACCAAGCTGTTTTGATTATTATAGCTTTATAGTAAAATTTAAAGTCTGATAGTGTTATACCACCTGCTTTGTGTTTTGTTGCTATGTTTTGGCTATTCTTGGTAATTTGTATTTCCATATGAATTCCTGTATTGTTTTTTCAAGATCTGACAAGAATATTGCTGGTGATTTGATGGGTATTGGATTAAATCTGTAGATTGTCTTAGGTAAGATGGACATCTTCACAATGTTGATTCTACCAATCCATTAGCATGGGATATTTTTCCACTTGTTTGTGTCATCTTTGATTTCTTTGAGCAGTGTTTTGTAGTTTTCATTGTAAAAGTCTTTCATGTCTCTGGTTAGAAAGATGCCAAGGTATTTCTTTTGTGTGTGTGTGTGGCTATTGTGAATGGGATTGTGCCTTTTATTTGAATTTCTGTTTGTTTATTATTGGTATAAAGAAATGTGATTGGCTTTTGCACATTTATTTTATATCCTGAGACTTTGCCAAAGTCCTTTATCAGTGCAAGGAGGTTTTTGACAGATTCTCTTGGGTTTTCAAGGTACACAATCATGTTGTCTGCAAAGAGAGATAACTTGACTTCCTCTTTTTCTATTTGGATAGCCCTGATCGCCTTCTCTTTTCTGATTGTGCTAGCCAGGACTTCAATACTATATTGAACAGGAGAGGTGAGAATGGGCATCCTTGTCTTTTTTCAGTTTTCAGGGGAAATGGTTCTAATTTTTGTCTATTTAGGAGTATGCTGACTATGGGTTTATTGTAGATGGCTTTTAATGTTTTGAGGTATGACCATGCATGCCTAGATGTTCGAGAGTTTTTATCAAGAAGAGGTGCTGGATTTTATCAAAAGCTTTTTCTGCATCTAATGATATAATCATGTGGTTTTGTTTTGACATATGTTGGTGTATTTAATTACATTTATAGTTTTACAAATGTTGAACCAGACTTGCACCCCAGGGATGAAGCTTGCTTGGACATGATGGATGATTTTTGAGATGTGCTGTTGAATCTCGTTAGCTATGATCTTGCTGAGAATTTTAGCATCTATGTTCATCAAAGATATTGGCCTGTAGTTCTCTTTCTTTGTTGGGTCTTTACCTGGCTTGGGTATCAATGTGATGTTAGCTTCATAAAATGATTTCGAGAGAGTTCCATCTTTCTCAATCACCTGGAATACTTTCAGTAGGATTGGTATCAGTTCCTCTTTAAATGTCTTGAAGAATTCTGCTGGAAAGCCATCTGGTCCAGGGCTTTTTTTGGTAGGTAGTTTTCTTATTACATAGTCAATTTCCTTGATTATTATTGGTCTATTTAAGGTCTCGATTTTTTCTTGTTTCAACCTAGGCACATTGTGTGATGTCAGAAAGTCCTCCATTTCTTTAAGGTTTTCAAGTTTGTTTCCATACAAGTGTCCGTAGTAGTCTCTGACGATCTTTTGTATTTCTGCAGGGTCAGATGTGACTTCATCTTTGTGTTTCTGATTGTGTTTATTTGGGCTTTTTCTCTCTTTTTCTTGGGCAGTCTAGCTAGGGGACCATTGATCTTAATTATCCTTTCTAAGAACCAGCTTTTTGTTTCATTGATTTTTTTTTGTATTATCTTTTTGTCTTCTATGTACCAGATTTGGGTTTTTATTTTGGTGATCTGGATTCTTCTGCTGAAGTTAGGGTTTTGGTGGTCTTGCTTTTCAAGCTTCCTTAGGTGATTTGTTAGGCTGTTAATTTGTGATCCTTCCATTTTCTTCATGTGCATTTGTAGAGATATGAATTCCTCTGTTATTACATCTTTCATGGCATCCCAGAGATTTTGGTAAGATATTCCTTCATTTTCATTTGTTTCCAGGCATTTTTTAATCTCTGTCTTGATTTCATCATTGACCCAGGAGTTGTTTAGCATCATGCTGTTTAGTGTCCATATCTTTGTGGGTTTTGGGGGAAGTTTTTTGTTGTTGATGTTTATTTTTATTCCCTGTTGTCCGAGAAGGTGCATGGCAAAATTTTGATCTTTTGAAATTTGTTTATGCTTGATTTATGGCCAAGTATGTGGTCTATCTCAGAGTACATGCCATTCGCTGATGAGTAGAATGTATATTCTGTGGTGATTGGGTGGAGTTTCTGTAGGTATCAATTAAGTCCATTTGGTCAAGAGTCACATTGAGGCTCTGGATCTCATTGCTGATTTTTTTGGCCTGATGATCTCTCTAGGGTTGTGAGTGGGATATTAATGTCCCCTGCTATGACAGTGTTAGAGTCCATATCTTTTTTGAGTTTACCTAGAACCTGCTTTATGTAAGTTGGCACTCCTATGTTGGGTGCATATATATTTAGGATGGATATTTCTTGTTGATGGGTTAAACTTTTTGTCATTATGTAGAGGCCTTCTGTATCTTTTTAAATTTTTGATAGCTTAAAGGATATTTTGTCTGAGATTAAGATCATGACTCCTCCTTTCTTTTGTGTTCCATTCACCTGAAAGTTTGTTTCCCATCCTCTACTTTGAGTCTGTGAGTATCCTTTCTAGTGAGGAGAGTCTCTTGAAGGCAATAAATTGTTGCCTGGTGATATTTTATCCATTTTGCCATTCTATGTCTTTTCAGTGGTGCATTTAGTCTATTCACATTCAGGCTAATTATTGAAATATGAGTGTTGATCCCTATCATAAGGTTCTTACAGAGTTGTTGTTGTTCCTGTTTGTTTGTTGTCTTTCTTTTGGTCTGGGGGTTGTTTCATGTGTGTTTTAAATCTTTTTCCTGTACTCTTGTGAAGAATGTTGTTGGTCTTTTTTCCTTTTCTTCTGTGTTCAATACTTTCTTAAGTGTTTCTTGTAGAGGTGGTCTGGTGGCAGTGTAAGTTCTTAGAGATTGGATATCTGGTAAGATTTCAATTCTCCCTCACTGATGAATCTTAGTTTGGCTGGGTAGGTTATTCTCAGTTGAAATTGTTTATCTTTTAGAACTTTGAAGATAGGGTTCCAAGCTCTCCTAGCCTGAAGTGTTTCTGTAGATAAATCTACTGTTATTCTAATTGGTCTTCCCTGGTAGGTATTCTGACCTTTTTCTCTTGCTAACTTTAGGATTTTTTTCTTTTATACCTACTTTGTTTAGGTGAATAATTATGTGTCTGGGAGTTGGTCTTCTCATTTGTTGTCTTGTAGGGGTTCTCTGACTCTCTTGTGTTTGAATTTTTGCATCACTGATGAGATGAAGGAAGTTTTCTTGAATGATTTCATGAAATGTTTGTTTCAGAGTGACCTCTTTTTCTCTCTCTGCCTCAGAAAGGCAAATTACTCTTAGGTTCAGTCTCTTGAAGTGATTATTCATCTCTGAAGGTTTTGTTCTGTCTTTTTGAGCTTCTTTTCTATGTTTTTGACAGTTTGGGTTAGTTCTGTATTTTGGTCTTCAAGCTCTGAGATTCGTTCTTCTGCTTAGCTAATTCTGCTTTCTATGCTTATTAGTTTATTTATTTCCACCATAGTATTTTTTACTGCTATTATTTCTGTCATCAACTCCTTCCTATTTTCCTCTTGTCTCTCCTCAATTTTTGTTTATTCTCACTATTAATGTCTTGATGTCTGGGTTTGTTGTATGTGATCAGTCATTCTGGGTGCTCTTCATTGTTTGTGTTCCAAAGTCTGTTTTCTCAGTGTCTGATCTCCCAGGGGTCTGTGTGAGACCTATATTCTTCTTTTGGTTTTTCTTCATTTGTGCAGATTTTTCCTCCCTACCTTTTCCTTCCCTCCACTTCCCCATCTTATTTAATTTTGTTATTCATGGGTGGAGGGGTTGCTTTTACTTCTGTTTGTTCAATCTCCTATTCTTCCTTATGTATATCCTCTTGCTTTGTTCAATTCTGGAATTGTACTGTAGGTTGGGGGTGGTCCTTGTGGCAGTTTTGAGATTTATTTAAGGGGCGAGCTGTGTCTCAAAATCTATCTGCTGATCCTGGTATCCACCGACAGGTGTATGGATAATCTGAATCCCACTTCTCACTGCCTTGAAATCTGTCCATGCAGTGGGGTTGTAGGTTTATTCCCTTGGATCCCCAGCTGGTGGTGCTATCTCACTGCTCTAGTTGATCTTTATTCACAGTAGCTGGAGAATGCCAAATGATCCAGACTGGGGTTAGTGGAAGATGGAGGCTGCTCAGGACAGGAGGGAACAGGAAATGATAGTGGTAGTGGCAGCAGCTGCCTCATGATACATGAAAGGAATTCCTTGAGCCTCGCTCCAGGTAAGGGGGTCGAGCGTGGCAGTGACAGCAGTGGCAGCTATCTCACTAGATCATGCTTGCAGGAGCTTCATAGTCCAAAGTCATGGGTCGTCTCAGGCATGGTGGGGCGATGGCCATGGCAGTGGCATCTGAGGCTGCAGTAGCTGCCCAAATCACCGGGTGTTTGAGTGGTGGTTGCAGCTGAGCTCCATGTGAAGAGTAGGATGCCAACGATGGTAGCTGCAGCCCCTGGGAGAGAGCTCGAGTTTATATGTGTGTTTTCTTTTGCACAGGGTCTCACAGACCAAGCTGCCCTGTGGCCATCTTGCCAGAAGTCCTGGGTAATCAAGAATAGTTTCACTGCTCCCAAATCCCCTGTGCTTTCTCTATTAATTTCTCCTCCTTACTCCTGGTTCCCTGGCAACCACTGATTTTTTTTTTTTTTTTACTCTCTCTACAGTTCTTCCTTTTCCAGAACACCACATAGTTTACATCACATAGTATGTGGTCTTTAAGACTGAATTATTTCACTTAACAATATGCATTTAAAGTTCCTACATGTCTTTCAGTGACTTGATAGCTCATTTTTTTTCATTGCTGAAATTCATTCTATCAAATATATAGTCTGCAGGTTTTGGGTTTGGTTTTTGTTCAATCACTTATTTGAGGAAATCTTTGTTTACTCCAATTTTTGGCAATTATAGAAAAAGCTGCTATAAACATTTATGTGCAGGTTTTTGTGTAGGCATGAATTTTCAGCTCTTGTGGGTAAATACTGAGGAATGTGATATCTTATTTATGTGGTGTGAGTATGAGAGTATACTTAGTTTTGTAAGAAAGTCACAAACTATCTCAAAAAGTGCTGTTTCATTTTGCATTCCCACTAGCAATTAGGAGATTTCTTGTTTCACATAGTCCTCAATATTCAGTCTTGTTCATATTTGGGATTTTTCAAAATATCTATTATAATGACTTATAATGTCGAACATTCTTTTATATGCTTATTTGTCATCTATAAATCATTTCTGTTCAGATATCATTATCTGCTCACATTCTCACTGGGTTGTATACTTATTGTTGAACTTTAAGAGTCTTTTGTGTATTTGGATACAAGATTTTTATCAGATATGTTTTCTGCTAATATTTTCTCCAAGTCTATTATTTGTCTTCTTGTTCTCTTAACTGTATTTTTTACAGAGCAGAAGCTTTTAATTTTAATAAAATCTAACTTTTAAATTCTTTTTCATAGATCATACTTTTGATGTTGTATCTAAAACCTCATTTCCAAATCCAAGTCCACCTAGATTTTCTCCTATATTATCTTCTAGAAGATTATCTCCATAATTTTACATTTTGTACTTAGATTTATTTTGAGTTAATTTTATATTGAGGCTAATTTCTGTGAAATTGTAAAGTCAATGTCTAGATTCATTAATTTGCAACTAGCTGCCTGGTTGTTTTAGCACCATTGCTGAAAAGACTATCCATTCTCTATTTGATTGTCTTTGCTCCTTTGTCAAACATCAGTTGATAATATATGTTTGGGTTTATTTCTGGGTTCTCTACTCTATTTCATTGATCTATTTGTTGATTCATTTGCTAATCCACACAGTCTTCATTACTGTAGCTTTATAGTGAAATTTGAAGTTGAGTAATGTCAATCATCTGACTTGAATTTCCTTTCTAATTTTCTTTATAAACTTTAGAATCAGTTTACTGACATTTACAAGCAACTTTATAACATTTTGATTGGAATTGCATTGAATCTATGGAATAGGTTGGCAAAAACTGACATCTTAACAATACTGTATTTTCCTATTCATGAACATAGAATATTTTCCCACTTGTTTAAAATGCTTTGAGATGACTCTTTTTTGAGAAAGCAGGATGTCAAAATTTGTCAGGAGATTTAAATACTTAAGATCATAGATTACAGGGAAATAATACTTGGTTACTTTTTTTTTAGTCAGAGTCTCATTCTTGTCACTTAGGTTGGAGTGCAGTAACACACCACAGCTAGTGCAGCCTTGACCTCCTGGGCTCAGGTAATTCTTCCACCTCAGCATTCCAAGTATTATAGCTGGAACTACAGACACGTACCACAATACCTAACTATTTTTTTTTAATCTCATGTATTGTAGAGGCAAGATCTCACCAAGTTGCCCAGGCTGATCTTGAACATCTGGATTCTGGTAAGTCTCTGCTTTTATCTCCCAAAGAGCTGGGATTACACATGTGAGCTGCTGCAGCTAGCTTGGTTGTCTATTTATCTAAATAACAAGAAAAGATTTTTAAAGTAAACCTAGGATATTTTGAAAGTAAACCTAATAAGAAGATCGTCAGTCAGGAACAGAGGACAATGGGGCACCAAGAGGCTTCATTACCATGAAACCTCACTACCTAGGTTGTGTAAATATGGATCCAAAGTAAGGTTCAATTGTCTTTGAGTAATGGCACCAAAACTGTGAAAGACAAAATGCACTGAGTGATTAAAGAGATGATTTTATTTATGTTACTCATTCCAAGAAAGAGAATGTTAATTAATTAAGAATGTCTCAAAGAAAGTAGACTTTTTATAAAGGTGGATAAATAATTACAAGTTGTATGGAAGTTGTGAGGAAAGATTGTGATAAATATTTTCCTGGAATATACATGGGCAAGGTGGCATTTTGTTGTTGTTGTTGTTGATTGTTTCATAGAACATAAAAGAATGGCAGAGGTGGTTGTGACTTTTTTTCTTTCTTTTTAAACGATTTTAGAGCTTTGGCTACAGGTGATGATTTGCTATATATTTAAGTTGCATGCAAGTGAGGTTTGCACTTCTAGTGAACCCTCTCGCTTGTAGTGACACAAACAAATGGAAAAACATCCCATGCTTATGGATTGGACAAATCAATGTTGTTAAGATATCCATTATATGAAAGGTGATCTACAGATTAACACAATCCCTGTCAAATTACCAGCATTATTTTTTCACAGACCTAAAAAAAGACAATACAGAAAATCATATGGAAGTCAAAACTGAGACCAAGTATCTAAAGCAATCCTCAGCAAAAAGGTGGTGGTACTTTCTCAACTGTTGCTATTTTCTAGAAGCATGGGAATCAGATAAAGTTCAACAGTGTCAAGATATTTATAAATAAAGTATTACTATGCCATGTTGTCTTATTTGGTCTGGAAAATAAGCCATACTTCTCAAGTATGAAAAAAGATGAGAAATAATATTATGATAAAAATTTGAATATAGTTTCTAATAATTTTATATAGCAATATATATGACTATGAAAGCACACTTTTATTGATATAATTCAGTGTTTTTAAATGGAAGTACAAAAACATATAAACTGAATCTCAAAAAGTTAAACCAGAAGTCACAATGAGGCATTAGTAATAACATTTCAGCATTTTATTACTTAAAAATGATCTAGATATCTAATGAATAGCCACTAATTAATTCAAATTAGTATCAACCCAAGGTTACATTAACTAAATATCTTGGAAAGTATTGTCAAGCTGACATATTTCAAAACCTAATTATCACTGTCATGAAGTTTTTTCAGAATAGTAAGAGAAAGAAGAAAGAAATGAACGATTAGATCAAAGTGCTGGTTTGTTTGATGAGAGTGGAATGTACTAACACTATCACCTTTTAAAAATTATTTTTTTTTAAAGATGTGGGGTAAAATTCAGGGTTAGGTATACAAAATGTCATTATGCAGATAGCCTTATTGATAAGGTGTGTCACCTCCCCCCCAGCAGTCTTCCACTACTTCCAATCCCTTTTTTATGATAATTGTTCAAGGTCCATTTATGAGTAAGAACATATGGTACACAGCTCTGTTTCTGTGATAGATCACTCAGTATTATAGCCTCTAAGTCCATCCAAGTTGCGCAAAGTTCATAATTTGGTCCTTCTTTATGTCTGTGTAGCATTCCATCATGTATATGTACCAGATTTTTTTATCCAGTCCTCTTTCAATGGGAAGCATTGTTGGTTCCATATTTTTAATATTGTGAATAATGCTGCAATAAAAATGTGTCTGTAGGTATCTTTTTCATAGAATGATTTGAGTTCCTTCTGGTATATTCTAGATTGGTGATTGCAGGGTTGTATGGGAGGTCAATTTTTAGATCTTTTAGGAGTTGCCAAACTGTTTTCCACATAGGTTGTACTAGTTTACACTCCACCAACAGTGTATAAGTGTTATCTTTTCTCTTCATTCTCTCCTGCATATGTTGTTGAGTTATTGGTGATGGCCATCCTGACTGGGGTTAGGTGGTATCTCAGTGTGGTTTTAGTTTGCATTTCTTTGATGATTAGTGAGGCTGAACATTTTTTCATGTTTCTGTTGACTGTTCATATGTCTTCTTTTGAGGAGTGTCTATTCATATTTTTTGTCAACTTTGTAATAGAGCTGTTTGCTTTTTTCTCTTCAGCACATTTGACATCCTTGTAGATTCTGGACGTTAGTCTTTGTCAGATATACAGTTGACAAATACTTTTTCCCATTCTGTGGTCTGTCTCTCTGCTCTCTTGATGGTTTCTTTTGCTTTGCAGAACCTTTTCAGTTTGATGAGTCCCATTTGTCTATCTTATTTCTTATGGCATGGGCATTTGGGGATTTGATCAGGAATTGGTTGCCATTTCCAGTTTCCATACAGGTGTCTCCTGAATTTTCTAAGATTCTTATAGTTTGAGGTATTACATTTAGGTCTTTGATCCATTTAGAGTTGACTTTTGTGTATGGTGATAGGTAGGGGTCTTATTTTAATCTTCTGCATGTGGTCAGCCAGTGTTCCCAGCACCATTTACTGAATAGGTTCTCCTCTCCCCAGTGGTTTCTATTGGATGCTTTGTCAAAGATAAGTTGGTTAAGAAATTGAGGTTTTGCTTCCGGAGTCTCTATCCTGTTCCATTGGTCCATATGCCTGTTCTTGTACCAATACCAGGCTTTTTGATTATTGTAGCCTTATAATAAAGTTTAAAGACTGGAAGTGTGATATATCCTAATATTTTTCTTTTACTGAGGATTGTTTTGGCTATTCCTGGTCATTTATATTTTCATCTGAATTTCTGTATTGTTGTTTCTAGGTGTGAGAAGAATGCTGCTGATTTTTTTTTTTTTTTGAATTGGAGTCTCATTCTGTCACCCAGACTGGAGTGCAGTGGCCACTCCTGGCCACCACAGCCTCAACCTGCTGGGCTCCGGCGATCCTTCCATCTCAGCCTTCCAAGTAGCCAGAATTACAGGCATGCACTATCATGCCCGGCTGGTTTTTTGATTTATTGTAAAGATGAGGTCTCGCCAAGTTGCCAGGTGGGTCTCAAACCCACAGGCTCAGGCAATCCACTTACCTCAGCCTCCCAAGGCATGGGATTAAGGCTGAGCCACCGAGCCCGGTGCTGCTGATAATTTAATGGTTATTGCGTTGAATTGGTAGATTGTCTTTGGCAGGATGGACATCTTAACAATGTTGATTCTTCCAATCCATGAACATGGAACATTTTCCCATTTGTTTGTGTCATCTTTGTACCTTTGAGCAGTGCTTTGTAGTTTTTATTGTACAGGTCTTTACTTCTCTGGTTAGGTAGATGTCAAGGTTTTTCTTTTTTGTATGTGGTCATTGTGAATGAGATTGTGCTTTTTATTTTGGTTTATGTTTGTGTATTGTTGATGTATAGAAATGCAGCTATCTTTTGGACCTTTATTTTATACCCTGAGACTTTGCCAAAGTCCTTTATCAGTGCAAGGAGGTTTTTGACAGATTCTCTTGGGTTTTCGAGGTATAGGATCATGTTGTCTGCAAAGAAGGATAACTTAACTTCCTCTTTTCCTATTTGAATACCCCTGATTTACTTCTTTTGTCTGATTGCTCTAGTTAGGACCTCCAAAACTATGTTGAAAAGGAGTGATGAAAGTAGGCATCATTGTCTTGTTCTGATTTCCAGGGGAAATTGTTCCAATTTCTCTCTTTTTAGCAGTATGTTGGCTGTGGGTTTCTTGTGGATGGCTCTTACTATTTTGAGGTATGTTCCCTCTACGCCTAGGTATTCAAGAGTTTTATCAAGAAGGATGTTGGATTTTATAAAAAACTTTTTCTGCATCTAATGATATAATCACGTGGTTCTTGTTTTTACATCTATTGATGTATTTAATTATGTTTATGGTCTTGCAGATGTTGAACCAGCCCTGCATCCCAGGGTTGAAGCTACTTGGTCATGGATCCACCATATTTTTGAGACATGTTATTGGATCCAGTTTATTAGAATCTTGCTGAGAATTTTAACATCTATGTTCATCAAGGATGCTGGTCTGTAGTTTTCTTTCTTTGTTGAATCTGTACCTGGTTTGGGTATCAATGTAATGTTAACTTCATAAAATGACTTGGGGAGAGTTCTACCTTTCTTGATTGCCTAGAATACTTTCAGTAGGATTGATATCAGCACCTCCTTGTTTGTTTTGTAGAATTCTGCTGGAAAGCCATCTGGCCCATGGCTTTTTTTTTTTGTAAGTAGTTTTTAAATGACCAAGTCAATTTCTTGCATTGTTATTAGTCTATTTGGGTTCTCAATTTCTTCTTTTTTCAACCTAGGGAGGTCGTGTGATGTCAGCACTAACTCTTTGAATAATGTTTAATAGCCAAAAATGGGCATGAATAAAATGACATTCTAGACAGCAAAAACCATATAGAATATGAAGAAAAAAATGTGTAATAGATTTGAGAATTAGAAGTAGTTTGGTATAGCTTTAGTTAGAGTGCACTGAAAAGAATTAGAGGTGGACACAAGATATAGACAATGACCAGAGCCTGTCCATTCATAACAATGAATTTAGATTTTAGTTAAGGGCAATGCAAAACTATCAATGAATTCTTCAAGAAGAAATGTGACATTCACATTTAAAGCAATTCTGCAGACTGTAACATGTGTCATGTGGCAATAAATTAGGTGCTAGAGAGACTAGCGAGGAAGTTTTGTTCAAACAATAAAAAATACTGTCATTGAGCAATTACACTGTCAATAGGCCTGAGAATAATGCAAGATTATTCCATACAGTTCTCAAAAATGCCTACCTTATTTAATAGCATCTTAAAAATGTAATAAACTGATCATAAATAAAATAAAAAATGTAACAAACTGGTCCTACTCATGTTATACAAAGTATTTACATAATTTTTAATCATGAAAATATATTTTGGATATTATTCTCCCTTTATAAATGTCTCTCATAAAACTTTAATTTGAGAAAATTTAATGAACCAAGTAAAATAAATGAAAACCAGAGGCAATATGTATCTAAACATATTTTACATACATACTCGTATTTCTTTGTCATCATTAAGAATAAGGTATTTGTGGATTTGTCTTTATTGAACTGTATTAAAAATATCAGGAAAAATTTTCCTTAAGCAAAAAAAATATAATCTTTATTTTTTCTAACTAAAAAGAAAGCTTACCTAGAGAACTAAGAATAACATGCATGTGACAGAATAAATTTGTGTAATCTTGACTGACACTTGTGAAGTAGAGAATGGGAATATATTTTCCTATAGAAATAGCTATAAAAAGATAGACTTTCTAAAAATGGAGAAATTGACCAAGAAAAACAGTCAGCAGAATTTCTGGCATTCGAAGTCGACTTCAGTGTCAGATAATCCTTGAATTTACACAGTGAATATGAAAAAATCCCTAATTACAAATCTCTTAGAAACCTAAAGTTCTAGAGAGGTTTCTGTATTAAGCATGAAGAGCCAAGCACTAAATATCCATCAATGTTGAGTTGAATAGGCAAATTGCAAAATGTGTGACCTATGGAATGTGAAACTAATACATTTTATTAAGAAATAATCCTCAGATGGAAAATATGATATAATCTATAGTGTAAACTGTAATACAACATTAATATGGTCACAATGCATATGAATAAAAGAAAATGTACTATTAAATATGCTAACAGTGCTATATTTGTGTAATAGAGTGTATATGTTTTTTATTCTACTTTGTAATTTTTTCATATTTTAGAATAAATAGATATTTTTAAAAGACTTTATTGAGAAATAATTTATATTCTAGAATATTCATCCATTTAAAACCTATAATTCAATGTTTTTAAGACTATTCAGAGCTGTACAATAATTATTATAATCCAATTTTAGAATTTTTTATCAAATCATAACCAACACTGTACTCAACAGCAGCCATTCCCATCTCCTCTCCACCCTATAGCCCTCATCAGCTACTCATTAGTTGACTATCTATAGATTTGACTATTCTGCACATTTCCAAAAAAAAAGTAATCATAAAATATGTAGTTTTTTGTAATCTATGTTTCATTTAGAAGAATGTTCTCAAGAATCATTTATGTTATGTTGTATATTAGCACTTCATTTCTTTTTAGTAGTCAAGTAACATTCCACATTTTGTTAAACATTGACTCTACTATTCCATAAGTGCTTCTTCCTCCCATGTTAAAGTTTAAAGTAAATAATTAAAGATATTTGTGTTTAGCCAGAAAAAAATGATATTACATGCACATTTACACATGTGTTATCTGATTTTGTATCTGGGGTTTGTGTGTGTGTGCTGAATTTACTGGGCTAAATATTAGGATTAGGAGAGAGGAAAATAACATTGATCATACAGATTGTAGTTATTCTATGGTCTCCAGATCCTATTTGTAAAATGATACAATGACCATATAATTAAATAATAAATGGCTTTTTAAAAAGTAACTTTTCTACATGAGGATTTAAATTTTATTAATGGAAATAAAATTTATGGTTTTGGTGTTGGTCATGTGCAAAATGGGTCAAGCATTAAATCTGAGTACTTTTTATAACAAGACTTCCTAAAAAATTACATGTGCTTTAATTAAGTTGGTAAATAGTAAGAAAAAGTCACAAATAATAGATCATTTAGATTTCTTAAAATAAGAAAAATATAAATACCCCAATACTATGTACAATAAAATTTTCTTTGAAATTATGATACATGAAATTAGTCAAAATTATCAGAAGGATCAGAGAACCATCAAATAATAGAACAAAACACAAAAGGATATAACATTGGAGTCTGTTGAGGAAGTCATACAAAGGTAATTATTAAAAAAAAAAGAAAAAAAAGGAGAAAAATTTTTTCAAAAATAAACCAGAAACAAACTTTCAGAATTAAAGTTCTCATTAAATTAATAATCAGCATAAGTAATGAAAACTAATCATATGATTTGATTCATCAAGAAATTCCAGAAGAGTGGAGATATTCTTAAAATTATTGAGAAAGAAAACTAGGTTACACAAAGAATTAGAATTATTTTTCAACATTAGCCCCAGTGTCTCATTTTTAAAGTTTCTGGTTCCAACTGTTGAATATAAAATCCTATACTCAGCCAAAATATGAATATAAGGGAGAGAATAATTATATTTTTCAGACATAAATATCTTTAAAATTCACTTGAGTTCACCATTTCTCAAGAAGCTACTAGAGAATAGGCTCCACATAATGATGACTAAACCAAAAAATAGGATTACAGAGACTCAGAGAACAGAAGATAAAAAGCACCTTATAGATGAAGGCGATATAATCTTGATAAACATGAGGAGAAACCCGGGATGACAGCTAGGCAGCTCACCTAAAGAACAACCAACTAGATTTGAACATTGGAATCAGGAAAAAAAAATGTCTTCAACCAATTAATATGCATGCATCTCAACATAAGGAGAAATTTATGTTTCTGTTGGCAATGAAAAAATAGAATAAAGCAAACCACCTCTCCCCAAAACTCAATGGTTCCAGTAACATCAAAAGTTGTACAGTCATTGAAATTTATTAATTGAACATTAAATCCTCAGTTGTGACAAGTTACAATAGTATGTAGCCCGAATAACAAGTCTTGTAATTCAGCTGCTTCTATGTTGAAATGGTATAAGGAAGGAAAGTGAAGTATGGGTAAAAACTGTGTATGAGAGAACTAAATCTTCATCCTCCAATTTTAGAAATGTTATATTCGCTAATTAAACATGAAGAAATGTCAGCAACTCTATATTAGCTACAAATGCAGAAGCATCTAAAAGAACAGTTAAACTCTTTCCTGAGACTGGTAACTAAGGAAGAGTATGGCATACAACTACTTTAGTTTTTTTAAAAAAATTTAATTGTGAGGCTATTGGCAAGTATTAATGTAAAGTAAGATGGAATAAATTTTAAACATCTGTAGAAAAATATGTTTTTTATTTACGTCTATCACTTAAAAGTTAGTGATGAGGGAAGCAGAGGAGGAATAAAATGGCAGGTACTTCTCCAGATTACACCTTTATATTTCTCTATGAGGGATGCTGAAGTATGTAAAAGGCTTAAACTGAGGGCAAATTGGTTATGGGTATCTCATTTTAGCAATGTTAAAAACATTTGTTTTATTTTTAATAATCAAGTGAACATGTAAGGAATGGCTGAAGAACTCCCTTAAAGAGTAAATTCATTCATTCATTCATTTCTTGTCTGCTCATTTTGTTCCTGATACTGTCAGCATTCTCTAATATAACCTTACCTAATGACTTCTTATTGGTATTTTTCACTAACAAGTTTCTATTTAGCACTCCACAATAAGAATTTGCTACATGAATAATATAATACATAGGGTGTACTCATGTAGGCACAGATTTCTATTGTTATTAATATTCCTGGCAGTTGCTTACCTGCAGTGAACTACATTTTATATCATCTCTACTCACAAATTTGAATATTTATTTTTTTTTTTTTTAGCTGGAGTCTCACTCTGTCACCCAGACTGGAGTGCAGTGGCCGCTCCCGGCCACCGCAGCCTCGCCTGCTGGGCTCCGGCGATCCTTCCACCTCAGTCTTCCAAGTAGCCGGAATTACAGGCATGCGCTACCACGCCCGGCTGATTTTTTGATTTATTGTAGAGATGAGGTCTCACTGCCCAGGCGGGTCTCGAACCTGCGGGCTCAGGCAATCCACTCACCTCAGCCTCCTAAAGGCGCGAGATTACATGCTGAGTCACCGAGCCCGGCTACAAGTTTAAATATTTAGATAGTATTTTTTTTTCTAAAAAAAACTTTTAGGATGCAGAGAGAGGAGCAAATTACAGAGTGTCAATTATAGCAATGTTTCTACATAATAGATGTAGGCTGTAGGTCATAAGAACTACTAATCTCCCACTTGTTTGTAATAAAGGATGCCAATCAAATTCTATATATGTGGCTTGAGAGAGAGGAAGTAAACATGAACAGACACATTACTGCTATTAAAATCATACCTTGAGCACATAAAACAATGTATATTAGGCCATTTTCCAAAAAAAGTGAGAGCAGGAACCCAACAGTGATAACCTCCCTTTCCAGAGTTTTTCAAAGATTTCATAAATAGAATATGAAAAGTATTTGGATATTAATTTCCAGAGTAATACCAGGTAATGCTCAAATTGCTGTTAAGTGGTTCAAAAAATAAATATGAAAAGTATCCCTTTAATGTGATAGTTTATGTTTCCCTTAAGGGACACAGGTTCTTAATTTGAGGTATGTGGACTCCCAAGAATCTGTGGAAGCTTTGAGATTCATATACTGAAGTCCATTCATTATAAAAGAGAAAAAAATATACATTTAATTATATACACATAACATATGTATAGAAGAACAAAGTAGTATCAGCAGTACATGGGACTTTATCACCAATAGAAATCACAGATCCTATATATTAAAAACATTTATTATAAATATTTTGAAATATGGTTCAAGCTCATTAGCATATCAAAGTTACTGTAGTTATTAGGCATACTCTGAACCTTATTATCTTAAGCACTCATAAAGAAACATATATTTAAAAAAAACTTTACCTCTACATTGCAATATAATTGTGTGTGTGTGAGTTTTAATTTAAATTGAATAAAAGTGCAAAGTTTTCACAAGACTACCCAAGTGATCCAGGGCACAAAATATGCTTAAGAATCACTGGTTAAATTTAGAGGCAAACATTTTCTGCTTGAGAATTTGAGGATGTTTCAGGACTGTATACACAGGTAACTTCCAGAATGTCAGATGTTATGTAGGAATGGCTTTGTAGTTTTCTTGTTGTTGTTGTTGTTGTTTGTTTGTTTTTTGATAGAGGGAGGAGTGCAGGAACATTTGAGAAATGTTCTGGAGCATATCCAGGTCAAATTTGGGAATATGAGTCATAAAACTTTTGTTATGTCCTAAGACCCTTTAAAATATTGTGTTATAACACTGACTTGGTAGAAAGGAAGAGAAAAATTTTCTGAACAGTTGAAGATAAGCAACAGGGATTCTAGGTGTTGTTTGGGGGACATTCTGAAATGATCTGAGTATAATTTGGGAGTCTGTTTTCACTTCATTGATTTTTCACTGGTGATTGAATTGAACACACCTGTTTATGAGAAATTGCCTCTAGCACCTGACACCTTTGCTCGATTTCCTTTGGTTCTTCTTTTTTCATCTAAATCATGTCATATTAATCATTGTTGCCATCCAGCAACAGAATACGACACTCTTGAAAAAGCAAAGGACTTGAAAACTTAAGGTCTTCTTCAGCCTTAGCTGCTCAGACAACTGCCAGTCAATAAGAAATCAGTGTTTCCTATTTTTTTGGTTGATTTTCTTTTTTGCTACAAGTTTTGCATTTAACAATGGGAGAATTGAAAGATAAATATGTCAAATATAGTTTAGAGAATATTCTTTGTTTCCATTCTTAATTTGTTACCTAGTTAAAAAAAACAAGCAAAGATGCTTGCTGAGTTTATAAACCATATATTATTTCTGGGAAAAAAATAAATCTAGAAAGTCCAACGATATCAATTGTAATTAATCTTTAAGGAATGTATCTTAATGATGCTCTGAATCACTTGAAATACTTATGATAAAACTTGAGAGTCAACTTTCCTTCCCATTGTAAATTGTACACAAATACAAACAGGGTCCAGATAGCATGTATTTTATGTTAACCCTTGCATAGGGTATATATAGGCAAGTGAGGTGTCATTGGTCAACACATTTTAGTCAAACGATACTAATGAAAATATCTTAATACACAAAGAGATAGTAGTATATTATAAAGCATTGTTTTCTTTTTCCCCAGTATTTTTATTTGTGCTAGTTATCGCAAGGATTCTATAACAGAGATCTTGTTCTACATTCTTCTTAGCGTCATCATGTATATAGCCACTACAGTTTAAAAAGACAATGAGTGATGATTCTTATAATAATGGGCCTTTACAAAATTCACTTTAAGAATCGTTCTCTGTGTAATATTCTCTGATAATAATTATTTTGAATGAAACTCTATTTCTCGTACTTACTCTTTCTACTTAACACAGTTTCACTGAAAAAAATCTGCTTTATTGTATTCACTGACTCAAATTTTATAGTTATTACATTATCCTTCCCTGTTCTCCCTTGGTTCAAGTTTCACATATTACATTTCCCCTAGTTTTTTTTCTCAGTGGTAATTAGATGACAACTAATTCTGTTCCAGACATTTAGTTGTCATGTGCTTAGTTTTATTTTGTCAATTTCATTGCCAGTATTTTATTCCGCTTATATAATTCACAATTTCTCACTCTAGAGAGTGAAAGGTAACCAATCACAAAAGTCTGAAGATCTCATCTTTACCAGATGGTGGTGGTAATATTTTAACAACTTTGAATTAGTTGTTTTTCCTTAACTAAATCTTATTGGAAATTTTATCACATAGTTTTGAGTGCTTTCTATGATGATTAAATTTATTAAAATCAATATAATCTAATTACCAAGTGCATGAACTGTGAAATTAGACTGCCTAGGCTTAAATGTTGGCTTTCACACTTACTAGCCATGCAACTTTGGGCAAGGTACTCAACCTCTTTTGCTTTCTCACTTCTAAAGTGGTGACATTCTATTGATCAAAGCAAACAACAGAGGAAGCCCACATTGAAGATGGTGGAGACATAGACTCTTGATCACAAGAGTAGAGAGCACATTGCAAAGGAATTTGGATATAAGGACTGTAACGTATTGAAAACCATCATCATCATGGTATAACACCTGTTGACTAATTTAAAGTAAAATGTACCTTTTATAGGATAACCGATCTGGGTCATGAAGTGGGAATATCCATGGTCTACAATATTCTATCTTTCTGCTCACTACATTAAATCTGGATTCACTAAAGGGCAAAATTAGTGCTTTCTAGCAAAGTGTTCTCTTTAAAGCTCTTTCTTTAGTTAAGACAAATTTAGACTTTTGAAGAAAAAACCTTTACCTGTATGATGTCCACTTGTATACCTAATCCTGAATTATACCATACATCTTTAGAATCAAATATAAAAAAATAAAAATAACATAAAAATTAACGGTGAAGTAAATGAATGAGTAAATTTAAAAAATAAAATGTGTTCACTTCATCAATGGTTTAAAGCAATGTCTCTGAAAGTATCTTTCTGGAAAGATATTCAGAATTATTTCTGATTTCTATAAAAATGAATATTCCTGAACCCAATCCAACAATATTCAGCAGGTAGGCACAAGACATCTTTATTTATGATACAAATTTGGGTGGTGATGCTAGAGAACTATCAGTTTATAAAATGTTGGCCTCCCAAATCGACTGCATCAAAAAGATATATGTGTTCTCCAATGCACTCAGATATCTCTGTTTTATCTATAGTATGACAGAAATAGCAATGGTCCTGATTATACTTTATTTCACCATCATTGTAACATTTTGACTAAGGAAATATTTCTTCTGTATTCCAATTCAGAAAACCAGGTATATAGACTCTCACTCCTTCCCTGGCTTTAGAGTGTATGCTCTGACACAGTGACAAGAATAGTTCCTATGCCTCACAATACAGATTCTAAAAACATCAGTGCTGAGTGGATCCTCTTGGAATACAGTATATTAACTTTCATGCTGAAGCTCATAAATGAATGTAAGGGATTTGAAATGAAAGATCATGCATACATGCAGGTAGAGGTTAAGAGTAGCAAGGATTTAGGCATATGATTAACCTGTATTTTACTCATAGGCTGTGTCTTGCCAAGAAAACATTTCAGGCAGAAAGGAGTTTAATTAGGTGCTTTTAATGCCCTTGGAAAAACTAGAGAACACTTATCAGAGAAGATTCATAACAGTATGAGAACATTTTTAATTTTTGGAAATTATGGGACCTAGCACTACTAATTCCAGCTACTTGCAGACCTAATTAATAAATTCATGGGAGAATATCTGGAAGACAGCATATCCTGGCTTTTAGCTAACATCAACATGTCTGCCTATTGTTGTTAGTGGAACAAAAATAAATTCTCATTCTCTATTTCCAATATCTTGTGAAAGTGTCTCTCTTTGGCAGAAGCTAAACTAGAACTCAGCTAAGAAATGATTCTGAAAAATTTGATTTCTAGAATTTTGGCTGGGTCTAGAGCTACAGGAGACAACTCCAGGAGTTGAATATATTGCTAAGCACAAGTAGACATTATCTATGTTGCCTAAACCACAGTAGTATACAGTATTGTTCTTCCCTAATCCTGGATTGAGAGACTGGGGTGATTGTTAGAATGCATATTCCTAGTGTATTCCCACTAGAATCAATCTCTAGCTAGAAACTAAAAAATATTGGTTAAGTCCCTAAACCATCTTTTCTAACAATTTTATTTATCAAATTTAACAAAATTACTGTAACCATTTTAGACCTAGTAGTAGAGTATTTAAAAACACATTTCACAAATGTGAAAAGCAATTAAATAAAGGTTGTGGTATAAAACACAAAATAATTTTATAATTTTCTAGTTTATTTGTAAAAATTGTGATTCTTTTCATGTTTCCATGGTAAAGGAGGAATTAATGATATTCATTTATAGGCATCTTAATAATTCTAAATGGGAACACCTACAAAACTTTAAAAACTTATATCTTTAATTTCTAAGGTAGGTTAAATTATATATTTAACTACTTATCTTACAATGTAAGTTATAGTCATCATGCAATGAACTTCATATAATACATGTCACAGTGGACATGTTTAAATTATAAAGACAGAGCTCATTATTCTCAAAAGTTATTTTATCTTCTAAAGTTTGTGAACCGCTAATATTTTTGGTTGAATTAGGAAAAAAGAAGCAGACAACATTCGGTTAAATTATCTTATTATTCAAGTTACTTCAGATCAAGTTAGATCTGACCTGAAAGAACTATGTCTCCAAGGAAACTTAACCTTATTCTCTTTCCAAATCTATAAATACTTTTTAGGAGTTACCTCCCTTACTCTCAAAAGCTTCTTATGATTTTATAGCAACTGGTGGAAATTTAACAAAAGCATTTTTAGTTCATTTTATTAAGTTCAAAACTCCCAATACAGAACGAACTTTTTCTGAAGTTACTTTTTTCCTTTTAACCTCCATCCACACTCCATCATCATCATACACCTGATAATTTCTTATTCTGCCTGCACTTGTCTGTAATCAGAAGTATTCTTCCTTGATCTGCTCAGTGTTCCAGCCTCTTTTGGGTCAATGCCACCTTAACTGACCTACACTCATCCTTTCAAAATTCACTGTATACCTGCAAGCACCAGGACAAACTTTTATTTAGGGCAGAGCTACAAGACTGATAACCTGACAAAGCAATTACAGTAAAACTCTATTACAAAGCACTTCACTATTTCAGATTCGATTATACCTTGGGTCAAACCATGACCACTGTGTACATTGTACTTCTTTCTTAATACAATATGAAAAGAGCCTACAAGTTAGGTGTTATCTTATCTTCCAACATCAGCATTATTACAGCTCTCTCTTTTATTGCATTGATTCATGCAGCTAGATAAAAAATTACTTTCTCTGCAGTTTTCAAGGACTAGTAGATAAACAGTGTTGTCAAAAAATAATATCAGGCATCATTTTGTCTTGTAATATAACCATATAGCATTACATATCATTCCAGTTATAAAATATAGTTGGTGATTTAAAGTAGTAACCAAGTATTGTAGAAGTACTTTTTATGAAAGATGTTATCAGAATATGATATTGGATTTAGTAAAAATATTTATTCATGCGACTGACTACAGCAGACACCTATAAGGCCCTCATGTTACATTCCTTCATTTGATAGTTCTGTGTAAGTGTAGACACAACCTGTGCTGAACTTCCCGCTCTATGTGCTGATCTCATGTCTTCAAGAATGACTTATCCATTAGGCACAGTGTTTAGGGCCCGCCCTACTTTTAGGGGCCCATAAAACTTTTCTTGCCTTTGAAAATTGGAAGTAGATTAAAATTTCCTTTTAGGTCAGTGAGAATGTTTAAATGTACACTATTACTATACTTATTTTTATACAACTACAATCATAAAATAAAAATTTTAACTTTTTAATAGTGGATGTGATCCACAACAGTCATAATGTGGTCTCGTACGTCTTTCCACTTTCTTCATGGCTGCCTGCTTGGCCATGTATAACTGTAGCCAGGAGGTATAGGGAAGTCAATATCTTTGGGGGCAACAATGTACCAAAAGGAACTAGATATAAAATTTTGAGTCATTTTTATGATTTTTCTGAAAGAATAAACCAGTTTTTTCTCTACTGAATCTTTCTATGCTCTAAAAGACATGTTTCTATATGTTTTTCAGTATTCCTGCCTTGAATTCTAAAGTCAATATGTTATTTTTCAGGGAAAACTAAGATTGACTCTGTACTTCATTACAAATTTCAATATTTTAAATTATAAAAATATTCTTATAGACTTATTTTTTCCATATATATATATATTAATAACAGATTTAAGATATAGCTAACATGATATAAACTTCATTTTAAGGTATACACTTCAGTGGTTTTTTGACTATACACAGCATTGTACAATCATCAGCATTTAGAACATTTCCATCACCCCAAAAGAAAGGAACCTCACTCTCCATTTCACCTTTCTCCCAGCCTCTGGAAACGACAAATTTCCCCTGTCTTCATAGTTTAACTATTCTGAATACTTCATATAAATGAGGATCAAAGAATATGAGATCTTTTGTGAATGGTTTATATCCCTTGAGATGTTATTTTTTAAGGTGAATCTATGTTATAGCATGTATCAGTACAGGGTTCCTGATTATGTCCAAATAATATTTCATTGTATGAATACAATGCTTTTGTTTATGCTTTCATTAGCTGGTGGACATTTGAGTGGTTTCTGTTTTTAGACTATTAAAAACAATGTAGTTATAGACATTTATGTATCCATTTTTGTGTGGAAATATGTTTTTAACTCTCTTGAGGTTTTTACCTAGGAATGAAATTGTTAAGTCATACTGTTACTTTATGTTTAATTTTTTGAGGGACTCTCATTTTGTCTTCAAAAATGGCTTTCCATCTTTACATTTCCACCAGTAATTTTTGAGTATTCAAATATTTTCATATCCTTGTCAACCCTTGTTGTCTGGCTCTTTCATTTTTGCCATTCTCATAGGTGTAAAGTAGTATTATACCGTGGTTTTGGTTAGCATTTCCCTGATGACTAATGATGTTAAGCATCTTTTCATATGCTTATTAGTCCTTTGTATATTTCATATGAAGAAATGTCTATTCAAATCCTTTGCACATTTAACTAAGTGATCTATTTATTTTTTAGTTCTATGAATTCTTTGTATATTCCACATACAATACCCTTATCAGATATATAATTGCAAATATTTTCTGTCACACTGAATTCTCTTTTAATTTTACGGATAATATTCTATGAATTATGTATTTTTTATTTAATAAAATTTATTTGTTAAATTGTGCTTTTGGTATAAGATTTAAAATAATTATTGCCGACCCAAATTTGCTAACATTTACTTCTATGTCGTATTCTAAGAGTTTTATCTGTTTAGTTATAATATTTAGATATATTATCCATTTTAAGTTAATCTTTGTGTATAGTGTGAGGAATGTGTCCAATCATCCTGGTATCATTTGTTGAAGTGACTATTAAGTTTCCCATTAAATTGTCTTGATAATGGCATCTCAAATCAGTTGGTGATACTATAAGAGTTTATTTCTGTATTCTTAATTGTATCCCATTGATCAATTTGTCTATCACGAATCTATTTGTCTGCATGTTTTGATTAATGTAGGTTAATAGCAAGGTTTAAAATCAGGAAGTGTGCATCCTTAAGCTTTGTTATTTCTTCAAAGAATATTTGCTGTTCTGTGCCACTCATATTTTTATATGAATTTTAAGATCAACTTCTCAGTTTGTGCAAGACAGGCATCTGGTACTTTGATAGGGATTGTGCTGAATTGGTAGATCGATTTGAGGAATATTGCCTCACAATAATCACCTTTGTTTCATAAATATAGAATGTCATTATATTTATTTAGGACTTTATTTTGCATGGTTTATAGTTTTAAATGTACAAGTTTTGTACTTCTCTTGTTAATTTCTATTTTATTCTTGTTGATGCTATTGTAAGTGGAATGGTTTTATTATTTCAGATTGTTCATTGCTGGTGTATAAAAATAACAGTTGTTTTTTGTCAACTAATCTTATATCCATCAGCTTTGTTGAAGTTATTTATTAGCTCTCTAGTATTTTTTAATGGATATCTCATATTTCTTTTTTTTTTTTTGAGTTGGAGTCTCACTTGGTCGCCCAGACTGGAGTGCAGTGGCTGCTCCTGGCCACGGCAGCCTCGACCTGCTGGGCTCCAGCGATCCTTCCGCCTCAGCCTTCCAAACAGCCGGAATTATAGTCATGCGCTACCAGCCCGGCTGATTTTTTGATTTATTGTAGAGATGAGGTTTCGCTGCCCAGGCAGGTCTCGAAGCTGCTGGCTCAGGCAATCCACTCACCTCAGCCTCCCAAAGCGCTGGGATTACAGGCTGAGCCACCGAGCCCACCTTCAGATTTTTAAAAAATATACAAGACCACACCATCTGCAAATAGAGTTTTACTTCTTCATTTCCAATCTGGGTAATTTCTATTTCTTATTCTTGCCTAAATGCTAAGGAAAGGACCCCTATTTTAATGTTGAATAAAAGCGGTGAGAGTACACATTTTTATCTTATTAGTCCTGATCATAGGTAAGAGCTTTCAGTTTTGCATGTTTAAGTATGATGTTAAATAAAGATCTTTTGTTGACACTGTTACCAGATAGTTTGAGAAAGTTCCCTTCTGTTCTTACTCTATTGGATGTTTTTAAAATGAAAGGATATTGTATTTTGTAAAATGCTTTTGCCACATGTGTTGAAATAATTCTGTGATTTTGGTCTTTCAAATAATGTGTATACATTGGTTAATTTTGTATTTTAAAACACTTGTGCTTTAATGAGATAAATCTGATTTGGTAATGGATTTTTTTTAATTTAATGTGTTGCTGGATTCAGTTTGTTGGTATTTTTTGTGCCTATATTCATAAGGAAATCTGATCTTTTCTTTTGATACCTTTATCTGGTATTTGTTATGAGGTTAATATTGGACTCATTGAATGATTTGAGGAATCTATTTTAAACCCTGTTTTTTTAGAAGAACTTCTGAATGTTTGGTGTTAATTTCTCTTTATAATTTTGTAATACATTAGCAAAGTAATCTGGATATTGGCTGCCCTTTGTTTCTTGAGAACTAATTGAATCTCTCTACTTGTGTAAGCCTATTTTAATTTTTAAGTTCATCTTAAATCAATTTAAGTAGTTTGTGTCTTCCTTAAAAGTTTTCTATTATTGTCTAGGCTATGCTATTTATTGGCATACAACTGTAGTACCTTATTTTACTTACTAGTTTGGTACCTAGTATTGCCTTTAATCATTTTATTTCTGTAAGGAAGATAGTGATATGCCTCTTTCCTTACCCAAATGTTTATTAGTTTTGCTTGGCTCTTTTCAAATAAACGATTTTTTATTCTGTTCGGTTTTTCTATCGGTATGATGTTTATTTTTTCTCTAATATTTATTATTTATTTTCTTCTGTTATTACAATTTTTTTAGGGAGAAAGTTATAATGTTGATTTGAGATCTTTTCTTTTAATATAGGTAATTACAGTTATACATTTCTCTCTAAGCACTACTTGACACTGAATCCGGGAAGTTTTAATATTTTGTGCTTTTATTCATCACAATGTGTTTTGTAATTTCACTTCTGATTCCTTTTTTCTAGACCTATTAATAATTTGGGGATATGTTGTTTATTTATTTTTTACCTATTTATGAAATGCTCAAATATCTTTCCAGTATAGTTTTCTAATTTAATTCCATTATACTTTGTGTGGTCTAAATCTTTTAAAATTTATTGACATTTATTAGATGTCTAACATATGGTCTGGTTTATTTTGATGAATATTTTCTGTACAATTTAGAATAATGTGTATTTAATTGTAGTTGAATGGATTGTTTTATTGATGTCTGTTGTCTATGTAGTTTTTTTTTTTAATTTTTTTTAATTGGAGTCTCACTCTGTCTCCCAGGCTGGAGTGCAGTGGCACACACAGTCACCAGAGCATCAACCTGCAGGATCCCGGTGATCCTTCCACCCCAGCCTTCCAAGTAGCTGGAACTACAGGTGCGTGCTACTGCGCCCAACTGATTTGTTTTTGTTTTTATTTATTGTAGAAATGAGTTCTCGCCAGGTGGCCCAGGTTGGTCTGGAACCCACAGGCTCAGGCAATCCATTCACCTTGGCCTCCAAATGTGTTGAGATTACAGACTGAGCTACCAATTCTGGCCTATTTGATTTTCTTTTGGGGGGGTTTGGAGTCTCATTCTGTCACCCAGACTGGAGTGCAGTGGTCGCTCCCAGTCACCGCAGCCTCACCTGCTGGGCTCCGGCGATCCTTCCGCCTCAGCCTTCCAAGTAGCCGGAATTACAGGCATGCACTACCACGCCCTGCTGATTTTTTTTATTTATTGTAGAGATGAAGTCTCGCTGCCCAGGTGGGTCTCAAACCCTGGGGCTCAGGCAATCCACTCACCTCAGCCTCCCAAAGGCGCGGTATTACAGGCTGAGCCACCGAGCCCGGCTATATGATTTTTTAATGTAACATCTTCTACTTTCAGAATTATCTTCTGCTTAGTTGTTCTATTCATTTTTAAAAATGAGATATTAAGTCTCCAGTGAATATTGCTGAATTGTAATTTTCCCTTTAATTATATCAGCTTTTGCTTGAAAAGTTTTAGAGCAAAGTCTTTTTTTTTTTTTAATTTTTATTTTGAGATTGTGGGATACAATTCAGGGTTAGGTATACAAATGTTCATTGTGCAAGTACCCTTATTATGAGGTGTGCCCCCCCTTCCCCAGGTGGATATTGACTACTGTTAATCCCAGCTATCCCCCCACCCCACTCCCCACAGTTAGTTGTTCAAGGTTCACTTATGAGTGAGAACACGTGATACTCATATCTTTGTTTCTGTGAGAGATCAGTCAGTACTATAAGCTCTAATTCCATCCATGTTGCTGCGAAGTTCATGATTTTGTTCTTTTTTATGGCTGCATAATATTTCATTGTGTAAATATGCCACATTTAAAAAATCCAGTCCTCTTTTGATGGGCAGCATGGTTGGTTCCATGTTCTTGCTATCGTGAACAATGCGGCGATAAACATACGTGTGCAGGTATCTTTTTTATAGAGTGACCTGAGTTCTACCAGGTATATTCCCACTAGGGGGATTGCAGGATCACATGGAAGGTCAGTTTTTAGGAGTTTTAGGAATCGCCACACTGATTTCCACAGAGGTTATACTAGTTTACATTCCCACGAACAGTGTAGAAGTGTTCCCTTTTTGCCGCATCTTCTCCAGCATCTGTTGTTTTTTGAGTTTTTGATGATGGCCATTCTGACTGGAGTTAGGTGGTATATCAGTGTAGTTTTAATTTGCATCTCCTTGATGATTAGTGAGGCTGAACATTTATTCATGTGTCTGTTGGCTGCTCATATGTCTTCTTTTGAGAAGTGCCTATTCATATCTTTTGCCCACTTTGTAATGGGGCTGTTTGGTTTTTTTTCTTTTCAGCATGTTTGAGTTCCTTGTAGATCCTCGATGTTAGGCCTTTGTCAGACATGGAGTTGGCAAATACTTTTTTCCACTCTGTGGACTGTCTCCCTGCTCTCTTGATGGTTGCTTTGGCTTTGCAGAAGCTTGTCAGTTTAATGAGGTCCCACTTGTCTATCTTATCTCTTATGGCCTGGGCACTTCGGGTTTTGATCAGGAATCAGTTGCCAGTTTCAACTTCCATAAGAGTATCTCCTGCATTTTCTAAGGTTCTTACAGTTTGAGGTTTTACATTTAGGTCTGTGATCCATTTAGAGTTAATTTTTGTGTATGGGGATAGGTAGGAGTCCTGTTTCAATCTTCTGCATGTGGTCATCCAGTTTTCCCAGCACCATTTACTGAGTAGGTTCTTCTCTCCCCAGTAGTGGGTGGTGGAGGCTTTGTTTAAGATGAGTTGGTTGAAAAATTGAGGTTTTGCTTCTGGGATCTCAGTTCTATTCCATTGGTCTATATGACTCTTGTACAAATACCAGACTGTTTGGATTATTGCAGCTTTATAGTGTAGCTTAAAGTCTGGAAGTGTGATACATCCTGCCTTTTTTTTTTTTTTTGGCTGAAGATTGTTTTGGTTATTCTTGGTTGTTTATATTTCCATATGAGTCCCTGTATTGTTTTTTCTAGGTCTGAAAGAATGTTGCTGGTAATTTGATGGGTATTGCATTAAATCTCTAGATTGTCTCAGGTAAAATGGACATCTTAACAATGTTGGTTCTTCCAATCCATGAGCATGGAATATTTTTCCACTTGTTTGTGCCATCTTTGATTTCTTTGAGCAGTGCTTTATAGTTTTCATTGTAAAGGTCTTTTACGTCTCTGGTTAGGAAGATGCCAACGTATTTCATTTTTTGTGACTATTGTAAATGTGTTTTTTATTTGGGTTTCTGTTTGTTTATTATTGGTGTATAGAACTGTGATTGTATTTTGTACATTTATTTTATACCCTGAGACTTTGCCAAAGTCCTTTACCAGTACCAGGAGGTTTTTGGTGGATTTTCTTGGGTTTTCAAGGTAAACAATTCATGTCATCTGCAAAGAGAGATAACTTGACTTCCTCTTTTCCTATCTGGATACACCTGATTGCCTTCCCTTCTCTGATTGTTCTAGCCAGAACTTCCAAAACTATGTTGAACAGGAGGGGCAAGAGTGGTTACCCTTGTCTTGTTCCAGTTTTCACTGGAAATGTTTCCAATTTTTGTCTGTTTAGGAATATGCTGGCTGTGGATTTCTCATAGATGGCTTTTACTATTTTGAGGAATGTTCCACATATGCCTAGATGTTCTAGGGTTTCTATCATAAGGGGTGCTGGATTTCATCAAAAGCTTTTTCTGCATCTAATGATATAATCGTGTGTTTTTTGTTTTTACATCTATTGATGTATTTAATTACATTTATAGTCTTACGAGTTTTGAACCAGCCTTGCATACCAGGGATGAAGTCTACTTGGTCGTGATGGATGATTTTTGACATGTGTTGTTGAATCCGGTGTGCTAGGATTTTGTTGAGAATTTTAGAATCTATGTTCATCAAAGATATTGGCCTGTAGTATCTTTCTTTGCTGGATTTTTAACTGGCATAATATCATTGTGATATTAGTTCCATAAAATGATTTGGGAAGAGTGCCATCTTTCTCAATTGCCTGGAACACTTTCAGTAGGATTGGTATTAGTTCCTCCTTGTATGTTTTGTAGAATTCTGCTGGAAAGCCATCTGGTTCAGGGTTTTTTGTTGTTGTTGGTAGTTTTCTTATGACATAATCAATTTCCTTGATTGTTGTTGGTCTATTAAGCATATCAGTGTCTTCTTGTTTCAACCTAGGCAGGTTGTATGATATTAGAAAGTGCTCCATTTCCTTTAAGTTTTCAAGTTTGTTTCCATACAATTGTACATAGTAGTCTCTGATAATCTTTTGAATTTCATATGAGTCAGTTGTGGCTTCATCTTTTGTGTTTCTGATTGAGTTTATTTGGGCTTTTTCTCCCTTTTTCTCAGTCATTTTGGCTAGGAGATCATCTATCTTGTTTATCCTTTTAAAGAACCAACTTTTCGTCTCATTTTTTTTGTATTATCTTTTTGTCTTCAATATCCTGGATTTGAGCTTTTATTTTAGTGATCTGTATTCTTCTGCTGAAGTTAGGGTTTTGGTGGTCCTGCATTTCCAGCTTTCTTAGGTGACTTATTAGTCTGTTAACTTGTGATCTTTCCATTTTCTTCATGTGTTTGTAAAGATATGAATTCCCCTCTTACTACTGCTTTTAAGGCATCCCAGAGTTTTTGGTAAGATGTTTCTTTATTTTCATTTGTTTCCAGGTACCTTTTAATCTCTGTTTTGATTTCATCATTGACCCAGGAGATGCTTAGCATCATATTGTTTAGAGTCCATGTCTTTGTGGGTTTTGGAGGAACTTTGTTGGTGTTGATATTTATTTTTATTCCACTGTGGCCTGAGAAGGTGCATGACAAAATTTCAATCTTATGAAATTTGCTTATGTTTGATTTATGACTAATGATGTGGTCGATCTTGGAGTATTTTCCATGTGGTTATGAGTAGAATATATATTCTGTGGTCATTGGGTGGAGTGTTCTGTAGATATCAATTAGGTCCCTTTGTTCAAGAGTTTTATTGAGGTTCCAGATCTCCTTGCTGGTTTTTTATCTTGATGATCTGTCCAGGGTTGTGAGTGGGGTATTAAGGTCCCCAGCTATGATCGTGTTAGGGTCAATCTCTTTTTTAAGTTTCCATACAAGCTGCTTTTTGAACTTTGGTGCTCCTTTGTTGGGTGCATATATGTTTAGGATGAATATTTCTTGTTGATAGATTGAACCGTTGTTTATTATATAGTGACCTTCTTCATTTTTTAAAATTTTTGATAGCTTAAAGGGTATTTTGATTAAAATAAAATTTAGATTAAAATTGCAACTCCAGCTTTCTTTTCTGTTCCATTTGCCTGAAATTTTGCTTCCCATCCTTTTACTTTGAGTCTGTGATTGTCCTTTCTGGTGAGACGAGTCTCTCATATTGTTACTTTATATTTTATCCATTTTACCATTCTGTGTCTTTTCAGTGGTGCATTTCATCCATTCACATTCAGGCTAATGATTGAAATGTCAGAGTTTATCCCTGTCATGGGGTTCTTATAGAGGTGTGCTGGGGACCAGCTCCAGCCAGGTTCAGGGTACCCCAAAGGTGGAGACGGTGTTGGGGATTGGGTGGAAGAAGAGACAGAAAGAAAGAGACTGGACTCCATCTAGTGCAGAAGCGATGTGTGTTATTGGGAATTACAACGGGTCTTTTATACACAAAGTCAGATGTGGGAGGGGTGTCCCCACCCACCAGAAACCTCAATCCATGAAAACTTAATCAATGATTGCCTTTAAACCCTTTTCATATGATAATCTTAAAATCCCATAACAAAGGATAACCTAATCTGTGACTGACATATTCTATAAACCTTTTTCATCCTAAGCTGATTGATTTATGCCAAGTTAAACAATTCTATAGAAGCTTAAGTGTTTACTTTACAAATGAAAGTGGCCCATCCCAGAATGTTTGGAATGTGGCCCAGTCCAAAGTTCACAGTGGGCTACCTGCAAGTAACCCAGCTGCATTCTTTCAACAAAATGTCTGTCTTCTAAAAGTATATTCTACAATTTACACCTTCAATAAATCCTAAGATCATGACCCAGAAGCCTGTGACCAATACTAAGGCTCTTAGATGTGACACAAGTTTGAATTATAAGTTGTGTGAAAGCCAAAACTGCAGTTTGCGGAAGAATGGGAGCAATGAGCTTCTAAAGTTAGCTTGTGTTTGTCCCGGCCTCAGAGTTTTTATGTTTTGAGCTCACAGGAGCTTAATCTGGTTAGTGCTGAGTAGAAAGGGGAGGAAATGGGGTCAATAGCTCCCGAACGCATCCTAGTGGTCTCGGGGTCAACGACCCTTCCTGATCCCTAACGCTCAGTGGGCCTCCGTGGCCGGCTCCCAACAAAGGTGTCATTGATCCTATTTGATTTTGTGTTTCTTTTGATTTTGGGGTTGATTCATGAGTGTTTTCAATCTTTTTCCTGCACTCTTGTGAAGAATGTTCTTGTCCTTTTTTCACTTTCTTCTGTGTTTAATACTTTCTTAAGTGTTTCTTGTAATGCTGGACTAGAGGCAGCATAAGTTTTTAGGGATTGAATGTCAGGGAAAAAAATTAATTCTCCCTCACTGATGAAGCTTAGTTTAGCTGGATAGGTTATTCTTGGTTGAAATTGATTATCTTCGAGGACTTTGAAGATTGGGCTCCAAGCTCTCCTAGCCTGAAAGGTTTCTGTAGACAAATCTGCTGCTATTCTAATTGGTCTTTCCCAGTAGGTAGTCTGACCCTTTTCCTCTTGCTGTCTTTAGGATTTTTTCTTTTATACCTGCTTTGTTTAAGTGAATTATTATGTGTCTGGGAATTGGTCTTCTCATTTCCTGTATGCAGGGGTTCTCTGAATCTCTTGTGTCTGAATTTTAATGTCACTGATGAGATGAGGGAAGTTTTCTTGAATAACTTCATGGAATGTTTGTTCCAGGGTTGTCTCTGTCTCTTTTTCTGCCTCAGGAAGTCCAATTACTCTTAGGTTTGGTCCCTTGAAGTAATTGTTAATCTCTTGAATGTTTTGTTCTGTCTTTTTAAGCTGCTTTTCTATGGTTTGGACAGTGTGGGTTAATTCTGTATTTTGGTCCTCAAGCTCTGAGATTCTTTCTTCTGCTTGATTAATTCTGCTTTCCATGCTTATTGGTTTATTTATTTCAATCACAGTATTCTTTACTGCTGTTATCTCCCTTGTCAACTCCTTCCTATTTTCCTCTTGTCTCTCTTCAATTCTTTTTATTATTTCCATTAGTTTCTTGATGTCTGGGTTTGTAGCATGTGTAGTATGTCATTCTGGGGTCTCTTCATTGTTTGCATTCTGAAGTCTGTATCACAGTGTCTGATCTCCCAGGGATCTGTGGGAGACCTATATTTTTCTTTTGTTTTTTCTTCATTTGTGTAGATTTTCCTCCCCACTTTTTCCTTTTCTTCCCCCTCTTCCTTAATTTTGTTGTTCAGGGGTGGCAGGGTTGCTTTTACTTCTGTTTGCTTGATCTCCTATTCTTCCTTGTGTGTATCCTCTAGTTTTGTTTGCTTCTGAAGCTTCACTGTGGGTTGAGGATTGTACTTTTTTTTTGCAGTTTTGAGATTGAATTCAGGTGGAAGCTGTGATTCAAAATCTATCTGCAGATGACAGTATCGACTGACTGGTGTATGAATACCCTGGAACCAACTTCCCATTGCCTTGAAATCTGTCTATGCAGTGGGGGAATAGGTTTACTCTCTGAAAGTAAAATGTAGAAAGAAAAAGGATAGGGATGGAACAGGGGACAGGAGGAAGAGAAAAGTGGAGAGTGAGAAGAGTAAGAGGGAAAAACAGACAAATGTACCAACTAATAAATGAAAAGAGACACAAAGACAGAAAAGAGTAAGAAAAAAACAAAAAGCAAACAAAAAAAACCCAAAACCAAAAAACTAAAGCATGCAGACAATCATACAGACACACAAGCTATTCAACCTCCTTATTGATACTATTCCTTTACACAAGCATGAAGTCTAAAGGATAAAAAAAAATCAGTAAACTAACAGAGGTAAAGCTAGTACGAAAACACTATCAGTAGCAATAAGAAGAGAGAAAAAAGAGGAAGGATAAGTAAAACAAACATACAAACAATACAAATAGAAAAAACAAAAACAAGGGAACCAAGCCTTTTCTTAGATCATTCCTCTAAGTCCAATATCCTTTCAGCTCTGATCTCTAGCTTTCATTGCAGGGGGGTAGGGTTATTCACTGCTAGGATCTGATGCCCCAGACCTGCTGTGGAGGGAGGTTTGTTCAGATCTAAGCTCAGTCAGCTTGCTGCCTGAGAAGTCTGCCATTCAAATATGATCTGTGTCTGATCTAGCAGCAGGGAGGGGTTTTGGTCTCTCCCAGTTTGATTTTATTACTTTAGATCTCAAGCTGGAGGCAGCCAGAGCTAGGCAGAGCCAGCGTGCTGGGTGGGTCAATGCAGTCTCTGTGTGGTCTCAGGAATAGCTGTTATCCGACCCACCCACAGGTCAAACTGGGGGAGGTGGATTGTGGGACAGCCAGGATCTGCAGGTCTGTGTGGCAGTGGGTAGCTCTTGCTGGATGGAGCTGTGTAGGAGGCTTGGAGGCCCAGAGCTTCCTGGGCTGGGAATTCTAGAGCAATGTCTTAGGTGCATATGTTTATAATTGATATATATATATATTTGATGGGTGGGCACTTTATCATAAATGCCCTGCTTTGTCTCTAGTTACAATTTTTATCTTAAATTCTATACTGTTTAATAATATGACAGTAGTTATAGATATCTGTATGATATACTTATGTCCTTAGTATTACCTTCAATCTATTTATGTTCTTGACTCTAATGCACATGACTATCTAACAGTATAGTTAAATCTCTTCTGCTAGTCTTCCTTGTTTCATTCTGAGTGTTTAAACCACTGAAGTTTAATGTAAGTACTGAGAAAATAAGGTTTAAGTATGATATTTTTGCTTGGTTATTTTTTTCTTTACTGTCTCTTTTGTGCTAAGTATTTTCTAGGGCATTACTTTAATTCCCTTTCTTTTACCATATGTTTTAAACTATTTTCTTGGTATAATTCTTGATAATTACAAATTACATCTCAACTAAAACAAAAAGTTTGTTTTAAGGTAAATAATGTATATAATATACAAAAACATAGTCCCAATATAGATTCCTTTCTCCCTTTTGTCTTATTTTCATAAAAATAAACATTTTTTGCATATTAAAACTCACTATCACAATTTTTTTTTTTTTTTGAGTTGGAGTTTCACTCTGTCACCCAGACTGGAGTGCAGTGGCCGCTCCCAGCCACTGCAGCCTCAACCTGCTGGGCTCCGGTGATCCTTCCGCCTTAGCCTTCCAAGTGGCCAGAACTACAGGTGCATGCTACCACACCCAGCTAACTTTTGATTTAGTGTAGAGATGAGGTCTCGCCAGGTTGCCTGTGTGGGTCTCAAACCCGTGTGTTCAGGCAATCCACTCACCTCAGCCTCCCAAAGGTGCGGGATTACAGGCTGAGCCACCAAGTCCTTCTCCTTTGGATTTAAATTGCTATCTAGTATCTTTTCCTGAAGGATTCATTTTATTTATTTCTTTCCTTTTTTTTTTTTGAGTTGGAGTCTCACTCTGTCGCCCAGACTGGAGTGCAGTGGCTGCTCCCGGCCACCGCAGCCTCAACCTGCTGGGCTTCAGCGATCCTTCTGCCTTAGCCTTCCAAGTGGCCAGAACTACAGGCGTGTGCTACCACACCCAGCTAAATTTGATATATTGTAGAGAGAAGGTCTTGCCAAGTTGTCCAGGTGGGTCGCAAACCCACGGGCTCAGGCGATCCATTCACCTCAGCCTCCCAAAGTGCTGGGATTACAGGCTGAGCCACGGAACACAGCCTATTATTTCTTCTAAGGCTTATAAGAAATAAGTATGCTAGTGACACTTATTAAGTATGCTAGTGATAAAAATCTTTATATTTTTGTTTATTTAGGTATATTTTATTGACTTCTTCAAATTGAAGAATAGTTTTGCTGAATACAGTATTCTTGGCTATCATCTTTTTTTTAGTACTTTTAATATATATTCTAATCGTCATCTGACCTTCAATATCTGATGAAAAATCAGCTGTTAATCTTACTAAGAATTCCTTGTATGTGACAAGTTGCTTTTCTCTTGCTGCTTTCAAGATCATTTTTGCCTTTTATCAGTTTCAGTATGATGTTTCTAGGTATGAATACCTCAGGTTTACTCTTCTGGAGTTAATTAATTTCTTGGATGGACACGTTAATGTTTTCCTCTAATTTGGAAATCTCTTTTATCTGTTATTTTTTCAAATATTCTTTCAAATACTTTTTCAAATATTCTTTCTGCCCCTTTCTTGTTCTTCTTCAAAGACTTCAATTATATAAATGTTATTATAGTTTGTGGCATATCACAGGATTATCAGGTTCTGTTCATTTTCCTTTTTTTTGTATTTCTTAGATTGAATAATCTCAATTCACCTATCTTTGAGAACATTGATTCTTTTTTATATAAGTTCAAATGTGCTTTTTATACTTCCTAATTTATTTTTATTTTTATTTTTGAGTTGGAGTCTCACTCTGTCGCCCAGACTGGAGTGCAGTGGCCGCTCCCGGCCACCGCAGCCTCAACCTGCTGGGCTCTGGCGATCCTTCCACCTCAGCCTTCCGAGTAGCTGGAACTACAGGCATGTGCTACCACGCCCGGCTGATTTTTTTTGATTTATTGTAGAGATGAGGTCTCGCTGCCCAGGTGGGTCTCGAACCCGTGGGCTCAGGCAATCCACTCACCTCAGCCTCCCAAAGGCATGGGATTACAGGCTGAGCCACCAAACCCGGTTTATTTTTAACTTCGGTTATTGTATCTTTCAACTACAGAATTTCTTCCATTGCTCTTTTTTTAAAAAAATGGTTTATAGATATTAATTAATATCCTCTTCTTAATGAGACATTGTTTCCACATTTTCAATAATTCTTTAGGCATGATTTTATTTAGCTTTTTAAAACATATTTACAGCAACTGATGTCAATTCTGACTACTAAGGCTAATGTCGGAACTTTCTCAGAGAGAGTTTCTATTGACTGCTTATCCACATCATGCTATGGTAAGATATTTTCTTGATTGTTTTTGTTATGTTGTGTGTGTATGTGAAAATGTTATACTTGAAAAGTAAACATTGTAACTAATATAATGTGTAAATTATGCAAATCAGATATCCCACTTCCCTAGGATTTCATGTTATTGCTGATTGTTGTACTGTTTTGTTGTTCTTGTTCCTATGTTTTGGTAATTTTCTCTATTGATTATATAAAGTTATTATTCTGTGTCTTAGGTGTACACTGAAGTCTCTACCTTATTATCTTCATTGTCATGTAATATTTGAAAATAGTTTTTCTTAAATGCCTTATACCATTAAGTTTTCTACTCTTATCAGAAGGGTTCAATGTTTGTACTGGTTTTTACTTGCAATGTTCTGACAAAAATTTACAACTCTGCCTTAAGTTTCACTTCCCCCTTGTCAGAACCGCAAAGTCAGCTGAGAGATTAGGTCTTTTTTGGTCTTTTTGACATGTAATCAACTTTGAACATAGGCATTATCCTCTTGATTTCCAGAAATGTGTTAGAGCCTTCAAAGGCCTGTATTAATCACTTTTAAGATTTTGGTGTCAGCCGGACTTGGTGGCTCAGCCTGTAATCCCGTGCCTTTGGGAGGCTGAGGTGAGTGGATTGCCTGAGCCCATGGGTTCGAGACCCGCCTGGGCAGCGAGACCTCATCTCTACAATAAATCAAAAAATCAGCCAGGCGTGGTAGAGCATGCCTGTAATTCCAGCTACTTGGAAGGCTGAGGCGGAAGGATCACCGGAGCCCAGCAGGTCAAGGCTGTGGTGGCCAGGAGTGGCCACTGCACTCCAGTCTGGGCAACAGAGTGAGACTCCAACTCAAAAAAAAAAAAGATTTTGGCGTCTGGGTACGCTAGCTCGGCCTGTAATCCTTATACACTTTGGGAGACTGAGATGAGAAAATTGCTTGAGCCTGGTGATTTGAGACCAACCTGGGCAATTTGATGAGACCTCATCTCTACAATAAATCACAGAAACTAGCCAGGCATGGTGGTTTGTGCCTGTAGTTCTAGCTACTTGGAAGACTGAGGTGGAAGTATTGCCTAAGCCTGTCAAGTCAAGTCTGTGAAGTCCATGAGTGTGCTGCTGGACTCCAGCCTGGGCGACAAGAGTGAGACTCCAACTCAACAAAAAGAAAAAAAAAAAGAAAGAAAAAAAAAGAGTTTGGTTAGCATCTTCTTACTCCCAATTATTATTAGCATCTCAGGCAGATGAGATTTAAACAATCGTCAGTGATTGTTTTAGACAAAGTTCCACGTTAAGAACTTTTGGCTAAGTATAAGCTCTAAGTCAGGTAAAGATAAATTCTAACAATTGGGCTTTTGGGGAACAATGCAGACAAGTAAATAGTGACAATTTTTTTGGTGTTAAGATTTATGGGGAGTTCCAAAACCTTCCCCCTTACATCCAGTGGCTACGAAGCTGCTGGATTTCACAGCTTTTGCCATCCAGTTAATTGTTTTTCAAGGTTACTGTGCATTTGGAGGTAAGGGACAACACCTCAAACCTCACTTTTCTTACTAAGGTACAACATTTTTTTTCCTTGAAGAAAGTCTCCTTAGATTGCTTCATGCCTTTGGTTAAGTTGCAGAATTCTGTGAAAGTAGATTTTGGTGGTTTTTGCCAATTTTCCTGTTGCTTTTGTGGAAGACTAGCTTGTCAGAGATCCTGCTCTTTCCTGAAGAGCAGCTTCTTCAAATATATTTTCAAAGTGCATGTTTGTTGTTCACCTCAATGTTATTCGTACTCAGGATCTCAAATAAATGAATACTTAAGGATAGAAAAAATCCCAAATCAAATATGCCATGCTATCCTGGCTACCTAATTCGAGAGTGAATTAACTATGTTATTTTAACAGGAGCCTCTCCCCCCCACTTTCTAAATTCTAGAACAAAATGTAGCTCATATTTTGTAAAAACAAAATGAATAGCATGTTCTTTAGTTTAAATTGTAGCTTAAATTTCTTACTAGACCTGGGACTTGTTCGAACATTTCTTCAGCTTAATTTTCTCTTTCCTCAATAAAAGAATTATGTGTCCTCTACCGTGAACAAATGTTGTAGAATAAGTTTTATATGTAAACTGATGCTCAACATTGTGGGTTATATATTTTCTTTATATAACTACCACATTACAGAATTTCCAGATGCTCTTGCTTATAAACATGTCTGTTTCTAAACATTCTCTAGTTAACTTATATCTGGAAAAAACAAAAACAAAAACATGTTCTCCTTAAAAGTTAACTGTTACAAGGCCTCCTAGTCAAGTTGTACTGCTAGATATATATCTTTGCCATCATGTTTTATCTTTTTTCCTGTATAAATTAAGAAAAAAACAACCTATATAGTTTTCAAAAAAAGATACAAAAAATTACTTTTCTGAACTTTTGTGATCCTCATGATAAGCTGGGGAAATAACAGGCTGAATTTATGATTATCACTATTCTTATTTACAAAGCAGTTACTTAGCAATTTCTAGGTAATCAACAACTGATTTTCTAATTTTCCATGATCCTCCTTTTCACTTTTAGTGATTTATTTGCTTTTCTTACAGCCACTATCAGCCACTTGCATTCTGTATGTATTCATCAAATCATAACTTTATTCAATTATTTTTATAACATTCAGGCATCAGTTATAGGTTCCTTAAAGGAAGAGATGAGATTATATTCATTTTTGTTTTCCCATTTTTTATTACACTGGCTATTTTAAAACAATACAAATTAGAAAATATGATACAATGTAATTTTATAGACTATATGCATATATTTAAGATTGTAAATATTTTTTTCATTTAAAAATTGTTAATATTTATTATTTTTCTTTTCTTTTTTTTTGAGTTGGAGTCACACTCTGTCGCTCAGACTGGAGTGCAGTGGCTGCTCCCAGCCACCGCAGGTTCGACCTGCTGGGTTCCAGCGATCCTTCCGCCTCAGCCTTCCAAGTAGCTGGAATTACAGGCGCGCGCTACCACGCCTGGCTAGTTTTTGATTTATAGTGGAGATGAGGTCTCGCCAAGTTGCCCAGGTGGGTCTCGAACCCGCAGGCTCAGGAAATCCACTCATCTCGGCCTCCCAAAGTGCTGGGATTACAGGCTGAGCCACCGAGCCCATCCTATTTTTCTTTTCAAAAATGGAATATTGTGGAGTAAATGTCAGACACCAACTCATAGAATAAGTGGAACTTCACACCACTTCAGGATTTATTTTAGAAACAATGAATTTGATAATCACTGTCTTAAAGCACTAGATAAATAATCCTTAATGTTTAACCTGAAATGTTCATTCTCTTTTTTTCCTTTCATTTTACTTATGATAGCTAAAACATTTTAATCTCTAGATAGGTAGAATTCAATCATATTATATATATATGTTCAAATTACTTCCGCTGGAAGATAATAGAAATCTGATTCAAACTAGATTAATAAGCAAGGACATTCTTAGCTTGTTAGTAATCTACAGGGTTATGGAACTCAGGATTTGCATAGTTATATTGTTCTATTTTATTGTGATAATTTCATGTATGCCCTTTTTGTTTAGTCTTCAGATCTTATATCATGATATCCAAGGTGTAATGGAAATCATATTCACATTTGCTTTTCTTGAGTGTAGCCTTTCTGAAATATTTTACCCTATTCATGTGTAAATTTGGATAAGTCCAGAAATTGAGTTTTGTAAGCTTCCTTTGAAATTCAGGGGATGCATGTGTATGAGTTTGAACAATGAAACACAATTTGAGTTGAATGAGGCAAATAAAAAAGTCAAAATAGTTTCCTAGGCAGGAGGTTAAGTTTTTTGCTAATACAACATAGTTTTATTAGAATTATTTGTTTGATACAAATTTTTTAAATGTCAAAACAAGAGTGAATGTGAAATAAAAGGGACACATGTTTCCATTTACAGTTGATATTAATGGTTTCTAGCACACTTAGTAGTATTCTAGTTGTACAGAATCAGTCAATTTAGAGAATAATGATGTAGATCTTATATGTCAAAAAATAATCTACTCTGCTGGTCTTGGAACATATTCAATAATCTGTTTTACTTTGATAAATTATATGCCAAAATTTCTTGTCTCACTTTCTTTAATTTTACTGATATTTCCCACATTAGTGAATTTACTTTTTTTTGTTGTTAACTAGGCATAATGGTTTCCAATACTAAATATTCTGAAAATTAAACAATTGAACTCTATTTTAAATAATTTAAAAGTTATGTTTACTTATTAATTACACAAGGACAGTGATGTACCATTTCCATATTTGCTTATAGCTAAAACATTTATAGCTGCAATTTTATTATTTTTAATCAACTCTTACTAATTTGAAGAAAGAAATTCTGTGGTCCTATTTCATTCCATCATATTAAAAAATGCATGCATTCTTTTTGAGTATTCCCATATGAGCTATTTACACAGTTTATTTTTTAAAAGTTTTTTATTTCTCCAAATTATCTCTAATGTCTCTTGTCAGATTTATTCCTAAGTGCCTTATAATGTTTATTATATTATGAATATAAATTATTTTTTCTTTTATATTTATTCATTTTTAAAAATGTATTACTTTTGTTAGGCTAAAAACTGTTGTTGATTTTTGTATATATACCTAGTACTGTAAACTGCATGTTTAAGTTTTCTTCAGATCCATATGTTATAATCCTCACCTCCAAGATGATAGTGTTAGTACATGAGAGTTCTTTGGAAGGTGATTAGGTCATAAAGGCAGATCCCTCATGAATGGGATTTATGTGTTTACAAAATAGGCTTAGAGAAGCTTATTTGCCCATTTCACCATGTCAGGGCCCAGTGAGAAAGTGCCATCTATGAATCAGAAAGTGTTTCCTCACCAAACACCAAATTTTCTGGTGACTTGGTTTTGGACTTTAAAGCCTCTAGAACTGTAATAAACAAATTTCTGATGTTTATAAGATATCCAGTTTATGATATTTTGTTATAGCAGTCAAAACATATTGACACACCCATGTATCTCTATACAATTGTAAGTAACTTCAATAATTTATATTATTTGAATCTTTCCTATCTTTAAATAGTTGCTATATATTTTTTTCAAATTCACATACTAATTTCTTTTGCTTTGTCTTATTAAATTGGATAGGATTTCCAATACATATTCAAATTGAGGAAATAGGTGTCTTTTTCCTCTTCTCCTTTCACTATTAGGTATGATATTTGATGTGTTTTCGATCAACAATTTTTTCAGGTTAGAAAAATTATCTTCTAGTTATATTTTTCCATGAGTGTTTTCACAAATGATTATTAATTTTTATTGAAAAATTATTTAGATATTGAGGTAATTATGTAAGTCTCCTCCTTAGGCTATTAATGTAGAAAATTGCAGCAAGTTTTTCTGACATTTGACAGTATAATATGTAAGAGTCCTAGACTCAAATTTTTGGAATTTAAAATATGTTTAATTTATTAGTTGGCATGAATAAACTTCCTGTGCCTTTTAATCTTATTTATACAAAAATGGGAGATAATACTAGTTGCTACTTTTGAGAAGTAACTGAACTAATATATATGTAAACCATTTAGTATTGTATCTGGAACACACATACATAATGTGAAACATAAGTAGTGTTTTGAAAAGATATATTTGTAAATATATATAGCAGATATTTATAAACATAAATACATGGTTATTCAAAATTTTAAAAATGCCAGGTTCAATGGCTCAGCCTTTAATCCCTCGCTTTGGGAGGTTGAGGTGAGTGGATTGCCTAAACCCGTGGGTTCGAGACCCACCCGGGCAACTTGGCAAGACCTCATCTCTACAATAAATCAAAAATTAGCCAGGCATGGTAGCGCACGCCTGTAGTTTCAGCTCCTTGGAAGACTGAGGTGGAAGGATCGCTGGAGCCCAGCAGGTCGAGGCTGCGGTGGCCGGGAGCGGCCACTGTACTCCAGTCTGGGCGACGGAGTGAGACTTCAACTCAAAAAAATATAAAAAACAAAATAGAAAACAAAATTAAAAAATACATAGTATTATCTGGAATATAAAAGCTAGCGTATAGGAATTTGAACTTATATTTATAAAATAATTCTATTTGATTACAGTAAATTTTTAATATTGTACTAAATTTTATTTGATAACATTTTCTTTAGGAATTTTGTGTCTGTGTCTATAAATGTGATTGATCAATAATTGATGTTTTTGATGTTTCCTTTTGTATAGTGTATTTATCACAATTATACTAGCCTCATAAAATAAACTCTGTAGTCTGTCTTATTTTTCTATTCTGTAAAACAATTTATATGAGATGAAATTATCTGTTATATGATAAATTGAAAACCCCATATAAAATATTTGATAAAACTAATACCCATTTTGTTTAAAACAATACAGAACTCTTAGCTAAGTAAAGATGGAAGACAACTCCTTATTGTGACAAAATATAACTATAAAAAACCTTATAAACATATGTAATTGTGAAATGTTGAAAGATTTTTTTCTGATATCAGAAATGAGACATATATGTATGCCATCGTCATATCTATCATCATTGTCCTAGAGGTATTAGCCTGTGTCTCAGATAGGATAAATATGAGGCATATGTTTCCACTTTCAGAATTTTTCAATGGGATTAAACTTCAGTTACTCATAGTGTGAGCTGGTTTGATAATATGGCATCTTTGCCTCTTCCCATCAGTTTTCTGTTCCCCTATTTGTTTATACTACACTTTCCAAATAAAATATTGCCCATGAATTTTTTTCTCTGTCTGCTTCTAGAGTTCTAGGATGCAGATGCTCTGGCTGAAATTCTGAAATGTATGTGTTCTCAGGCAAAGTGGCAACAAGGACCTGTTCGCTGATGTATATAATTATTAATAAGAGTTTCTTGCATGGTCTATCATCATATCTCTAATGAACTGGAATGGGATACAGAATGAAGAAAAACACTGACTTATGTTACTGTATGAGAGATATGATAGCATCGGTAACTGAAATAAACGTGTATTTGGGTATTTTCTGTTCAGTGCTATCATTACAATAAAAAAATAAAATGGCAGGCACATTCTAACAATCAACTCAACGAACAATGCAGATGACTCATATAAGAAAATTAAGGATATTTTTGTCTCTTATGGCTGTAGGAAATATGGTGCTAAAAAATAATGCCCAAGACCTGAATGGGAAAGCACTGAAATAACCAAATAAATGCTCACAAAACATAAGATTGGATATGAGCCCTGTTAAATTGGTAGCTATATTTCAAGGTTAAATAGAGAATTTGAACCCATGGTCATTTTGTAATGCTGTATCACTGAATGATAGGTAGAATAAATGGGCCTGGGAACTACTCTGGAAATAAGATTCATTTATTTCATCTTAACTCCCCATAACTCCCTTGAGAGTTTGTGTTTCTGCATTCACAGCTTTAGGCACTGCTGAATGAAGAAACTGATTCCTAAAGTGTGGAGAGTGGTAGCCTGAAGGGAAGAGAAAGTACATATCTATCAAGCAACGCAGTAAGGAGTCACTAATCCTGACCCTTAGGGTTGTGTCTACGGCTTTGTCAAGTTAAACTCCTCTTGATGGGAGCAAACAACTTAAAAAAAAAAAGGGATTGTGTTTGGTTTTAAATTTCTATATTTATTATGCTATCCTAAATGCCAACATGAGGATTCTGGAACAGAATACATTATTATTACTTATGTACAGTAAAGGAAGCCTACTTTACCCTAATTGTTATCCCTGGGGTGACATAAGTGAAGCAGATATGGATCTATATGTAAGAGAGTCTACTATAGGTGAAGATCATGGAAAAATTAAATTTGTGCCTACACATAGAAGAGAGAGAGGTCATTGTCCCTTCATCACTTCTCTTTTTTTTTGAGTTGGAGTCTCACTCTGTCGCCCAGACTGGAGTGCAGTGGCCGCTTCCGGCCACCGCCGCCTCGACCTGCTGGGCTCCAGAGATCCTTCCTCCTCAGTCTTCCGAGTAGCCGGAATTACAGGCATGCGCTACCACGCCCGGCTGATTTTTTGATTTATTGTAGAGATGAGGTCTCGCTGCCCAGGCGGGTCTCGAACCCACGGGCTCAGGCAATCCACTCACCTCAGTCTCCCAAAGGCGCAGGATTGCAGGCTGAGCCACCGAACCCGGCCCTTCATCACTTCTAATAAATTCTTCTGAAATATAATGGAAAGGATCCTGGATCTTCACACTTGGAATCTAAATAAAGTCTCCAAGGGGAGATTAGACTTGTGTCTCCAGTTTTGTAACTCAAGGGATGTCTCCATACATCAGGGAGTTAAATGGATCTGAATAGTATGAGTGCAATGTAGCAAATACTGCTACCCCTTCTTTATCCCTTCAATAAACTCTAGACCTTTTCCAAATGATAGTACTTACATCTTTCTGCCTGCTTGGTTTTTGTTGTTGTTTTTGTTGTGGTTATTTGTTTGTTTCTTTTTTCCTGAAAACTTGAAGTATACTTTGCATAGGCAACAGGTCAGAATATCAGGATAATTAATACTCCTTGAGGGTGTAGGTATGCCATGATTAAAGGAATCTGAATTGAAAACCCAGATTTCTTGCCCTTGGTAAAAGAGGTGTGTTTCTATACCATTTAAGAGTTTTTGTTTGTTTGTTTTGAAATTGCGTTTTTTAAAAACATGATTTCCCTAACAGAGAGCATTGCCAAATGACATCCAGATGTCTTGTCCCATAGGGATCTGTGGTAAAGGTTAATAGACAATGATCTTTTAGACAGTTGGGATGTTGAATAGGGTAGCATATGTAACTTTAAACAAATTGAAAGCCGACAAGTAAAAAGGCTGATATTAGATTCCAAAATGGAAAATTATTTATTACTCACACAATTTTCAGACCCTAACTAACTCTTAGTAAATTGATTGGAAGCGGAGACTAGATAATTTTATCTCACCAAATAAATATGCCATTTAGAGTAATTATATACTTGAGAAAATAAATATACAAAAGTATTTAATGTGCCATTAGATGCTAGGCTTTATCTAAGTATCATATCAGCAAAGCAGAGATGTTAGCATGGTACCCTGGTCATAATAAGAACTTATAGAACCCTGGAGATCATTCTTACAAAGTGGGTCCAATGATCTCACAGAACTTCCATGTAGTTATTTTTTGGTTTCCATGAATACATATTTGGGATTGATATACTAAACAAATGACAGATCAACTATGATGGAGTAAGAGTCTGTGTCAAGGAGAACCAAAAAAATCCCCAGAAATGATCCGTGCAAATGAACAACAAAAATCAAAGGAGCTGGGGTAGCTATACTTATATAAAACAAAATCGATTTCAAAACTGTAAAAAGAAGCAAAAAAAAAAAAAAAAGCTACTATACAATGATCAGAGGATCAATTCAGCAAGAGAATATGACAATTGTAAATATATATGCACCCAATCCTGAAGTAACCACATATACTAGGAGTGCCAAAAATATATGCATATATATATACACACACACACATTTTAAGAGATGTTATCTATGTATTACTTTTCAAAGTTGAATTATGATAGCAGTGTGTAGTTATGTTTGCTCAAATATGACATTAATCAAATGAATGCCAGCATCACCTTGGCAGGACAGTTAAAGAAAATGACGGAAGCAAGGTTGTTGTTTGAGGAACACAAGACCATTTTGAAGTGATATTTGAAATTTGAGAACTTTGTGGAAGTACAGTCACAATGGAGGGGTTCTATGCAACAGAACTTCCAATATGCCAAATAGTTGCACGCATTTGTGATCAGTTTGAGATGCATGGTACTATGGGCAATGTGCACAGGGACGATCTGAGAGGCATCACAAAGCAACAAGTCCTGCAGTAGTTTGCAGTAATTAGAAGTGTCTGGATGCTGATGGTAACCACTTTGAGCACCTCTTGTAATTGCAGATGTCAAATGTGACTTGTATTCGTCTTTTGTTTTCAGTATAAATTGAGTGTTACAATTGTAATACAGTTTTTTCTTTCTTAAAATGTCCATACATATTTTGGCACTTCTGTATAAAGCAAATATTTTTAGAGCTAAAGATTGTGACAGATCCCCATACAATAATCGCTGAAAACTTTAACACCCTGCTTTCAGCATTCAACAGATAATCTAGACAGAAGATAAACAAAGAAACATTTGACTCTATCTGCACTATAGACCAAATGGACCTAATAGACATTTATAGAAATTGTCATCTAATAGCTGCAGAATATACATTCTTCTCCTCAGCACATAGAACATTTTTAAGACTAAACTATGTGTTAGGCACAAAACAATCCTCAAGGCTCCTTGAAAATCTAAAAATACAACTACCACATGAGTCAGCAATCCCATGGCTGAGTACATATCCAGAAAAAATGAAATCAATATATTAAAAAAATACTGTCTGTCTCATGTTTATTGCAGACTATTCATAATTGTTAAGACATGGAATCAACCTAAGTGTCCATCAACAAAGAAATAGATAGAAAATGTGGTACATATAATAAAATATTATTCAACCATAAAAAACAATGAAATGCTGTCATTTGCAACAGTATAGATGGAACTAGAAGACATTATGTCAAATGAAAAAAACCAGGTAAACAAAGACAAATATAGTATATTCTCACTCACATGTAGGAGTTAAAACTAAAATAAAATAACTCATGGAGACAGTAGAAGGATTGTTACCAGAGGCTGAAAAAGATAGTAGGGAGAGAGGGCAATAAAGAGGCATTGGTAATGGGTACAAAAGTAAAGTTAGATAGAAAGAATAAAATTCAGTGAGTGGGTTTCACAATACGGTGATTATAATTAAACATCTATTTTATACTTCAAAATAATTAAAATAGTACCAGTGGAATGTCCCTAATACAAAGAAATAACTGCATGAGGTGATAGATATCCAAATTACCTTGATCTGATCATTATACTTTGTATACCTGTATCAAAATATCACATGTACCCCATAAATATGTATAACTATTATATTGGTATCATCACTTAAATTTTTTTTTACAAATAGTGTATATGTGTCGTGAAGTATAGTACCTAACGCTTACTTATTTTTGTTCCCAAACCCAGTTGGGACTTACTTTATAAACATGTCATAGGGCACCATGTGAGGAAAGACTGGGTGAGATGGGGGTCTTGGTTACCTACTTGGGCAACTAACACATTCTCTCTAGACTTGTTTGGGACACTCAACAATGGGTGTTACATTGAAACCAGTGCAAACACCTTACTTTTGAAAGATTATCTCTGCTATAACAAGCTGGCAGCTTTGGAATGGTGTAGAAAGAAATAGGGCCAGTGGATTTTACAGTCATATAGCTATTGATGAGCATTCTTTGTAATAAAGTGAGTTTGTTGGTCTGAGGTCATGTTATACATAATTCCATGACAGTAGATCAGACATCTTTTGAGACCTTTGATTGTGTGTTGCATGAGGCCTCATACACATGGAAGGCAAATCCATACTGATGTACATATCAATCCTAGTCAGAATAAATAATTTCCCTTTCCATGATCAAAGACATCCAAGGAAACCATTTTGCCATAAAAAGATGTTGGAAGGTTCTGTAATGTGCGTCAACATTGGCCTCTGTTGCTTTTGGTTCAGGTATTCAGCATCAGCGATAGCTGTTGTGAGATACATAGCTTCAATCTCTGCAACCAAGGTTTCTCAGTTTAATGTCCATTTTACCATCACTTGGGTAACTAATGACATAGGTTGATTACATTTACTGACCATGTAATTTTGTCCTCTGATTTTTCATATTTCTTTTTCAAATAATGCTCTCTGATTATCTTCTCACTTTGTGCCTACTGACCAACCAGCTGAACCACTTCACATTGTGAGTCTGAATATTTTTAACTCAGACCACAACTTTCTTTACACCAATCATGTCAGAGGGCACTGCCTTAAGCTCTGTCCATTGAGTGGGTTTCTTCTCACCATTGTCTTTTGGCATGCTGCTTAGTTTATCTGAAAAGAACTGTAGTATATTTTTTGCTTGCATTCCCAAACCCAATTGGCAACTGCTTTGTAAATGGGTCATAGAAAACCCATGTGAGAAAAAGTGTGAATGAGGTAGGGAACTAGAAGACATTATGTCAAATGAAAAATCCAGGTAAACAAAGACAAATATAGTATATTCTCACATGTAGGAGTTAAAACTAAAAGAGGGGTCTTGGATACCTCTTTCGGAAACTTAGACATTCCCTCTAGATTTTTTGGGGTCACTTGAAAATGTAATGCTTCCATTTAACAGTGGTTCTGTTGGAAGCTCCTGACAAGGCCTGGTTGGGACTAATAGTAATTAGATCTTGGTGGACCGGTTTGTCTATATAATTATTTGATGGGCCATAGTCTAATGCTCAATCTCCACTTGGGCTCAGTCGCATGCTAGAAGTAGTTTAAAACAAAAACAAAAACAAATCCCCCGCCCACTTTTTAAATTTTAGATAAGATTTACAGAAAAATTGCAAAATATCACAGAGAATTTTCATATATTCCAAATTCAGTTTCTCCTATTATTAACACCTTACATTGGTATAGTAGATTTGTACAATTAATGAAGCAGTATTGATATATTATTACCTAAAGTCCATAATTTATTCAGATAGCCTTAGTTTTCACTAAATAATCTTTTTGTTCTGGTATCCCTACTAGGACTCTATATTAAATTTGGTTATCATGTCGCCTAAGGTTCATATTGACTATAACAGTTTTTCTTTGTTTTTGATGGTATTGACAGTTTGAGGAATGCTTGTTAGATATTTTATAAAATGTCACACAATTTTGATTTGCTTGATTTTTTCTCATGATTATATTAACTTAGGTATTTTTGAAGGAAGACCATAGAGATAAAATGCTATTTTCATCACATCATATCAAAAATACATATTACCAATATGACTTATTGTTTATATTAATCTTGATCTCTTGGCTGTGGCAGCACTTGTTGTTTTTTTCCACTGTAAACTTACTTGTTATTCCCATTTTCATACTTTATTCTTTGGAAGGAAAGTACTGTGTGCAGTCCATACTTAAGGTGTACAAAGCATAGTCCATCTCCTGGAGGGTGAAGTATCTACATAAACTATTTGAATTTTTTTGTATGGAAGTTTTGTCATACATTTAGCTATTTCTGTATGTACTCGTGTATTTTATACTTTGAGTTACAGTTATTTCATTTCATCGATAAAATTGTTTCATCTTTGTCCAGTTGTAGCTCTTTTAGTTCACCCCTATGTCCTTTTAACATATCCCCATCAGTGTGGGCTTTTTATTTCATTTGAGCTTTTCCTTAATTTTTGGCACAAAATGCTATAAGATCATATTGTGCATTTCTTCTTACAACCCCAGAAGTAACCATTTTGTCCAAGAAGACCTACTTTCTTTTATTGGAGAATGATTTTTAGAAGCCAAGATCTGATACCCCTGCCTGTGAGTGTATAAGTAAAGGGGATCAGGAGGAAGAGACAGAGGGACTGGGAGAGGAGTGGAAAAGGAGAATGAGAGAGACCCCAGTGTGGATGGCAAGAAAATTCTCCTGGACCTGAACACCACCCCACTGTGACCTAGAGAGAGCCCAGTTCCCAGATGATTGAATTACTTCAACCTCACTACTTGCTTCACAGCCAGCCACACCAGCCCACAGGCTGGAAGCCCCTGGCCCTACACATTGCTCTGCTGCAGCCACTGCTATGCACCACTCTGTAGCCGCCACTGCCACCACTGCTGCCTCCTAGGGCAACCCTGGGCTCCTAGCCCCATGAAGTTCTGGGCTCCCTTGATGACTTCACTGCCCTGCCCTGCCCTGAGGTGCCCCATGCCATGCCAACCTGCAGTGCCCAGCTGTCTCACACTTGGCCTCCCCTAGCTCAGACCTCGACCATGGCAGGACCAGAGATCTGCAGGAGCCCCGAGTCTGACTGAACCAGGCAGAGACTTGCATTGCCCTACCCAGCTCTGCCTAGCTCTGCCCAGCCTCCAACTTGGGACCTAGGGTAATCACATCAAACTGGAAGAAACAGAAGCCCTCCCCCTTGCTAGATCACACACAAACAGGTCAGATCTGAATGACAAACTTGGCAGGCAGCAAGCTGGCCGAGTCCAGATCTGATCCATCCTCCTTTCACAACAGACCTGGGGCATCTGACAGCCTGTGATGAGAGCTAGAGATCAGAGCTGAAAGGATGTTGACCTCACAGGAAAAATCTCAGAGTGAGCTTGGTTCCTTAATTTTGTTGTTGTTGTTGTTTTTAATTTTTGCTCTTTATTTTGCTCATTTTTATTTGTTTGTTTCTCTCTATATTTTTTGGTAATGTTTTCATACTTGCTTTGTGTCTGTTATTTTACTGATTTTTCTCTTTTTTCTTTAGACTTCCTGTTTGTGTAGGAAAATAGTATATCAATAAGGAGGTTGGTTGGTTTGTGTGTTTGTATGATTGTATGTATGTTTTAGTTTGATTTTACTCTTTTCTGTCTTTGTGTCTCTTTTCATTTGTTAGTCAGTAACATTTGTCTGTTTTTCCTCTTACTCCTCTCTCTCTCCACCATCCTCTTTTCTCCCTTCTTCCTTGTTCCTTTATTTTTCTTTATTGTGCCTTATTTTGCTTTCAGGGAGCAAACCCCTCTACCTCCTTTGCATGGAAAGATTGAAAGGCTGTGGAAAGTAGATTCCAGGGTACCCATACACCTGTTGGTGGATACTGGGATCTGCAGATAGATTTTGAATCACAGCTCCCTTCTCAATTAAATCTCAAAACTGCAAAAAGACAACAAACAAACAGAAACAACAACAACTCTGTAAGAACCTTATGATAGGGATCAGCACTCATATTTCAATAATTATCCTGAATGTGAGTGGACTAAATGCACCTCTGAAAAGACATAGAATGGCAAAATGGATAAAATATTATAAGGCAACAATATATTGTCTCCAAGAGACTCATCTAATGAGAAAGGACACTCACAGACTCAAAGTAAGAGGATGGGAAGCAAAATTTCAGGAGAGTGGAACACAAAAGAAAGCAAGAGTTGCAATCTTAATATCAGACAAAATACCCATTAAGCTATCAAAAATTTAAAAAGATAAACAGCTAAATTTAAAAAGATAAAACAGCTTCTAGGCAAACTTAAAAAAGACATTGACTGTAACACTATCATACCTGGGGATTTTAATAACCCACTCACAACCCTAGACAGATAATCAGGACAAAAAAATCAGTAATGAGATCCAGACCACAGTATGACTCTTGACCAAATGGACTTAATTGATACCTACAGAACACTCAACCCAATAACTACAGAATAAACATTCTACTCATCACTGCATAGAATGTACTATAAGATCGACCACATCCTTGGCCATAAATCAAGCATAAACAAATTTCATAATATTGAAATTTTGCCATGCACCTTCTCAGACCACAGTGGAATAAAAATAAATATCAACACCAACAAAGTTCCCTCAAAACCCACAAAGACATGGACACTAAACAGCATCATGCTAAGCAACTCCTGGCTAAACATGGAAACCAAAACAGAGATTAAAAGATACCTGAGAACAAATGAAATGAAGAAACAGCTTACCAAAATCTCTGGGATGCCATGAAAGCTGTAATAAGAGGGGAATTCATATCTCAACAAACACGCATGAAGAAAATAGAAAGATCACACGTTAACAGCCTAGCAAATTAACTAGGGAAGCTGGAAAAGCAAGACCAGCAAAACCCTAACTTCAGCAGAAGAATTCAGGTCGGTCACCAAAATAAAAGCCCAAATCTGGGACATAGAAGACAAAAAGATAATACAAAAAAATCAATGAAATAAAAAGCTGGTTCTTAAAAGGATAAACAAGATTAATGGTCTCCTAGCTAGACTGAACAAAAAAAAGAGGTAAAAAGCCAAAATAAGCACAACCAGAAACACAAAAGATGAAGTCACATCCAACCCTGAAGAAATAGAAAAGTTTATCAGAGACTAATATGTACATTTGTATGAAAACAAACTTGAAAACCTAAAGGAAATGAAGGACTTTCTGTCATCACAGAACCTCCTTAGGATGAAACAAGAAGAAATCGAGACCTTAAATAGACCAATAACAATCCAAGAAATTGACTATGTTATAAGAAAACTACTTACAAAAAAAAAAATGCCCTGGACCAGATGGCATTCCAGCAGAATTCTACAAAACACCTAAAGAGGAACTGATACCAAACCTATTTAAAGTATTTCAGGCAATTGAGAAAGATGGCCCCTCCTCAAATCATTTTATGAAGCTAACATCACATTGATACCCAAGCCAGGTAAAGACCCAACAAAGAAAGACACCTACAGGCCAATACTCTTGATGAAAATAGATGTTAAAATTCTCAACAAGACCCTAGCTAACCAGATTCAACAAAACATCTCAAAAATCATGTACCATGACCAAGTAGGTTTCATCCCCAGGATGCAAATTTGGTTCAACATTCGTAAGACCATAAATGTAATTAGATACATCAACAGACATAAGAACAAAAGCCACACAATTATTTCATTAGATACAGAAAATCCTTTTGATAAAATCCTGCACTCCTTCTTGATAAAAACCCTCGAATATTTAGGCACTGATAGAACATACCTCAAAATAATAGAGCCATCTACGAGAAACCCATAGCCACCATACTGCTAAACAGACATAAATTGGAACCATTTCCCCTGAAAACTGAACAAGACAAGGATGCCCACTCTCACCCCTCCTGTTCAACATAGTTTTGGAAGTCCTAGTTAGAGCAATCAGAGAAGAGAAGGTGATTAGGGGTATCCAAATCAGAAAAAGAGGAAGTCAAGTTATATCTTTGCGATGGCGTGATTCTATACCCTGAAAACCCAAGAGAATCTGTAAAAAACCTCCTTGCACTGATAAAGGACTTTGGCAAAGTCTCAGGGTATAAAATAAATGTGCAAAAGACAATCGCATTTCTATACACCAATAGTAAACAAACAGAAACCCAAATAAAAAGCACAATTCCATTCATGATAGCCACAAAAAAAAAGAAAGAAATACCTTGGCATCTTCCTAACCAGAGATGTGAAAGACCTTTACAATGAAAATTGCAAAACACTTCTCAAAGAAATCAAAGATGACACAAACAAGAGGAAAAATATTCCATGCTCATGGATTGGAAGAATCAACATTGTTAAGAGGTCCAGTCTACCTAGGGCAATCTACAGATTTAACACAATACCCATCAAATTACCAGCAACATTCTTTTCAGACCTAGAAGCAACAATACAGGAATTCATATGGAAACACAAATGACCATGAATAGTCAAAATAATCCTCAGCAAAAAAACAAAACAAAACAAAAAATAAAAACAAAGCAGGAGGTATCACACTCCCAGATTTTAAACTTTATAATAAAGCTACAATAATCAAAAGAGCCTGGCATTGGTACAAGAACAGGCATACACCAATGGAACAGAATTGAGTTTCCAGAAATAAAAACTCAATTTCTCTACCAACTCATCTTCGACAAAGCCTCTACCACCAACCACGGTGGAGAGGGGGAATCTATTCAGTAAATGGTGATGTGAAAACTGGCTGACCCCATGCAGAAGATTGAAACAGGACCCCTACCTATCTACATACACAATAATTAACTCTAAATGGATCAGAGACCTAAACATAAACCTCAAACTATAAGAAGCTTAAAAAATACAAGAGACACTCTTCTGGAAATTGGAACTGGCAACCGATTCCTGATCTAAACCCTAAGTGCCAATACCATAAGAGATAGGATAGACTAGTGGGTCCTTATCAAACTGACAAGCTTCTGCAAAGCCAAAGAAACCATCAAGAGAGCACTGAGACAACCCACAGACTGGGAAAAAGTATTTGCCAACTCCATGTTTGACAAAGGCCTAACATCTAGGATCTACAAGCAACTAAAATGTGCTGAAGAGAAAAAAACAAACAGCCCCATTGCAAAGTGGGCAAAATATATGAATAGACAGTTCTCAAAAGAAGACATATGAGCAGCCAACAGATACATGAAAAAATATTCAGCCTCACTAGTCATCAAGGAGATGCAAATTAAAACTACACTGAGATACCACATAACTCCATTCAGAATAGCCATCATCAATAACTCAAAAGATAACAGATGCTAGAGAGGATGTGGCAAAAAGGGATCACTTCTACTACTGTTGGTGGGAGTGTTAACTAGTACAACCTCGAATGAAAACAGTGTGATGATTCCTAAAAGTTCTAAAGATCAACTTTCCATAATGACCCCTTAATCTGCCTACTGGGAATATACCCAGAAGAACTCAAATTACTCTATAAAAAAGATACCTGCACACGTGTGTTTTTCACAGCATTGTTCACAATAGCAAGAACATGGAACCAACCATGCTGCCGATCAAAAGAGGACTGGACAAAAAAAGTGATACATATACACAATGGTATATTATGTAGCCATCAAGAAGAACAAAATCATGAACTTTGCAGCAACCTGAATGGAGTAAGAGTTTATAATACTGAGTGATCTTTCACAGAAACAAAGAACTGAGTATCACATGTTCTCACTCATAAGTGGCCCTTGAATAAATATCATAATACTATAAGAAAAGGATTGACAGTAGCGGGAAACTTCAGGGAGATGGAGGGGCAGGTAGGTGAGATTGACAGTTGTGGAAATAAGCCTGGGGAAGCGGTTCAGACCACATCAACAAGGATACCTGCACAATGAATATTTGTATACCTAACCCTAAATTATACCACACAATTTTAAAATAAAAAAATTTAAAAGTTAAAAAAAAAAAGAAGCCAAGATCTATTCCCTAGTTGTGCCAATTACTACTGGAGTGTCATTGTTGGAGTGACAAAACAGGGGGATACTTGTGTATATCCTAATTGGGATATATAAACATATCTATAAATATTTCTATATATATATATATCTACATTAAGCTGAACTTGAGTTCATTCTGATGTTTCATACTGCAGCATGAAACATTCTAGCCTTTTCCTCTCAAAGATTCCTTTTCATAAGGGTGATGGTACTTTCTTGCAGAAGTAAATCTTTTCTCAAGAATCCTATAGGTCCATTCTCTGACTCACAACTTTCACGTTGAATTTTTTCAGAGGTTCTATATGGCATTGTTTTATCTCTATCAAACACACTTATAGTACTGAGTGTTCTGCCATGTCTTGTTGCCCTAGTGTTAATGTTACTTGTTCAAACTTGGACTTTCTCTTTCTTTGCAGCCCACTAAAACTAGTAGATTCGATTTACCTAGTAGATTAGAATTACCTTATAAGTAGATTGTAGTAGTATTTTAAAATCTGGAATATACTGACTCTAAGATCTGAAAATAACTATGAGGATTGTGGGGTTTTTTTAGTGGTAGATGGTACAAGGTATAAGATTTTGTTATTTTCTCTTTTTTTTTTTTTTGATTTGGAGTCTCACTCTGTCACCCAGACTGGAGAGCAGTGGCCACTCCCAGCAATCCTTTCATCTCAGCCTTCCAAGTAGCTGGAGCTACAGGCACGAGCTACCACACCCAGCTAATTTTTGATTTATTGTAGAGATGAGGTCTCGCCAAGTTGCCCAGGCGGGTCTCGAACCCACGGACTCAGGCAGTCCCCTCACCTCACCCTCCCAAAGCACTGGGATTGCAGGTTGAGCCACCGAGCCTGGCTAGATTTTGTTATTTTCATTGATAAGGATGCCCTGGCAAGACCTAACTCACAAGACCCCTAATATGTTCCATTATGACAGGTCTCTTAATCTCTGTATAGTTGATTGCCCATTCTCCACTGTCCATATGGGCTTAACAAATGATCCAGAGTTTTTGCTATTTTTTTTTCCATTTGTGTCCAGATAACATGACACAATTAACACTGTGGACTAGTGAGATATTCTGTAGTATGCCCAGGTGACTAAACAGAAGTAGAAAATGAACACAGTCTTAGGGTCAAGCCAATGAATGTTTAGTTCTATTCATCATTTGAAAATATGTCCTCCTTTTATTTCTTCATGTTTCAGTGTAATAGGGGAGGGCAGGGCACATTGGGCAAATCAACTGCTGCACACCAGAGGCTTGGTTAAAATATTTTAGATATGAAACCAGGCTGGCACAGGAATTAAAATTCTATGGCTTGGTTAAATGTGTGGCTAGTCTACTGTCATCTACTATGTTCCATCTGGAATCTGTAGGTGCTAGTTTGCTGAATTAAATGGAAAGCACCCCAATTACAATATCTCATTCTTTATGTCTTTAAGGGTGATACTAATCCCTCCCTCTTCCCATTAAATGTTGCTTCTAAAAAAAATTGAGATATTTCTAGGGTCCTACTTTGTCTTTCCATTTATAATGCCTCTTACTCTCTAAGTTAAGAAAACAGAGTAAGAATCTACCACCTGCTAAATATATTAATTTTTGTTTCATATTTGGAAACCAGGAATATGATTACTAGGTAAATCCATTGACATGCTGGATCAACCATGAGATAGCTTACTTTTAATATTGGAGCTTCCCTTATTCTAAATGGAAAACATGGGTACACTTAAATCAGTTATTGATAGTGGACCACCCTAGTGTGTGTGGAGGAGTGGCTTTTAGGAAGAGTGTAAATTCTTTTTAAAAGGTAAGCTCCTTTTCAGCCAAGTGTATGAAGCAAAGAAGGGGGTGAATATGAACCATTTTCAACAAGCTTAAACAGCAGCTAGAGGATGAGTATCTTGGCATCAGTAATGTTTACTATATGGGTTAAAAAAAACCTAAAAACCAAGACAAGTTTTTTAACATTATAAGAAATTCCAAGTTTAATCTAAGAAGTAAACAAATTAGTTTTGCAGGTCTTAAAATTCTATATAGTATGACATAAAGTATCCTATTCTATGAAGAATATATAAGAAAAACTTACAAAATACACCCTAAAATATCTGTCTGTTTTGTTGTAGAATGTTATTGAAAATATAGTTTATCAAATTCGGCATAGTTATTTTCCACAAAAAAACACTTTTGGTTTTGAAGAAGTTGAGCTCAAGGCATTTTTAAAATTTGTACTTTAAAAACCATTTTTTTGGTGTGATATACTATATTATCATCGTAAGGGAAATTGTTTATATGTCAGGGAGATCAACTAAACATGGAAATGAAAGTTTTAGTCACAATTCTTTGGAGACTCAGAGTTTAATGTGGTTCTTAAAGCACACTGATCAGAAAGCTTAGACTATTAGACTGTATTGAATACTAAATGACTGTGTACCAAGTGATGTGCTGCAATACTGGTTCTGATCTTCCTTCCACTTTGAGAGAGAAAGATTTTTATTTTCTAATATATAAAACTACCAAATATGAGTAAAATTTAGATATTTATGTATGTGACCCCATTAGATCTGTCAAACAGCAGCATTGAAATGATGCAGAATTAAGTAGTGTTTATGACTTTGAAACTTGTGCCTATTTATTCCCTACATGGTTTAAGTTAGTCATTAAATTGGCCAGTGCTCTGAATTTGCTTGCTTTTTAAGATGCCACACACACGTTAGTATGGCTAAACCATCCTTTTTCCAATTTGAATGATTTCTAATTCATGTGCAAAGTTGTGAATCAGATTGAATCGCCTAAATGAATCCTCACACTCCCCCAAACTTCCTGCATGTTTGCACCCTGTCTGTTTGAACGTTTATATTTAGAATTCTCAAACATGCCCAGGGAGTAAGAAATATACAACAGAAACATCTGTTCCTCTTGGCAAAACTATTTCATGTTTTTTTACTTTTGCAGGGTCAAGAAAAATACCCAGGGATTATTTTTATATCTGAGGGGTTTAACATTTCTTTGTAATCTTATCCTAAATGCAGTGATTTAAACATTCACACACACACACACACACACACACACACACACACACACACACACACACACTCAAGAGAGAGAGAAATGTACACAAATAGTAAGATCCATAGAAACATTTTTTTTTCTTTTTTCAATGTGTGATTTCTCCTTAGCAGTTTTACCAGTTTATTGAGAGAAAAGAAACCACCCTTGACCTACCCAGTTCATCTTTGGGCTGCCACATCCCTACCCTCCCTCAGCTACCTTTAGATTTTATAAGCATGAAGGAAATGTTTCTAAAATAAAAGCAAATTTTCTTTGATGCCAGCTTATCTGGTTGCTCCCCAGTTAGCTAAGGTCAAAACTGTAAAGCTTATTTATACCTTTTGGCAAGGCTGGAGGCTGAATTCATTTTTTAGAAATATACTGTAAAGGTCACAGCTCAATGTGGTGTGGTTCCTGTTAGTTCTTACTGGGCCAGGCCGCAAGCACACGTTTTCCATTCTGAGTAGTCTTTTAGGGGATGCCGTAGGGAAAGAAGTGATCATTTTAACACCTCTCCTCTCTGTACAATTCCCTCTTCAAAAATTTAAAATCCATCTAAGCCTGTGGGACCAATTAACTTTTTTGAAGACTGAGGATAGCACAAGACATGATAAAGCTTTAACATTATTATTTATTTTGCAGTGACTACCTCCAACATATTATTGTCTTTTACTTAACAGAAAAAGCATTGTTGCCAACTGTGCTGGGAAATCATAAAAGACTTATTAATGGGAAGTGACTTTAAAGATATGGCACATGAATATTAAGTTAATTATGGTATGAACAAGCACCTTAAATGCTGATCCACAATTGCCAGGTATAAGAACAACTAATACAATGTCGATTTAAGGGGTATAGTGTTAAGCAACTATAATAGGATACACCAAATTTATCATCAGAATGAACTAAGTCTGTCATTAAAAACATTCACTCAAGGGGGAACATTTTTTTAAAATATGTTGTATTATTTAAAAAATACTAAGATAATCTTTTTAAAGCAGCTGGCTAATGCAGTGCTTGCCACTTGGTAAGTACTTAGTAAACAGTAATGATTTTTTATCAGTTTAAGGGTCCAAACTCTCAGGTCATAACTCTCTTATATGAGGAATATAATTTTTTAATGATTAAGCTTAATTTAAGCCTCTGTTCTACCAGATGCCAAAATTTAAACTTTAAGAAGTTCTTCACATTGATACACAAAATCGTTTCACTGGGAAACTTAATTAAGACCCAAACCAAGGCCAATGCTTAGGAGGTGAGCTATATCTAACAAATGTGATGGCCATGTGTTTATGATGGTTTCTAGCATGAAGTCCTCATTCACTTCTGCTCATTGACAGTAGGCCCATGGAGACCATTGATCCATTTTGACACATGACTTCATCTTACCACAAAACCTTCCATATGTCCCAGATCTTAGTGTCCTATATGATGCTATTGGTTGTAGAAGAAAACCTTTTCAGGCTGCCTGAATCATTATAGGCACAACTAGGAATTCTATCACGTTATCTTAGAACTGAATGCCTGGAGAGTTCTTTCAGAAATTTCTTATGCACTCATAGTAGTCTAGAAAGACAAAAACTGATTCTTAATGCTTTGTGAATCCTGCCTGGAAAAAGTGGGTTAGGTGCCCATCTAGTCTTAAATTTCTTGAACTAAACTCTGTTGAAAGCTCTCATCCTTGCTCCAGGATTGATCCAGTTGAGAAAAAGACCTTTTATATAAATGATCAGCATCTAAACTCGTGCTTTATTTAATTCTTTTACTTTTTAGGGTTAATATTATCTAGTGATCAAAGGTTGTGATAGAAAACTTTATCTAGTCTTAGGGATGGTGGTACAGTGAGGTAACAGATGGTACAATAGAAATTAATTCTGACTGTTCATTTAGTTTCTAAATCACTTACAGTAAACATTTTAATTTATAAATCATTCTGTTTTCAGATGTTTGAAACCCAAGAGTTTTGACTTTTGAAATGCAAATGACTTTTTTGTCTTATGCTTTGACTAATTAAATTAATAAATATGTAAAGCCTTATGAAAAATGGTGAAAGGGTAAAAGCCAAAACAACACCTCAAAATATCATTCTGCTACATTTATTTTATACTTAATGATGGCTACCTTTTATTGATTGTCAGGAACTTTATTGTCAGTAAAACAGCATTTAAAAAATATTGTCACTTTCAAATAAAATCAAAGGTCAATATATTTAATTTTGCTGATAAATAAATATCACAGTTTATACAGCAAAATAAAATAAAATTAACATCTTTCTAAATTCAAATGTCACTCTTCTCCTTATGCTTTAGATGCTCAGACTGACAAAACTCCTTGGAATTTTTAGCTGGTTAGACGTCTTTTCACAAATTGGAGAGGAATATACCATGAAAATTCTTAGAGTTCTGTATTATTCAAGTTTCTAATTAATAATATGTATATAGATATTATATGTATTCTATTTCCCTTGATAACTCTGACTCAATTACTTATAATAAATCTCCCATCTCTCTTTCCTTTCTCCTTCCTTCCCTGTCCTCTTCTCACTCACTCACTTACTCTCTTTCTCACTCAGAGAGAGAGAGAAAAATATATTTATTATAAGGAATTGGCACATAATTATGAGGGATAAGATAAGAGACTCCACAACCTGCCTTCTGCAAACTGGAGACCTATGAGTACTTCCAATCTGAGACTGAAGTTCTGAGGACCAGAACTTGGGAAGGAGCACTAGTACTGTAAGTCCCAGTCCAAAAGCTGGAGAAGATTGATGTCCTAGTTCAAGCAGTCAGGGAGAGAGCAATTTTCCATTTATCTGTCTTCTGTTTTATTCAGGTAATCAAGGGACTGGATAATGCCCACCCACATTGAGGGGAGTGATCTGCTTTGCTCAATCTGATGATTCAAGAGCTAATCTCATCTGGAAACACCCTCACAGACACACCCAGAAATAATGTTTATCAAATATCTGAGCACCTCATGGTCCAATCAAATTGACAAAATTATGTAACTATGCTGTATACAACTGAAAATGCACTGATACCTTTTAGAAGTGGAGGTGAGGTCCTGGAGTAATGTTTTAATTTCTCCTTGATATCCCATAACTTAAATACTGTGATGTAAATTTAACAATACTTGATATAAAGTCAATACATCCCATGTTACATGAGAGAATGAGAGGAAACAAATATATAATGTATACATATATACATAAAAATATTCATAAGGCAATAATTAAGAAATACTCATAGAAAATTACAGTCCTAATTTCTGTAAACTGGTCATGTGGTCAAAGATAGTATTTAAAAATACCTTCTTCTACTACTCATTCTGTATTTCCTTTGCCTTCAGCAAGCATCTTCGCTAGTTATTGTTCTTTACCTGGTGGGGTGAACCAGACCTTAGATACTAAATGATAAAGACCTTTAATAGTCCTTCCTGGATTGGGCTATGGTAGTTTTCTATTGAAATTAATCACAGGGCATGGTAATATTAAGGGACACTCTATGGGATCTTCAGCATTTCAGATATACTCATCCTATCCTTATCTCCATTGTGGAGTAGTTATTCAATTTCACTTGTTAGTCAGGATTAATCACCCATGCCAGTACAACAACTCTTTTTCTTTGCTCATTAATTCAGAGGCATGAGTAGCCAAAAGTAGCTGGTTTTAAACTTCCAATTCAATGGAATCATTGTTGTGTCTTGTAGTGGAATAATTTCTTCCTCTGGAACTTAGACCTATAGGCCATCAGAGCATAAAGTTATGGGAACAGGAAGCAAAAATATTGTTCATAGGTTCCTAGGGATAATACTGAGTGATACCACTCAAATTTTGACACCTAATTCCTGGACCGGTGAATTCTGGAATTTTTTATTTGGAAAAAAGCACTATATATTTGGCATTGGTTGACAACATATACAGCCTTCTGGGTAACCTTGTCCGAACATTGCAAGATATTGCCAACTAGCTGGCACTATGACTGAGTCTCCAAAATGTTAGTTCACAGATTTATTGAGACAACTGCTTTAGGATGGTGGAAAACATGGTAAGACCTGTGGATTCCATTAGCATGAACCCATTGCTGCACTTATTTTGCTGTAAAGTGAGTTCCTTGATCAAAATTAATATAGTGTTGAATATCATGATGCCAGGTAAGGTATAGTTTTGGCAGAAGCTTTTCATGGAGGGAAGACAAATTTACATCCAGAGTAAGTATCTGTCCGCATAATAACAAAATGCTACTCCTTCCATGATGGAAGTGGTCCAATATAACCAACTTCACACCAGGTAGCTGGCTCATCACCCTGGGGAATGATGCCATATCAGAGATTCCATGCTGATATCTGATGCTGGCAGATTGGGCGCTCATCATCCTAGATGAGTGAAGGTCCATGTTGCTGAACCCATGCATAACTTTTATCTCTATCACCATGACAAGTTTGTTCATTAACCTATTGGGATGTTTATCTCCAGGGATGGGTGGGGAAAGTGGATGACCAATATCCACAAAACAGATTATCATATTTACTTCATTTGATTATTAAAATTCTCCTATGCTGGGGTTACACTTTGGTGAGCACTCGCATGGGACACAAATGTCATATTTTGTGCCCATTCAGAGATATCTGTCCACATGCTTCTTCCCCAAATTTGTCACAAATTTCTAATCATATTCCTTCCAATTCTCTAAATATCCAGCCAAACAACTGGACACAGACTGTATCATTATACAATCATAGGCCTGGCCATTTCTCCTTCCAAGCAAAGAGAACAACCAGGTGCATTGCTCAGAGTTCTGCCCACTGGGAGGATTTTCCTTCACAACTATCCTTCAAAGATGACCCAGAAAGCAGCCCTAATGATGCATCTGTACACTTTCAAGTGGTACCTCCATATCATGCATAACCATCTGTCAACTTGGCCTTAGCCTTTTCTTCCTTTGCCAACAGGTCATAGGAACTTTCTCAATAAAAATACAGGTACAGACAGAGAGAGAAAGCAGAGTAGCAGATAAGGGACCCATGTGTATATGGGCCTTTTAAATGTAACTTACTTGGACCTCCATGACCTTCCTGGGTCTAACCATGCACACCACTTCATTTGATGATGAAGTGTTACTGTGCATGCCCACAATTGTATGTCCTAGTGAATCAGCTAACACTTAGGTAAAGATGTGTCCAGGTCACATGCAATTTAGTGGTCTATAGTTAAGCATTCAGTCTCTACTAAGGTCCAATGGCAGTCAAGAGCTGTTTCTCAGAAGAATAGTTGTCTCTGGAGTTTGGTAGGGCTTTGCTCTGTAATGCAAAGGGTCTTCACTGTTATTCACTTACAGATGTCTACCAAAGGCACAAAATACATCCCAACTGCTACTGCCACCTCAAGTACCATTACATCTGCTGGGTCATGTGGTCCAAGTGGCAGGACTGCTTGCATAACAGTCTGGATCTGTTGCAGATTCTTCTCTTGTTCTGGACACACACAAAACATTTTCAAGTCACTGGGTAAATGGCCCAACAAACCCTTTTATCTGGTCACCTGGAAAATGGAAAGACTCACCCAGATAAGAAATATGTTTCTTCCAAAATCCAAAAATGCCCAATAATAATTGTGTCTCCCTTTTGGTTGTTGCCAAAATGTAACAGTTTACCCCTAACTTTAGAAGGGGTATTTTGATGTCCTTATATTAGTAGACCCCTGAACATCTCCCTGGGTATAAGCCCATAAATATTTTTAAATATTTATTTTCTGTCTTCTGACACCAAATGTCTCACCGATAAGTCCAGTTTATTTGCTACCTCTTTTTCACTATGTTCAGGCAGCAATGCCATGCATGTAATGAGACATGGTGATATCTTATACAAAGAAAAGCAATTGAGATCTTTCTAAACTAAATTAATAACACAGGACTGGAGAGTCATCAATATAACCTTGAGGTAAAAGAGTGAAGGTGTATTGCTTGTTTTGGCAGCTGAAAGCAAACTGCTTCTGTCAGGTTTTATGGACAGGATGGAGAAAAAAAATTATCAAAAAAATTTTTTTTTAAAAGTGTTTACCCACTCAATAGCTACACACCAGTTCCAGGAAATTTGTTAATCTGCTTAAGCAATGAAACCACTTCTGGTACAATAACTGCAATTAGATTTACCACTTGGTGAAGTTTACAATAATCCACTGTCATTCTTCAAGACCCATTTGTCTTCTCCATAGGTCAAATAAGCAAGTTGATTGGAGTTGCGATGGAAATCATCACCCAGCATCCCTTAACTCCTTGATAGTGTCAGTAATCTTTGCAATATCTCTAGGAACTCAGTGTAATGTTACTCAGCTTATGATGAGGATATGATTTGACAAACCCATCATAAAGTTAAAAAATCAAAAGTTGAACATCATACATCAGGATTCTACTTTCCTATGTGGAGACACTGTTAGTGGCTTCCATTTGGCCTTTCCTACCATAATAATTCTCACTCCCCAGATAATGGAACTAATGTGGGGATTCAGCTAGAGGTTTAGAATATTCCAATTTTTCATTCTGGAACTGGGAATATAATAAGAGCATGAGTTCAGGGACCTCTTGGGGCCACTGTCCAACAGACCTGAGCTAAAACTCCATTGATTGCCTCACATGAATAAGATCATATTTGTGGAGCGCCTCCGCCCTAACATGGCGCCCGAAGTGGCCAGACCTCAAGACAAAACAAGCCCTAATTAGGCAGCTGGAGGATGTTAGCATACATTCCTCTCTCGCAGGCCTATCGGTGTGTGCCGCGTTACCTTAATTGATTGGCAGAGATACTAGATTTAAGGTCACGGGAAAGAGAAACAAACAGCTGAAGCTGAAGCTGAAGAAGAACGATGTAGTAACCTGGGATTAAAGCAGCTTGCAGAAGAATCGTGTGAGAGTCGTTATTGAAAGCGACAAGTGGTGGCCGGACGGGGAGAGCCATTTTGTCTTTGTAAAGAGCACATTAAGACCTGGAGTAAACTTGTCTGCAGAAGAACGGTGTCGGTGTCGTCTTTCTTCGGCTCGCAACACATATTCTGACACATGGATCACAAAGACATTTTAGGTCTCCTGAAATCAAAATCAGTGCAGAGCCAGTGTCTAAGAGTCCTTGGAATTTCTAATTATATTATTTCCCCCAATGAACAGTTACCTGGTAAAAGGCCATAGACTGAAGAAAAAAAAAAAGACTATAGATTGAATCTTCACCATTTGAGAAAGATTAAGATTAGCTGTGCTGTATAAATTTTTAACTCTGTGCTTGCCTGGTTTTTGCGAAGGGTGGAACTGTTCTTTTGTTTCTATGCTCAGAACGTTCTTAAGCATCTCCTGAAGGACTGGTCTGCAGGTGGATTGTTCTCTTAGGGTCTGGATGTCTGGGAAGGATTTTAATTCCCCTTCATTGGTGAAGCTTAGCGTGGTGGGATAGGAAATTCTTGGCTTATCTTTAAGAGCATTGAAGATAGGGTCCCTGTCCCTTCTGGTTTGTAGGTTTTCCACTAAGAATTCTGCTGCAATTCTGATGGATCTTCCCTCGTAGCTGGTTTGTCCTTTCTCTCTAGATGCCTTTAGAATTTTTATTTCATGTTTACCTTGTGGAAACAATTATTATGTATGGGTGTGGTGGGGGGGCTTCTCATGTAATACCTTGCAGGGGTTCTCTGAATTTCTTGTGTTTTGATGGCTGCATCTCTAGGGAGATAGAGGAAATTTTCTTGGATGAATTTACTTAAGTTGTTTTTCAGTGTGAGGAGGTTTTTGACAGACTCTCTAGAGTTTTCTAGATAGCGGATCATTCATCTGCAAAGAGGGATAACTTAACTTTCTCTTTTCCTATTTGGATACCCTCAATTTCCTTCTGCCTGATTGCTCTGGCTAGTACTTCCAGTACCATGTTGAATAGGAGGACTGAGAGTGGGCATCATTGTCTTGCTCTGGTCCTCAGGGGGAATGCTTCCCATTTCCGCCATAAAGCATGATGTTGGCTGTAGGCCTGTCATAGATGACTCTTACTGTTTTGAAGAATGTGCCTTCAATGCCTAGGTGTTCAAGGATTTTTAATCCAGAAGGGATGGATATTACTGAATGTTTTTTCTGTGTCTAATGAAATAATCATCTGGCTCCTGATTTTACACCTGTTAATAAGATGATTTGTACTTACAGACTTAACAGATGTTGAACTAGTCCTGCATCCTGGGAATGAAGCTGGCTTGGTCATGAAGAATGATCCTTGAAATGTAGTGTTGGATACAATTTGCTAGAATCTATACCTTAATAGAATGAGCTAGGGAGAATTCCTTCTTTCTTGATTGTCTGTAATACTTTCAATAGGATTGGTATCAAGCTCTTCCTTGTATGTCTTGTAGACTTTGCCTAAGAAACCAACTGATCCAGGGCTTGTTTTTTGTTGTTGTTGTTTTGTTTTTTTCCTTTTTTTTTTTTTTTGACTAGGTGATTTTTTATAAATGAGTTGATTTCTTAGATTGTTATTGGTTTAAAGTTTCAGTTTCTTCCTGTTTGAACCTCGGGAAGTTGTGTGATGCTAGCATTTCCTCCATTTCCTCTAGTTCTAGTTTATTTGCATACAGTTATTCATAGTAATCTCTGATAATCGTTTGAATCTTTTCAGGGTCAGTTGTAACATCACCTTTTTTATTTTTAATTGTATTTATCTGGACTTTCTCCCTCTTTTTTTCAGTCAATCTGGCCAAGTGTCGTACAGTCTTATTTATCCTTTCAAATAATCAGTTTTTGGCTTGTTGATTCATTCTAAAATATTGTTGCCTTCTATTTCCTGCAAATGTGACTTTATTTTAGTAACCTGGAATTTTTTTTCTATCAGATTTAGGATTTAATTGTCCTAAACTTTACTTAGTCTACTGGTTCAAATGCTAATCTCTTTCAGAAACACTCTCAAAGACACACCCAATAATGATGTTTAAATATCTGAGTATCTTATGTTCTAATTGCATTGGCAGGTAAAATTAACCACTCAGATTTTAAGTATTAGGTATAGATTTAAGTAACATATTCTTATTTTAATATGTCAGGACAAAAGTCAGTTGTGGATAATAAAATGTAAAATATTTTTATATAACTTTCTTCTTTGAGGACTATATATGCAATCTATTTTAAAACTAGCCTATATATGACCAAGTTTATTTGATAAATTGAACTCTTAATGGGGTACTTAATAATATATAAACAACTTTAAAAAGAAGTCCAAACATCTTAATCTGCTTAGTATGGCTCTCATAATTTTCTCTATCATTACTGGTCATTCCTCTTACTTCCAGTCACCTGCCCCCTCCCCAAAATAAACTCTACATCATGGGTTTCTTCAATTTTCTTCCTCTGTCAGTTTTTTAAAAATCATTTCCGAGCCTTAGTATCTGCTATTTTCCCTAACTGCTTTTTTTTTCACTTTACTGCCCTTACAAAAATATACCCATGTTTAATCCTCATCAAAGTATTCCAAATCCAATATTTATATTCCCACTTATTTGTCATTTTCTCTAGGAAGCCTACTCATAATCAAATGTCTATGTATTTTATGAATTATAAAATTTGTCTCATTCTATGGTTCTCACTTGTAAAATGTATATTTTTGGAACAACTTGGTTGACATATAATTCACATATAATATAATTTTACCATTTACAGTATATAATTCTTTGGTTTTACTATGTTTACAGTTATGAATCATTACTACAAGCAATTTTGAAACAATCTAATTATCCTAAAAAGAATCTCCAAACTGTTTAGTTATTGCCTCCCAATGAGCTGATCCCCAATTTCAATAGGAAACCACTAATCTACTTATTTGGGGAATTTCATATGCATTAAGTGATATAATACGTAGGATTTTGTGACTGGATTCTTTCACTTAGAATAATGTTTTCAATGTTCAACCATATCACAGCATGTTACAGTAATTTATTCTTTTTTATGATTGAATACTATTCCATTATATAGAATAGACATTATTTATTAAGTCATTAGTTCATGGGCATTTAGGTTGTTTCCTAGTTGTGGCTGTTATGAATAATTCTGCTATGACCATTTATGTATTTTTTTTTTCTTTTGGAGTTGGAGTCTAACTCTGTCGCCCAGACTGGAGTGCAGTGGCATGCTACTAGCCACCACAGCCTCAACCTGCTAGGCTCCACAATCCTTCCCTCTCAGCCTTCCAAGTAGCCAGAACTACAAGCACGCGCTTCCATGACCGGCAAATTTTTTTGATTTCTTGTAGAGACGAGGTCTTGCCATGTTGCCTGGCAGGTCTTGGACCTGTGGGCTCAGGTAATCCACTCACTTTAGTCTCCCAAAGTGCTGCGATTACAGGCTGAGCCACCAAGCCCAGCCAAAAATTTTGGTATGAACATATTTTCACTTCTCTATCTTGGTTATTCACCTAGGAGTGGAATGGTTGGGTCATATGGTAAATCAATGCTTAATATTTTGAAGAACTATCAAAATGTTTTCCAAATTAGTTACCTCATTTTATTATTCTATCAGGAATGCATTAGGGTTTCAAGATTTTCACACATTCTTGAAATGTTGTTTTTCTCGTTGTTGTTTTTGTTTTTTTTTTTTTAGCCTTCATTTTGAGTATCAAGTGGTATTTTATTGTGGTATTGATTTTGATTTCCCTGATGTCTAATGATGTTCAAAATCATTTCATGTGCTTATTTGGTATTGATATGTCTTCTTTTAAGATATTTGTATTCAAATCCTTTGCCACTTTTTAATTGGATTATTTGTATTATTGTTTCTTAGTTGTGTGAGATTTTTAAAATATATTCAGAATACAAGTCCCTTATCAGATATGTTTGTATGGACATTACTATATTTTGTTTAGTCATTCATCAAGTGATAGACTATTTTCCAAATGATTGAACCATTTTATAATCTCACTTAAGGTGTATAAAGGCTTTTATTTCTCTATATCCTTGTTAATACTTGCTACTGTATTGTTTGACTTTTTAATTATAGCTATCTTTGTGAGTACAGAGTGATCTCATTGTAGTATTAATTAGCATTTCTTTGATAAAAATGACATTGAATTTGTTTTACCTCTGTTTATTAGCTATTTGTATATCTTCTTTGGAGGAATATCTATTTATAGAGCATTCACTTTTACAGCAGTTATAGTAACTCAAGCAAATGAAAACACTTCTTGCAAGTTTCATTTTTAAAGTTATAACCTCAGAAAACAAAAGGGTGCTCAATTTTCATTCATAGAGTCAGCAAAAGTCAAATCAAGTCTTTTTCATAGAAGAAAATAGTCTTTTTAAAAATTCACATCAAACTTTTTTCCAACTAAATTGACAATACAAATTGTCCCTTACAATGGTTTGACTTAAAATTTTTTTGACTTTCGTATGGTACAAAAGAAATACACATTCTAGAGAAATGATTCTTCAAATTTTTAATTTTGATTTAAAATTATTTATAAAAATAGCCTTTGTGTTAGATAATTTTTTCCAACTGTAGTCTAATGTATGTGTTCTTAGTACTTTTAGTGTAAGTTAGGCTAAAATATGATGTTCAGTAGGCTAGGTATATTAAATGCACTTTTTACCTAGGATATTTTCAATTTAAAAATGGTTAATCAGGACAAAATCCCATAGTATGTAAAGAAACATTTGTACGATTCTAAAATATATGTGGACATGCATAGAAACCAAAATAGCCAACACAATAATGAAAGAGAATAATTAATTTGTGGTCCTAAACTACCTGATTTCAATACTTGTTATCATGCTTAATTTTCCTTTGAATCTGGAATATTGGCCAAAGTACAAACAAATATGTTAAAAGAACTAAATACAGTGTATAGAAATAGTCCTACATAGAGACAGCTTATTTTTGAAAAAAGTGCAAAGGCAATTCAGTGGAAAAAGGATAAACTTTCAATAAATAATACTGGAGCAATTGGATATCCAACATCCTCATTTCTCTCCACAAGTGTTTACACTTTGCAGCAAACAGAAAAATTAACTAAAATGTAAAACCTAAAACAATGAAACATCTCGAAGAAAATTTAAGATAAAATACTTATGACCTCAGATCAGACAAATATTTCTTAGATTTGATACCAAAAGTATAAACCCACACCCCAAGAAATGTTAAATTGGGCTTTACCAAAATTAAAAAATTTTGCTCTTTAAAGAGCTTATTAAATGAATGAAAGACAAATTATAGACTTAGACAATGTATGACATTTAAAGAACTCTCAAAATATAGTAAAAAAGCAATGAACCTACAATTTTTTAAAAATGGACAAATAATTTGAACAAGTTCTTTACCCAAGATGGTGAAAAAATGATACTTATCGTCATTATCATAAGAAAAATGCAAATTTAAATCATATGGATATATCATGAGAGACCTGTTAGAATGGTCAAAATTGAAAAGACAAATGAAAATGTCAAATGTTGGTGACAGTGTGGGACATTTAGAAATATCATATACTGCCAGGCTCGGTGGCTCAGACTGTAATCCCGCACTTTGGGAGGCTGAGGTGAATGGATTGCCTGAGCCCGTGGGTTCAAGACCCGCCTGGCCACTTGGTAAGGTCTCTACAATAAATCAAAAATTAGCTGGGCGTGGTAACTTGCACCTGTAGTTCCAGCTACTTGGAAGGCTGAGGCTGAAGGATCGCCGGAGCCCAGCAGGTCGAGGGTGTGGTGGCTGGAAGTGGTCACTGCACTCCAGTCTGGGCAACAAAGTGAGACTCCAACTCAAAAAAAAAAAAAAAAAGAAATAACATATACTGCTTATTAAAAGGTAAACTGGTATAACTACTTTGAAAAACATGTTGTCAGTTTATTTTAAATTTAAACCTGCATCTACTATATTACTCAACCATTCCATTCCTAGATATTTAATCAAGAGGTATGAAAACATGATCATACAAAGACATGTCCCATTTACAGCAGTCTTGTTTTTAATAACTCAACCTGAAAAAAATGCTTGTCTATCAACAGATGAATGGATACATACATTTTGATATATTTATACAATTGTTTTTTAATCAACCAAAATGATTGCATAAGCTCAAAATAATTATGTTGAATACAGAAACCAGCACCCCTCCCAAAAGGGGGAGCTGTATGAGTTCATTGACTTAAAAATGCTATAAAATGCAAACTAACCTTTAGAAAGAGAAAAAAACAGGACATAATATTTGCTCAAAAGTTTGTAGCTTTGTTTCTCTTCCCACCCCCATTTTTATATAATACATCTGAATAATATTGGTTATAATGAAGACTTATAAATGTATTTAGTCAATATCATTAAAACCCTAAAAGTCAATTTATCTAACAAAATGCTTTTTTGTCCAAAAAAATTTTAAACTTTATGGTTCTTGGGTGGTGTCATCCCAGAGTATTTCAGAGCTTTTATGACTCTTTGATACCTCTGCTGAAGTTTTTGGCAAGTTCTTCTGAGCAGTAGATAAAAGGACATAAAGGAGACCATATTGAAGCACTAAAATTATGGAGCAGGAGTTTGAGCTTTTTGAAGATTAAAACAGGTGGAGAAAAGAATGAAAATACCCTCATAAATATATTCCCTAGTCAAAAGCAGTCAGTCTGTTTAAAAAAAGTATGCATGAAAGCCTGTGTGATTTCTAGTACTCCTAGCATCTGTTGATACTACTGGTTGAAACAGGCAAGCATTGTTATTTCCATAATGATTATTATTGAATGTGGGCATGACCATAAGGCAAGGTATTGGATCAATGAACAGGTGCACACAGGAGACATTTTAAAGTTTATTTTTTGTAACATACAACCAATTTATAGGCTTTAAACTGCAAAAGACTTGTTCAGTGTCCAGTAATACTTAGCACATAAAACATCAAAAACAACATATGGTTGTCAAAAGCAGTCATTGAAAGTAGCAGGGAGTGAATGAGTGAAACATATATTAGCTTTTTTATGAACATAGTAATGTTTATATATTTCCCATATTTTTCACTGAATTTAAGGCTGCCCTATTTAGATCTTAGTCTTTTGTTTTGTACAAGAGTGTTAAAAGCACATTCTTCGTACTTTATAGGGAAATAGAAAGCAAAAATTGAATAACTAACAAAAATAACGTAAACTTTAAAGCTGCTGTAATAGGAAAAAGCCACATGTGAAGGTATAAATATACCTATAATTGAGTAATGAACAATAAATATAAAGAATTTTTAGAGTTTTCTGTCTGAATAACAATGATTCTCTGTGGGAATTTCATACAAATGAGGTGAAGAGAAAATATCTTTAGTGCATTAAAAGTGATGTCAGGAAATTATGCAATGATTTTTTTTAAGTACAGAAAGGCGATTTTCACCAAGTCATTTAAGCATTGTCTGTTCTGGACACAGATTCACATTGTATTTTTATGAGGCCAATTATGTTCTATGCACTTCATAATATGTCTGCTTCTTTCCTTGTACTTTTAATACTTTGCCCATGATTCAACAACAGAGCCGTTCTTTCATAATCATACTGATTACCTTATTTTCTATTTCCTTTCCAGAGTCTCTGCCTTCTTCTCTCTCCTTGTTCTGAATTCCTGTTTCATTTTCCCTTATAAAATATTTTAATGCAAAAAATATTTTAATGCATATTTTATTATGTTGTTTACCTAGTATAATTTGGATATTGTCCCCTCCAAGTTTTTTGTTAAAATGAGATACCAATATATAGGTGGGACCTAGTGGGAAGTGTTTGGGTCATGGGGGCAGACACCCCTCATGAATGGCTTGGTGCCTTCCCTGTGTCAAATGAGTTCCCATTCTATTAGTTCTTGAGAGATCTGTTTGTTAAAAAGGGCCTGGCACCTCTTCCTCTCTCTCTCTCTTGCTTCCTCTCTCACCACATGACACACCTCCTCCCTCTTTACCTTCCTTCCATCATGAATGGAAGCTTCCTGAGTCCTCACCAGAAACCAATGCCAACGCTATGCTTCTTGTATAGGCTGCAGAATATGAGCCAAAAACAACCTCTCTTCTTTATAAGTTACCAACTCTGAAGTACTACTTTATAAAAATGCTAAATGGACCAATACAGAAAATTGGTATTGAGAAGTGGTTGTTGCTATAAAGATACCTGAAAATGTGGAAGCAGCTTTGGAACTGGGTGATGGGCAGATGTTGGAAGAGTTTGGATGGCTCAGAAACATACAGTTAGATGAGAGACAGTTTCAAACTTCTTAGAGATTGGTTACATGGTTGTGACCAAATGATGATAGAAAAGGATGTGACCGGTAGGCTGATGAAGTCTCAGATGGAAATGGGAAACTTACTAGGACTGGAGCAAAGGTCACCCTTGTTATGCCTTAGCAAAGAATTTGAATTGTCCATGTCAGAGGACTTTGCAGAAAGCGAAACTGAAGAGTGATGACCTAGGGTACCTGGTGAAAAATTTGTAAGTAGCAAAGCATGCAAGAAGTGGCATGGCTGCTTCTAATAACCTATGGTCAGATATGGGAACAAATAAATGACTTAAAGTTGGGACTTATAATTAAAAGAGAAGCAGAATGTAAAAGTTTGGAAAATCTGCTGCCTGGAGCTTGGCCACATGGTAAAGAAGGAAAGAGTGTTTACAGGAAAGGAATCAAAGTTGCCTCTTGATAGAGAAATGAGAATGACTAAAATTGCCCAGCAGGTCGAGGCTGCGGTGGCCAGAAGCGGCCACTGCACTCATCTGAGCGACAGAGTGAGACTCCAACTCAAAAAAAAAAAAAAAAAAATTGAGCCAAGTGTTAATAGTCAAGACAATAGGAAAAAGCCCCAGAAGGCATTTTATCAATCTCCATGGCAATCCTTCCATTTTAGTCCCACAAGCCTCGGGGATAAAAATGGTTTCAGGTGCCAGACCCCAGAGCACTACTGCCCTATGCTGCCTTGGGATGCTGCTCCAGGCGTCCTGGCCACCCAGCTCCAGCTGGGGTTCAAAGACCACAGGTACATCTCGGGCCACCGCTCCCAAGGGTGAAAGTCATAAGCCCTGGTGGCTTCCACATGATGTTAAATCTGCAGGCACATAGGATGCAAGAGTAGTGGAGGTTTGCCTAGCTTTTGGAGGATGTATCAGAAGACCTGGGTGCACAGGCAGAATCCTGCCGTGGTGGTGAAACTCCTTCCATGAACCTCTATTAGAGTGGTGCCAAGGAGAAGTGTGAGGCTGTAGATCCTGCACAGTATCTGCACTGAGCACTACCAAGTAGAATTATGGGAATAGGGCTGCCACTCTCCAGATCCCCAAATGATAGAGCCACTGTGACAGTGTGTATCCTCAGCCTGGAAAAGCCATAGGCATTCAAATCCAACCTATGAGAACAGCCATGTGGGCTGTGCCCAGAAAAGCCACAGGAGTGGAACAAGAAGTCAAAGAAGATGATTTTGGTGCATCAAAATTGAGTGTCTGCCCTCCTGAGTTTTGGATTTGTGTAGGGCTCATTGCTGCCCCCCAGCCCCTTTTTACGCTGATTTCTTTTGGAATGGGACTATTTACCCAATGCCTGTACCATCCTAGTGTCTTGGAAATTAAAACTTGATTTGAATCTCAGATTAGACTTTGGACAAGTTGATGTTAGAATTCTTTAAGACTTTGAAGACTATTATGGATGGGTGATTGCCTTTTGCAATGTGAAGTGATGGAATTTGGGGGACTAAGGGTGAAATTGTAGAGTTTGAATAGTTCCCCCCTCCAAACCTTACATTAAAATGTAATCCCCATTGTTGTAGGTGCGACCTAGTAAAAAGTGTTTGGGTCATGGGAATGGACCCCTTATGAAAGTCTTGGTGACCTCCCTGTGGTACTAAGTGAATTATTGCTTTATTAATTCACATGATATCTGATTGTTTAAAAGAATCTGGTGCTTCCTCCTCCCTTTCTTACTCCCTCTCTTGCCATGTGACACATCTGTCCTCTCTTTGCCTTCCACCATGAGTGGAAGCTTTCTGATGTCCCCACCAGAAGCTGATGCTAACACTATACTTCTTGTACAATCTACAAAACTTTGAGACAAGATCAAGCTCTTTAAATATTACCCAGTTTCAGATAGTCTTTTATAGCAACTTCCAGATAGACGAATACAACCCCCATCTCCAAATTTCATATATTAATCTTTTCTTCCCTAAAATGGTGAACATCGTGAGGGTATGGGCTATGGATATAATCATTTATGTTTTTCTTCATAGTAGTATCTTGTTTAGCAACTGAACCTAAAGGAGCCATAAGTCATGTGGTTAAAAGAGAAAATAAAGGGAAAAGACCTGTATTTCTGGACAATAATGTGGAAAGGATAACTTAGAACTACCATTTTTTTTTTTTTAGAAAATATCTAAAGACCAATTTCTAGGCCACTTTTTTTGAGAATATGATTTTCTGTTTGAGGGGGACTGAATCTGGTATCTTGAGCTTGAGATATAATTTAAAAAATTGTTTCTAGGATTCAGAGATGTTGATGAAAAATACTAAAGATAAAAATACAGCAATCTTAAGGCTAGAAACAGGTTTTCCATGTAATACTGAGTAAAACTGGAAAATATATTTGAAACACATGGTTTTTTATAGCCCCACTAAAAGTCTGAAAACTGGGTATCATAAATATAAAATTGAACCATAATTCATAACAAGCAATAAGGTTTTATGGAAAGTATCATTCTGTGGCAAACAATATTTTGTGATTTTTGGGGGATGTGAAATATTGCATGTATTATAAAGCAGAGTTTTACTCCTATAGAATCTTCTTTTAGAATTACCGCTTTCAATATTCTGAAAACTGTAAGGTACTTGTTACATCATGACCCAGAATACAAATATATATTTATATGAGTATATGTATGAAGCAAAAGTTGTATAAACAATGTTATTTCTAATTTTTTATTGGATTATACTGCTTATAATTTGGTGACAAAATAATATCTCTTTATATGGCACAGAGTGGAATAAAAATAAAGTATCATGGAGAGCATATCTCCCTTATTTAGTTGTACCACAAATCAAAATATACATTTATTCTCACATGCTTAAAATACCATCTTCTTATAGACAGTAAAGAGAATAATTTGAGAAAATAAATTATATCAGTAGGGAAACTGTGAGATAGAACCCTGGGGACTGTATAAACTTAAGTGTAAAAAAATCTAGATTTTTCAATATGTAATCTTCACAGAATAAATTTTGTCATATGACACCACAAACACAGTTCATAAAGGGGGAAAAAGTTATATTGGAGTTCACATGTCAAGGTATTCAACAAAGAAGAATTAAAACACATGTCCATATAAAACATGTACACAGATGTTCATAGCATTTTGTTTTTCAATAAGTAAATATGAAATCAAGTAAAATGATCATCAACTGTTAAATAGTTAAATTGTGATACAACCATATAGTATATATTTATTATCAATAAAACAAAAATAACTAATCCACATAAAAATATAAATATTTAAATAATTATGCTGAAGAAAAAAACTCAGACCAAAAAAATACATCTATCCATACATTCACTATGATTCTAACTAAAAATATTTTATTAAATGCGAAATCACCTATAGTAAAAAATACACAGATAAGTGGTTTCCTGGGGATGGGTGTGGAAGAAGGGTAGAAGGGAGAGAGAAAAAATGAGCATGAATATGTATTTGAAAGTAATGGATGTCTTTATTTATGTTATGGTGACCATTCATCACATGTATGTATGCATATATAGATGAGATTTAATTGCCCATGTTAAATACATGAAGTTCATTGAATAGTAATAACACCTCGATAAATATATTAAAACAATTGAGAATATTTTACTGTAATTTCTCAAAACTTATGATTGTCATACTTTTGTGCCACAAATTTAATAAACACCATAAACCCCAAGCAGATAAAACACAAACAAAACCTGATAACTTAATGTAAAATTGTTTGTCAAAGACAAAGAGAAAATCTTAGAAGCTGTTTAAAAAATAGACACATATACCCCGAAGAACTCAAATCACTCTATAAAAAAGATACCTGCACACGTATGTTTATCACAGAATTATTCACAATAGCAAGGACCTGGAACCAACCACGCTGTCCATCAAGAGTGGACTGGATTTAAAAAATATGATACATATACACAGTGGAATACTACGCAGCCATAAAAAAGAACAAAATCATGAATTTCACTGCAACCTGGATGGAACTAGAGTCTATAATACTGAGTGATCTCTTACAGAAACAAAGATCTGAGTATCACATGTTCTCACTCATATAGTGGACCTTGAACATCTATCATAATACTATAAGAAAAGGACTGACAGTGGTGGAAACTGTGGGGGGGGGTAGGGAGAGGAAGGGAGATGGGATTAACAGTAGTCAATATCTGTCTGGGGACAGGGAGACACCCCTTATCAATAAGGGTGCCTGAATGATGCATATTTGTAAACCTAACCCTTAATTGTATCCCCAATTTTAAAATAAAAAATGTTTAAAATGAAAAAAAGTCAAAAAAAATAGACACATTTCTTTAAATAAGTGGCAATAAGACAGCAGATTGCTTGACAGAAATAATGGAGAAGTAGCCAGTAGAATGTCATTTTAGAATGTTGAAAGAAAAAAAAAATAGAACTACCATCCTAGATTTCTACATCAAGCAAATTAACCTTACAAAAAAATTCTGAACAAGTATATTGAAGATAAAAAGAGAAAGGTTTCATCAATACACCCTTGATAAATAAAGTACAGGAATAATACAATTTCATCTTTCAGTTAAAGAATAGCAATAATATTTTATAAACCTTCTCAGATAATACATTAAATAAATTATGAGAAGTAACCTACCAACACAGCTAAATATAAACTACTAACACCAAGTAATGACGAACATATAGGGAAACTGAACTTTCATGTATTCCTCCTGGAAGTGAAAATTAGAATAATCACTTTGGAAAACTATTAGGTATTATCTATTATGGTTTATTATAAAAACCAGTGAATTCTGCTCTTATATTCTGTCTCTCTCTCTCTTTCTCTTTCTCTCTCTCTCTCTCATATATATATCTATATATATATCTGTGTGTGTGTGTGTGTATACACACACAGTAGTTCTGTCATATATATAAAAGGATATGTACAACACTGTTCTTTGCAGCATGACTTATAATAGCTAAAAGCTGGAAAGAAACCAAATGGCCATTAATATTGAGATCGATAAGCAAATGTGGTATATTCAGATAATATATAACAGCAATAAGAATGAATGAATAAATTATAACTTTACACAGATACTATTCAGCACAATAAGACAAACACAAAGGAATAAATAAGTCCACTTATATAAAGTTTAAAATAAGTTACATTTATTCTTTGTTCTGAGAAGTTAGGATAGTGATTTTCACTGAGGCAGGAGGGTATGGGTGGTTCGTGACTAGTTGTGGAAGGCATACAGTTGTGCTAATGATTCTTTTTCTTCTTTTTTAGTTTTTATTTATTTGTTTTTAGACAAGGTCTTACCCTGTCACTCAGGATAAAGTGCAGTTGCACAATCTAAACCCACTGAAGCTTCAAACTGTTGGGCTCAAATGGTCCTATGCCTCAACCTCCTGAATAGTTAGGACTATAATACACACCACCATGCTTGGCTAATTTTTTTTTTTTTTTTTTGGCAGTGGCAAGATTCCACTATGTTGCCTAGATGGTTTTGAACTCCTGGGCTCAAGCAGTTCTCCCACCTTGATCTTTCAAAGTAATGGGATTGCAAGTGTAAGTCACCATGCCTGACACTAATTTTTACATTTGTCTGGTGATTATACAAATGTGTACAAATTTTGAATATCTATTAAACTGTGTACTCTTAATGTGTGTACTTTTTAATGTTACTGTACATTAAATTATTTTTCAAGTGAAATGCTAACATAAAATAAGATTAAAACATTAAGAAACAGTTATTGAGAATTAAACATATAAAAGCCAAGAAAATCAATAGGACATTATAATGATAAATGTCATAAAATCTCACTGAAGTATTACAAAATTAAATGTTATGGAAAACAGAAGATAAATGTTAGGAAAATCAGAGTATGATAATAGAAATTGATATCTAATACTAGAAATACTAGAAATGGACAAGATAAAATTGAGAGGTGGGAAATCATCAAACGCAGTTATGCAGCATTTAACAACACAGACACATTCTGAGAAATGAGTTGTTAGGTAATTTTGTCATTGTGAGAGCGTTGTAGAGTGTACTTATACATACCTACATGGTATAGCCTACTACACACCTTGGATATGTGATGTAGCCTATTGCTCCTAGGCTACAAACCTATAAAGCCTGTTACTATACTGAATACTGTAGGCAATTGTAATATAATAGTAAGCATTTTTGTGTCTAAATATCTAAACATAGAAAAAGTATAAGAAAAATATGGTATTATAATCTCATAGGATCACCCTTGTATTTATGGTCTCTTGCTGACTGACATGTTCTGTGGTGTGTGACTGTAAACAATGCTGGAAAAAATTTAGAATCAGGAGCATGTGTCTGCAAAATTAAAGACTTCTTTGTATCAGGCTCAATTAATAAGAAAGGAACAGGAAGAAACAATGCTATAAAATCAGAACACTAAAATATAAAAGCAAAATTCTAAAATTTTCCAAAAGAAATGAAAATTACACACGAAGCAGTTACAATGAAATTGATAGCAATACTGTAATATGCAAAATATTAATTGTAGCACTAATCCTTCAGAGTCCTATGTTAAACATTTTAGAATCTATATATTTTCTATAGTAATACTACCAGTCAGGTTGAGTGTGGAAAAAAATAATTATCAGGCACTATGTTTCTCAAAATATATATTTCTTATGCAAACTTTTAAAAGTGACTTGGCAAAACTCATCCTCAACAAAGCCACCAATCACAACCACCAATCACAACCACTTGGTGACCTGGATTCTTTTGCTGAAGTTGGGATTTTGGTGATCTCGTATTTCCAGCTCACTCAGGTTGACATTAGGCTGTTAACTTGTGATCTTTTTGTTTTCTTGATCTGTGTATGCAGTGTTATGAGTCTTCCTCTTAACACTGTTTTAATGGCATCCCAGAAATTCTGATGTGTCTTTGTTTGTTTCCCAGAAATTTTTATTTCTGTCTTGATTTCCATGTTGACACAGAAATCATTCAGCAGCATGTTGTTTAGTGTCCATGTCTTCGTGTGTTTCAGATAATCTTGTTGGTGGTGATATTTATTTATTTTTATTCTCTTGTGATCTGAGAAAATGCATGGTATCATTTTGATCATTTAAAATTTGTTCATGCTTGACATATGTCTGAGAATGTGATCAATCTTGGAGTATGTTCCATGTACTCATGAGTAGAATGTATACTTTGTAATTGTTGGGTGAAGGATTTTGTAGATGTCTATTAAGTCCATTTGATTTTCACCAATTTGAGATTCTGGATCTCTTTGTTCATTTTTGTTGTTGTTGTTTTTTGTTTTGCCTCAATGATCTGTCTAAAGCTGTTATTGGGGTATTTAGATCTCCAATTATATTTGTGGAACAGTCAATGTCCACTCTTAGTTTACTTAGTAGTTGTTTAATAAAATCTGGTGCTCCTGTGTTTGGTGAATGTGTGTTTGGGATGGACATTTCTTGCATATGAATTGAGCCTTTTATCATTATGTAGCGTCTTTTTAAACTTTTGGTGACTTGAAGACTGCTTTGTCTGATATCAGAATAGCTACTCTTGCCTTCTTCTGTTTTCTGTTCACCAGAAAGATCATTTTCCAGTCTCCAACTTTGAGTCTGTGGGTGTCCTTTGCAGTGAGATGACTTTTCTGGAGGCAGCTGATTGTTGGATGATGCTTTTATATTCAGTTTGCCACTCTGTGTCTGTTCAGTAGCACATTAGGTCCACTTATGTTAATGTTCATTATTTAGATGTGAGAATTTATACCTGTCATAGGACTCCTAGGGAGTTCTTTGTTTTCTTTTAACTTTTGTAGTTATAAATGTGTGTGTTTTCACTTTTGTGGGTGCTCTGTATGCTCTGTTAAACCTGTGTTTGCTTGTACTTTGAGATGGGGATGAAAGTTCTTCCTCACACTCCCCCCCTCCGTGTTCAACACCTTCTTAAACATCACCTGAAGGGCTGGTCTGGAGGTGTCATATTCTCTTAGGGATTGGATGTCTGGGAAGGATTTTAATTCTCTATCTTTGAAGGAGCTTAGCTTGTTGGGTAGGAATGTCTTGGTTGGAATTGCTTCTGTTTAAAAACATTAAAAATTGGATTCCATTCCCTTCTGGCTTGTAGTGTTCCTGAAGATAATTTGAAGCAATTATGATGGGTCTTCTCTGATAGCTAGTCTGACCTTTCTGTCTCATTGCATTTATGATTTTTTATTTCATGCTTGCTTTGTGGAGGTGGATTACTATGTGTCTAAGGCATGATCTTCTCATGTGATATCTTCCAGGGTGTTTTTAATTTCTTGTGCTTGAATGACTGTGTTTCTGGCAAGATTGGGGAAGTTTTCTTGGATGAACTTATGGAATGTTTGTTTCATGGTGTTCTCTGTTTTCCTTTCTGCTTCAGGGCTACCAATCAGGCATAAATTTGGCTTCTTAACATAGTCCCACATTTCTTGGAGGCTTTCTTTCTTTTTGAGTCTTTTTTCTGTGTTTTTGACAGATTAGGTTAATTCCATATTTTGATTGATATGCAAACTCTGAGTCTTTCCTCTGCTTGGTTGATTCTGCTCCCTATGCTTGCTATTTTGTTATTCATTTTGAGGATGAATTCTTTATTTCCATTATTTCAAGATAGACTTTTTGAAATAAGCAACTCCCCTTTTACTTCCTGTATAATTTCATTGAGTTTAACTCAATGTTTCTCTTTATTTCTATTCATTTTTGCCATCTCATCGCTGATTTCTGTGGCTGTCAACTGGATCAGTCATTCTGGGGAGCTTCCATTATTTGTGCTCTGATGGTTGTTTTTTGGAGTGCTGCATCTTTGGACTCTGAGGGTTATCTGTGTTTTTCCGTTGATTTGTTCTTAATTGTGATAGGGTTCTTTTCCTTCCCTATAACTCTGTCACTCAGTGAAAGAAAGAGAAACATTCACTTCTGCTCCTTGCTCCTCCTGTGGCAGGTTTTCATTAGCACAGGTTTTCACTCCCACTGCTAAACTTATTGGCCAAGCTTCCATCCCTTGCTGTGTGTGACTAATGGCTCATGCTCTGCTGGGAGGGGGGTAAACTGACTCAGAGTATCTTAAAATCATCCCACTCCTTCACTGGCCAGGACTTCATTCCCTGTACTAGCCTGAGGTACAGCAGGGGATTGGGCACCCAGATTCCCCCATCTGCCATCACTTTCTGGTCTCTGTGTGTCCAAAGAGACCTTTGCTGGGTGCAGCCTGTTTCACCTACCTAAAAGTCTTCAAGGTATCTCCAGCTATTGGTGGCTGAATTCCAACTCTCTGCCTTGCTCACAAAAACAGGCACCAATCTGTTTTTTCACTAGCTGCCGGCAGTGGGTATACCAGTCTTATTCACCCTGTAGTCAGAATTTTTTTCCTGCCTGAAGAAGTAGCAGTGGCCTGTGCATGGATTTTGTTTCCCATTCCACTTCAGCTCTGGTTTCCCACTGCTGAGCCCAGACTAGGACTCCTCCCATGTGTGACCAATGGTTGGTTCAAGGCTGGGTGAATCCAGTCAGAATATCTTAGAATTACTCACTCATCTCCTTCACCAAGCAGATGTTCCATTCTTTTATTAGCCTGGAATAGAGCAAGGGATCGGGCACCCAGAATCCCACATCTGTCATTGCTTTCTGGTCTCTGTGCACTCAAAGAGACCTCTACTAGGTGCAAGGTGTTTCACTCATCCAAAAGCGTCCAGGACATTATCATCTACCAGTGGCTGTGTCCCTGCTCTCTACCTTACTAGGAGATAGAGATGCCAGTTTGCTGCTCCACAGTAGCCATCTTGCCCCTCCCCCATAAAAGTGATTCTTTGATGAGCAAAAGACTGCTGTTTTCCATTATAATTCTTTAGAGCAATTTTACTTTTACAGCATGTCAGCATAATTTGATTAAAATATGATAATAAAAGGAAGCGAGACAAACAGTTTTGTTTGGAAAGTCACTGTCTTAAAATTTTCAGAAAATATTTCAGTGTGCTGCCTCTAACAGAAATTTTCATTTCCTACTATATAGAATAGTAGATAAGAAAGGAAGTTTTAAGTAAAATGAAGTAGAGGATCTACTATGATGTGGTTTTGTTTATCTGGTTCAGTTTGCAAATTCTCAAAATCTTGGTCAAATTAATGAAATAGAAACTTAGAATTAAGTTAACATAATAATCAGACATTAGACTCTTAAAAGATAAGGCAAATAATTAAGAGTGATTCTTAAGCTACAATAAAATGATGATAACTTTGGGAATGACTCTACCACAGCACAGAGAGATATAAATGTATGGTGAAATTACTCAATAGGCACAGACACTCTGGGAGAATTCAGAGCAGTCTCCCTTGCTTCTTTCTTTCTAATACATCAATACAGGGAGCTGTAACATTTCCTGAAAAATGGAGGTAATGTTTCAGTAACCAATCTGAAAGGGAAAGGGTAAAGAAAAGGGGATACAATAAAATTAATGGTTAAAAATACTAATGGAAAATCCTGTCTTGACAAGGCACCCACTTAAAAAAGAGTAGGCAACAGATTGTACTGACCATCTTGAGACTAATTTTAAAGGCAGGAAAGTGAGATATTGTAAGAAAAATAATTTACAGACACATAATAAGGCAAGGAGTTGTTTTATGCAAACTTCAAAACAAAAGAAATATGAGATCAAAATAAAAATTGCTCTAACCAGGGATGTTGGCTGGCAATATCAAAAGCTAAAATATAATATTTGGGAGCTAAAAAAGCCAGCAAAATTTGCATTACTTAGGAGCTAATTAGAAAATGCAGCCATAAAAAACGACAAATATATGGACTTTGCAGCAGCCTAGATGGATTTGGAGTCAATCATACTCTGATTTATCACAGAAACAAAGAATAGAGTTCCATATGTTCTCACTCATAAGAGGACCTTGAACAATTATAATGCTATGGGAAAGCGGTTGGCAGTGATGGGAAACTGTTGGTGGGGGTTGGGGGTGGGGGTGGGATTGACAGTTGAAGGAAACTGCTAAGGCAGGGATGGGCATACTTCATTAACAGGGGTACCTACATGATCAATGTTTGCGTACCTAACCCTGGATTGTACCGCACATCTTTACAATAAAAATTTAAAAAGAAAGAAATTGTAAAGATGGTCAATTTATTCTTATTTTTAATATGTTCATATGTCAAGGCAAATTTTAGTTAACAGAGTGGTCTATACTCTCCATCTGTAGTTTTTCTTTTCTCTTTTGTTTTAACTCACTCCAAAAGGTTTTTATCCCCATAATTCCAGGAGAACTTTATGGTCAGTTTTCCCTATTTTGTAAAATAGATCATTATTGCTCATATGTCAGCAACGTTTGACACATCAAATCTTTGCTCTGTCTTGAAACGCTTTGCAGTTGACTTTCAGAGTAAACTCTTTCTTGGTTCCCTGTGTATATGCCAGCTTATTTTGGGTGTACTTTTCTGATTTGTCTTTTATCCAAATGTTAGAGTGCTGAAAACCCTATGCTTTAACCTCATCTCTGAGAATTGCATTTATAATACTAATGAAAAATGTTAAATGTCACTCTATTTTCAGACTATCTTCATTAAATCTAGATCCATATACCCAACTGCCCACTCTGCATATCTACTTAAATGACTAATAAGACATTGAAAACCTAACAAACCAAAAACTGAAATCTAGATATTTTCCCCAAAACCTACTCTTCTACCACCTTACTCAACTCAGTTGATGACAATTTTATCTTTCCAATTGCTTAAGTCAAAAACCTCAGAACAATCCTTGATTTGCTATTTTATTCCTTAATTATTACCATTATACTGATATAGACAACTTTAAAATTTAACCCAGAATATGACCACTTCTTACCATCTCTTTTATTATTAATGGGGTCCAAGGACCACTGAAATAATTTTCTAGTTGGTATTCTAGCTCTTGTTAAAGTCTCTTCATTATATTCACAACATAGAAAAGAGAGTACAACTATTAAAACATTCATATGACCATAATGCTTCTCTGCTAAAAAACATATATGTCCAAATAAAATCTAAAATATTTACAGTGATCTTCTAATGGAAGGTAAATACCAGATATTTGATAAAAATCTTGCCTAATTTCTTACTCATTGCAACTTCTTATTTGCTCACTGAGTTTCAATTCCACTGACCATCTGTTTTAGAATACATCAAACATCTTCTGGAGTCTATGCCTGTTATTCCCTGACTCTTCTAAAATGTTCGTTCCACTGTCTGTCTATGTTGCTTTATTTTTTCATCATAATAGCAATTACTCCCTCAAATCATTATATATTTAGGTTTATATTTTGTTTACCACCATCACTTTCTTCTAACTCAAAATATGGTATTATTAAAGGGAACAACTTTATCTTTTCACTGTTATGTCCCAAGTGTTTAGAACATGGAGTAGACATTTAGTAAATGCTTTTTAAATAAATTGTCTTATTATTGTTCATTATGTGACTTACTTTCTTGTTAACTGTGGTTATGAAAAAATTACAGGCTACAAATTTTGCTCTACTAAAGTGAAACAGAATAGCTGTAAAACAGTTTGAGAATTTCTATGCTATCTATCCCATTTGGCAAGATTCTTCCATGGTTCCTTATAACAAGAAAGAGGAGATACGTTATATCAGTAACTCAGAGAGGGAGATTATTGTCACCCAGGGAAACCAATATTTATCCAACTTGCTAACACACTCACCTAAAGTAGTTTCTGTTATTGCTTTTGAGGATAAGCCTTATGGGTTTTCTCCTTAAACTTCACAGACTCAATCTTGAGTGTAAAAGAGAGCAAGTGAGAAAGAGAATCTGTGAAAGTAAGTAGGATAAGAAAAGAGCTTTTCCAACACATGAGTATATTTCTAAATTATTCAGATGTTTGTATGAGCAAGTTGAGCTGTTAGGTATTAAGGGTTTGAACAACAAATGAAAACTAGTTTCTATTTAGTACTATTCATCAAATCCACAGATATGTTCTAAATAGATCTCAACCTAATGAGAACAAGTATTTTCAATGTAATACTTATTAATGTATAGAGAATTAGTCCTAATTTGTAAATATTTCAATACTAAAACAATTTTTAAATACTTTAAGCACACCATTTAAAATATTAGATATGTTCCTTAATTCACTTTATTATAATCAAAAACCTTATTGATTTTCTCAGTTGTAAATTAAAACAGGAAAGAGAGAAGAAATAGAAATGCCTTATTATTTAGGAGTAACAGAAATAAAATCACTTATAAAAATGAACAAGAATCCTTTAATTTTATTTTTTTCTTTTCTCTGTTTTGTATGTGCTATATAAATCACAGTATTTTTTAAAATGTTCTATGTGTTTTACTTCTCCCTAGACTGAAAATTTTTAAGCTACTATTCTTGTCACCTTGTTTACCAATACATAGTAAGGTCCTCCAAACATATTTCAAATGTTAGCATGCAAATGGTTTTCTTCTGAAGAAGGAAAAGATGTACCTTGTTTTAGGGAAATTTCTACACTTTTGCAAATGTCAAAAGTCTCAAAAAGCTCTCAAACTCTTTTGTACAAATAGATAAACAAACATAAAATTTCCCCCAATTTTTGTTGTTACAATAGTTTTTTTTTAATTTAAAATAATCACTTCAAATTTATTATAAAAATGTATTGACTGTTTTACACAGTTATGTAATTGAACAATTAGCTTATAAATATATTATATCAAATTGCTTACAAATATTTTGTCATCCGTAGATGTTCTCTTGGTATTCTTATATAATTTTGATAGAAAAAAATTTTTTTAAGTTAATGGAGCCAGACTGATTAATATGTCAAATAATGTTGAAAAGTATAAAAGTAACAAGTAAAGAGACTGAGATATATTTTTGAATTTCATTTTTTATCTCCTTTTGAGGTAACAGAAATATAGACAATGCATGTTCTTTGTTCTATGAGGTTTGTTCTACAAGTGATCACTACATTCTGTGGGAAAATATTTATAAAGAACATTCAAATAAAACTGCTCATGTATTCCAATATTTGCTTTAAAATGTTTGAAAAACTGGGTCCTTACTCCGGCCTGGTTGATAGAACAAGACTCAGTCTCAATATATATATAATAAATGAAATTTTAAAATTAAGAATAGGCCCTGGAGTATGAGCTCTGGACTATAAATCTTTTAATGTAATTATTTGTGTATATTGAGATCTTCCTACTAGTGGCCTATTTAAGCTAAGAAAAGGAATATAATTTAAAATATTAGGTTTTCTAGAAAGAGGGAGAAAAGACACCACAGATATACGGTATAATATGTGACATTGTTATCAGAAGACATGGTTAAAATGAAATGAAAACAGTGCACAGTTTTCTTCCTGGGATGGTTCAATAAACTGGGAAGTCAGATTCAATTATGTGCCATGACTTGTTTCTTGGAAAAATATTGCCAGCTACTTTTATGTTGTAATAATTTCTGATAATTGGAGTCGCAGGAGAACCTACTAACATCATGTTTGCACAGTTTATACTGCCAACTTACTTGTTATATCTATTGATGAATCTGGATATTTATCTGTCATATGTTTAGGGAAAAATGTTTACCTCATCTTCTGTTTGTGAAGAATTCAATTTCTTCCAACAGCTGTGCAATGCAAAATTTCTACAATAGTTGCATGGGGAATTTTGATCAATTACATAAAGGGATATTTTAGTAAGACAGAATACTCAAAAGACAAATAAGATTCTCAATTTAGGATAGTTATATCAATAAAAATTATGCAATTTAATTGTAGTGATTCATTTATTCAAACTGAGAATATTAGAATACGAAACAATGTTGTAAATTTAGACCTATGATAAAAATTATACTATTCTATGTATTTGCATAAATCATAACAAATAATTTGGTAATAATATATCTCAAAGTGTATTCCACAGAGTTAACAACCATAAAAAGGCTCTATGATCAAATAGATGTGGGCAACGCTGGTAAATAAAATTAGTTTTGCAACATGACCTCTCAGAGTTGTTAAGATGTTAGTATGCATCTGAATAACCAAGAGAAAGTTATAAACAGTAAACAAAATATTAAAAACATTTGATCAATAAATTATTTTCATAGATGGAAATTGATAAGCTAGTGTTTAAAATTAAAAAGAGGCCTTTCATTTTCTTATTCTGAAATTCTTACCTTCAATGACAAGTCAAGCAAAGTGTTCCCTATGGCATGATGCTATTAGATTGATGTAAGATATAGTGATGTGTCCACATCAGAGTTAGCATAATATTCACAGTCAGTTTTGAGATGCCAGGATAGATTATCTTGACAGTGAATGCTACTTTGAAATTCTCAATATCCAACTCTTTCTATTTATCTAAGTGACCACTCTACAAGTGGCACTTTGAAATTTAATAAGCTTATCTATGCTCATTCTTTTAATATTTAATTTTAATATATATACATAAACCAACGAAAAAATTTTACTCACTTAACAATTTTTTTAAAAAATGAGGGTGTTCAGCTGGGCTCGGTGGCTCAGCCTGTAATCCCGCGCCTTTGGGAGGCTGAGGTGAGCGGATTGCCTGAGCACACGGGTTCGAGACCCGCCTGGGCAGCAAGACCTCATCTCTACAATAAATCAAAAAATCAGCCGGGTGTGGTAGCGCATGCCTGTAATTCTGGCTACTTGGAAGGCTGAGGCGGAAGGATCGCCGGAGCCCAGCAGGTCGAGGCTGCGGTGGCCGGGAGCGGCCACTGCACTCCAGTCTGGGCGACAGAGTGAGGCTCCAACTAAAAAAAAAAAAATGAGGGTGTTCTTTATTTCCTATATTGTACTATTACTAAAAATGCTAACTAGAAAGAAGACCAGAAGTTTTTCTAAAGAATATATCCTATAATATTCAACAGGTTTGCACTGAATAATATATTTTTAGAATGTGTTCAAGTGCTTGCCATTAGATGACTGCCTTTCAAAAGACAAATCCACATTTTTATCAATTTTTAAATTAATTTGCAGATATATACAAGTGGAGCATAAAATGTTATTAAAGCCAGAGAGAAGTGTCTATGAATTTTGATAGTTATCCTTACCCTATGAAAAAAAGATTTTTGACTGACACAATCTATTCCTTACAAATCTATGTAATACTACAGGTTCCTCAATATTTTCAAATGCTTGATTTGCAAGTCTGTTAAATTTCCACTTGGAAAATGAGGCTAATGAGAATTGAATTCATTTTTCCACTTTACAAAGACACTACAGTGTCTTTGATAGCAGGGTCTCATAAAATGAATTTGGAAGTATCTGCTCCTCTTCAAGTATTTTTTTGGAAGAAATTGAGAAGGATTGGTATTAATTTTAAAACAATATTTTGGCAAAATACATCAGTGAAGCCATTTGGTCCTTGACTTTGTTAGGAAATTTTTATAAATGATTCAATCTCCTTATTATTGGGTTTTTTTTTTCAGATTACTTATTTTTTATGATTTAGTATTGGTAGTTTGTATATTTTTAGAATTATCAGTTTCTTCTAGAATATTCAATTTATTGGAGTGTAACAGTCCATAGTAGTCTCTTGTGATCTTCTCTATTTCTGTAGTATCAGTTATAGTCATTTATATTATTGCTTACTTTATTTGTCTTCTCTTTCATTCTTAGTCTAGCTAAGGGTTTATCTTTTGTATCATTTCAATTTTATCATTTGTTGTTGTTGTTGTTGTTTTCTATGCTTCTGGCCTCTATTTAATTTATTTCTGCTCTGATCTTTACTTTATTTTTATTTTATTTTACAAATTTTGGGCTTAGTTTGTTTAATTATTTTTCTGTTTTCTATTTCTTTTTCACCTCCCCTCCCCCCCAATGTAGGCATTTATCATTATAAACTTTCTTTTTAGGATTGTTTTGCTGTTCTCCAAAAGGTTCAGTGTGTTGTCTTTTCATGTTTATTTGTCTCAAGACTTTAAAAATTTCCTATTGTAGTTTGTCTTTTACCCATTGGTTATTCATGAGTGTGCTGTTTAATTTTCACATTTTTTTGAATTTTTCAGTTTTCTTCCTGTTATTAATTTCTGGTCTCATATCATTGTGATTTGAAAAGATACTTTATATGATTTCAATCTTCTTACATTTGATATAAGTTAAAAGTTGTTTTGTGGGTTTACATATGATTTATCCTGGAGGATTTTTCATATATACTTGAGAAGAAAGATATATATTCTGTCATTCAATAAAATGTTCTGTATATGTCTCTTAGGTCCATTTGATCTAAAGTGTAGTTCAAAACCAATGTTCCTTTATTAATTTTTTGCCTATATGTCTCATTCACAAAAAAATGTGAAAATTAAAAATGGGGTATTACAGTTCTCTAGTAGCATTGTAATGATGTCTCTTCTTCCCACAGATCTATTAATATTTGCTTTATATATTGAGTTGCTCAGATGTTGGGTGCATATGTATTTATAATTTTTATATCCTCTTGATTAATTGACCCCTTCATCATATATAATGACTTTCTTTGTCTTGTGTTACAGTTTTTGATTTAATGTCCATTTTATATGATATAAGTATAGCTATCCCTGCTGTCTTTTCATTTCCATCTGTGTGGAATCTGTCTTTTTTTTTTTTTAATCCTTTCATGTTCAGTCTATGGGTATCATTAAAGCGGAAGTGAGACTTTTGTATGCAGCAAAGTTAGGTCGTTTTAAAAAAATATTTGGCCTTTTTCTCTTATCTGCAGATTTGAAAACTATATACACAAAATATTTGTGTTTGCCATTAGTAGTAGATATAACTATGGACAACAGATAGCATTTATATAGTTTTTGCTTCCTTCCTTCCAAACCTTTATTTGAAGAATAAAAGAAGAGAAAGACATTCCTAGAGGAAGTTGTATGTCTCCAGAAATGAATAACACTATCATAACTGCAGCATTGATCCACCTAACTAGTCAAACATATGTACATTATCATCACCTTTTCATAAAATTTTAAATCAAAACACAACTTTTATTTGTTCATTTCCTTTTCTATTTGTCATCTTACAATTTTTCAGCAATCAAATCATTTTAAGGACATTTTAAAAATTTCTCCTTCAAACATAAGCAATTTTTGCCATGTGATTTATACTACAAAGGTATTTAGTTACAACTGTAACTATTAGCTCCATCTCAGTTAAGATTCTAAAATATTTTAATAGGAAATATTTTGAACATACTAAAAAGTAGGAAGAATAGACAAACATTTGTAGTCACACCACTAAGACATAACAAATGTTAATATTTTGCCTTGTTTCTGATTTTTGTTATCATTAGACAATGAAACATTACAATGTTAAGTGAAGATTCTCAGGTTCCAAATCCCTTCTTTCCTTACACAAACACTATCTGGAAGTTTGTATGTTACACTTTTCATGTTTGTTTCAATGCTTGTTTGTATATATGTATGTATGCAATTTGAAAGACGTTGAGATGCCATTAAAAAAAGGAAAGAAACTATAGAACATTTCCAGTTCCTGGTTAAACATGCAGACAAACTGGAGAAGTTCCTAGGATCCAATCCTCACAGCATGAAAAAAAAAAAGTTGAGCAAACTGAAAGTCAACAACTCTTTTTATATGCTTCAGAGAACTGAAGTTAAAAGGCAAGCCACTACCCACAAAATTAGAAAGACAGATGAACACAGAGAACTATACCTTGCAGGGAACAGAAGCCACTTCTGGAACCCGGCAGGAGCATTCAAAAGGTAATTGATCAATGATTGAAGACTGAGCATGGACTGGATTGAGAGATTAAAAACTCCTGGGATCTCAGCCTTAGGGGAACTTTACACTTTCATGAATTTTTACCCTTGAGAATCCAGCCAAATTTTATGGGTAAGATAGAATAAAAATTTTCCAATACTCTGACAAAAGAAGGGAGAAAGCAACTGCTGGAAATATATCCAGAGTATTCTGTTTTCTTTAGCAAAGCCTTGCCCTTAATGAAACTACTTTACAGAGTCTAACTGATTTAGGTTTTACAAGATCCTAGCAAAAATAGCAGAAGACAAATGCCCAACTTTATCCTCCCTTACTACTTCAGCTTCATCTAAAAGGGAATAAAAGCTAAAAGTATTTGTGAAAGTCACAATGCAATGGCTTATTTATATTAACAGAGGACTACAGGTAAAAGAACTGTGAGCCTCATAACATATTAATTAGATTCAAGAAAAACCCAAAGACAAAAGTAAGGACACTGAAGGAAATTTTAGCTTCTGATACCACACCAAGAGGATATAGTAAACACAGCCTAACTATCCATCAAAAAAACATAAAACTCACATTAGAGGTCTATTTATCTTATCTCTGTTTACCAACATCATATCTGGCTTTTATGATAAAATACAAGGCATAGTAAAAGGCAAGAACCACAGCTTGAAATGCAAAGTAAACACCAGAGCCAGACGCAGATATAAGAGAGAAAGTGAAATTATCAGATCAGGAATTTAAAATAACTATAATTAACATGCTAGGGACTCTAAAAGGAAAAGCAAACAACATTAAAAAAAAGATAAGTAATACAAGCTGAAAGATAGAAACTCTAAAAAAAGAATAAAAAGCAAATATTAGAATTAAAAACACTGTAACAGAAATAAGGAATGCTTTTGATGAGCTCCAAGTCAAATAGATATGGCCAAGAAAGAAATCAGGGAGCTTGTACATAGATCAATAAAGATGTCACAATATGAAAAGCAAGCTGAAAAATAACTTAAAAATAGAGTAACCAATAACTATGGGTCAATTATAATAGGTTTAACATAGGTGTAATAGAAGTATTTAAAAAGAATAAGGGAGAAAAGAACAGAAAATTAATTGAAATCATATTGACTGAGTATTTTAATAATAGACACCAAACAAAGATCCAGGTATCTCAGAGAAAATACAAAGTAAATACTAAAAAGAGGTCAGAAAAAGTTGGTGGCACAGCCAGTAGGACTGTAGTTGCCCCTGTGTGAGTGGGCTTATGGATGAATTTGCACGTGTGTCTGTTTTAAGTGGGCAGGTGAGTGACTGGCTGAGTGGGAACATGGGAGCACTTGGCCAGGGCTCTCCTGGTAAAGATGCTGGTGCTGCAGTCACTCTGCTTTGATCCTAGTACTTCCAGAGTGCAGAAAGTGAACATCATTTTCTAAAATCAACAAAACTTTTACTAGAAAGAAGCTGCTGGAGTGACTGCTGTTCCCACCTCCACAGTGTCAGACTGGACACAAGCAGTGAGGGCCAGGGAGGGAGTGCAGTGAAGGAGCCAGAGGCAGAGTCCCAAAGAAGCAGCAGGGAGAGGCCACTTCAGATCTGGACTCACTGCCATTGCCTCTAGCACCAGACTAGGCTGTAAGGTCCTGCCACAGGGAACTGAGATCCAGAGACTGTGGCATTTGCCGGGGAGGAACCTATCTTTCCCAAGCCTGTTTGCAGAAGCAAAGGTAGTCTGTAAAGAAACTGAGCAGCCACTCTAAAGATTGGGCAGAGAAGTGTTCCAGGGTGGCCTCCACAGAACAGCAGACCTGCGTCTTAAGACCTGGGAATGATCTCTGCATTGCTTTGGGGCTGCTCTCCATGAACTCAGAAGGTATTGTCCCTAGTGCAAAAGACCTTGTGGGTAATGACAGATGTGGAGCACCAGATGATCCACCCTATGCCATGAGCCAGCTGTTAAACAATAGATGCATACAGCAGATCTGACCAAGAATGAGGCTGGTGAGTGCCTACTTGACTCCCCCTACAACCCTTAGCAATGAGTGAGAGATCAGGAGGGCAGGGTAGAGGCCAGTGGCCCCATTCTCCTGCCACAAACTGGAAGCTGTGAAAGCTGTGACCATGCTGGGACAGGAAGGAAGGAGGAAAAAGCCTGAGAGACAGAGTCAAGTTACCCAACACCCACCATTCCCCTTCAGGCATTTGCCTGCTATCAATTGCAGGCAGTAGGGGGTGAAGATTCAAACATCCTAAGTTTCCTCAATGAGAAGGGAACCTGCAATAACTGGCCTGCAGTCACAGAACCTACCACAAGACAGAGCTCCACCTCCTCAAAGAGATTTGCTAAAGCTGAGACCTGTTCATGTCTTTTGCCCATTTTGTAATGGGGTTGTTTTTTTCTTTTCAGCACATTTGAGTTCCTTGTTGATCAAAGATGTTAAGCCTTTGTCTGACCTGGTGTTGGCAAATACTTTTTCCCAGACATGAACAGACACTTCACAAAGGAAGACATCCGAGCAGCCAACAGACATATGAAGAAATGTTCAACTTCACTAATCATCAGGGAGATGCAAATCAAAACCACACTGAGATACCACCTAACTCCAGTCAGAATGGCAATTATCGATAACTCAAAAATAACAGCTGCTGGAGAGGGTGTGGAGAAAAGGGAACACTTCTACACTGTTGGTGGGAGTGTAAACTAGTACAACCTCTGTGGAAAGCAGTGTGGCAATTCCTAGAAGCTCTAAATATCTACCTCCCATACGACCCCGCAATCCCCCTACTGGGAATATATCCAGAAGAACACAAATCACTCTACAAAAAAGACACCAGCACACGTATGTTTATCGCAGCATTGTTCACAATAGCAAGAACCTGGAAGCAACCATGCTGCCCATAAAAAGAGAATTGGATTAGAAAAATGTGGTACATATACATGATGGAATACTACGCAGACATAAAAAAGAACAAAATCATGAATTTCGCAGCAACTTGCATGGAACTAGAGTCTATAATACTGAGTGACCTCTCACAAAAACAAAGATCCAAGTATCACATGTTTTCACTCATATAATGGATCTTGAACATCCAATCTAATACTATAAGAAAATGACTGACTGTAGTGGGAAACTATGGGGGGGAGGAGGGAGATGGGATTAATGAGCAACTATCTGTCTGGGGATGGGGAAGCACTTCTAATCAATAGGGTGCCTGAATGAAACGTATTTGTATACCTAACCCTTAACTGTACCCCACAACATCATCATAAAAAAATATTGATTATTGAAAAAAAATAAAATTAAAAAAAACATTACCTACAAAAAATAAAAATAAAAAAAAAATAAAGCTGAGACCTTTACAAATGGGTTTTTGCGGTTTTGCTTTGTTTTGTTTTGATTTTTCCCCCCTCTTTAAATTGACTGTCACATTTGTTTGCTTTGTTTTTTGTTTGGTTTTCTCTTTACTCCTTCTTTTTCTCTCCCATCTTTCTCTAGGTTTTTTTTTTTCCTCATTCTTCTTTTTCCCTTTATACTCTCCTTCTTTCCCCTCTTTTCTCTCTTATTCCCTGTCTTGGACTCAGGGGCTACACAAGTATACCCATTGTAAGGTCATATTGTGTGGAGATTGAAAATGAGTCTCAGCTGGTCCATTGACTAGATAGCAACCATTGCAAGTTGTCTGTAGGTTTGGAATCATTGTGGCCCCTCCCCCAACCCTTAGTAGGTGTTTAAAAGTGTAAAGAGATGGCATAATGCCCCACCCCAGCCATATTTAATAATTAAACAAACCTAGAGCCCTGGCTTAAGGAAGGAGAGAAGGTAGAGCAAATATCAGAAGTGATTGATTTCCCATTTCCCACTGAGCAACAGAATTAAAGAGAAAGATAAGAGAAGTGCTACAAATGAAGGCAAACCAAAAACAAACAACAACCAAAAAAACACTAGTAATCTTCAAAGGTCCAGCAAGAGTTTGAAAGAACAGCTACTGAATCACAAACTATGGCTATCTCCGAGAATGATGGTACCCACAAGGTACTTATAGAGATCATAGAATCACAGATGGGATGAATAAAAATAAGAAATGCAAGGGTTAAAACTAAATAAAATTGCAACAGAGTTGGACAGACTCAAGAAAGTGGATTTAGGAATAACAGAAAAAAGGAACTCCATCCAACAAATAAATAACAAACTGACAAATATTGGAAGCAGAATTGACCAAGTGGAAGAATCTCAGAGCTGGAAGACCAGAATGTGGAATTAATTCATTCTATTAAAAATATATATTTAAGCCAGGCTCGGTGGCTCAGCCTGTAATCCCAATGCTTTGCAAGGCTGAGGTGAGTGGATTGCCTGAGCCCATGGGTTCAAGTCCCACCTGGACAACTTGACAAGACCTCATCTCTGCAATAAATCAAAAATTAGCTGGGCATGGTAGCGTGCACCCATAGTTCCAGCTACTTGGAAGGCTGAGGTGGAAAGATCGCTGGAACCCAGCAGGTTGAGGCTGCAGTGGCTAGTAGTGGCCACTGCACTCCAGTCTGGGTGACAGAGCGAGACTCCAACTAAAAAAAAAGAAAAAATATATTAAAAAAAAAACTTAAAAAGAAAGGAGCAACTCTCCAAGAGATGTGCAATTTTATCAAGAATCCAATCCTTCATCTGACTGGAATACCTGAAGTAGAAAAAGAAATAGAAAACAACTTGCAACAAACATTCCATGAGGTCATTCATGAAAACTTTCCTCATCTGACTAGACAGATAACTATACAAGCACAAGAGATTCAGAGAACACCTGCCATACATTTTATGAGGAGACCAACACCTAGACACATAGTAATTTACCTACACAAAGTAAGTGTAAAAGAAAAAAATCCTAAAGGAAGCAGGGGAAAAAAGTTAGGCTACCTACAATAGAACCAATCAGAATCACTGCAGACTTGGCTGCAGAACCACTATAGGACAGAAAGGCTTAGACTTTAATCTTTAATATTCTCAAAGATAAACAACATCAACCAAGAATTTCCTACCCAGTGAAGCTAAGCTTGAACAGTGATGGAGAATTAAAATCCTTCCCAGACATCCAATTCCTAAGAGAATATGCTGCTTCCAGATCAGCTCAACAGGAGATGCTTTAAAAGGTGCTGTGCACAGAAGAAAAAAGAAACAAAATAAAGATTATAAAATTCACATAATTATAAACAAACACAGAAGAAACAGAACACATAGTACACTGCAAAAATGGAAACATACATATATTAACACAAAAGATAAAAGAAAACAAAACAGCCTTATAAGAGCCTTATGACAGGGAGAAACTGTCACATTTCAATAATCAGCCTGAATGTAAATGGCCTAAAGGCATCACTGACAAAGACAGAATGACAAACTAGATAAAAACAAACAAGCAAACAACATGGCCCAACAATATGCTGCTTTAAGGAAACACATCTCACTACAAAGGATACTCACAGACTCAAAGTTAGAGGATGGAAAACAAATTTACAGGTGAAAAGATCGCAAAAGAAGGCAGGAGTCTCAATCTTAATATCAGACAAAACAATCCTCATGCTTTCAAAAATGTATGAAAATACAGGACACTGCATGATGTGAAAGATTCAATTCAAAAACAATAAATTTCCATCCTAAATATATATGCACCCACCACAGGGGCACCCACTTTCATGAAGCAGCTGCTAAGTAAAGTAAAAAAGATATTGGCTCGAACACTGTCTTAGCTGGGCACCGAAATATCTCACTGAAAACCCTAGATAGATCGTCAAGGAAAAAAAAAATCAACAAAGAGATCCAGAACCTCAGCTTGATGTTTAACCAAATGAATTTAATAGATACCTACAGGACAATTCACCTTGCAACCACAGACTATACATTCTACTCATCACTACATGGAACATACTCCACGATCAACCACATCCTTAGCCATAAATCAAGCATAAAAATTTTCATAAGATTGAAATGCTACCATGCAACTTCTCAGATCACAGTAGAATAAAAATAAATATCAGCACCAACAAAGTTTCCCTAATACCCACAAAGACATGAACACTAAACAGCATGATACTGAAAATTTCTGGGTCAACACAGAAATCAAAAAACAAATTAAAATTCCTGGAAACAAATGAAAACAAAGAAACATCTTACCAAAACCTCTGGGATGCCAGGAAAGCAGTAATAAAAAGAATTTATATCTTTACAAATGCTCATCAAAAAAATAGAAAGATTACAAGTTAACATCCTCACAAATCACCAGAGGGGGCTGTAAAGGAAGACCACCAAAACCCTTACTTTAGCAGAAGAATCCAGATCACCAAAATGAAAGCCCAAATATGAGACAGAAGACAAAGATGCCATAGGAAAAAAATCAGTGAAACAAAAAGCTGGTACTTTGAAAGAATAAACAAGATTAATGAACCGCTAGCCAGAGTGACCAAGAAAAAGAGAAAAAGTTCCAATAAACACAATCAGAAACACAAAAGATCAAGTCACAACTGACCCTGAAGATATACAAAAAGTTATCTGAGATTGCTATGCACAACTTTATGGAAGCAAACTCAAAAACCTAAATAAAATGGAGGACTTTCTCACATCATTCAACCTCCCAAGTTTGAAACAAGAAGAAATTGAGACACTAAATAGACCAATAACAACCCAGGAAATTGAGACTGTCATAAGAAAACTACCTCCAAAAAAAAAAAAAAAAAAAAAAGAACAACAACAAAAAAATAAAACCCTGGACCTGACATCTTTCCAGCAGAATTCTACAAAACATGCGAGGAGGAGCTGATATCAATTCTACTGAAAGTATTCCAGGCAATCAAGAAAGACAAAACTCTCCCCAAATCATTTCACGAAGCTAACATCACACTGATACCCAAACTTGGTAAAGAGCCAGTAAAGAAAGAGGTCTACAGGTCAATATTCCTGATGACTATACTTGCAAAAATTCTCAACAAGGCTCTAGCAAATCATATTCAGCAATACATCTCAAAAATTATCCACCATGACCAAGTAGGCTTCATCCCCGGAATGCAGAACTGGTTCAACATTCACAAGACCATAAATGTAATTCAATATATCAACAGATGTAAAAACAGGAGCCACATGATTCTTTCATTAGATATTGAAAGAGCTTTTGATAAAATTCAGAATCCCTTTTTAATAAAAACCCTTAAATACCTAGACATAAAGGGAACAAATCTCAAAATAGTAAGAGCCATCTATAAGAAACCCACAGCCAACATATTGCTAAATGAACAAAAAATGGAAGCATTTCCCCTGAAAACTGGAACAAGAAAAGGCTGCCCACTCTCACCCCTCCTGTTCAACATAATGTGGAAGTTCTAGCTAGAGCAATCAAACAAGAGAAGGAAATCAGGGTACCCAAATAGAAAAAGAGTCATTTAAGTTGTCTGTCTTTGCTGACCATATAATCCTAAACCTTAAAAGTCCAAGAGATTCTGTAATAAACGTCCTTGCACTGATAAAGGACTTTGGCAAAGTTTCAGGGTACAAAATTAACATGCAAAGGATAGTCACATTCTTATACACCAACAACAAACAGGCAGACAAACAAATAAAAAACAGAATCCCATCACAATAGCCTAAATAAATAAATAAATAAATAAGAAGTACCTTGACATCTTCCTAATCAGAGAATTGAAAGACCTTTACAATGAAAATTACAAAACACCACTCAAAGAAATCAAAGAAGATATAAACACATGGAAAAATGTTCCATGCTAATGTATTAGAAAAATCACCATTGTTCTTCAAGATATCTATCCTACCAAAGGCAATCTACAGATTCAATGAAATACCTATTAAATTACCAACAACATTCTTCTCAGACCTGGTAATGACAATACAGAAATTCATATGGAAACATAAATGACCATGAATAGCCAAACCAATTCATAAAAAAAAGAAACAAAGTGATAGGTATCACATTTCCAGACATTAAACTTTGCCATAAGGCTACAATATTCAAGACAGCCTGATATTGGTACAAGAACAGGCATACAGACCAGTGGGAAAGGATAGAGATTCTGGAAGCAAATCTTCAACTTCTCAGTCAACTTATCTTCAACAAAGCCTCCAACAACCACTTGGAAGAGGAGAACCTATTCAGTAAATGGTGCTGGGAAAACGGCTGACCACATACAGGAGATTGAAATAGGACCCCTACCTAACATCACACACAAAAATAAACTCTAAATGGATCAAAGACTAAAATGTAAAACCTTAAATTCTAAGAATCTTAGAAAATGCAGGAGACACCCTTATGGAAATCTGAATAGGCAACCAGTTCCTGATCAAAACCCCAAATGCCCATGCCACAAAGCATAAGATAGACAAGTTGGACCTTATCAAACTGAAAAGCTTCTGCAAAGTAAAACAAACCATCAAGAATGGGGAGATTGCCCACAGAATGGGAAAAAAAAAAATTTTCCAATTGTGTATTTGACAAAGGCCTAACATTTAAGATCTACAAGTAACACAAACATGCTGAAAGGAAACAAACAAACAGCCCTATTAAAAAGTCTTCAAAAGGACATGAATAGATACTTCTCAAAATAAGACATATGAGCAGCCAACAGATACATGAGAAAAATGTTCCACCTTACTAATTATCAGAGAAATGCAAATTAAAATCACGGCCATCATCAATAACTCAAAAAACAACAGATGCTGAAGAGAATGCAAGGAAAAGCTAATACTTCTATACTGTTGGTGGGAGTGTAAACTAGTACAACCTCTGTGGAAAACAGTGTGGTGATTCCTAAAAGATCTAAAAACTCCATATGATCCAGCAATTCCCCTTCTGGGAATTTACTGGGAGGAATTCTCATTATTCTATTAAAAAGATACCTGCAAATGCATGTTTATTGCAGCACTATTCACCATACCAAAAACATGGAACCAAACCATGCTGCCCATCAAAAGTAGACTGGATTAAAAAACGTAATACATATACACAATGGAATATTATGCAGCCATAAAGAAGGAAAAAAGTATGGCCTTCACAGTAACTTTGATGGAGTTAGAATGTATAATACTCAGTGATCTATCACAGAAACAAATAAGTACCACATGTTCTCCCTCATAAGTGGACCCTGAACATTTATCATAATACTATAAGAAAAAAATAAACTTCAGAGAGATGAGATAGGTCAGAAATTTGGAAATCTCCATTTCTCCATCTTAACATGACTAATTTGGAGTTTCTCCCAGTATGGAGTTCTCAGAATAATCAGGTCAGAACAGACTTTCCAGAGGTCCCAAGAGAAATAGTAAAACTTGTTATGGCTTAGACTTGGAAGTCCCAGAAGCCACTTCTGCCCATACCCAACCTACTGGTCAGATATATCATGAAAGTCAAAACAAAAGGTGGGGAGATAGTGGGAAGTTAGGCTTCAACAAACAGTAAGAGGAGTATCATAGCCATCTTTAATCTAACATGGCCTGTTTATGCCTTGCCATTCTCACTTTTGCTCTTCTTCTAATCTTCTTTCCTCTCTACATATAACCCCCAAATTAGGACCTCCGTGGGTAAAATTTATATTAACTGTTAGTCAATGCTGATATTTAACTGACACATGCATAATACTGAAAGAGAGATAACAAAATATGTCAAATCTAAAGTATTCATTAGTTTCTTGAACAGCCCCAGGATCAATAAACTAAAGTATTAAGGTATGGCTTATTGTGGAGCACCGGGACATGACCTGTTAGGGCTACCTTGTTATGGGTCAGTGCTCATGCCAATCTTCCCAGAAGGCATATTTCAAGGACATTGTGATTACTCTTTCCAGGGACCTCAGTGGTTTGAATCATTCCAACTTCGATGTCACTCTGATGATTGAAAGTTCCAGAAAGCCCCAATGGTTTGTCTTCTAGTCATCCTGTATCCATGGTAGCTCCCATATTCAGACCTATAACAATTCAGCTAAAGTGAATTCAGCTTTAAAAGGATAGTTTGCATCCTAATAAAAGTTCTGATATCTAGGAAACAAATGGCTATATCCCTTAACCTTCCTGGCTGCCACTGCTAGCTAATGATCACTTGGAATCATTCCTACGTAACTGCTTGGAAAAATTGAGAGATCCAGTGAGAGGATAGAGTAGAGGTGAAAGGGTAATGACAAAGGCCACTGCAAGCACCAGTCTCATCAAATCTGCCAACACAGCAGCACTTCTATAACACAAGAGAAGACTAAAAGGAAATAATGGCTCCCACGTGTGCGATCAGGTTCCAGAGGATTTCCAGATTGTAGTTTTTCTTTTCATTATTCCTACTCACTGTGCCTCTACTTACTGGATCTGTTTGGTAAAACCATGAAAATTTCCATCCTTCATGGGCATTGTCAAATTTTAATTTTAATGCCACAAAAAATAGGTATTTTTTACAGAGTGTTTGCTCTATGCAAGACACTGCAATAAATGATGAGTAGTGTTATTATATGTCATCCACATTTATACATGAAATAATTGAGGCACAAAAATTTACTTAAAAGATAATTGGCATAGCTGGAATTCACATGTAGAGAGCCTTATAACAGGATCCAGTCTCTTAAATGCTACGCTATACTTACTCTGCAAGATTCAGTTTTACCCAATGTAATAAACTACTTTCATGACTTTTTCAATAATAGAGATATTGAATGCTAAAAAAAATCACAGATTTTTATTTAATTGCTGTTAAACTAAGCAGAAGATGAAAGATGATTCTGTACCATTAACGATAACATTGATGTTAAGAAAAATTATCTATATTTTAGACCACAGGTGACCTAATGATTCTCAACTTAATGAGGAAGAGTTTCTAATGTTTTTTTATGTCAAATAATTGCATAGACAAAGGCATTAAGTATCTACACATATATATATACACAAACACAGCAAAATAAGCTTGTAATACCAATTTATAAAAATCAATCAATTTTAGTAACAATTTTTTTCTACTCTTTTGACATCCAAAAAAATCCACATTTTTCACTTTAAAAACTAATTGCATGCAATGTGTTTATCATGTATATTTTATTTATAATGGCTTATTTATAGGTTTATATATTGAATTATATATTTCTTAATATTACTGTATTGACTTTTAAATAATTTGACTAGTGCATTTTGTATAAAGAGAAAGTATACTAACTAGATGAAGGTTTATATCTGATATTGAGTAACCTGTTCCCTCATCTAAGAGTAAAAACATAGAACTGAAAGATGAAAAAACAAAAAATAACCATTAATCTCATAAAACAGAACAATATTAAACTTCAAGCAAATTCAGAAAACAGAATAGAGTTCTTATAGAAATCATTCACATCTATATTGACTCACCTCCCCACCCCCAAAAAAACAGATTGTAGGTTTTGCAGTTAAAAGGAAAAAGAATTTTCTGCAATTAGAAATAAAACTGCTAAAATAATAATGAAACAGATAAGGAAAATGTTTGTATTATTAAAGACTAAATCACTGAGATCAAAGATCTTCTCCACCATGTTGTGTAAAACTAACAGAAAAGCAAGAAGTTATGTATAAAATGTTATGTGATTTATGAGTGAAATGTATAGTTATAAAATTTCTTTTTTTTTTTTTTTTTTGAGTTGGAGTCTTACTCTGTTGCCCAGGCTAGAGTGCAGTGGCAAGTTCATGTTCACCACAACCTTGACCTGCTGGCCTTAAGCAATCCTTCCACCTCAGCCTTCCAAGTAGCCGGAGCTACAGGCACGCACTACTACGCCCAGCTAATTTTTTGATTTATTATAGAGACGAGGTTTCACCACGTTGCTAAGGCTGGTCTCGAACCCGCAGGCTCAGGCAAAATCCCCTTACCTTGGCCTTCCAAAGTGCTGGGATTAAAGTTTTGAGCCACTGTGCCTGGCCTCTAATAAAATTTCTATAATAGAACTCTTAAAAGCCAAAATGCGTATCAAAAAAAGAGGAAATAATCAAAGCAATAATAGAAAAAAAAAATCTGTTCATGTTTTTTGGATTGAATGGGTTGTTCAAGAGGAATAGACATAAAAAAAAATCTAGACCCAGAAACATCTGGTAAAATGTTAGAAAGCCCAGACAAAAAGAAAAAAAAAGTCAGCGGGAAACAAAGGCTACTACCACCAAAAAAATATTAAATTATCCTCAAATCTTGTGTAAGAAATATCCTAAAAGTTTTGAGAACATATTCTTTTTGCACCTGGAATTCTAGGTCTAGTATAATGATCATTAAAGTACAAAAGCAAAACAAAGACCATTTACAAAAGTTAAGAATTGAGAATGTTTAGCACTCAGGAACATAATCCATATTCTAAAGTATCATTTGAGATAAAGGGAAAATGACATAGAACACACACACACACACACACACACACACACACACACACACACACACACACACCAATATGAGAAAGTAATCAGCAAAGCATATAACCTTCTGAAATATTGATGAGGTGGCTGTGAGGTTTAATGTTATTAAAGAATTAATCCTAAAACTTACAAAATAGCGACAACAAAAGAAAAGTCATGAAAATGGGGATTTAAATTCCATGTGACACCAGCAAAATATTAACTTGCTCTGTCTTGTATTGTTCAGGCTAAAGACATGGTAGATACTGCATTTATCTTATTGTAATAAAAAGGAACAGTTTAAACATAACTTTTGCATATTTAAGGTTGTCTACTAAATAAACAAAATAAGAGTAACTGCCTATAAAATAACTGTATTCTAAAATAAAATAAGCAAAAACCAGATAAACTCATGAGAGGAAACAGACAAGAGAGGATAATAAATAAGAAACAGAAAACAATGTGAACATGCTAGTAAAACACATTATTTAACTGAAATGGGATGAATTTCTTATATTTGGGGTTAAAAAACATAAAATGTAAGGTATATTAAGGAGTAAAAAATGATATTTAGATGGAAAAATATCAACCAAAAACTTATTCTTGATAAATCTTTATAAACCTAATAATATAGTTTTAAGAACTGTAAAGTCAAATATGCTAGAGATAGCAGAAAAACGACAATAAAATAAAGAAACTGGGATTACTGTTTTATGAAGTAATTGTGCTACACATAAATCTAAAGAGTGTTATTTTAAGGGAGGCATAGATTATTTAAAAATTTATATTGAAAACTCTAAGGCAAACACTAAAAATTATAAATGTGGCATAATTTGTATATATACAGGCATTATTACATTTTTATTCATTTTTCTTTTAAAGTTGTGGGGTGCATGTGAGATTTTGCTACATAAGTAAATTGCATGCAAGTAAGGTTTGGGTTTCTAGAGATCTCTCTCTCCCCAGTAGTGAATACAGCACCCTATAAGTGATTGTGTGTCCTTTATTCCTCTCCCCTTCCTCGTTTAGCTGTGTCCAGCATTTGTTGACATTTTTGTGCTCCCATGCCCAATGTTTAGGGTCCACATATGAGTGGGAACATGCAGTATTTAGTTTTTTGTTTCTTGATAGTCTAAGTAATATACTATGATATAGATAAAATTAAGCATACAAAATGTCAATTTAAAACCAAAGAAGACAGAAAAAAGGAGGAGAAATGAACAAAGGAAACACAACGAATGGAAAGCAATTACAGGAGTGATGAATATTCATTCAATGATATTAGCAATCGCTTTACATGTAAAACATTTAAATACACATGTTAAAAAAAAGAGATTGTCAAAGTAGTTAAAAGCAACACAAAACAAAACAAGATCAAATGGCACATCTACAAAAATCTCACGCTCAATATAAAATTCTAGATAAGTTAAAAGTAATAGGATAAACCGTCTCGTGTCTCAGCCTGTAATCCCGCACCTTTGGGAGGCTGAGGTGAGTGGATTGCCTGAGCCCGCAGGTTGGAGACCCGCCTGGGCAGTGAGACCTCATCTCTACAATAAATAAAAAAAAATCAGCCAGGTGTGGTAGTGCATGTCTGTAATTCCGGCTACTTGAAAGGCTGAGGCGGAAGGATCGTTGGAGCCCAGCAGGTCGAGGCTGCGGTGGCCGGGAGCGGCCACTGCACTCCAGTCTGGGCGACAAAGTGAGACTCCAACTCAAAAAAAAAAAAGGTAATAAGATACAGAAAGATGTATCATGCTAACACAAACCAAAGAAAGTTGGGAATACATTTGTTAATTTTAGTTAAAGCAGACTTCAGAACAAGGAAAGATTATTAATGATTAAAAGTGGCATTAACATAATGATGAAGGGTTTCAAATTTGCCAAAGTCATTACAACCTTACACTTGTTTGTACCTAACAACAAAGTGTCAAAATATATGAGGCAAAAACTGACATAACAAAAGTAAAATACATAAACTCACTACAGGAGTTAAGACTTCAACATCTTTTTCAGTAGTTAATAGATCAAGTATGCTGAAGATCAATAAGGAAATAGTTAACTTTAACAGCAATATCAATCAACATGATTTAATTGACACAGAATACTCCATCCAACTACAGACTAGAAATTATCCTTAAGCTTACATAAGACTTTCACAAAGATGGAGCACTATCTGGACTGCAAAATATACTACAGTAAATTTAAATGAATAAATATTATGTAAAGTATGTTTTTAGTACAAAATAGCATATAATAAAAAATTAGCCAACAAGTTCCTAAATATACAGATTAAACACCACAATTCTAAATTGTACATGTATCAAGAAGATGTCTCAAGAGGAATTTTAAAGCTTTTAATCTAAATGTAAATGAAAATAAAACTTAGCAAAACTAGTAGGAATGTAGCAAAACCAGTACTTAGAAGAAAATGTATATATATCATATTGTGTGTGTGTGTGTGTGTGTGTGTGTGTGTGTGTGTGTGTGTGTGTTAGAAAAAAAGAGTTAAAATAAATAACCTAATGTACTCTTTTTAGGAAACTATAAAAAGAGAGCAATCTACATTTAGGACAAGCAGAACACCAGCAGCAACAAAAATTAATACAAAATAAATGAAATACAAAACAGGATACAGGAGAAAATCAAAAAAGCCAAAGCTAGTTTTTTAAAAATGTCAGTAAAATTGAGCAGCCTCTAGCCAAGCTAACCAAGAGAAAAAGAGAGAAAATACACAATGTAAAACATTTGCTAATATAAAACATGAAATAGAGATTATCACTACTTATTCCATAGATTTTAAAAGAATAATAAGCAAATACTATATACAACTCTATGTCCACAAATTTGATAACTTAAATGAGATGAACCAATTCCTTGAAAGACATAACTGTCAAAATGCACTGAAGTTGGAATAGATAATATGAATAGGGTAGTATCTATGAACATGATTGAATCGATAATTAATAAACCTCCAAAAAAGAAAGCACCTTTTCAGATTAATGTGGTCTTAATCCTCCCATCGCCCAATTTCATTTGCTGAATTCTCACTCCCAAGATGATGATATTAGGAGGTAAGGTCTGTGGAAGTTATTAGGCTGTGTAAAAAGACATCCGTCTATGAACCAGGAGGTAGGTACTTACCGCACACAGAATCTGAAGTCCCTTGATCTTGGACTTCCCAGTATCCAGTACTATAAGACTTACATTTTTTGTTGTTCATAAGTCATCTAGTCTATCGTGTTTTGTTGTAGCAGTCCAACAAACCAAGACACAGTTTACATTGGTAAATTCTACCAAACATTTAACATTTACATAATACAAATTACCCACAATCAATTCCAGAAAACAGAAGCAGAGCAAATACTTTCTAACTAATTCTATAAGGTCAGCATTACACTCATGCCCAAACCACATAAAAACATTGCAAGACAAAAACTATAGACCAAATTGTCTCACAAAGATAGATGCAAAAATCCTTAACAAAATATTAGCAAATTATAGCCAAGAATGCATAAGAATTAAAAATCATAACCAAACAGGATTTATTCCAGGGATACAAGGCTCATCAAACATTTAGAAATCAATCAATGTAATCCATGATACAAATGTATACAGATGAATCTTATGCTCATATCAACCGATGTTGAAAAAGCATTTGTCAAAATTCAATTACAATTCATGACAAAAAAAGAGCACTTAGCAAAATAGGAATACGGAGTAATGCCCTTAATTTTTAAAGAATATATCAAAAATTTACAACTAATATTGTATTTAATGGTAAGAAACTGGAAGCTTTCTTCCTAAAACTGGGAAATAGACAAAGCTGTTCTTTCTTCCTAAAACTGGGAAATAGACAAAACTGTTCCTATCCAATATTGTCCTTGCCTAACTGGTATAATATCATAAGAAGACAGAATAAAAAACTTACAAATTGGAAAGAAAAAAAGAAATCTGTCTTTCCTGTCTTTATTCATAGATGACGTGATGGTCTATGTATAAAATCTCAAATAAAAAACATAAAAAAGACAAAATAATTCTGCAACTGTAACTATTAAGTGAATATAGCAAGGTCATGGAATACAGTTAATATACAAAAGTCAATTGCTGTGCAATGTTGTAATTAACAACTTGGAATTTGAAGTTAAAAAGTAACTACAGCAGCACTAAAAATGTCTAGGTATAAATCTAACAAAATGTATAGAGAGAAACTATATACAGAAAATTACAAAATTATGAGAAAATAAATAAATATTCTAAATACATAGAGAGATAGTCTGTGCTTATGAATTGGAAGACTGAAAATTAAGATGAAATTTTGACACTTAATACAATAAATTCAATGCAATTCCAACAAAAATCATAACAAACTGTTTGGTTTTTTTTTTGAGTTGGAGTCTCACTCTGTCGCCCAGACTGGAATGCAGTGGCCCCTCCAGGCCACTGCAGCCTCAACCTGCTGGGCTCCGGTGATCCTTCCACCTCAGCCTTCCGAGTATCTGGAATTACAGGCGCACGCTACCACGCCCAGCTGATTTTTTGATTTATTGTAGAGATGAGGTCTCGCTGCCCAGGCGGGTCTTAAACCCGTGGGCTCAGGCAATCCACTCCCCTCAGCCTCCCAAAGGCACAGGATTACAGGCTGAACCACCGAGCCCGGCAAAACTGTTTTTTTAAATATTAACAAACTCACTCTAACTTTTATATGGAAAGACAAAATTTCTAAAATAGTCAAAACAATACTGTGGAAGATAAAAGTTTTTAATCACTCTACTTGATTTCAAAGTTTCTATAATGTTACCAAGATTACCTATTAAAAAAAATCAAGATGATATGGTATTGGTGAAACAGCAGGCATATAACCTAATGACACAGAATAAAAAGCACAGAAATTAAAATACACAAATATAGTCAACTGATTTTTTATTTAAAAAAGTATAAGTTATTAAAGAAGAAAAAATACATATTTCAATGAATAATGCTAGAGTAATTTGATGTCCATATAAAAAAGAAAAAAAAGACATGACTCGGTCCTTAAAATGTTCACAATAATTAAATTAAATTGGACCATAGACCTGAATGAGAAAAAAAGCACAACTATAAAAACTTCTAGAATCAAACATAGAATAAAAAATATATATAATTTATGAGTTTAATGGTGAATTTTCTGATACAACACTGAAAGTACAATTCATCATAAATATTAATAAGTTGACATCATTCAAACAGAAAAAGTTGCTGTACAAAAGACAATGTTAAAAAAAAAGAAAAGCCACAGACTGAGAGAAAATATGTACAGAATGCATATTTGATAAATGCCTTTTCCCCCCAAAAGTGCAAAGAATTATTTAAACACAATAAGAAATAAGCAACCACATTTAAAAACAGGCAAAAGAGCTGAATACAAAGTTTACCAAAGAAGATATACTGTTAACAAGTAAACATATGAAAAGATGTTCAATAGCATATTTCATTGAGGTGTTTCAAATTACCACAACAATGAGATACTACTTCACAAACTAGTATCTGACAAGACCAAATGTTAAAGATATTTTGAAATATCAGGAAACTTCACTGATTGTTACTGGATTTTCAAAAGGTATAGCCAGTTCTGAAGATGATTTAGGCATTTCTTACAAAGTGAAACATAATCTTACCAAATAGCCCAGCAATCATACTCCTAAGTATTTAGCCCACTGATTTGAGAGCTTATGTCCACATATGCAAAGAGCTGCACACAAATGTTTATAGAAACTTCATTATAATATATGAGTGGATAAATGCACAATGAAATGTTATTCAGTAATAAGAATAAATGTGCTACTGAGTCATAAAAATACAGGAATGTGTTATAAATGCATATTGTTAAGTCAAATCCATCTGAAAGGCTACTCACTGTATAATTTCAATTATGTAACATTCTAATAAAAACAAAGTATAGAGTTCCTAAAAATATCAAGGTTTAGGGAAACTGATAAAGCACAGGTGACATTTTATGATGGGGAAACTATTCTGTATAATAATGTAATGGTAAATACATAACATACATGTGTCAAAATTCAGAGAACTTTAGAGCATAAAAGTAAACTTTAATGTATTTAATTTTTAAAAAATGTTTAAGAGATTGAGGAATTGCAGAGTAGAATGTGAAATATTAAAAAATTAACTGTATTAAAAATGTATGATACAACCTAACTGAAAGGAGTATGGGGGAAAAAGTGCTGAACTGAATGTTTTGAAGATGAGTGAATCCTGTAAAGAACAAAGGCACCAGAACTTATTCCTTGTGTTTACTGTAGCTTTGTACTCATGCACCAACCTCTCCCCCCTTTTGCTCTACAATTACAAGAGTTAATAATGTATGCTTATTTCAAGTCACCTAGAAGATGGGTTTTTTAATGTTCTCATCACAAAGAAATCATAAATATTTGCGATAAACATTCTAATTATTCTGATTTGATCATTACACAATGTGTATATGCATAAAATTATCTTCTATCCTCCAAATATGTACAATTACTATGTGATGATTATTTTTAAAAAAGCAAAGTCAAAAGAAAATGTATATACACACTACAGTCTTGTTGATAAAAAGGGTACAGGTTAACAATTTTAATACTACTATATGTACATACTGGAATCTAATAAGTATGTAAATGGGATGATAGATAATGGGAGCTAGATATGTCACTGTTGAAGTGAGAGGCAACAGATGAGCAAAAGGAAGAATCTAGAATGATTTGTGTGGTAATGTGTTGGAGTTGGAAACAACAGTATGAACTCACCTTGCAAAACAGTTACAGATTGTTATACATAAAAATATTTATAAATATGTCTATATACAAAGTGTAGTATACACACATATATCTCCTCCCTCTATCAACTGAGAAGTTCCAGAAATAATGATATTCCAGTAGCAATGAACATGCATAGCACTCAAGTCATGGTTTCTATTACCTTCTCCAGTAAACAGACCAGAACTTCTTGGAAAAAGACTTGACAAGTTGATTCTGCTATAGAAATAGGAATATGAGTATAAAGATATGCCTGGAGTAATTTAATGTCATAGAACTTAAGTCTCCTCCCCAATGAAAACACAGTTATGGTGCCATGCCAAGGGAACACAAAAACCAACTGAAAAAACCTCCAAGTGACAAAACTGGAAAATCTGTGCAACAAAAGAAATCAAATTATTTCATTATAAACAAAAGTATAAAATAAATATCATTGAGTTCATATTGATGAAGATAGAAAATGGAATTAATAAATGTAAACGAATCAACAAATCTCTCCTGCAGAAGCCAAAATAATTAGCGTTGCTAATTCTTCCCTCATGGAGATTATAGGTAAAGCCCCATGGCTTAAGTGTAGACTATGCACTGTGACTTACTTCCTAAGTGTAAAGTATGAAAAGAGACATATATCAGTAATTTTACAGTGGGAGAAACTTAAACGCTAAGTCAACTGGGTGCTCAAAATTTACATGACCGATAATAATTCACATTGATAGTATATACACTTGATATGCTATGCTATGGTGGAAATAACACTTTACTTCTCTGGACATTCTGCTAAGAACACATATTTCCAGCCTAATCATAAAAATCCCAGTGAGAGACTTTCTACAAAACACCTGATTCCTTAAAATTGTCAAGATCATGAAAACAAAGGGAAGTCTGAGAAACTGACAGTCCACAGGAACCTAAGGAGATGTAACTACTAAATGTAATGTGATATCATGGATGGAATTCTGAAACAACAAAAAAGGACATTAAGTAAAGTAAGAACAATTGAATGAAGTAGAGATTTCGAAAATTATTCATTAATATTTTTATTAATTCTAAGAAATATACCATAGATGTTAATAAACTGAGAAATAGGCAAGGTCTATATGGAATATTGAACCATCTTCATAAAATTTCTATACATCTAAAATTGTTCTATGTTGCATGGCATGGGTACTTGGGGTTTTGATCAGGAGTTGGTTGCAAGTTCCAATTTCCATATGGATGTCTCCTGCATTTTCTAAGGTTCTTCTAGTTTGAGGTTTTACATTTAGGTCTTTGTTCCGTTTAGAGTTGATTTCTGTGTATAGTGATATGTAGGAGTCCTGTTTCAATCTTCTGCATGTGATCAGTCAGTTTTCCCAGAACCATTTACCGAATAGGTTCCCCTCTCCCCAGCAGTTGTTGTTGGAGGCTTTGTCAAAGATGAGTTAGTTTAGATTGATTCTGTAATCTCTATCCTGTTCCATTGGTCCATATCCCTGTTCTTGTACTGATACTAGACTGTTGTGATTATTGTAGCCTTATAGTAAAGTTTGAAGTCTAGAAGTGAGATACCTCCTGCTTTGTTTCTTTTGTTTTGTCTATCTGTGGTCATTTATGTTTCCATATGAATTTCTGTATTGTCATTTCCAGATCTGAGAAGAATGATGCTGGTAGACAAGTGGGACCTCATAAAACTGAAAAGCTTCTGCAAAGCAAAAGAAATAATCAAGAAAGCATGGAGACAGCTCACAAAATGGGGAAAAAATTATTTGCCAACTGTATATCTGTCAAAGGCCTAACATCCATGATCTAAAAGGAACTCAAATGTGCTGAAAGGAAAATAACCCCATTAAAAAGTGGGTAAAAGACATGAATAGACACTTCTCAAAAGAAGATATATGGGCAGCCAACAAACACATGAAAAAGTGCTTTGCTTCACTAATCATCAGAGAAATGAAAATCAAAACCACATTGAGATACCACCTAATCCCAGTAAGAATGTCCATCATTAATAAACAAACAACAACAGATGCTGGTGGGGATGCGGAGAAAAAGGAATGCTTATACACTGCTAGTGGGAATGCAAACTAGTGCAACCTCTTTGGAAAACAGTGCAGCAATTTCTGAAAGAACTAGAAAGTGAACTTCCATATGACTCAGCAATCCCCCTACTTGGAATATATCTGGAGGAACTCAAATCATTCTTCCAAAAAGATACCTGTATACCCATGTTTACTTCAACACTATTCACAATAGCAAAGCATGGAAACAATCGTGCTGCCCATTGAAACTGTACTGGATAAAAAAATATGGTATATATATGCAATGGAATATTACACAGCCATAAAGAAGGACAAATAAATGAACTTCTCAGCAACTTGGATAGATTTAGAGTCTTTCATACTCAGTGATCTATCACAGAAACAAAGAACAGAGTACCGCGTGTTCTCACTCATAAGTGGACCCTGAACAATTACCATAATACTATAAGAAAGCGATTGGTAGTAGTAGGATACTACCGAGGTGGGGCTGAGGCATGGATACAACATCAATAAGGGTACCTGATCACATACCAGTCAAAGTGGGGACCAAACTTTACCTGTGTGTTGACCACTTGTATACCTAATCCTGAATAGTAACCCACATCTTTAAAATATAATAATAAATAAAATTGTTCTAAAAGAAAGTTTATTTTTTTAACTGAAAGTATCTCTTTCAATATACCTGTAGAAATGACCAAAACAAACAGAAGAAATTTTATAGGCTTAATTAAGTTTGTATGAAAACTGGAAATATTGTGCATATATGGCAGAAACATTTAATTGGAGAGCTAATATAACAGCTTAGTAAACTAAACAGTATGATAAATAAATTAATAAAGATGAAGGCTCAAATTAATTGACAATAGAACCAAGAATAATAAACTTGATCAATAAATCCAAATATTTCTTTGAATGGACTAATAAAACAGAAAAAATACTGAAAATTCTCTACAAGGGAAAAATGAACATAAACATAAGTGATTATAGATGGAGATAAGAATCAAACGATATATGAAAACGATATTAAAAGTTTTAAGAAAGGATTGGCTGTTCCACTCTGCTGTTTGTTGACTTTCTGTCTGGATGATTTGCCCATTGCTGAAAGTGGGTTATTAAAGTTCCCTGTGACTTTCATAATGCAGTATACATCCCTCTTTAGATCTGTGAATGTTTGCTTTATATATTTGTACACTCCGGTGTTGGGCGCATGGATATTTATAGTTGTTATATCCTCTTGTGGAATTGACTATTTTATCATTCTATAGTGAGCTTCTTTTGCCTCTTTTTACAATTTTAGATATGTAGTCTATTTTATCGAATAAAAGTATAGTTACTGCTATTCTTTTTTGGTTTTCAGTTTCATGGAATATTCTTATCTAGTTCATTTTCAGTTTGTGTGCCTTTATATATGAAGTAGGTTTCACTAAGGCATCATATAGTTGGGTCTTGTTTCTTTATCTATTAAGTCACTCTATGCCTTTTAATTGGAGAATTAAAACAATTTACATTCAGTGTTATAACTGATAAGTAAAGAATTACTATTGTCATTTTGTTGTTTGTTTTCTGGTTGTTTTGAGTCTCCTCCCCTTTCTTCATTTTTACAGTCTTCCTTTGTGGCTAGTGATTTTTCTCTGGTAACAGAGTTAAATTAAATCATAGATCTAAAAGGCCTAACTGCCATTTATAGATAATTTTAGCCAGCAGCTACAGAATACACATTCTTTACATCAGCACCTAGAACATTCTCCAGAACAGACAACTTCTTAGGCCCCAAAAAAAATCTGAACCAATTTTAAAATAGAAATATAAAAATAGAAAAATTAAGTATATTTCCTGACCATGATGTAATAAAACATAAATCAATAACAAGAGGAACCTTAAAGAATATAAACACATGCAAATTAAACCACATGCTCCCAAATGACCAATGTGCCAATAAAGAAATTAAGAAGGAATTGAAACAAATGTATCGAAACAAATGAAAATGGAAATGAACATACCAAAATATATAGGATATAGCAAAAGCAGTCCTAAAAGCAAAGTTGTAACTATAAAGCCTAGGTCAGAAAATTAGAAAGACTTCAGAGAAACAAACTAGCAACATCTCTTAAAGAACTGGAAAAGCAAGAGCAAACCAAACCAAAATTAGTAGAAGAAAAGAAATAAGTATTAGAACAGAAGTAGAAGAAATTTAGACAAACTATACAGATGATTAAGGAAACAAAAAGTTGGTTTTTGAAAAGAAAAAAATGGACAAGCCTTTTGCCAGACAAAAAAAAGAAAAAGGAAGAAAATACCCTAATAAATAAAATCAGGAAAAAAAAGAGAGACATACAACTTAGACTTCAGAAATCTAAATAATCATTAGAATCTACTATGAGTGACTACATGCTACCAAATTAGAAAACCTAGAGGAAATTGATAAATGCCTGGATATATACAACCTGCAAAGATTAAAGACTCCCATTAAAAAAAGTTCAGGACCAGATGGATATATTCACTGTTGAGTTCTACCAAATATTTAAATAAGAGCTAATACTTCACATTTTTAAAAAGTTGAAGTGGAGCGAATACTTCCAAACTCATTCTATGAGGCTGCATTACCCTGATTCTAGAGCCAGACAAGGACACAATATAAATAAATAAATAAATAAATAAGTTACAGGCCAGAACCACCAATGAACATGGATGCAGGCATTTCTCAATAAAATACTGGCAAACTGAATTCAACAAAAAAAAAAAGTAGTATTATACTAGGGGGAAAAATCATTCACCATTATCAAGTGGGATTCATCTCAGAGATACAAGAATGGTTCAACATACACCAATGAATAAATGTGATACCTCACATTAACAGAATCAAGAACAAAAACTATATGATTATTTCAATAAATGCTGAAAATACTTTTGATAAAATTCAACTTTCCTTTATGTTAAAAACTCTCGGCCGGGCTCGGTGGCTCAGCCTGTAATCCCACGCCTTTGGGAGCCTGAGGTGAATGGATTGCCTGAGCCCACGGGTTTGAGACCCGCCTGGGTAGGCGAGACCTCATCTCTACAATAAATCAAAAGATGAACCAGGCGTGGTAGTGCGCACCTGTAGTTCCAGCTACTCGGAAGGCCGAGGTGAAGTATCGCCAGAGCCCAGCAGGTCGAGGCTGCGGTGGCCGAGAGCGGCCACTGCACTCCAGTCTGAGCGACAGAGTGAGATTCCAACTCAAAAAACAAACAAACAAACAAAAAAACTCTCATCAAAATGGGTATAGAAGGAACATACCTGAAAATAATAATGACCATTAAAACAAACCCATAGCTACCATGGCACTAAATGAGGAAAAATTGAAGTTTTCTCTAAGAATTGGAACAAGACAAGAATGGCCACTGAAAGTGCTGGCCAGAGAAGTTAGGCAAGATAATAAAATAAAAGCATCCAAATTGTTAGGGAAGAAGTCAAATTAGTCTTGTTTGCAGATGACATGGTCATATACCTATACAAACCTAAAGACCTCATCTTAAAAACTGTTAGAGCATGGCCAGCATGGTGGCTCAAGACTGTAATCCCAGCACTTTGGGAGGCCGAGGTGAGGGGATTGCCTGAGCCCATGGGTTCGAGTACAGCCTGGGCAACTTGGAGAGCCCTCATCTCTACAAGGAATCAAAATATTAGCTGGGCATGATAGTGTGTGTCTGTAGTTCCAGCTACTTGGAAGGCTGAGGTGGAAGGATCGCCTGGGCCCAGCATGTCGATGCTGGGGTGGCCGTGAATGTGCTACTGCACTCCAGCCTGGGCAAAGGAGTAAGACTCCAACTCAAAACAACAACAACAACAAAAAAACAAAAAACAAAAAACAAAAAAAACCTAAACCTGTTAGAATTGATAAATTCAGTAAGATTTCATGATGCAAAATCTGTATACAATAATCTGTAGCATTTACATTGTGCCAACAGCAGACAAGAAATCAAAAAAAGCACTCACATTACAATAACTACAAATAATATAAAATACCTAGGAATCAATCTAACCAAAGAAGTAAAAGATCTATACAATAAAAACTATAAAACTTGATGACAGAAATGGAAGAGGACACACAAAAAGTGGAAAGATATTCCAAGCTCATAGAGTGGAAAATTTAATATTGTTAAAAATGACAATTCTACCAAAAACAATTTATAGATTCAGTGTAATCCCCAACAAGATACTAATAATGTTATTCATAGAAAAAAATTCTAAGATATATATGGAACCACAAAAAAACCAGAATAACCAAAGCAATATTTGCAAAAAGAACAAAGCTGGAGGCATCATACGATCTTACTTCAAAATTTACTACATAGCTACAGAATCCAAAACAGCATGATACTGGCCTTAAAACATACATAGACCAACGGGACAGAATAGAGAACTCATCCACCACTTCCAGCTTAATTTTTTGTAGAGATGAGGTCTGTCTATGCTGCCCAGGCTGGTCTTCAAGTCCTGGGCTCAAGCAATCCTCCGCTTTGTCCTCCCAAAGTGCTGGGATTATAGGCATGAGCCACTGCACTTGGCTCGCAAAGCCTAGTATGTTTTAAAAAGATTATATTTGCCATAAAGCTGCAGGCATAAAATATTTACTTACAAAAGCCTATATTTATTTGGCACATTTAAAACCAGTCCCAGGTCCCAGGAATTGTACTCACATTAATTGTGTTGCAAAACAATCTTTCAAACTGGACATACTCTCCATTGGCCAATTCAGGTATGATGATAGAGAACAGAAACTGAGCAAGAAACTTTCAGCAAACACAGTTAGAGATGATGAGGATGATGGACAAGTAAGTACTTCGTAGAGAATAGAACCATAGGTAGTAAAATGAGCTAACCTAGGAATGCTCTGTACTGTTGACCAGGGTTATTTGCAATTCTTCCAGCTGGGTATAATTGATTTGAATGAGAAACTACTATGTGTTTTACATTATTCTCTATTTCATATGGGAGTTTTTCTAGTAGTTATTCTATTTCTATTTGACCATGGTGTATAAAATGAGGGGCAGATGGAGAGAAAAATAGGTGTCTTTCAATTTGGGTTTTTTGGCATTAAGATATTTTTAGTTAATAAATAAAAGTTATATCTATTTATACAACATGATATTTTTATATATTGTTTACATCATTGAATAATCAAATCAAACAAATTAACATAGCCATCACTTCTCATCATTATCATTTCTGTGATGAGAGCATTTGCAATATTCTTTAGTAATTTTCAAGTATGCAATACATGATTAACTATAGTTACCATGCTGAAAAATTGGTCTCCAGAGCTTACTCCTCATAACTGAACTTTTACTTCCCCATTCCCCATCCTCACCTCTAACCATTATTCTATGAATCCGATTTTTATGAATCATAGTTTTTAGGTTGCCAGAACACAAAGAGCTAAGTCAATCCATGTAGTTGGATCATAACACTGAATCACCTGTGCCATTCTGTTGACTCTACCTTTAAATTTAAAATTTCCTCCAAATTTACTTTTCCAGTATTGGCCTGGGCCAATTTATCTTTTGACTGGATTAATGTAGTGATCAGAAAAGACAACACAATAAAATCTGAGGTATCTGGATATGTGATAGGTGAGTGTACCAGGGACAGAAATAGCCCTTCTAATTAATCTCCCTCCTTTTGCATATTCTCTATGGTATACTTTCAGTGAACCAACAAGAGAGATTATTTTAAATATATACAAGATGAGACAATATAATTCTTTTCTCAAATCTCAGTGGCTGGATACTAGTTTCATTCACATTAAAAGTCAGAATCTTCCAAGAATTGACAAAGGCCTACATGACCTGGCCTTGTTTTTTGTTTTGTTTTGTTTTGTTTTGCTTTGTTTTTTTACTTCATTTCCAATACGATTACCCTTTATTTACTTGGCACCAGCCCTTTTGGCCTGTTTATTGTTCCTCAAAAATACCAGATATTTAGATCTTAGGAATGACTGTTTCTTTTTTAAAAAATTGTGTGTTTGTTATTATTATTATTATTTGAGTTGAAGACTCACTCTGTCACCCAGGCTGGGGTGCAGTGGTACACTCATGGACACCCCAGCGCTGACCTGCTGTGCTCTGGCAATCCTTCCACCTCTGCCTTCCAAGTATCTGAAACTACAGGCATATGATACCATGCATGGCTAGTTTTTTATTTTATTGTAGAGAAAGGTCTTGCGGAGTTGCTCGGGCTGGTCTAGAACCTGAGTGCTCAGGCAACCCACTTGCCTTGGCCTCCCACGTGCTGGGATTACAGGCTGAGCCACTAAGCCTGGCCAGGAATGACTATTTCTATCCCTGTTACACTCATCTATCACATATCCAGATAACTCAGCTGTTATTATGTTGTCTTTTTCTATCACTGCATTAAAATTCCAAATGATACCTTCTCAGCATTGCATTGATATGCTCAAGTCAACTTATATAGGTTCATGATTGTTGACTGTAAATATTTTTAAAATTTTACAAGTTGACTGACATCACATTGGTAGTTTGAAGTTAGCCGTATTGAAAATATGCCAGATATTTAGATCTTAGCAATGACTATTTCTTTTTTTTTAATTTTAATTGTGTGTTTATGAGTGCAGAGCTCAAGATGGCGACCAAAATATCAGTCTGAAAGAGTCTCCATGGAGGCAAGTGTATAAAGAATAAAGAATCTCTGAGTGAGTGGGTGGGTGCTGGTGGGAGTGTGAGAGTCCATCTGATGGGATACTTGGGTACATGCACTCCGGGTCCCCCCTCTGAGGGTGACTGCAAGCCCCCACTGCCCTGAGATTGGACTGGCAAGATCATGTGCAGGAGCATCTGCTGCTGCATGAATGTACCTGCTGCTTGCTGTGGGAATGTGCCTGAGAAAAGCCTGCTGAATCCAGCTGATTCCCATTGGCTGGTGCCTGGCCCACACCATCACCTGTCATAATGGATCATCTGGAGCCCTGGATCTGATCACTGGAGCGAGAGGATTGGGAAAGCTGGAGAGGAGTTCATGCCCAGTGAGGAGCCATCCACCACAGTCATTTTTTTGGACCCAGGACCAGGCAGAGATTTGCATTGCCCTGGCCACCTCTGTGCAGCCTCCAACTTGTTGCCTAAGGTAATCTCATCAAACCAGGAGAGACAGAAGCCCTTCTCCTGGACGGAATCAGACACACACAACTCAGATTGGTATGGCAGACCTGCCAGTCAGCAAACCAAGTGAACCCAGATCTGGCTCACCCTTTCCCAAAGTAGACCTGTGGCAACTGACCCAAGCTTATGAATAACCCTATCTTCCTGCAATGAGAGCATAGGGGAGGTGCTATAGATCAGAGCTAAAGGTACTCGACATACAGGAAGGACCTCAGAACCAGTCTGATTCCTTGTTTTTATTTTTTGACTGTTTTTTTTCCTCACTTTCATTTGCTTTTTGTTTTAGTGTTTTTTTCTCTTTTTTTCAGGTTTTGATAATGTTTTCATACTTGCTTTGCTTTTGTTATTTTACCAATTTTTTTCTTTCTTCTTTCTATTCTGTAGACCCCTGTTTGTGTAGGGGAAGTCTACATCAATAGGCAGGATTTTATTGGAATGTGTGATTACCCGTATGCTGTAGGGTTTTTTGTTTTTGCTTTTGTTTTTTTTCTCTTTTGGTTTTTTTCTGTCTTTGTATCTCTTTTCATTTGTTAACTGATATGTCTGTCTGTTTTCCCCCTTACTCTTCTCTCACTCACCTTCCTCTTGATCCCCACCCCTTCCTTCTCCCATTATTTTCCTTTTTCTTACCTCATTTTGTTCCAGGGAGCAAACCTAAACCCACACTGCATGGACAGATTATAAGGCAGTGGGAGGTGGGTTCTAGGGTACCCATTTAACTGGATACTAGGATCTGCAGATAGATTCTGAATCATAGCTCCCCACTCAACTAAATCTCAAAACTGCAAAAAGTACAGCTCCCAATCCACAATCCAGCTTCAGATGTATGTGAACAAAGCCAGAGGATCCACATAAGGAAGAATAGAAGACTGAGCAAAAAAAATAAAAGCATCCCACCATCCCTGAAAAACAGAATTAAAGAAGAGGGAGAAAAAAAGTGGGGTGGGGAGTGGGGGGAGGATAATCTACACAAATAAAGAGAAACCAAAAGAATAATATGGGTCTCTCACAGACCCCTGGAAGGTCAGACATTGAGAAAATAAATTTTCAAATTCAAACAATGAAGAGCCCAGAATGACTGGTCTCAAACTACAAACCCAGACATCAAGACATTAATAGAGAGATTAAAAAGAATTGAGGAGAGACAAGAGGAAAATAGGAAGGTGTTAATAACTGACATAGCAGCAGTAAAAAATACTGTGAATGAAATAAATAACAAACTGATATGCCTGGAAAGCAGAATTAGTCAAGCACGAAAAAGAATCTCAGAGCTTGAGGATCAAAATATATAACTAACCCAACTGTCAAAAACATAGAAAAGAAGCTTAAAAAGATAGAATAAAACCTGCAAGAGATGAGTGATTACTTCAAGAGACCAAACCTAAGAGTAATTGAAATTCCTGAGGCAGAAAAAGAGACAGAGTCCACCCTGGAACAAACATTCCATGAAATCATTCAAGAAAACTTCCCTCATCTCAACAGTGATGCAAAAATTCAAAGAGAAGAGATTCAGAGAACCCCTGTAAGACAACAAATGAGAACTCCAACTCCCAGACACATAATAATTCACCTAAACAAAGTATAAAATAAAAAATGCTAAAGGCAGCAAGAAAAAAAGATCAGACTACCTGTTTCATCCTAGGGAGGTTGTGTGATGTCAGAAAGTCCTCCATTTCATCTAGGTTATCAAGTTTGTTTCCATATTGGTGTACATAGTAATCTCTGATAATCTTTTGTATTTCTTCAGGGTCAGTTGTGATTTTATCTTTTGTATTTCTGATTGTGTTTATTTGGGCTTTTTCTCTCTTTTTCTTGGTCATTCTGACTAAGGGCCCAACAATCTTTCAAAGGACCAGTTTTTTGTTTTGTTGATGTTTTCTATGATATTTTTGTTCTCTATGTTATGAATTTGGGATCTTATTTTTGTGATTTGAATTCTTCTGCTAAAGTTGGGGTTTTCGTGGTCTTATCTTTTTAGCTTCCTTAGGTGATTTGTTAGGCTCTCCACTTGTGACCTTTCCATTTTCTTGATGTGTGCTCATAGAGATATAAATTCTTCTCTTAGAACGGATTTCATGGCATCCCAGAGGTTTTGGTAGGATGTTTCTTCATTTTCATTTGTTTCCAGGAATCTTTCAATTTCTTCTTTGATTTCAGTGTTGACCCAGTCATTGTTCAGCATCATGCTGTTTAGTGTTCATGTCTTTGTGGACTTTGGGGAAATTTGTTGGTGTTGGTATTTATTTTTATTCCATGGTGGTCCGAGAAGGTGCATCGCAACATTTCAATCTTATGAAATTTGTTTATGTTTGATTTATGGCCAATAATGTGGTCGATCTTGGAGTACGTTCCATGTGGTTATGAGTAGAATGTATATTCTGTGGTCATTGGGTGGAGTGTTCTGTAGGTATCAATTAAGTCCATTTGTTCAAGAGTCTTATTGAAGTTCTGGGTCTCCTTGTTGATTTTTTGTCTTGATGATCTGTCTAGGATTATGAGTAAGGTATTAAATTCCCTAACTATGATAGTGTTAGAGTCAATCTATTTTTTAAGTTTGCCTAAAAGCTGCTTTACGAACATTAATGCTCTTATGTTAGGTGCATATATGTTTAGGAAGGATATTTCTTGTTGATGGATTGATCCTCTTATCTTTATATAGTGAACTTCATCTTTTTAAATTTTTGATAGCTTAAAGGGTGTTTTGTCTGAGATTAAGATTGCAACTCCAGCTTTCTTTTGTGTTCCATGTGCCTGAAATTTTGTTTCCCATCCTTTTACTTTGAGTCTGTGAGTGTCCTTTCTGGTGAGATGAGTCTCTTGGAGACAATATATTGTCGTCTCATGATATTTTATCCATTTTGACATACTATGTCTTTTCAGTGGTGCATTTAGTCCATTCACATTCAGGTTAATGATTGAAATATGAGGGGTTATCTTTGTCATGAGGTTCTTATAAAGTTGTTGTTGTACTTGTTTGTTGTCTTTCTTTTGTTTTTTTGGGTTGGTTCATGTGTGTTTTCAATTTTTTTTTCTGTACTCTTGTAAAGAACATTGTTGTTCTTTTTCCCTTTTCTTCTGTGTTTAATACTTTCTTAAGAGTTTCTTGTAGGGGTGGTCTGGAGGCAGTGTAAGTTTTAGGGATTGGATGTCAGGGAAAGATTTTAATTATCCCTTACTGATGAAACTTAGTTTGGCTGGGTAGGTTATTCTTGATTGAAATTGTTTATCTTTGAGAACTTTGAATCTTGGACTCCAAGCTCTCCTAGCTTGAAGTGTTTCTGTAGATAAATCTGCTGCTATTCTGATTGGTCTTCCCTGGTAGGCAGTCTGACATTTTTTTCTTGTTTCCTTTAGGATTTTTTCTTTTATACCTACTTTGTTCAGGCGAATTATTATGTTCCTAGAAGTTGGTCTTCTCATTTGTTGTCTTGCCAGTGTCTCTGAGACTCTTGTGTTAGAATTTTGGCATCACTGCTGAGATGAGGGACGTTTTCTTGAATAATTTGTGAAATGTTTGCTCCAGGGTGATCTCTGTCTCTCTTTCTGCCTCAGGAAGTCCAATTACTCATAGGTTCGTTCTCATGATGCAATTGCTCATCTCTTGTTTTGTTCTTTTTAAGCTTCTTTTCTATGTTTTTGACAGTTTGGTTTATTTCTATCCATGCTTATTAGTTTGTTATTTATTTCAATCACAGTATTCTTTACTGTTGTGGCCTCAGTTATCAATTCCTTTGTATTTTCCTCTTGTCTCTCCTCAATTATCTTTATTCTCTCTATTAATGTCTTCATGTCTGGGTTTGTAGTATGTGACCAGTCATTCTGGAGGCTGTTCATTGTTTTAATTCCAAAATCTGTTTTCTCGTTATCTGATCTCCCAGTAATCTGTATGAGACCTATATTCTTCTCTTGGTTTTTCTTCATTTGTGTAGATTTTCCTCCCCACTTTTGCCTTTTTTTCTTCTGTCTTCTTTAAATCTGTTGTTCTGGGATGGTGGAGTTGCTTTTACTTCTTTTTGCTCATCTCTTATTCTTCCTTGTGTGAATCTTCTGGCTTTGTTCAATTCTGAAGCTGGACTGTAGGTTGGGGGCTATACCTTTTGCAGTTTTGAGATTTATTTGAGGGGGGAGCTGTGATTCAAAATTTATCTGAAGATCCTAGTATCCACTAACAGGTGTACAGATATGCTGGAACTCGCTTCTCATTGTCTTGTAATCTGTTCATGAAGTGGGAGTATTGGTTTACTTCCTGAAAGTAAAATGATGTAAGAAAAGGGAAAGAAATGGAACAGGGATGGGGGGAAGAGGAAGGTGGAGACACAGAAGAGTAAGACGGAAAACAGACAAAGATACCTACTAATAAATGAAAGTAGACCTGAAGACAGATAAGAGTAAGAGAAAACAAAAACAAACAATCAAACAAAAAACAACAGTGACAACAACAAACAAAATATGACATACAATCATACAGACACACAAGCTGACCAACCTCCTTATGATGTATTATTCCCTTACACAAACATGAGGTCTTAGATTCCAAGTTGGAGGCTGGGCAGAGCTTGGTGGAAGAGACACTGCAGGTCTCTGCCTGATCGCAGGGCTCCAGATGATCTCTGGTTCTACTGCAGCCATGTCCAACTGGGGGAGGCAGAGTGCAAGATAGCCATGTGCTATAGGTCATCATGTCACATGCGGCTTGAGCCTTTTTCTTTCTTTGTTCTTAGGCCACAAGCTGGAGGCTGTGTAGAACTGAGTGGAGCTTATGGGGCAATGCAGGTCTCTGCCTAGTCTCAGAGTTCCAGCTGTTCTCTGGTCCTGCTGTGGCTAGGGGCAAGTTGGGGAAGTGGAGTGTGAGACTGCTGTGTGTTGCTTGTCAGTGTAGTGCACACCGTGGCTGGGGGTGGGGCTGTGCAGCTGGCAAGAGCAACTGAGCTCCATGGGTAGGGAACTGTAGGCCTTCCTGGGAGGTGGAGGCTTGGGGTGGGCCTGGGAGCTGCAGCCAGGGAGGGAGCTCAGACCTCTGTGAGTGGCAGCAGATATGGGCAGGGTGGGGTGATGCAGCTAGGGAGGGAGCCTGGAGGTTTGCAGGGTGGGAGCTGAGGACCTCCGTGGTGAGTTGCAACTTGGGGTTGGGCGGGGCACATCAGTCAGGGAGAAGGCCTGGAGATCTGAGGAGTGGAAGCTGAGGGCTTCTGCAGGCAGCAGTGGCTTTGGGTTGGGCAGGGCACTTCAGTCAAGGATTCAGTCCAGAGCTCCGAGGGGCAGGCTCAGAGGGCCTCCATGGGCAATGGTGGCTTGGGGCCAGGTGGGGCACTGTAGCCAGGGAGGGGGCCTAGAGCTCTGAGGGGCGGGAGCCAAGGGCCTCCACAGGTGGCAGCAGCTTGAGGCAGGACAGGACACATCAGCCAGAGAGGGGGCCTGGGAGCTCTGAGGGGCGGGAGCTGAAGGCCTCCAAGGGCAGTGGGACCTTTTTGTTTTTTTGGAAGAATTTTTTTTTATTATAAAGATGTGGGGTACAATTCAGGGTTAGGTATACAAAGGTTGATTATACATGTATCCTTGTTGATGAGGATGCCCCTCCATCCCCTGGCAGTTTCCCTCAACTGCCAATCCGACCCCCTTTCCCCTGACAGTTTTCCATTACTGCTAAATGCTTTCTTACAGTATTATAATTGTTCAAGATCCACTTAGGATTGAGAACATATGGTAGTTTGTTCTTTGTTTCTGTAATAGATCACTGAGTATGAGTGACTCCAAATCCATCCAAGTTCCTGTGTAGTCCATATATTTGTCCTTCTTTAAGGCTACATAATATTCCATTGTGTATATGTGCCACATTTTCTTTATCCAGTCCAGCTTCAATGGGCAACATGGTTGGTTCCATGTTTTTGCCATTGTGAATAGAGCTGCAACAAACATACATGTGCAGGTATCTTTTTTGTAAAATGATTTGAGTTCCTCCAGGTATATTCCCAATAAGGGAATTGCTGGGTCATATGGAAGGTTTATTTCTAGTTCTTTCAGAAATTGCCACACTGTCTTCCAAATAGGTTGCACTAGTTTGCAGTCCCACCAGCGGTTTAGAAGCGTTCCTTTTTCTCCACATCCTTGCCAGCATCTGTTGTTGTTTGCTTTATTAATGATGGCCAGTCTTACTTGGGTTAGGGGGTATCTCAATGTGGTTTGGATTTGCATTTCTCTGATGATGAGTGAGGCTGAGCACTTTTTCACGTGTCTGTTGGCTGCCCAGATATCTTCTTTTGAGAAGTGCCTATTCATGTCTTTTACCCACTTTTTAAAGAAGCTGTTTGTTTTTTTTTCCTTTCAGCATGTTTGAGTTCCTTGTAACTCCTATATGTTAGGACTTAGTCAGATATATAGTTGGCAAACATTTTTTTCCCATTCTGTGGGGTGTCTCCCTGCTCTCTTGATGTTTTCTTTTGTTTTGTAGAAGCTTGTTAGTTTGATAAGGTCTCACTTGTCTATCTTATTTCTTAAGGTATTGGCCTTCAGGGTTCTGAATAGGAATTGGTTAACAGTTCCAATTTTCATAAGGCTGTCTCCTGTATTTTCTAAGATTATTATAGTTTGAGGTTTTACATTTAGGTCTTTATCCATTTTGAGTTAATTTTTATATATGGTGATAAATAGGGGTCCTGTTTCAATCGTCTGCATGTGGTCAGCCAGTGTTCCTGGCATCGTTTACTGAATAGGTTCTCCTCTCCCCAGTGGTGGTTGTTGGAGGCTTTGTCAAAGATGAGTTGGTTGAGGAACTGAGGCTTTGCTTCCAGAATCTCTATCCTGTTCCATTGGTCTATGTGCCTGTTCTTGTACCAATACCAGGCTGTTTTGATTACTGTAGCCTTATAGTAAAATTTGAAATCTGGAAGTGTGATACCTCCTGCTTTGTTTCTTTTGCTAAGGATTACATTGGCTATTTATGGTCGTTTGTTTCCATATGAATTTCTCTATTGTCATTTCCAGATCTGAGAAGAATGATGTTGATAACTTAATGGGTATTGTGTTGAATCTGTAGATTGTCTTTGGTAGGATGGACATCTTAACAATGTTGATTCTTCCTATCCATGAGCATGGAGTATTTTTCCATTTATTCGTGTCTTCTTGGATTTCTTTGAGCAGTGTTTTGTATTTCTCATTGTAAAGGTCTTTCATATCTCTGGTTAGTAAGATGCTGAGTTATTTTATTTTATTTTATTTTATTTTTTTGGTTATTGTGAATGGCATTGTGCTTTTTATTTGGTCTCTGCCTGCTTGTTGCTGGTTTATAGGAATACAACTGTCTTCTGCATGTTTATTTTGTACCATAAACTTTGCCAAAGTCCTTTATCAGTGCAATCAGGTTTTTGACAGATTCTTTTGGATTTTCAAGGTATAGAATCATATCATCAGCAATGAGGATAACTTGACTTTCTCTTTTCCTATTTGGATACCCCTGACTTCCTTCTCTTGTCTAATTGCCCTAGCTAGAAATTCCAACACAATATTGAACAAGAGGGGTGAGAGTGGGCAAACTCATCTTATTCCAGTTTTCAGGGGAAATGTTTCCAGTTTCTGTCTATTTAGCAATATGTTAGCTGTGGGTTTTTCATAAATGGCACTTACTATTTTGAGATATGTTCCTTCTATACCTAGGTGTTTAAGGGTTTTTATCAAGAAGTGTTGCTCGATTTCATCAAAAGCTTTTTCTGTATCTAATGAGATAATCATGTGGTTCTTGATTTTACATTTGTTGATCTATTTAATGACACTTATGGTCTTGTGAATGTTGAACCAGCCCTGCATCCTGGGAGTGAAACCTACTTCGTCATGGTGGATGGTTTTTGAAATGTGTTTTTGGATCCAATTTGCTAGAATCTTGTTGGGAATTTTTGCATCTATGTTCATAAGGGATATTAGCCTGTAGTTCTCTTTTTTTGTTGGATCTTTACCCGGTTTGGGTATCAGTGTGATGTTAGCTTTGTAAAATGATTTGGGGAGAATTTCATCTTTCCCAATTGCCTGGAATACTTTCTTTTTTTTTTTTTTTTTTTTGAGTTAGATTCTTACTCTGTCACCCAGACTGGAGTGCAGTGGCCACTCCAGGCCACCGCAGCCTCAACCTGCTGAGCTCTGGTGATCCTTCAGCCTCAGCCTTCCAAGTAGCCAGAATTACCAGGCATGTGCTACCACGTCCAACTGATTTTTTTGATTTATTGTAGAGATGAGGTCTCGCTGCCCAAGCGGGCCTTGAACCCATGGGCTCAGGCAATCCACTCACTTCAGCCTCCCAAAAGCATGGGATTACAGGCTGAGCCACCGAGCCTGGCTTGGAATACTTTCAGTAGGATTTGTATCAGCTCCTCCTTGTACGTTTTGTAGAATTCTGCTGGAAAGTCATCCAGTCTGGGGCTTTTTTTGATAGGTAGTTTTTGTATGACAAAATCAATTTCCTGGGTTGTTATTGCCTATTTAGTGTCTCAATGTCTTCTTGTTTCAAAGTGGGGAAGTTGTGTAATGTCAGAAAATTCTCCTTTTCATTTAGATGATCATATTTTGTTTCCATATGTGTCTGATAATCTTTTGTATTTCTTTGAGGTCAGTTGTGATTTTATCTTTTGTACTTCTGATTGTATTTATTTGGGCTTTTTCTCTCTTTTTCTTGGTCATTCTGGCCAGGGGTCCATCAGTCTTGCTTTTTCAAACAATCCAATCTGTTGATGTTTCCTGTGATATTTTGTCTTCTGTGTCCCATATTTGGGCTTGTATTTTGGTGATATGGATTCTTCTGCTAAAGTTGGGGTTTTGGTGATCTTCTCTTTTCATCTCCCTTAGATAATTTCTTAGTCTCTCAACTTCTGATCTTTTTGCTTCCTTGATGTGTGCTTGTAGAGATATAAATTCCCCTCTGAGAACTGTTTTCAGGGCATCCCAGAGGATTTGGTAAGATATTTCTTCATTTTCATTTGTTTCCGGAAATCTTTCAATCTCTGCTTTGATTTCAGTGTTGACCCAGTAGTTGTTCAACATCATGCTATTTAGTGTCCATGTCTTTGTGGACTTTGGGGAAATGTTGTTGGTGTTATTTGTTTTTATTCCTCTGTGGTCTGAGAATGTGCATGGCAAGATTTCAACCTTATGGAATTTGTTTATGCTTGAATTATGGCCAAGGATGTGATCAGTCTTGGGGTATGCTCCTTGTGTTGATGAGTAGAATGTATATTCTGTGGTTGTTGGGTGGAATAATCTGTAGGTATCTATTAAATCCATTTGGTCAAGCATCAAGTTTAGGTTCTAAATCTCCTTGTTCATTTTTTCCTTGATGATCTATTTAGGGCTGTCAGTGGAGTATTCAAGTCCCCTGCTATATTAGTGTTAGAGTGAATATCTTTTTTTAGTTTACTTCATAGTTGTTTTATAAATGCTGGTGCTCCTGTGTTGGGTGCATATATATTTACAATGGATATTTCTTGTTGATGGATTGAATGTTGTATTATTATGTAGTGTCCTTTTGCATCTTTTAAAATTTTTGGTAGCTTAAAGTTTGTTTTGTCTGATGTTAAGATTGCAACTCCTGCCTTATTTTGTGATCCATTTGCCTGGAAACTTGTTTTCCAACCTTTAACTTTGAGTCTGTGTGCATCCCTTGAAGTGAGATAAGTCTCCTGGATGCAGTAAATAATTGGGTCATGATTTTTTATGCAGTCCACCATTCTGTGTCTTTTCAGTGGTGCATTTAGTCCATTCACATTCAGGCTGATTATTGAAATATGGTTGTTTATCCCTGTCATGAGGTTCTTATAAAGTTTTCTTTGTTTACCTGTTTTCTTGTGGCTTTGGGGTTAATTTATGTGTGTGTTTTCAAGTTTCTTGTTGTGTTGTATTCTCTGTTGATTCTGTGCTCTGCTGTTCTCTTGGGAAGAGTGGGGTCAATCTTTTTCTTCTTTCTTCTATGCTTAATACCTTTTTAAGTGTCTCCTGTAGATCTGTTCTGGAAACTGCATAATCTCTTAGGGATTGGATGCCTGGGAAGGATTTTAATTCTCCATCACTGATGAAGCTGAGCTTGGCTGGAAAGGAAATTCTTGGTTTATATGTTTATCTTTGAAGACTTTGAATATAGGGCTCCAGTGCCTTCTTGCTTGTAGTGCTTCTGCTGATAGGTCTGTTGCTATTCTGATTGCTTTTCCCTGGTAGGGATCTGATCTTTCTGTCTTGCTGTCTTTAAGACTTTTGCTTTTGTGCCTGCTTTTTGTAGGTGAATTACTATGTGTCTAGGGGCTGGTCTTCTCATTTGATGTCTTGTGGAGTTCTCTGTATCTCTTGTGCTTGACTGGTCACATCTCTGGTGAGATGGGGCAAGTTTTCTTGGATTACTTCCTGGAATGCTTGCCCCAAGTTGTTTTCCATTTCCCTTTCTTCTTCTGGGTTACCAATCAGGTGTAGGTTTGACCTCTTGATATAATTGCCCATCTCATGTAGGCTTTGTTCTTTCTTTCTGAGTCTTCTTTCTATGTTTTTTACAGATTGGGTTAATTCCATCTTCTGGTGTTCAAGTTCTGAGATTCTTTCTTCAGCTACATTAATTCTGCTTTTCATGCTTGCCATCTTGTTATTTATTTCCTGGATGAAAATCTTTATTGCCAAAATCTCATTGCAAGTTCTTTCAGTGTTACATCTTGTCTTTCTTGAGTCCTATTCACTCTTTCCATCCATTCCCTAATCCCTGTCGTACTCTGGGGAGTCTTTGGTGACTTCCAATGTTTGGGCACCAAGGTCTGATTTTTCAGGAGTTTTGTCTTTGGTATGCTTGAAATTGCCTGAGATCTTCCTTTGGCTTTTCTGTATTTGTGACAGATCTCTTGTTTTTCTCTTTAGATCTTTATGCAGTGTCAGTGGGAGAGGCTTTCCCTCTGATGTTTGCTCATACCTCTGTTCTTCCTTGATCCATGCTCTGGATTTGTTCTATTTTGAAATGGGATTGTGGATGGGAAGCTTTGCTGTCTCTTGTACTTTTTGAAATTCAAATAAAGTGGGGCATGGGGCACTGAGAATCAGATACTACTTGCAAATTAAAATGATCACTTATTGTGGTATGTGTTCCCTGAGACCCACTCCCCACTACCACTCTGTTTGTCGATGCAAAGCAGAAGCCAATGCAAAAACAATTGAACACATACACCTACACTCCAAAACAAACTGGAATAACAGCAAAACAAAACACTTAACAAGAAAAAGACTCTCAAGAATGCTAAACACACACATACATGCCTAGCACAAAATGAATAGAGAAGAAAAACAGAAAGACCAAAGGGGAAAAAAAAAAGGGATTCAGGTCAAACCCTCACACATCTATTGACATACCCAATAAATTATAAGAAATGAATATAAAAAAGACCCGGAAGAACAAAAGAACAAAAACCAACAACCACAACAAAATTGAAAGATGAACACTCAATAATTCACATACACACATAAACAGAAAATGACAAATAAAAGAAGAAACAGAAAAAGAAAAGAAAAATAAAATATAAATAAAAAATTTTGGGGGGATGCAGATCAAGCTGTCACATACACATTCATGCACAAAGGAAAAGCTAACAAGCAAACAGTCAAAAACAATTTTAAATTAAAAATAATTGAAAACTTACAAAACAAAAACAAACAAACAAGCCCTATAATTGTTCCTCTAATCAAGTCTCTCCTGCAGAGCCACCTCTTTCACTCCTCCCTCAGGGAATGAAGCAGGGAAGAAGGAGGTACAGTGGAGGTGGATGGGGCTCCAGTCCTCTTCTCCCACTCTCGTAAGGTCAGGAAGAACTCTGGTGAGGTACAGGAACGTCTCTTCCTCAGGTATGTACTCTCACTGGAGTACATACCTGAGCCAGGTCTATCCTGGAATGGAGCTCTCCTCTTGTGACTGACATCCAGGCTTCACCTGGATTTTCCCTCTCAGTCATGGCCCAGCTGTGTGGATCTGATATTCAGAGAATTGCTGGGAAGGAGGGGTATTGGGTCAGCCCCAGACTTGCCACTGATCTTTTTGGAGTTCTTCTCCTTTTCTGGCCACACCCTTTGTCCCACAGCTGGATCAGGGTAGGGAGTGGGGTGCCTGGAACTCAGCACTTGTCAGATCCCTCTGAAGTTTGTGCTCTCAGGATATTCCCTTTGGGCCATGATCAAGCCCTGAATAGTTGATCTGCCAGTCACAGAGATAGGATCTGTTGGTCTGTGGTGAGCAAGTCATAACACTTTCCTGACCCACCTTCAATATGGTGGTGGGATGCTTCTCTTGTCCTCTTTCATGGGAACTTGCCTCTGAACTCTGTCTGTAGCCCCTTCCAGCACTCTGTAATGTGCTGAAGTGATGAGGCAAAGCCTGGAGCAGTATCTCCCCTGTTTCAATGGTGAGGGAGTGCCTGGGACACTAGTGTCTCCCTAACACTTTTCCAAAGGAAAACTTCTGTCCGTTTAAAAAAAAACAATGGTACTCCACTTCTGTGAACTGGGCAGAGCCAGGGACAAAGTAGAGAATCTGCAGCACCTGCTGTTGCACCATGGGCCTGGCCACCCACTAATGAGAGACTTAAACAGTCTCTCCCGGTGTTTTCTTGCCAGGGATGATTTGTTGATTTTAAAAAAAGATAAGAAAAGGAAAGAAAGAGAAAATGGTGCTCAACTTCTGTGTCCTGGGGATTACTAGGGTCCAAACCCAGCCACTGTGGCACCAGCCGCTGCACCAGGAGAGCCCTGGCCACTAGCTCCCTAGTCCTCACTCAGTCAGTCACTCATACAGTCACTCACTCACCAGCATGTACACAAAATTTCCCATACACTCACTCACTTACACAGGGACTCGCATAGTCTGACTGGTTCGGCCGCCATCTTCCCTCCAACTAATTTTCCTTATTACAAAATGACAATAAAATAATATCTGCCATATCTAGTTTGAAGTATTAATGTGAGAATTAATTTCATCACTAGATGCTATAGTACTTTAATAATGCTAAGTTATAGTGCCTATAATATATAATGTATACAATATTGTTAAATGACATAATACATTTTGTTGCACATAATATATTATTGGCTAATACAGGCCTTGCATGTCTTTTTTCATTAAATAATTTAACTTTGCTTACTTTTATACTTATGTGTTTGATGATATAACTAGTTATACTTATTTTTTCTTTTTTATTTAAAAAAATTAGTATGTTATATTATACATTATTTTCATACATAATTTTGTTACTCATAGTCAGAGCATGACTTTAGTTTGACACAGTCTTGAATTAAGATAAAATTTTACATCTCCAATAACAACTTTTAATTTTTAGTAAATAAAATAAACAATTTTGAGAATGAGTGAAAGGCTCTGAAATGTAATAATTCCCCTAAACCAGCGTTTTAGAACTAAGTATGTGTGTGTGGATCTCATTCCAGATGGTGACCTTTAATTTAAAATTTTCTAGGCTTATGCGGTTTGTGCTCCTGAGAATTGCTGTCTACCAGCTGGTAGTGAGACACCATTACAGAGTTAAAGACAATCTAATCTCATTTAGCACTGTTCCTAGGACTCCTCTACACACTCACTTATTTATCCTGTCAGGCATAAGTACTTCATTAATACTTACTTTGTTTCAAGCATAGTTTTAGTCACTTGGTACACATCACTGAATTATACATCGTCTATGTGGTCAGGTTGCTTGCAATTCACTATGGACAGTACACACAATGAAAGCATAAAATAAAAAGAATATACTGGATCACTATGAAAATTGCAGAAAGTAGTAAATTATATGAAGAAAATTAAACAGGACAGAGAATAAAATTGGAGTAACATTTCTGAAAAGTTGATAGAAATTGACAGTTGCAGGAAGTTCAGCATGAAATGTATCTTAGCAAATATTAAATAGTCACGATATAATTGCTAAAGTATGTAAAGGTATATATGCATATAAATTGCATTAGGTGATGAGTGTGCAATGATAAGAATAGGCTGGAATGAGCAAGTTATATTCATGAGCATATTGCAATTGCAGAAGTCAGAAAGTTGTTTAAACAAATATTGGAAATTCTGCTAATTCTATAAAATGGGATTAATGACTAGTATTGATAAAATTGTTGCGAGCCAAGGGTTTTATGTATATAAAGACAGTAACATAATAAATTGCATACGTTAAGACTTGTTTAGTGACTAAAATCTTGTTCTTTTTCGGTTGGTTTACTATAGTAAAGCATCTTGCATAGTGCAAATATTGAGTATTTTGCCAAGGGAAAAATGTATGGAACATAAATTAAATTTTCAGCTCTTGTTTCTTAATACCTTAAACATCATAAATAAATTAGAAGTAAAAAAGTTATTTCTGAGACTTCACAAAAAGAGAACTGGTTGAGAGGTAGATGTTTTCTGTTTACTTAGTCTTCCTATGTTTTCCCCGTGGGCTCCAAACTTTTGAGTAGTACATTTAAACAATGACGCATAGCTGTATGAAATTCATGAGAACATAGGTGGATAGTTTTAAATTGGTCCCAATGGACCTAATAATAGAGCATTTGGGGAATGTGCTACAAAAAAACCAAAAAACCATTACTTGGCTATATGATTCTAAGCAACTTGTTTGTGTCTAGTATGCTTACACACACATAAGTATGTGCAAGCACGCTAGACACAAATATAAATAAATATATGTAAGAATTGGTTGTTAAATAATGATTAAATAACGATTAAATAATTTTAAATAATGACATCTAAGGGATGGTTTTACAGTGTAATTTAATGTCTTCTTACTTATGTCCCATAATTCAATATATACATAAAAAGGAATCCTGAAAGTGAGTGTGTATGTCTATACATAAAACATGAAGATATATATATATATATATAAAGATACAGAGTATATATATATATATATAAAGATACAGAGTATATATATATATAAAGATACAGAGTATATATATATAAAGATATAGAGTATATATATATATACACATATATATATAAAGATACAGAGTAAAGATATTATATGTAACAATATATATTTGCACACAAATATAATATAAATACACCAAACACTGCTAATTTAGATGTATGAATATGCATTTGCTGGTTTAGCAGAACATTAGTCAATCTTCTGTTCATTTTCAATGTGTGTAAAGTGTAGCCAAATGAGAATTTCAGTCTTTCTCACTGTTTGGTTGGGTTGGCATAATCTAAAATAAAAGTGAGGAGAGTAAAGATATTTTGGCAAAAGCTAGAAAAGCAAAACCAAATAAGACTATTCTAATAGTGTAGTCATCTACATCCATGTTGAGATTGTGGTCAATATTTTTAAAATTTACAATATGTAGCCATGCTTTTCTAATAGTAATAGCGTTTTACTTTCCTCCCCAAAGTAATGATTTTTCAAAATCAGAATGGAAAGAAACTTAATAAAGAAAAGCTTTCATATTTAGAGTTTCTGCAACAATGGCTTACTTTGTCAGATGTTTTCTGGTTAAGGGTTAAAGCAATCAAATAAACAGATCAGAAGACCAATGCCCCTCTGTGGAAATATTGCATTCCATATAAAAAAAATGTCTGTTGCTATTATCAAAGCAAGTACTCATGACTGAAATCTGATTAAAGAGAGAAATACATATCACAGACACTGAATGAGAATTAAATGTTACAATATTTAATATATTATTTAGAAAAGAAATAAATTTGCAATGAATGAGAAATAACCACCTTTCTCAATTTCACTGTAAGTATGCTTAGCATAACCCAGGAGAAAGGCAGAATTTATTCGAAATGGACAGCATAAAAACATGTATTATAGTGCCAGAATCAAGCAGAGTTCATGACCTTATTATGCAAAACTGTATCCATTTGACTTTTGACATCTCTAATATCTTCAATGAATTAAGGATAAAATTAATTTTGCAAAAATAATGCTGCTTAAGATTTCAAGTGGAACATTTGTAAATTGACACCATTGTTTTAGTTCTATTTGTTTTCCATGTGTGAATTCATGAAAAGACACTTTTATTTTGAGTCGAATTCTCACTCTGTCTCCCAGGCTGGAGTGAAGAGGCGCTCTCAGGGCTACCACAGCCATGACCTGCTGGGCTCAGGTGATCCCTCTGCCCCAGCCTTCCAGGTAGCTGGAACTACAGGTCCACGCCACCATGCCCAGCTAATTTTTTTGGTTTATTGTAGAGACAACGTCTCACAAAGTTGCCAAGGCTGGGCTCAGATCCCTGGGCTCAGGCAATCCTCTCCCGTCTGCCTCCCATAGTTCTGGGATTATAGATGTAAGCCACCACACCTGGCCAACAAGGCATAATTTCAATGCTCAAGAACAAATACATAGAAACAAATTTCTTCTTTTTTTAAAAGAAAAAAATCAAAGTTTTACTAAAAATAAAAACAAGAGAGACTTTATATCTACATTTATATTATATACTTGTACTGAATTTAATTTAGCTGCTCAAATACAAATGAAAAATAATAAATAAAAGTCATTAATAACAATTTTTAAAAACAGATTATGAGAAAAATAGAATAAAATAATATATCAATAATGACACATTTTCCATATACACATTATCATATACATGTCAGTAGTGGTTGCTCCCACTTCCCTTTTTATAGTCACTCTTTGTTGTCTGGATCACTCATTTAGCTGAGAACTTGACTGGGGCCAGGATGTACAAGACACCTTCACTTGGATAGCTGGTGCCTTTACCCAAGGATGGCTGGAACAAATGTCGCTTGCTATCTTCCTCACGAGCAGTATAATTTGACTCCTTAAATGTTGGGTTTTAGTTCCAATATAGCAAAAGTGGAAGCTGTCACATGAACTTGGCCTGAAATTGGTGTTTTTGTCACTGTCACGTGCTATTGGTTAAAACAAGTCACGGGCAACCCTCTGGGGTTCCCTCCCGCTCTGGGAGCTTTTCTGTCTTCTCAATAAATCCTACTTAAAAAAAAAAGTCACAAGATCAGCACAGATTTAAAAAAAATAGTGAAAGAGGAGGCAGACCACAACAAGATTAACAAACCAAATCTTTAGTCATCGCTCACCTCACAAAACAATAGAACCCTGCTTTTATTCAACAAAACAAATTATCAGAACATGCAGTCTGATTCCTAAACACTGCCACTACAAATAGGAAGCCCTTTCAGGCCAGATTAAAAACTAATCTTGGCCAAAAACAAAAAATAAAAACAGCACAGAATCGGAAGAAAAAAAAAGCCAAAGAATCAAAGAGGCAGCAGAAGTAAAATCTTGTTGGTGCTTGCAGTTTTGTCTGGGAACCAAAAAAGTACATGCCTGGACTCAAACAGACATTAGGTGCACTTTTGGGGATACCCAGTTGAATTGGCTCTAGAAGATGAGTCCACCTGGACATCTTACTCTCAAAGGATACTTTTTTTAAAAGTTAAAAACTCTTACACAAATAAATAGAGTGAGCATGTGTCAAAGATTTATTTAATTAATAAATGAGGAAACCAATAAAACGACAAGACTGGTTCTGGTCTTATAGGTCTTTATTATATAAACGAAGGCACTGTATCTTAGAAAAGCTATTTGCTGAAAATCACATAGGCAATAAGTGCTACATATGGGAATAAGATCTAGGACAAAGTCTCATTTCACTATAGTTTTCCAAGTGAGATTATTTCATTTTCAAAAAACTTATTAAATATTCAGCATGACATTTAGCTGAGCTCTTCAGGCTTATATCTACTAATCTCTGATCTTGTTTTCTTTTTTATTTTACAATTACACATAGTGCATCGGATTATACAACAGAATGCACTTTCAAAAATATAGTTCCCTTACCTGAAATAATTCATACTAATCTGGGTAGTTTAGTAATACTATTACATCTTTCGTAGGTATCATCTTTTATTAATGTATACTCTATTTATACTACACTTTCTATAAAAAACATTACATTATTTCTTTGTATGGATTTTGGGGTCAGCTTAAAGCATTAGGTCCTTCCACATGTAAGCTAATGTTATATGAACTTTTTGCTTAGAGTTGAGTTTGTATATGCATTTTAATTAATTCAAACATATGTATCAGTCAGAGTTCTTGATTCCAAACAAAAAGTAATTATTGCTGGCTAATTCAAGAAGAAAATAGATTTATTGAAGGAGTACCTATGAGTTCAAAGAATCCATGAGAAGCTAGAATCGGAGCAGGAGCAGCAGCCAAGGTAAGACCACCATGAATACTCTGGTTAGGAGATAACTTGCTGTCATTGCTGCCACCAAATATTCTGGTGCTGTGTACTACTGCTTGGGTATATATCACAATTGTAAATAAATATGTATTTGTTCTTCTATGTTTGTGAAATGTCTTGAAGATTCACAATACTGAATTGGAATGACAAATGCCAAGCCAGATCAGATATCTGCTTCATAAATACCAAAGGGTATATAACCTATTTCAATTAATTTTTATATTGAGAGTCAGAAGTCTCAATAGTTTTTTTTCCTATATAGAAAATGGGAATGAATGCATTTCATATATAAAAGAATAAATGTCCACCTTTCTGGAGGACTAACATCTATTTACTGTGATAGTTAATTTTATGTGTTAACTTGACCAGCCCTGGGATGCCCAGATTAGACACTTTTGGGTGTGTCTGTGATGGTGTTTCCAGAGAGCTTAACATTTAAATTGGTGGATCTGTAAAGGCTATTGTCCTCCCAAGTAGGAGTGGGTGTTATCCAATTCCTTGAAGGCTTGAATAAAATTATAAGAGAAAGGAGTAATTTACCCCTTTTGATTCCTGACTGCCTGCTTGAACTGGAACATAGCACGTCTTCTTTGGTCCCTGGACTGAGATTTACACCATCAGGTCCCCTGGCTCTGAGACCTTCAACCTCAGATTGTTACACCATTGAATTTCCTGGGTCTCAGCTTGCAGATGACATAAATCAATTTCTCACAATAAATCAATCACTCTCTTTCTCTTTTTCACTCTTTTCGTTGGTCATTACAGGTACTTTTGCTGGTTAGTAGTATGCTATCGGTCAGAAAGTTCTCTGATAAGACAAGCCAGACCTTAATTGTAAGGGAAAAGAGTCATTATATAGACCATTATTGCCTGCAATACTTTACGGTAAATTTCCAGTAAAATTTACCACTTTATATGGTAGTATAAAATGTTGTCTCCTAGGTGCATCTAAGCATGTGTTTACTAGGTAAAGACCACTATAATTTGCCATTCAAATCATCTTTTTCAATAATGAAAGAGGATACTATTAATTATCATATTCAAATAACTTTGTATAGAGATTTTCTTGAGCAATCAAGAATGTAGTTGTAACCAATAACTAAGTCATTTTACTAGACTATGATACTACCTCTCTGCATGGTACTCAGTATATTATGAGACCAAAAACTCCTAAGTCATCAGGCCACTATTTTACTTCTGCTTTCTAGAAAATTAGAATTTGATATTTTTGTTGGAGAATAGGTGGTATATCAGGAATTCTCTGTGCCCTAGGATGATGGTGCTAGGATAGGTACGAAGTCAGGGCAAGGCTCATTCAAGGAATCCAGTCTTATTCTTTTTTCTAAAGTTTCCTTTTCACCAAATGTCTAATTTTGTTTTTTCCAAGTCCCTTTCTACTTGTGCCATTATGCTAAAACTTTAGATATCAAGCATAAACCATAATATATCCTTGTATTAAACCTAGTATATTAAATGGGAAAAAGGGCATATGAAAAATTGACTCTCTCTGCTATGCTCAAGAGACAGTCCTGAACAGAATGACAGGCTGCTGTACATTTAAAGCTAGTGAGGGCATATCATGCGTTGTCATTGATAAGCCAGGCTTAAGTTATTTCTTACTCTTTGGGTTTGTTTTAGGAAACTCTCTATGAGGGCATATTTATGGCCTGAGGTGGGGGCTGCTATGTGTCAGGTTATAGATGTATATGGAGTGTGAATGAAGTTGAGTCTGACTTTATTTGTGCCTTTAGTGTCTGCTTGGACCCATTCCTGTCCTTATATAATGATGAAGACCTGCTAGGAAAGCCCAACCATCTGATTAGATATGTCCAATACACCTTATTCAAGTGACCCAGCTTAGGTCATATGGTCCTCTGCTGCCCATTCTCTACTAGGGTCCTCTAGTAAGCCAAACGTAATTTCTCTAACATCAAACTTCTAGAAATACTCTTTTTTACATTTCATCAGTCATTCCAGAAAATAGTATATTTTGCAATCAAAATTACTATTTCTACATCCTTCAATAATTTACAGTGACAGTAAGCTTAAATTTTCCCATGATTGTGATGCTGCTTTTAATTTACTGTTTTAATGCAAATAGGGAGTAATAAATGCCTTATTGTGACTTTATTATTCATAAGTGAATTCACTAAATATCTACTGAGTGCCACTAGATTGACAGGCATACTTGGAACTAAGTAAATAATGTAGACAAAAATAACCAATGCCCCTCTTGTCACAGAACTTTTATTCTAGAGAGAGTTACATAGAGTAAATGCACAAATAAAGGAAATTTTCAAATACTTTTCAGTAAAAGAATAAAAAGTAATAAAAAAAGTATAAGGCAGAGAGTAGACATCAGGAAAGACCTCTTTAAGGATATGGCCTTTATTCCCATAACTTGTAAATTTGCATCTCTGCTGAAGACTCAGAAGACTCTCCATGTGGGAGAATTCATTTGGTTGTATCAGGTCTTTCTGCATTGCCTTGAAGTTTCCATGGTGGCAGGCAAGCCTCAAAAAAAGGAATCAGATTGTAGGAACCCCAGGAAGCAAAAAAAGGACTTAAAATTGATTTCTTTTATACCTCAGTATTCTTCATTTGTAACTTTGGATAATAATTGGGAATTAAGATGAACAGTAGCATAATTAAGCTCTTAGCACAGTGTAGGGCAAATAACAACACTAAATAAATATGGTGGTAAGTAATAATATAATAAAATAATTGATGATGTTGAAAAGTTGCTATGTGTGGTTACCAAAGTTAATTTTTAATTATTTTATTTATGTTCTATTTTGCTCAGTTTGAATGATTATTTTCCCTTCCAGAGAGAACCCTGTATTTTTTTTTAGCTTTTTTTAATTTTAAAATTCTGGGGTACAATTCAGGGTTAGGTATGTAAATATTCATTGTGCAGGTATCCTTGTTGGTGAGATGTGTCCCCACTTTCCCAGGCAGATTTCCACTACTGCCAATCCCACCTCCCTGCCCCCCACCCCAAGAACCCTGTATCTTTTCTAGCATATAGTATGCACACAATAAAAAATAAAATCCATGATTTAGCATGTAAAAGACATGGATAAAAATGATACTCCATAAGATAGAAAAAATATGAGTGGTCTCCAATTTCTCATTTTATCCTTGTCAGCATTGTACCATTGACCCCAGATGAACAAATCTGTCCTTTCTCACACTTTTTTCTTCTAACCACTTCCTGTCAAAAGTTTTTCTGTTGTCACCTCTTGTTTTACCTTTGTTCTTCTTAATGTCATTATTAGACATTGCTTAATGTTTAAAACTTTACACTTTGCTTTGTGTCTCTACTCCTATTTTGGCCTTTTCAGTTTTATATTTGAGCTCTCCAAAGAGCTCTGTTTAGTCATGTCATTTCTTTTAGGTGATGCACTCTTTGACTCTCACAGGTTATTTTGTGATAATTCTATCAAAATTGTGTTTATGTGCAGTTTTCCATCTCCTGTGGGCCATCATCCATTCTAAGGTCTCTGTCAATGAGGTATGTTTATTTTGTATAGATTTAAACTAAACTTCTGAAATTCAAAGCATATTTGCCTGACAAAGTCCAGTAATTTCTTTATCTGCAAGTAAGTCATCATTCTAGTACATACGTTGGGGGGGACTATTCTTTAAGCCCACACTTCTAGCAAACTCCCAATGGCCCACATATCTTCTAAAGTAATTATTATTTTAGTGGAAGAGAGATGCAAACACTCCTGTGAATCTAAGTTTGTAAAGTTTCCTACATTGAACTTCACATTCACTATTCCATTCCAGAATCATGCTGGTAGAGTTTGAAAGTACATTTATTGCTAATCAATAATTTTTGTATAACAAACATTTTAGATATTTACAAATAATTGTAGTTTATACTTACTGAATCATCCCAAATGCTAAGCCCCACAGAGTTTAGCCTTTGTGCTTTCTGCTCAAGAGGCCACAGAAAAATTAATTATATTTAAAAAATACAGGAGTAGAAATCTTCAAAGGATGCACAGCTCAAATATTGCCTATTTTAAGTATGTATTATGTGCTAAAACTGTTGGTTTCCTTGTTGCATAAAATGTTCAAGAAACTCTGTTTACAACTCGCTTTCCTTAGCTCATGCTGTAGAGTATAAAAAAAATTTTATTGAAAAGAGGAATTTGGAATTTTGGTAAGGTTCGTAGCATCTGTTCTGTTAAAAAAGCTTCCCCATTGATGTTCAATGTGGTGAAATATTTTGAACCCCTTGGAGACTCATTGGTGTTCCTGGAGTCTGAGGCAACAGCAGTAACCATAAATGTCTTCGTTCATTTGTAAAGTGCTCCAGCCAGAAAATTAAGCTGCGAGATGAAGATCTTGCTTCAGTGATCCATACTCTTGACATATTCAGCCTTTCAACCTGGTATATTTCAAACCTCTTTATTTGAATCTCTCCAGGGAAGCCAGTCAAAGAATAAAAATGGCCCATAAAATAGCAGACTGCCTTTTGAATTGAACAAACAGCATTCTGCAGTGATTTTCTTTACCCTTTGCTCATTGCCAGGACACTTCCAAATATAGGAAAGGCCTTTCTTCTCGTTTTCAAAGCGTCACACAAGATGAACCCCAGCTTCTTCTAACAGCATCAAACTTCACACTATTATATTAGAATCCAAAATAGCATTGAACCAAAATGACACAAAATTCCTAGAATACCAGGTACTGGAACTTTCTATTGAAAAGCATGAGGAAAAAAAGGGAGCAAAGAATTCCTCACACACTAAAACAAGTTTCACAAAAAAATTGTGAGCTAGTGGTGTACTAAATATAAATTACTTATTTTAGAAATAATATTAAACTTTAGCTATAGTAAATATGTTTGTCTTATATGTGACATATCAGTGTAAAACATCATCCAGTTTGCAAACCGTGTTGTCAATTTCATGCAAAAAACTGTGAAATATATTGTTTTATATACTTTTATATAGCAGGTGTGTCACATCTGTACATATATGGATGTCTATTCCCTATAATATTGAGAAAAAACTGAATGCTTTTCTTTTATCTCAGATCAATATTGTGGTACCTCTGAATTTATTCTGTATACCAAAACAATGCTAGACACAGTGAGGCAGTATTAATACAAAGGATTGACTTGTAATGCTGATTCATGAAAGTTATACATGTTACCCAACACCAAACTTTACTAATGATTTCAAAGATACAAGACAGAATCAAGTACAACTGTAGTAATATTTTCTGAAACAGTCCTAGTTTCTCAAACACAGCTTCCAAAATATATCCTTTCTTCTATATTATAACTTGTTTTTGAATTCAGATAGATAAGTTCTAAACAGTATATGCAGAAATGTTGTTTACAAAGAAAGTCATTTCTTGATGACTCCCTTGTTTATAATTCATTAGTTGCACATATCAAAGACTATATTTTACTTCTAATTTTCCAGCCAGCCATGCACTATAAATCAATACACATAGGCTTATTTATAATAACGGAGCTAGACAGACAAAGTATATCTTACTAAAGAAGCATTTTTAGACAAGAATCTCCATATTCCCTACTAGAAATTCATACTAGACTAACTAGTCTTGTATACAAGGTCTGGTCAAGATGATACAGATGTATTCTATTCAGAAAAGGACTGAATAACAAATTGAATTTAACCATTTTATTTCTGGGGGAAATATGTACATGAGATAGTATACAGATAAATACATGTTTTAAAAGTTACAAATTATGTAAGTAAGGTGGCATTAGATCATAAAAGATGCTGAAAATTTCACTGAATTTTTTTTTAGTGGAGAGTTTTATATTTCAACCAAAGTTTAATTGTAGGAGAGAGGACAAACCCAGGCATATCATTTGACAGAATTTATCTCTTGACAAAGATATGATACTTACTATTATTGTTTACATATTCCAAGAAACATTTCTGTGGGGCAGAGCAATAGGAAATCGGCCTAAGGTAACAAAAAAAAAATCCCTATTTATGGGCACAGAATGACATGTAAAAATTTGTAGCTAAGTTAGGGAGTTCCTCCTAAAATCCTGACATGATGCAGAATTTATTTTTTATGTAATTAAACATAGAAAATAATATGCATATTTTTCAGCAGAAATTTACCATAGCAGCTGTGGTATTTTATCATGTTAATAAGCCTTTTTATTTTTATTTTTTTTGTAGTAGGGATTGTAAGAGATGGCTTTGAAGACAGAAAATGATACAAAATGCCACAAGTGTTAGGTAAGAGGAGTTTGCTTTAGGGACTAAGTCCAGAGATATTGAGGAAGAAAAACGGACAGATTTTAATTGTGGCTTAACATGGAGTAGAAGGAAAGCTGGAGACAATGATGACTTCAAGGTTTTAGACTTTCAGTGCCATTAGCAAAAGCAGAACCTCTGAATGGCCAGTATTTACTTATTAAAGTGTTGACCAGTGGAGGAATATGTATGGAAATAAAGTACCAAAGAAACCAGGAGAGACAGTCTCAGAGCTGTTCGTGGGGCTATTGAGCCACATTCATGCTATAAGCGAGGAAAACATGCCATGTTCTGGAATGAGAGGAAGATTTAGTGGTGTATTGAACAGTATGATCAATAAATAAAGTAGCTCAGAGGATGGAGCAAAAAATGAGGTGTACAAAGTAGCGTAATTCAGGAAATTGTTTGATAGAAAGACCAAATTGAGGACAAGCTTTTAACAATAGAACCCTAAATGGGCCAGTGAAGTAGAGATGACTCCAGACAATATCATCATGAACAAAATATTGAGAATTCCAGATTTGCCAGCTAATGATAAAGAAGTTACAGATGAAGTCTTATTAGAAGATACATGTCTCGAAGCAACAAGGATGACACTAGAGGTGTGAAGGACAAAGCCTGTATCTGAGAGACCCACACAATGACAACTACTAGAGAAAAAAAAGAGCCAGGAAAGCACAAAACAAAAGGTATCACAGAGTCCTATTATCAATATAATGTAAATACATATTTTGTAATCATTTATGATAAAACTGCATCTCATAAAAATATCGCTACTAATTCCCTGAGGACATAAATCCTGGGGGAAGGCAGAGGAGATCCATGGTAAGCCATCACTACTGTCTTATTTTTATATCAAAGTTACTAAGTGTGGATATGTGACATGAGAATAGGTAAGACAAGAACTATTGCTTTTGAATTTAGGCAGTTATTCAATGATCTGTGAGAATTCAGAGAGAAAACTAAAAATACACAGCTTATTTTTCTTTTGATGTTTTAAGAGGTTTTATTTCCAAGGGCCCCATTTCAATTTTTAAAAAAATGATTTATAAGCAGATTCTGTTGTAATAATTAGCAAAGTTACCTAATTTTCCATTATATCTATATAACCTTAAATAATACATGAATAATAAAGTGACTGTGTCTCATCAGCTGAATAGGTTTTAAAAAAAAACAGAATTATGAATGTGTGTTTTCAGATTTTTATTCTTCTATTTATTTTCGGCATCTTAATTGTGCTATAACTGACATAAAATAAATCACAAACCAAACATTTTAAACTCTACAATTTGCTAAGTTTTACGTATGTTTACATCCATAGAGCCATCACCATTATCAGGATCATGGGCATATCCACCATCCCAGAAGTTTCCTCCTTTCCTTGTGTAATCCTTCCTTCAAGCAACCCCCTTCCCTTACCTATCCCAAGGTAACCAACCAATAATCAACTTTCTGACACAATATGTTAATTTATATTTTTAGAATGGTGTATAAATGGAATTATTTGGGATTGGTGGGTCTGATCATACTTTATAAAAATATTGCTCTATTATATAAAAATAAAGTTGAGGCCAGGTACAGTGACTCACACTTGTAATCCCAGTGCTTCGGGAACCTGAGAGGGGAGGATTGCTTGAAACCAGGGGGATTCAAGACTAGTCTGTGCAACGTTGTAAGATCCCATCTCTGTACAAACAAACAAAAAACAAACAAATAAAAATTAGCCAGGCATGGTGGCATTAGCCTACAGGCTTATCTACTGAAGTGATTGAGGCAGGAGAATCACTTTGAGCCCAGGAGTTTGAGGTTACAGTGATCTGTGATTTCATCACTCTACTGCAGCCTGGATGACTGAGTGAGACTGTCTCTTTCTCTATAGTTATATATATATATATATGAATATATATAAAATAAAAATGACAATTGATTTCTTACTTATATCCTGCAATGTTACTGAATTCAGTAGTTCTAGTGTTTTGTAGCCTCCTGCAAAATTTCTGCATACTCAATCATCTAGTTCATAAAGCTTCTCCTTCCAATCTGTATGCCTTTTGAATATTTTTTACCTTATTGCACTGACTAGGATCTCCAATATAATGCTAAATAGAAGTGATGAGTATCCTGGAGATCCCTGACTTGCTCTTTATTTTGGGAGTAAATATTCAGACTTTCAACTTTATATATGGAGTTACCTGTAGATTTTTTTTGTAGATTCGTTTCATCAGTTTAGAAAATTACTTTATATTCCTAATTTGCTGACATTTTTATCAGGAATCAGTGCCAGGTCATGATATATTATCTATTTTATATACATTAGGTTCTAATTGCTAAAATTCTGTTTGGAATCTTTACAACTATCTTCTTGAGAGATATTGGTATGCAGTTTTCTTTACTTAAAATATCCTTCGAGCCGGGTTCAGTGGCTCAGCCTGTAATCCCGCGCCTTTGGGAGGCTGAGGTGAATGGATTGCCTGAGTCTGCAGGTTCGAGACCCACCTGAGCAGCGAGACCTCATCTCTACAATAAATCAAAAAATCAGCCGGGCATGGTAGCACATGCCTGTAATTCCGGCTACTTGGAAGGCTGAGGCGGAAGGATCACCGGAGCCCAGCAGTCGAGGCTGCGGTGGCCTGGAGCAGCCACTGCACTCCAGTCTGGGTGACAGAGTGAGACTCCAACTCACAAAAAAAAAAAAAAAAAAAATCCTTCAGTGGTGTTAACATTGGTATTGTGCTAGCTTCATAAAATATGTTGGGAAAGGTTCCTACTTTTATGTAGAATTGTATTATTTCTTCCTTAAATATTTTATAAAATTCACTAGTGAAGTCATCTTAACCAAGATTTTTCTTTGTTGGGAGATTTTTAACTGTAAATGTGATTGCTCTAATTTAGACTATTAATTTCTTTTCTGGTTTTGTGTCTTTCAGAAGATTAATTCTTTTCATCTAAGCTATTAAATGCCTAAAATTATTTGTATTTTCTTAGTATCTTTTTAATGTCTTTAGAATCAATAGTTATTACTTCTATTATTCCTGATATTAATAAATATGTCTTTTTTCCCTGATCAGTCTGGCTTGAAGTTTATTAATTTTGTTGATCGTCTAAAAGAATTAGTTTGTGGTTTTATATATTTTCTCTGTTATTCATTTTATTTCTATTTCACTGATATTGTCTCTGATCCTTATTATTTCTTTTCTTTTACTCAATTTTACTTTTAAAAAAATTCACCTAGTTTCTAGTTAAGTTATTAATTTGAGAACTTTCTTACTTTATAGGCCATTAGCAATATATTCCTCTCAAAAACTACTTTAGTGGTAATCTACAAATTCTGACAGGTTATGATTTTGTTTTCATTTCTTCAAAATGCATTCTATTTTTTCTTTTGATTTATTCTATGACCCAGAGTATATTATTTAGCTTTCAAACATTTGAAGATTTTCAAGATTGATTTCTGCTAATGATTTCTAACTTACTTCACCAGTGATCAGAGAACATAGTTTGTATGATTTGAATTCTTTTAAAGTTATGAGATTTGTTTTATGATCCAGAATATGATGGATCTTGATAAATGTTCAGTGACTGTTTGTATCTTGCTCTTGTTGAGTGGAATGTTCCACAAACGTTAGTTAACGTCAGGCTTATTGACAGTGTGACTGAAATCTTCCATATACTTACAGACTTTCTGTCTACTTCGCTTATCAAATTTTTTTTTCTTTCTTATCAAATATTGATAAAGGGGTATTGATTTCTGATTACAGTGTATATTTATCTATTTCTATTTACAGTTATGACAGATTTTGTTTAATGTATTCTAAGGTTCTGTTATTAGATGAATTGCACACTTATGAAAACTATATGTTGTTGATGAGATAATGACCCCAGAACATTGTAGATCGTGCTAAATGTTCAGGGAATGCTTATAGAGAAAGTGTATTCTGCTATTTGGGGGTAGAATTCTATCATTTCATTAATATGAGATGACTTACTTTATCCCTAATGCCTTTACTCTAAAATCAAATTTGCTTATATTAATTATATTAATATAGCACTCTTTTAATTAATATTAGTATTTTTTCCCTTTTCCAATCAATTTATTCTTAGCTTGTTTATTTTTATTTGAAATACACTTCTTATGCACAGCATATATTAGATATTACTTTATATATAATATATCTCTGACTTTTAATTGGAGATACAGCATTCACATTTCATGTCATTATTAAAGTTTTTTATGGTTTTGTTTTAATTTATCATCCAACTTTTGATATCTAATTGACTCAAGAGAACTTTTTTTTGTTTTTTATTTTCTTCTCTTCTTCTGCCTCTCCTTAGATTAATTGAATTTTTAATGATTATTTTAAAATTTCTTTGTTTGCTATAACTCTTTTATTATTTAAATGGTTGTTTATAGGTTTATACTATATGTCTGTAATTTATGAGTACATAACAGCATATGCTACTCTTGCCATATATTATAAGAGCACTAAAACTGCATATTTCCATTTCTCTCCCCCAATCTCTTTGCTATTATTGTCATATGTTTTATTTTTACATAAGTTATAAGCCCCGGACTACATTGCTACTATTTCTGTTTAGACAGTTGAAAAATCTTTTTAAAAAATCAAATAATAAAAAAATATGATGTATTTCTAGTTTGCTGCGTTTTCAACAGAAATCAGTACTAAATTTGGATAAACATTTTTGGTTCCCTTACATTTTTTCTACTTCTGAGTTGTTTTAATTGCTTGATTTTCTTCTGATTATATGTTGCATATTTTTGCATTTTTTCATGTCTGGTATATTCTAATGAATGTTAGTCATTCTGTATTTGACCTTGTCAGAGGTTGTATGTATTTGTTTTCCAGTAATTATTCTTGAGTTTTGTTTTGAAATGCAGTTAAGTTACTAAGATTAGTTTGTTCCTTTCTAGTATGACTTCTCAGATATTTTAAGTGTATTAGAAGCAGTGCTCAATCTAGGGCTAATTATTGCCCTCTACAGAAATAAGACACTTCTGTGTAGTCCATCAAAGTAAAGTATTAGGTTTTTATTCCTATTTTAGCACTAGGAACTGCTCTTTGGGTGTTTCTCCAACCCCTAGTACTGGTTAGTTTTCTCAAATTCGCATGCCAATTGCCTCAGCAAAATAGTCAATGGGAAGTCTGCAAATTTCTAAGGCCTGCATTTCCCTTTTCTCTATTTATTTCTTCTGAACTGTATTTGCTTTGTTCTACCTGGAATGTCATATTCCTCAACTTATTGATTCTGCCTGGAAACTGTGTATCTTAACTGTGGCTTAGAAACTCTCTCATGGCAGTAAGCTAAATAGTACATTAGTTCTGCCTGAATAATAATTTTAAAAAAAGATAGAATGTTATTCCCAAGAAGGTTACTCAACGATATTGAAAACATACATAGATGCAAATTATAAGAGAATGTGACAATTCTATAACTAATGCATATCTAGGATGCAATAGGAGAAAAGAGTATCTAATTTATATTTCTAGATTATGAAATAATTTCTGAAGGAGTATTGAGCAGAGCCTTTAAAGAAAAACATTAGAGCAGAAAGAGAAGTTTTATAAAGAGTTCAGAACCATAGAGGTTAAAAAATAGGTGATATTATAACATTTGATATCACTAGAATATACATGCATTTGAGAAGATGGCATGAGATGAAGTCATAGATTTAGCAATAATCAGATAAGAGATTATGTGCTAAGTTGTGGGTCTGCATTTCATGCTAAAAACTACAAGGAACAACTTTAAGGAGGAGAATAATATAATGAAATTTGCACTTCATAAAATTATTCTGGGATTGAAAAAAGATTGAGATCCTAGATGTGATAATTGAGCCATAGACTTTTGTAGCAATACTGTAATAAAACACAAGCCTACAGGTGAGTCCTTGAAATATTAAGAAGGAAATTGAGATATATTAAGTGTTGAAATATACAGGATTTGGTGACCAACTGAATTTGGATAGTAGATCAGAGGTAAAAAAAAATGGCTTAGGAGGCTGAATTGATGAGGGTATCATTCACAGAAATGGATACTAAGAAAAGGAGTAGGTGGTGTGGAGAGAAAAAAAGTAATTCTGACCTGGCTGGAAGATTTGGAGATACCTCAGTGGAACACCTGAGCCCATCCTACATGCTGATAAAGTCTTTCTTTCCTGCTAAAATACAGTGGCTTTCCAAGTGTTTGTAAAGGAATATCCCCCCCATTGTTCAGAGAAAAGTATGAGGAGGAACTCCCTTCAGCTTCCTATTTTTGCAGCAACTTCTGTATCAACATTTGTCCTGGGTCTCCAGGTCAAGAGGCGTAGACTTGAGAATCAGGATCAACATCCTGAGATGACAAAGAAGACAAAGATGACAAAGTGTACTTGAGCTACTTCACCAACACTGAAGCTTCTCTGAGCGTCTTTTCTGTGAGATAATGATTATCTAACTTACGTGTCACCTTTAATATGGTATTCTGTTTCTTTGAAGTTAAAAGCATTATAATATGGAGACAAATGCAGGAAACTTGGAAAAATAAAATACAATAGAATACAATTTTGAAAGGTATCAACACCTTAATGATAAACCCATTATTCCATATATGCGTAATGACATCAATGGTTGTTCTGTAGGTCAATGACTGGCTTCATGAGTGCAGAAACAGGGCACAAATACCAATTTTTCTGGTGTAGGTTCTAGTAAGTATAGAATGATTTTGGAAGAAAGAATAGAGAACAGAAACCTTTTTTTTTTTATTTTCCATAAAAGTAGTATCTTGATTGTCAATAGTTGTGTGATTTCCTAATTATGGTGGATTTTAATTTTGGCAGTTTCCTGATAGTGACAATGTAAGTGTAGTTCTAGAGCCTACAAATTTATGAACTTAAAAGAAACTTTCTTGGCATACTGGTTCTTTGGCATAATTTGGGTAATTGTTTCTGCAACTCAACCTAGAATCCCCTTCTTCAGACTCTTCACTGATTTCCTGAGCCTTAATGTTTTACAATAATCCATATCCATATATCCAAATTTGAATATAAAGATATTCTATTCTAATATTTTTAAACAATCTTTTTCTTAAGTTAAATAGAATGAAATTTTCTTTTCTGCAGATTAACTCTAACAAATACCAAAACCAGATTAATTTACCAGTAATTACATATATTTTTGCATTAATTCTATGTCTTCTCTGATTATGTTTTTCTCTTGTATCTAACAAAGTGCTAAATACATGACAATTCTAAGTGCTATGTAAATATATTAATATCAGTAAATCTACATATAATTTAGTATCATATTCATGTAAATAGTTTTTCATTTCAAAGTATTCCCTTCTACTTGAGTACAAACATAGCAACCAAAAATCATGCTAAATATTCAATGTGAAACTTTTAGAAGAAAATATGCAAGGTGAACTCCTGACATTCGAAGTATCAAATGTATACAAACATTCCTTTGAAGAAAGTAAAACCCATACAATATATGGATTGCTTAGTGATGACTTTACATAATGTCAAAATAACCTTCTGGCTGTAAAGAAATTGGTGGATATAAGCACAAATGACCTCAGTGACATCACTGTATCTTTATCTACTGTTTCTGAAATATATTTTTCTACCAACTTGCAAAGAGTTTCTAGCCCTAAGCCTTCCTATTAACCCTTAGGTTTAAATTTAAAAGTTATTCCTCAACTTACTTAGACAAATATTAGAAAGAAAGAAAGAATCTAAAAAAACTAAATTTGAAATGTTAGCCACAAGTAGTCATAGCTTGACTGTTAATGTACTTCTGCTTAACAGTTATCAGTCTACTAGCCATCGTGAAACGGATTGACCTTATACTTACACAGAGTATATGGCTTTCATTCTAGTTTTACCTGAAGAATTAGGTATGATGTTGAAACACCTTATTTTTGCACTCTGATTACATAGGTTCAAATCTCAAATCTATTTCTTAATAACTATGTGACCTGAAGTAAGTTAATTAACTGCTCTGAAGATAAATTTTTTACCTATAAATTATCTATTAATTATTCTGCATCTACTCATATTTTTACCTTTTAGAAAACCGTAATAATATGGTGTAGTCATATATATTTTGGATGGGACAAAGTAGGGCAAGACCATAGGATAACTGTGGAGCTATAAGAAAGAGAAATTTTCAGAAAAAGTAGAAATAATAGGCTACTAAAAAAAACCCACCTAAATCAATCTTTTAAACAATTATAATGATGTTAACAGAATTTTTGAATGTCTAAGAAATGTAAACTAAAAAATATATCAAGAAAATATTATTTCAAGTACTCACAAAACAGTTTTTAATGCATAACTAGCAGCGACGTCTTGATATTTCATGCATAAATGTTAAGAATAATTAACCTGATAATCAAATTTACAAGATGTTCTTTTTATCCAATAATATGTACGGTATATTTATACAAAAAGGTTATAAAAATTTCAATTAGTCTTTTAGTTGTCTTTTTTGAATTCCTTCAGCAAGACTTAATTAGTTTTCAATAAATTGCCAAAGACCACTTGTCAAATTATGGGAGGTATTTCAGAGACAATGAATATATTAATTTCTTATGACTTGGGTTATTAATATATTTTTTCCAGCAAGGTTCTTAGACAATTAATCAAAAATGTTTAACAAAGCCAGGCTCGGTGGCTCAGCCTGTAATCCCGCGCCTTTGGGAGGCTGAGGTGAGTGGATTGCCTGAGCCCACAGGTTCGAGACCCGCCTGGGCAGTGAGACCTCATCTCTACAATAAATCAAAAAATCAGCTGGGTGTGGTAGTGCATGCCTGTAATTCCGGCTACTTGGAAGGCTGAGGCGGAAGGATCGCTGGAGCCCAGCAGTCGAGGCTGCCGTGGCCGGGAGCGGACACTGCATTCCAGTCTGGGTGATAGAGTGAGACTCCAACTCAAAAAAAACAAAAAACAAAAAACAAAATGCTTAACAAGGCAGCACATTGCAAAGTACTTAATAGAATCACCAAAGTAATACACATTAACAAAAAATGCACAAAACAAAAAAGAAAACATACCTCGGTTGTGGCAATTTTACTAAACATCTTTGTTACATCTAATAAATGTGCATTTTAAAAAACATTTCAGTTTCTATTATTATTTGATACTATCAGTCACAGTATAGGTTTTATCATAAATAGCGAACTTGTATTACAGTAAATGTGTTATGTTCTGATAATATAGTCAGTAACTAATGTCACCACATGAATAGAATGCGCTTGAGATATGACTTAATTACTTTTCACCTCCATTTACAATTCTTAAAAATGTATTAATTTTCAAATATTCTCCATATCTTATTAATTTATTTTTGAAACAAAATATTTATAATATCTCTCACTTCTATGGGTCTGTGTCATTAATCTCTTTGAATGTTGGAAATGTGTTCTGGACAAAAAAATTACTGTGAATAAATTATTGTAGAAATTTGTATTGTTTAGACTGACTTAAAACATATGTTGTGTAGATAAAGATACAGTGATATAACATTTTGTTTGTTAAAAAGACTGGTTCAAGGTAAAATAAAACACAGTTATTATTAAACAGACGTTTTCTTATCCATTCTACTTATCTTTTAAATATAATTTGTTGTTTTGAATTGCACAGTCAACATAATGAGTATTAGAAAAATAATAAAGCTTGCATGTGTTCAAATATATGCTTGTAATTGCTTTATTAAAAATTAAGTCAAGAGCATTATCTACCATTAAAAATAATTTGATAAGTTTCTAAATTTCTGTTGCTATCAGCTTAAGCAGGTAGATTACAGAAAAAATTTTAAATTCCCCTGTTGAGACTTACTTTGAAGTAATAAAATATATATTAAAATGAATTTTAAGGTTGTAAATTTATTTAGGAATCACAAGGGTCTTCATAATTGTAAGAGGTGACTATAAAATAATTTTTAAAATTTTGCTATATATGTTCCTTCAGTTGGCAAAATCTCTAGGTAAAATAAAACAAAATCTACACATTACTTGTAGGAAAAATGTCTAAAGCATAAATGGAGTCAAACATATGTAAGATGCAAATTGTACAGTTTCAGGACATAGCTACAAATAGGAAATCTTTATCATTTTTGGAGAAACATAATAAAAAGTAATTGACAATACAGAAAGTAAATAAGAATTTTAAACATTTTATTTGTGTATTTTGACAACTGTACAAAGACAGTAATCTTTGCCTAATGTTTGCTATTCATATCTGCTATTAAAATAGGCTAGAAAGAAAATTTCACAAATCTGGACGACATGTTTCTTTTTGGAGATAACTATATGTTGATGTCATAAAGATTAACCTGAAAATATATTATGTATGACATTGAATATAAGAAAATTTTTCTTAACAAAACTACAAAGATATTTTCTTTGTCTCATAATTTCAACATTTCAGAGGAAGATTAAAAAATTGCTTGAGACCTATAGCATTCATTTAGTTAATCCATTCATCAGTTACAGAGGTGGTTATTGGTGATAAAAGGATGAAAATCATAATTCTTTTCCTGAGGTTATAAGAAAGGAATGAATAAAAATTGGAATTTAAAGAGGGTTTGATATACTCCCAGAACAAAGAGATCTCAAATAAATATCACCAAACCACACAGTGCTAAAATGTCATTTGGAAGCTAAACAGAAATATTTTAAGAAAGCTATTATGATTCTCACTTTATAGACGAAACTGCTCACACAGGCTACATGTACAGAATTTCCTAAGGTCATAGGTAATGCTAGACTTTAATCCCACCTATAACAACAACAAAAAAAACTCTTTTTATGCTTTGTTATTGTTATTATCTTTGTCATATGTCTCCCTCTATACATATTTTAAGTTGGACCTATAGAGTTTCTTTGTACTCTATAACCTAACTCCATGTTAAACAGACTTTAGCCTAATCTAAAAGCTACTTTTGTAATATGTAGCCAAGTCTTGGTCAGTCATAGCAGCAGAACCTCCAGTCAATCAGAGAATGAAAGCTGCCAAAATATGACCATGTAAAGTAAATGCTGACTGCCATCAATCAGTTTGTTTCTGCACATCACTTCTGTTTCTGGCTATAATTATGACTGCCACGTGTGGTGTAGTGGAGCATTTTGAACAAGTTTTGATCCAAACTGCTGCCCATTTCTAGAGCTGCAGCAAAAGCCAATTAACATCTGCAAAACTAGATTTGTTGCAATTTTGTCAGTCAACAATATGATGTGGTTATACATTTGTATCCCATATTCATCTTACTTTGTGTATTTTGTTTTGCCCCATTTGTTCCTCTGAAATAGATCAGGAAGTAAGTTTAAAAAATATTTTTATTTATAATTTTAAAAATCTTAGTATTTTCTTATTAATAAAAGTTTCAAAACTATTCTTCTCTTACACAAAATCATCAAGTAATATAAGAGGCAAGGGGTAACATTATAGCATGTGACCTTAAAATACAATTCTACAAAAATATTAAACACAACTCCAGACTGTTTCATTAAGCCTTTTCTTGAGTACTATTCACATTATTTAACATCTCCAATCTCCAGCAACAACAACAACAACAAAACCTGGATCTTACTTATTCAATGAGCCTATAAAAGTGCTCAACTGTGAAGCACTTAAATTGAGTAGCCTAATAGGCTACTCTTGACTCATTCTAGAGCATATTATAATGCACTTGCTCAGAAAAATCACTGACTTTTCTATTACTAAATTGCACAAGGAAATAGGACAAGAGGTTGAAAGCTAATAAAACAAATGAAAAAAAACCAAACTTCTGCTTCTGGTAATATGAAGTAAATGTACTTTTCCCTTTTCTCCCTCTAAGTACAGTTAGAGACTCTCCACATTGTATATAAAACAAACATAAGAAAACTCTGAAGGTGGAGAGAAGAAGGCCGCTTTGCTAGGTACCTTAGAATCCAAAGAATAACACAGTTATACATTTCTAGACTGTTTTTTTTTTTTTTTTTTTGGCCCCACAAATCCCAGATTGATGATGGAAAGTCTGGGAAAAACAGACACAATTTTTTAAAAAGCTCCAACAAAGGCTTTCTCTAGCCAAAGGACCAAAAAGAAAGGGGCAGCCTAGCAAGACAGAAGACTTTTAGAAAATATTCACTCTACTGCAGCCAATACCACAACAAAAATTGTGAACATACCTGCACACCTGTGTCAGTTAAAGCTAAATGAAAAGTCTAGAACTTCAGTCTTGCCTAGTTGTAACAAAATGATGTCAACTCTGTTGGGGTGGTGTTAGAGAAGGACAAGTAAGAAGTCAGGCCTCCTAACTTCTCCAGATGGTGGTGAGGACTGAGCTGTGGTGAGAATGAAGACCTCATGGGAGCTTCTACTTTCACCTTTATTCTTTAGTAGTAGAGTACCCTTTCCTTTTTTTCTCCTTGCTAGGTTGGTGCTAAAAGAGGCCTAATAAAGATGAAGTCTTCTACTATTAGCCAGTAGAAGCAAGGCCATAATCAAATAGAAATTTTTGAACTTAAAATAAAGCTCAGAAGATGGACTCTGCAACTAAAAGGAAGAGAGAAAAGAATCAATGAACTGGAAAGGGGGTCCCCAACCCCTGGCCGCAGACCTGTAAATTATCATTGGTCTATTAGGAAACTGGCTGCACACCAGGAGGTGAGCTGCTGGGGAGCCAAGCTCTGCTTGCTGTCAGATCAGCAGCTGCATTAGATTCTCATAGTAGCTCCAACCCTATTGTGAACAGTGTGTGCTCCTTATGAAAATCTGGTAATCCTCCTCCCATTCCCTCTGTGGAAAAATTGTCTTCCAGGAAACTGGTCCCTGATGCCCAAAAGGTTGGGGACCACTGAACTGGAAGACAAAACTATTAAAATCATCCAGGCTTAACAACAGTGACAAAATAGACTGAATTTTGAAAGAACCTGTGGGATTATAACAAAGGATCTAATATTCATGTCATTATGTTCCAGAAGAAGAGGATAAAGAGAATGGAACACAAAAAGTACTTTCAGAAATAGTGCTGAAAACTAGAAATCTGACAAAAATAAACCTAAATATGCAAGAGTTGAGCAAATTCCAAAGAGGACAAACCTAAATAAGTCAATATTAAGACACATCATAGTCAAACTTCTGAAAACTAAAGAGAGAAATTGTTGAAAGCAGTGAGAGAGAAATGAGGTTTACCAATAGGGGAAAATGATTTGAGTCACAGTTGGTTTCTTATCCGGATGACAGAAATCATAAAGAAGTAGCACACATTTTTTAAAGTACTAAAAGAAAATAACTGTTTATTCAGAATCTTATTTCTAACGAAAAAACGTTTAAGAATGAAAATAAAATCAAGACATTCTCAGATGAAGAAAAACTCTAAACAATAAGATAGTGATAAGAGAAGGAAACTAGGAACAATAGGAAGAAAGAACATAATAAGCAGATAGGAATAAATCTACCACACACCTATTAGAATGACTAAAATCCAAAACATTGATAACACCAAATGTTGGTGAAAATGTGGAAACACTTATTGCTGGTGTAGATGCAAAATTATACAGCCACTTTGGAAAACAGTTTGACAGTTTCTTATAGAACTAGACATTTTACCATGTGATCCAGAATTTTCGCTTCTTGGTTTTTACACAAATGAGCTGAAAACACATCACCACAAAACCTGCACATGGAAGTTTATAGCAGCTTTAATCATAATCACCAAAGATTGGAAGCAACTGAAGTGTCCTTCAATAGATAAATGGATAAACCGGGCTTGGTGGCTCCTTCTGTAATCCCACGCCTTGGGAGGCTGAGGTGAGTGGATTGCCTGAGCCCGCGGGTTCGAGACCCGCCTGGGCAACTTGGCAAGACCTCATCTCTACAATAAATAAAAAATTAACTGGGTGTGGTAGCACGCACCTATAGTTCCAGCTACTTGGAAGGCTGAGGTGGAAGGATCGCTGGAGTCCAGCAGGTCGAGGCTGCGGTGACCGGGAGCGGCCACTGCACTCCAGTCTGGACGACAGAGTGAGACTCCAACTCAAAAAAAAAAAAAAAGATAAATGGATAAACTGTGGTACATATGGTACATATGCAAAATTGAATGTTAATTAGTGAGAAAAAATACCTATCAATCACAAAAAGATGTAATAGAATAATTAATGAAATTGTTAAATGAAAGAAACTAATCTTAAAAGTCTATATACTGTGTGATTGCAACAATTTGACATCTTGCAAAAAGTATTGAGACAGTAAGAAGGTGAATCGTTTCCAGGAATTTGTTGGGAGGGAGGAAGTGAGAAATAAATAGATTTGAACACAAGATATTTTCAAGGCAGCGAAACAATTCTCTATGATACTGTAATGGTAGACATTTGTCATTTTACATTTGTCACCAACTATAGAATGTACAACACAAAGTGTAAACCCTAAAATGTGAGTTTAGATAATAATGTACCAATATTGGTTCAACAGTTGTAATAAATAAATCACACCAATCGAAGATGTTAATAATAGGAAAAACTGTGTGTCTGGGGTGATGGTTACAGGCATTTGGGAACTCACTATACTTCTATTCAATTTTTCTGCGATCTTTTCTAAAAATGAAAGTTTATTAATTAAAAATATTGGTACATACAATAGATTGTTCTCTTTGTGAGTCTTCTAAGTTATTCACATTGGGTAAAAACAGGAAACAAGCCAGATGTCCTTCAAATGGTGAAAGATTAAACAAATGATAGTGCATGGGACCCTATCTAGCCATAAAAAGGAATAAACTATTTACACATGTAACAATCTGGATGACTCTCCAAGGAGTTATGCCCCTGAGTTTGTTTTTTTAATATTCCAATACAAAAGCACTGCATGATTTCGTTTATGTAACATTCTTGAAATGACACAATTATAGGAATAGAGAACAGAATAGTGTTTGTCAAAAGTTAAGGGAGAAGAAATAAAAACATTGTTATTTGGAAATCTATTTGTCTTTTTTTTTAATGAAATGAAGTTGTGGCTACCTCAGGTCCTAGCAACTGGACTGTTAAGTATGTATTCTTTAGTCTTATCACTCCAAATATGGTGTTTGGAGCACTACTCTTGTATCCTCTTTTCATACCTTTTTTTGGAAATAAAGGCTCTCACCCCACCTCTGACTATCTAATGATAATTCTAGTTTTAGCAAATTTGTCATATATAAACCTGCTTTAGAACAATGTGTTACAGACTTTTAAAAATGTTATGATATATTTTAAAAATTTTATTTGCAGGGACCCACAAAACCCACTAAACAAGCAATAGTACATTTCCTAGGGAAAACACAGGAATCTACTTAAAGTCAACATCCTCTGGGTTTTTTGACAAAAATTAAACAAAACTCTGTAGTCTAAAGTAATATATTAATACATTTAATAGCATATTTTAAAAATAATTCTGGATGGTAAAATCAAAATACAAATGACCAACTTAGTACAATGAAAGTTTAATTTCCACACTATATAAAGAGCTTCTTCAAATAATTAAAAGACCAACAACATAATTTTAAAATTGAGCATAAAATATAAGCAGACAGAGCATGGAATAACAAATGCAAATTGTTCTTACAATGTAAAAAGACATCAACCTCATTTAGTGCCAAAATCTATATTACAAGTTAAGAGAATCAAGAACATAGTAGCATTGTATTAGAAAAGGTTTGGAAAACAAATTCATTAGAAGTACATACATTTCATATTACAAATACATGTAAGTTATACATACACGTAAATTCTCTATACATGTAAATATGAGTAACAGTATATATAAAATTATTAAGGAGATCATTCTTTGTAATATAAAAATGTTGGAAAAGACTAAAAGTCCAGTGGGAAATAAAAATCTTTGATGAAGAAAATTTTAATGAATTATAGAACATTTGTACTATGTAAAATTACAGCCCCATAAATGAATAAGACAGCTGTATATAAACTAATGGGGACTAATTTATAAGATATATTGCTAAGTAAATAAGTATGAATGGAATAGAAAGTACATATACTTTAAATATAATCCATTAAATGTTAAGGGATCAATTATCTTAAAAATACCTATTGACACAAATCTTTAATCAAAGTGGAAATATTTCTGGAAGTGACTGTATCTGGGAAGAAATCAGAGCTGTATGGAGGGAGCTGGACAGGAGCTGTCACTACCACCTGAGAGACACATCCAGCCCACAGGTATTTTATGTGAAGGGAGCCTAGAACTCTGATATCTCTGGCTCCTGCTGGTACTCCACTTTGTCTGAAGCCAGTGGAAGCTGGAAGAATAGACACACATCTATGCCCATCCACATATCCAGCACAGAGCAGGGAGAAGAGCAGAGTGCTGATCTGAGGGGCAAATAAAAGATATCCAGCATTTGTGCATCTACTATAATGTATCTTTTTGAAAACAATAATAAATTGTGAACTAACATAGGAACAAAACACCAAACACCTCATGTTCTCACTTATAAGTGGGAGCTAAGCTAAGGATCTACAAAGGCATCGAGGGTAATATAATGAACACTGGGGTCTCAGAAGGGGCTAGGATGAAGGGGTAGAAGGATGAAAAATCACCTATTGGGTACAATGTGCACAAGTCAGGGTGGTGGGTACACTTAAAGCCCAGATTTCTTTGCCACTATACAATGAAACCATGCAACCATAAGGTATTTGTAATCCCTAAAGTTATTGAATTGAAGAAAAAATAAATAAAATTTTGCTAGAATAGGATTGAAAAAAATAAGTTGCCTATCTTTTAAAATCATGATGTTCATTTATTTTACTCTAAAGTGTGCCACAGTTTTGAAAATTTGCACACTTAGTTTAGATGTGTAAAGAATCAGTGACTTGCTGGGCTCGGTGGCTCAGTCTGTAATCCCATGCCTTTGGGAGGCCGAGGTGAGTGGATTGCCTGAGCCCGAGAGTTCGAGACCCGCCTGGGCAGCGAGACCTCATCTCTACAATAAATCAAAAAAAAAAAAGAATCAGTTGGGTGTGGTAGCGCATGCCTGTAATTCCGGCTACTTGGAAGGCTGAGGTGGAAGGATCGCCGGAGCCCAGCAGGTCGAGGCTGCGGTGACCGGGAGCGGCCACTGCACTCCAATCTGGGCGACCGAGTGAGACTCCGACTCAAAAAAAAAAAAAAGAATCAGTGACTTTATTTTCAGTAATTTCTTCCTGAAATCTTCATCTGGATCCTGGCTTTGGATTCATATTTGCATGGGGCAAAGGAGGAGGAAGACAGGTAACTGACACTTGTAATTAATTTTAGTCACTTCTAACTTAAGTTCAGGTCAGTAAGGTGCAAAGATCATCTACACAGTACGACTACTCTTCCCTGCCTATGGCTTTACTTCCTGCCTTTATAACTGTATTTAGGCATAAAAAGTTTCCCATCCGCGTGGGTGGGATAGTGAGCCATGAGGAGGAGGTATGGGCAAGACACAGGATAGAGTCATAGCTTGTTCTCAAGGCTCTGCTGTTCTTTGTTGGAATGTGACTGGTATAGTTCAGTTGGCCTCATCATTGTGTGTGATGTCCATAAATCTACTTGATGTCTTAGATTAATAGTTGTAGACGGGCTCGGTGGCTCAGCCTGTAATCCCGCGCCTTTGGGAGGCTGAGGTGAGTGGATTGCCTGAGCCCGCGGGTTCGAGACTCGCCTGGGCAGCGAGACCGCATCTCTACAATAAATCAAAAAATCAGCCGGGCATGGTAGCACATGCCTGTAATTCCGGCTACTCGGAAGGCTGAGGAGGAAGGATCACCGGATCCCAGTAGGCGAGGCTGCGGTGGCCGGGAGGGGCCACTGCACTCCAGTCTGGGCGACAGAGTGAGACTCCAATTCAAAAAAAAAAAAAATAGTTGTGCCTGTTGTTGAGTCTCACAAACTGCCTTAGCCTTAAGAATCTTCAGTGTCAGCCGGTCTCGGTGGCTCAGCCTGTAATCCCAGCACTTTGGGAGGCTGAGGTGCGTGGATTGCCTGAGCCCGGGGGTTCGAGACCTGCCTGGGCGACTTGCCGAGACCTCATCTCTACAATAAATCAAAAAATTAGCCGGGCGTGGTAGCGCGCGCCTGTAGTTCCAGCTACTTGGAAGACTGAGGCAGAAGGATCGCCGGCGCCCAGCAGGTCGAGGCTGCAGTGGCCGGGAGCGGCCACTGCACTCCAGTCTGGGTGACAGAGTGAGACTCAATCTCAAAAAAAAAAAAAAAAAAAAAAAATCTTCAGTGTCTCTTTTCATTTGTCCAGGCTCCTTTCAGTCCAATTCTTCCTAAAGGTAAGCATCTCTGCCTCCTCACCAGACATTGCTAATATTTTTTCCAAGATACCAGATTGGAAAGGGCACCAAGCATACATAATTTCTTCTCCTATCCCCTAGAAAGCAGGATTCCCCAAATACAACAGAACAGCTCTACTCCTGTTTCCTGAAGTTTGCCCCAAATGTGAGGAAATACAGGTTATCTGAAACTCATCTCTTGCCTCTTTTCTATTTCCTCTCTTCTTGAGCTAACTCCTGCTGACCAACTACACAGTACTTGAAAGAATTTCCTTCTGCTTATAGGCTGGGAATATTCCTTACTCCTATTTTTAATTCTCCCCTCGACTATGAATTATTCTATGGAAAACCTTTAAATGTCATGCTAGGTATACATTTGGCAACTGAAATAATTTAGAAAACTCTTGATCTCATAAATTAATTTTCAATAATATACGTGTGGAATAAATAAGCATATATATAGAAGCACAAAAATATGTAAAATAACTAAAAGATATTGACTTTTTTAGGTTTTCTTTCTTAATTGCACTGTATTTTTTCATTTTTTTAGTAGAAACACATGGTTGTTTTTATAAAGAAAAATCAATATAAAAATAAGATATGAATTATTGATGCAAATAACATTTGGAAAAATAATTGAATGTCTGGCTGAAAATTTTAAGTAAAATATATTTCATTCTATAATTTGTTCTTCTTTAGAGTGCTACAAAATTGCATATATGGAATCTCTGAACTAGATTAAGTGATCAGTGAAATCCTAATTGTATTGTGGAGTAGAAGGTAACATACATTCCTGACATGCAATCTCATTAATTCTACTGGTCTCTTTCCACTCTACTACTTATTGTTTTTAATGAGATGTTAATTTTCTCTTTGGGTTTTTGTAATGAGCAGAGATACTTTAGAAAATAATAACTTAGTTATGCTTCTTTATGCTTTGTTGTTGAATTATTATTATTTTTTTGATAGAGACTGAAAAGCAGGAGATGTCTATTTGACTTTCGAATTGGATATCACAGGGACATTTATTTTGTAAGCCTTGTAGCAGAGCTGTATAGGAACTGATAGCCCAAGGTCAAGCTTTAGTCTTCTCTGGAAAGTAAACAATGAATCTTTTTGAAGCATTTTGACAGGAAAACAATTGTTTCCAGCTGAAAGGACATGAGTATAGGACGTGTACATTATAGTGCACATGTCAAAATTCATAAAAGATAGTGGCTTTTGCCTCGAACCTAAGTAGCCCAGCACTGATAGTTCAGGACATTTTGACTGGAGTCAACATCATAGTATACCATTTTTCTCCTTTACTCTTGTGGGAAGATTTGTGTCAGTAAGCAACCTTTTTTCTCAATCTCTTCTGAAGAAAGACACACTCCTGAAGTTTTATTGAGACACAACTCATTATCTAAAATTTTAGTGTTCAAGTTTATATTTCTCACTAAATTCAAGCTTTTTTTCCCACTACCAAAGAAGTTCTAAAAATATCAGAGACATTTTGTGTACTTAGAACTGGATGCAATTTGCCCAATGTAGGTCCTCCATAAATGTTAATTGAATTCAACTGAGTTTGTTTACCTGTTTTGAAAGCAAATTAGATTATCTTGTTTATAAATTTAAAAAGATATTAAATTTATGTGATCAAGTATAAACTAGGAACAAAGATAAAAGGTGTGATTTTTTTGTGTGGTGTTTATTTATCGAAGTATGTGAAGCTGGAATAAGATGCATAGCAAGGTTTGAAATGCTCTTTCTAGCATAGGACAAGAAAGCAGAAAGTGAAGGGAAGAGTAATGCATACAACTGGGGAAGTAATTAGCAAGTAAGGGCCATCATTAAATAAACAAATAAAGCAAAGACTAAACAACAAAGCAAAGCTAGGTTACAGAATTTGTCTTGGCTCTTTATTATTTTTTAGTATAACAGATATCCCTTGTTTTCAAGACCTTCTTCAATGCACTGGCTTAGTTAACTGAGTGATTCCAGAGCTCAAATGACCTAAATGTCACTATCTTTCATTAAAGTACATATTATTTGCACAAATAAATTCCATAGAAATTATTCACGAAGATTCAGGAACACAGAATAGTAGAAATGAATTTATTTTGGATAGCTAAGGCATTAAATTTCATACAAATTTACTTTTAAAATAGGGCACATGAACTCACATATACATAAAATATGGCCTTTTATGTTTCCAGATTTGATAAATTGTTCACGAGCACATAAATTTGTGAATTTTAATAAATGCTTATAAACTTAGGTTAATGAATATTTCATGAATATTCACTAATGATTCATGAGAATTTCACATGGGTAGTATCAACTTCTTGAGAAACATGTGTTGGAAATATTTTAGAACAGATGTAGTAATAGTACAGTTATGTTCGCCAAGTCTCCACTTTACTTGCATTATATTAGTATACCTAAAATATTAATTTATTTAATGAACTATTTTTTATTTTAGTTAAATATGTCAGAGTAAAACATTTACTATGCAGGTCATAAAATCAACAGGCCCATAAAACTCAAAACCTTTTAGATTTTTCTCCTTCTACAAGACAATATCCTGGTGCTATTACTCGATTCTATAATTTGGACTGCCTTTCCATTGTTTTTATTGCCATTTACTTTTTTATTTTTATTTTTTTGTTTGTTTGTTTGTTTTAAGTTGGAGTCTCACTCTGTCGCCCAGACTGGAGTGCAGTGGCCGCTCCCGGCCACCGCAGCCTTGAACTGCTGGGCTCCAGCGATCCTTCCGCCTCAGCCTTCCGAGTAGCCGGAATTATAGGCATGCGCTACCACGCCCAGCTGATTTTTTGATTTATTGTAGAGATGAGGTCTCGCTGCCCAGGCGGGTCTCGAACCTGCGGGCTCAGGCAATCCACTCACTTCAGCCTCCCAAAGGCGTGGGATTACAGGCTGAGCCACCCAGCCCGGCACTTTTTTACTTTTTAAGCTCTATCTTCTCCTTTCAATTAGATCCCTACCTTCTGCCTTAAACAGAGACATTTCATTTAGATGGAGGCCCTTAGAAGGAAATGAAATCCTCCAGCATCTGGGAAATGAATATGGATTTAAGGTAAAAATGGAGCAGAATATATATACATGTTTTTTAATTCTAGAAAACTGACAAGGGAACATTGATTCGCTGATAAGCATTTTTAAAACATCTACTGATTTTAAGTTCCAGTGTCAAATATTAGGAATAAAACAATAAACAAGAAAACAGGTGTAACCCTCAGAGAGGTCATAGTCAAAGAGAGAAAACAAATATTAATTGAAATTTTGGCATTATAATGCTAGAGGGTATGATGGATGTGGCTACATGATATTGTGAGGGAAGGAAACAGAAAGTGAGGGACATAAAATTTTAAGACAAGCTGTAAAATATGAGGTTACTTGGATTATAACTTCTATTTACTTTTTAGAGACATTATATACTTTACTCATCTATCTATCTATCTGTCTATCTATCTATCTATACACACACTTGTCAGTGAAAAATTTAAATGTTGAAAATAAATTATTTGCCATCAAAGGCAAACATAATTTTCTTGGGGATTATATATAATTTTGAAAGACTTGGCTTCTAAATTAATTAGTATATTTTCCTCCTGGAGTCATTTTAGTGACTATAAAGAATGTTTTGAGGATTGAATCTCAAAAGTATATGAAAGAAGAGCTGGGAAAATGTGCAATTTTGTCTAGAATTTTTATGTTAAACAATAAATATGTAAGTGAGTTTTACAATATTTGGAAAGTGGAGAATATTGGAGATAATATAATGGTGGTTAAAATGCCTTAAGATTTCAGTTTCAACTTTTAAGAATTGCACAGATTTAAGATTTTTTTATTAAATCTGTTTATCACATTTTTTCTTTTCCTTCTGGCATGAGTTCCTAGACTTATTGCATCTTTGCTTAGAAAGTGACAGATAACATCCCATATTACTATAAGAAAAGGATTGAAAGTGGTGGGAAACTGTGGGGAGGGGGCGGAAGGGTGGGGAGGTGGGATTGACAGTAGTGGATATCTGCCTGGGGAAGCGGGGGTACACCTCATCGATAAGGGTACTTGCACAGTGAATATTTGTATACCTAGCCCTGAATTGTACCTCACAATTTTAAATAAAAATCAAAAGAGGAAAAAAGAAGAAAAAAAAGTCACAGATAAGTATCTGAAAATGAAGACACGATAAAAAGTAGAGTTAAAGCCTTTAACCATTTGAGTTCTTAGAAACATGACTTGATAATTTTATGTTTATATTTGATCCATATTCTCAGGATGCATACTTGGAACAAAAACATTTACATTACAATTTATGCCTACTACCCCACTGTATTTGACTTCTTAAATTCTACCAGTAGATTTTTTATTTTTTAAAGTTAATGAAATTTAGCTATTAATAAGTAGTAATGTTATTTTCTACCAATAAAGCATTATATTTATAAGCTATTGATATAATACCTATAATTTTTATTAAACATAATTTAAGCCTACAGATGTGCAATCAAATTTTCAAACTTAATTGTGTGCTTATCATGAAGTATTGTATTGTTTTTTCTTTGCATTTTAAAAATATGAATATATTAATTACATATGGTAATGAAAAAAGAGAAGATAATCCCTGTCAATAAACCGCATTCAACTTTTTCCATAAATAGTTCATCAGACTCACAATTAGTGAAAAGTCTGAAGGATGAAAAATTGATTAACAGTCACATGTTATCTATCTATTAAAAATGAAGTGTACTGTTTGTCCCTCTACCAAATTCTATTTTCCAGAAGTGATGAATATGAAATAAAATGGCCAGACATAGAAGTGGAAGAAAATTTGAAATTACCTAGAAATTTCAGTAAAACTAAAAACATTTTATTGGGTATGGTAGTACAAAGGTGCATGTAACTACTTTTGATTTCAATATGAAGCATCATTTGAGTATTGCATGCATTTTATTGTATTGATCACTGATGATCATTAAAAGCATGATTTTAAAATTTCCTCCTGGCTTCTATAATTCTAAGCAAAAGAATCGACACGGAGTTTTAATGTATTTCCTTACTAGAAAAAAAAAAGTTTCCCTGAATGTTATTATTCAAAACATTTATTAGTAAGCATTTGCTTCGAGCTGTTGAAATTAGGCCCAAGTGATCATTTTTAAGACTAGCCACACAAACTGTATTTATCAACTAGTTTTAGCTACATTAATAAACCATTTTAAAACTTAGTTTCTTAAAACAAACAACATCTATTATTTTCCATGTTTCTCTGTATTGAGTGCATAGTTCTGCTGATGAATGCCATGCTCTGTTGATCTCAACAGGGCTTGTCTATGCATCTGCTGTCAGTTACTAGGATATCTAGAGTGAATTGCTCTAGGGTGGCCTCATTTTCATGTCTGACAATTGGGGGCACATAAGAGGGGGGACCCCCAAAAAGAATATTTTTTGGAGAGTAGACCCCTTGCTAGGTGAGTGTTCTAGGAACCCACTGGCAATAGCGTATCAGCTAGCGTTGTTATGAGAGGCTGTGTTCAGCAGTGAATTTTTTTCAGCAGTGAATTTTTTTTGGAGAGTCATTCAGTGGGTTCATTTGTTTCATGATGGGTTATTTACGAATGCACCTGCCCACCCTGTGCTGAATGTTCAGCAGTTTTGGACCCAAAACAGCATGACCCCTGTACCCCATTCTCCCTACTCATTGGATCTTTCCCCAAGCAATTTTTTTGTTTGTGTGTTTCCATGGATGAGAAAAAGTCCTCATAGGAAAATGTTTTGCCAATGTGGAAGAAGTAAAACAAAAGTGGCAGAGGCACTAAAAGCCATAACAATTGATGAGTTCATATTTTTTCCCACTCTGTAGGTTTTCTCTTTACGCTCTTGATGAATTATTTTGCTGTGCAAGAGCTTTTCAGTTTGGTAAGTCTCACTTGTCTATCTTATCTTTTATGGGATTCTCTTTGGGGGACTTGGTCAAGAATTTGTTGCCTACTCTGATGTGCATAAGGGTGTTTTCTACCTTTATTTTTCAAGAATTTTTAAAGTTTAAGGTTTTACTAGTTTAGGTCTTTGATCCATTTTGAGTTGATTTTTGTATATGGTGATAGGTAGTGGTTCAGAGTGTTACGCAGCCGTAAAGACGAACAAAATCATGAACTTTGCAGTAACTTGAATGGAGTTGGAGATCATCACACTAAGTCAACTATCACAGAAACACAGAACTGAATACCATGTGTTCTCGTAAGTGGGCCCTGAACACTAGTCACATTAGCACAAGAATGGGATCCTGAGGCGGAGCACTGCTAAGGGAGGGAGGGATGGAGGAGGGTGGGAGGCAGGTGTCAATACAAAGGGTACCTGGTTCACTAACAGGGGGAGTGAGGGAGTTAGAAAACTAAAATTCACCTGCAAGCAGCCTACTTATGTAGTTAATCCTCACTTGTACCACACAACTCTGCAATGAAAATAGATAAAATAAATTTTAAAAAATGATGAAATCCAAAACTGTTTTGAGCAGTGGAAAAAGCACCTAGAGAGATGTGTTACATCAGAGTATTTCAAAGTAGAACAAGTTTCAACTTGCAAGAATAAATACGCATTTTTTTTGTAAATCTTGGATTTTAGGAGAGGTCCTTCCTCATATTCATTGAGGTGATGGGAGTGACATTGTTTTCCATCAAACACAGGAGGCTACCCTGAAGAAGAATATTTCAATAGCACCAAGAAGGGGCTAATCCCATTGCTGAAGCACTTTTTAAACCTCTGTTTTTGTCACATTTCCTACTTATCTATTGGCCACAAAGCAAACTGCATAGTTAAGCTCAGAGTCAGTGTGAGAGGCAAAGCTCTAAGAGCACAGATACAGGAAGGAGTGAATAAATTGTAACAATCTATAAGAAATTATATGCCTTTATATAGTTTTGATGTTTTTCCACAAAGGTGCATGATATCAAAGATTTTTCGCAAATGACTGGACTAGTTATAAAAAGTAAGGGTGACTGGGGACTTGGCTTCAACTACAGAGAAAGTAAAACTAATAAAAAATGAAGGGTATTGTCCAGGCCTGGTATACAGAAAGTGAAACTAATAAAAAATGAAGGGTATTGTCCAGGCCTGGTATACAAACTGATGTTTTCTTTCAAAAATTGTCTTCGTTTCCATTTTTGTCCCAGTGTATATGCTATTAAGTGCCTGTGTGATTTGAAATACAAAATGATCAGTGCCAACAGGCTAGGAAATATAGCCAGCTGACCAGATAAGGTATATAGATAAAACTAAGCTATGATTTCTGAACATCATGCAAACATTTTAAAAATCAGTTTCAGAATTAAACAGAGCATCTGTCCAGATGGCATTTAGATAATTAATAATGTCATAAATAATTGCTTTTTCTCTTAGAAAAAGGCTTATCCCAGTCCCACATCACTGCTTAATAAACAGTGAAGCTTAGAATGGTAGATCACAAAACAAAAATCACAAACACTCTTATTAGTTTAATGATTCAGACTTTTTTCAATTTATTTATTTTATTTCTTTATGCATCATTTGCATAATGGAGATATTAATACTGACTTAATAGGATAATTGCAAGAAATAAATAATGAATATTTTGTGACATTTTAAAATGGCAAAATGCCCCATACCTTCTATTCCACTGCAATTAGATTGGTGCGTTCTTAAGTAACAGTCCATAATCAAAACGATATTATAATACAACTGCTTTAGTAGAAAAAAGACATATAGGCATTATAGAGATTTGTTCGACAACTGCTTTAGTAAAGAATATGTAAAACTGCTTGTAATGTACCTATGAGGAGGCAAGGTTCAGCACTTTTTTTTTCAAACTAGAGTCAGACCTCCAGAAGATTCTAGTTCCAAATTGAATAACAACAAAAGTGTTTAGCATAATCAAGCCACATTTCATAATTAGTTGATAATAATATAGATAAATTTGCATTATCTAACTGTAATTTAAACATACAAATTAATAAGCAACCACTTGAAACATTTGTTTTTATTACATAGCACCAAGTAAAATTCCAGATGCAGTACTTCAGAAAATATATTTAGCCATACATTTTGAAATAGTTGTTCCCCAATATATGCCATAGAATATTATTCGAGTGTCTACTATTTGTATTTCTACTGAAGATTAAACAGTGATGAAATTTTTGATGAGCTTCACAAGTGACTTGAGAGAAGTGTTTTTTTTCTTTTGCAAAAATAATTATAGACTTTAAAGAAAGTAGTGTCTTTTAAGAAAAGTTGTATATGTGTACATTTTACTTATTATTTTAGATTGTTAATAAACTCTTAATAAGCTCTTAATATGTGTTGAACAGTCTTTTCTGAACAATATAAATATCAACTCAATAAATCTTCTTGGTATGATGATGAGGTAGTATTTTAGTACTGGACCCTTCTTACAGTGAGAGAATTGAGACAAGTCACTTGTCCAAATTCACATGATTATCACACATTGAAATAAAAAGTCTCATCTTTGAAGTTTATATAAGAGCATATTTAGCTTGAAAATGGAATAGGTTATTTGTGAAATGATATTCCAACTTTTAGTTTCTTGTCCTTCTGTCTAAAAAGCTGAAATGTCTCTATCGAAAAATTACTCAGAATGTTGGAATTATCTCATTGTTATTCTTTTCTCTCTGTATTTGGTTTGAAATGTCCTAGATTTTAAAATAAATTTTTGATATCTTTAGTGTTTTTTCAAAATGTATCTAAGTTTTCTAGCTATTCCCTGTAGTCAGGTTGGTCTGCAATATGTTTTTTACCATTCCTACCAACAGAAGATCATATATTCTACTCATTCAATAGGAAAATAAATTAATCTTCTAGCCAGAACACATTTCTTAATTATCACTAATCGCAAAAGTGTGAGCCTATCTCTAATATCCATGAAAGTAATTAAGCCATGACATCATCTCAGCCTCCATGTAGCAGACACCAGCAAAGGATTGGATTTACAGGATATTTATTTGGGGAAATTGCTGTGTAGGCTAGAGAAGAGAAAGAGAAGGACTAGGAAGGGAGACCCACAGATTGCCATGGTAGTCTGCCATTTTTTTAACAGGAGAAGGTAGGAACACTGAATAAGAAGCAGCTCAGACTGCAATGCAGCTCTGAGAACACCTCAGTCAGGTCAGTAGACAGTCTCAAGATATAGATGACCTATTCTAATAGTCTCATACAAAGCAGGGATAACTCAGCTCTGGGAAGCCCACTATGCATATGCATGGTCACTAGATGAGAGCAGTCCAGGGAGGGACAGCAGGGCTTTGGCACAAGCTCTGCAGCAATTCCAGAAGGTAGGGCAGGTGGAGGCAGTCGGCTCACTACACTCCTCACAGCAAGTCTCTCTTGAAGGACGATCTGAGCAATGAGCTTCTGTGTCTGTCACGACCACTCATTTTACCAGTGTCCCCTGTTTAACTTTGTCCTTCTATTATTTCAGTTTTCTCCTAAAAAAGATAACTGATTTAAGTCCAGATTTTTAAGATTAATGAAAATATCAGGTGAGAAAATACGAATGTAATTGTTATGAAACACCTAGAGACACTATGCAAACTTTAGTTATTGTGTCACTTCTTACAACAATTATTCCATTCATAGACTTAACAAAAAAGATAATATATTTGAATTTTAGAATACTATAATCCATTTTACTGTATTAATGACATATAACTTAAGACATTTCTAATAGAAACAACAGTACTAGAAGATACACTTTACCTAAGTTCATAATCAGAATTTGGCATTGCTTTCTATGTATGTTTGGTTCAAAATAACTTGTGATTTTCAATGGCTGGCACATAATCAAGCAACTTTAAACCTTTCCAAAATATTTAATCAGCTTTGAATTTCTAAGATGCAGTGTTCATAAAAATATCAATAGCAATAATAATCCCCGTTATAATAAATATCAACATCAACGGAACTTATAGAGTATCAAATTTCAGGTGGAGATGCACTAAACTATTTAAAATAAGGAAATACATAAAATATGGAGACAAAGGCTCTCCTATTCTTTTTTATTTTAAAATATTTACTTGACAAAGATTGACTATATTAGAGGTGTACATCAGAATGATTTGAAATACACATACATTGTATAGGATTACCACAATCAAATTAGTTAACACATTCATTGCCACCCATCTCTCAGCTGTTGTCTAAGAGCAGTATTCCTAACAGAGACATGAGGGAGAACACCTGTCTGTGTCCCTGAAGCAGGCTTGAAGAACTGCTCTCCTTTACCAAACCATATGTAATTTTTCTCACTTGGTAAAACTGTTTATTTTTGAAGTCATTTACATTTTGTTAAACTTAAGAAATAGTCTATAATATTAACAAAGGTCAGAAGGTGATCTGGAATTTTTTCGATGATTAAAATTTTATGTCCCAGAAATCATCATCATCAATTTATTTCTGCCCTGCCTGCTTTTGACAACATATTTTTGATTTACTAATATGCATTTATGGATATCTGAAGTGTAGAGAAAGATATAATTATATTCAATTAGAGATTATTTTTCAATTAAAATCAATTTGATTGTAACTGACATGAGGTGAATGTTGGCAGATGAAGAGTAGAATTATATGTAATAACATATACTAATTAAAACATACATATTATTTCAAAGTTGAATATGTACAACCTTGGTACATATTAAAAGTAATAAGAACAACCTGGGTACATACTTTTGAAATATATTTTGTTTTATTTCATAGCATAGAAATAAGCATGTAAAACTAAACAACCCAACATCACTTTATGTGGTATGCTAAATTCTTACTCTTATGTAATGACCAGGTGACACTTAGAAATATATATATATATACACACACATACACACACTCATTTCAAATATACACTTATGATTATTATTTATTAAGTAAATAAACAGAAGTGTGAAAACTTTTTTCTTATTTGTGGCTCTAGGATAATGGTTTTTCACTTTTTAAAAATTTCTGTTTTACTTCTAATTACCTAAGATTTATAATACACTTGAATAATTAAGTGAATTGCCCAACACTAAATTAAAGAGAACTATTGAAAATCTATCAGTAATACAATAATTTAATGTTAACATTTACTATTATTTATTAAATTATCTGTATGAATCACTTTCCTTTTGCCTACTCTAAGCATCCTCTAACCTTTTAAATAAAACTATTGCTCTGGAGGTTCATATATACTTGTAACTATAGGATCTTCTTTTGAGAGCCTTCTTGATACTAAACAAAGTTTTTCACCTAGAGCCACAAGTAGTATGCTACTTATTTCTTTATTCTAGTGGATAGACACCAAGTTTAAGAGTATGCATATTCACTGTAGAGAAACAAAAGCAAACAAACAAAAAACCTGATGGCACACTGATTGAGAATTGATGCCTAGGTTATCGTAGACACTTATGCTTCAATAACTTGGATATTGTATCCTGGCATAATGAAATCTTTATAGAATCAATCTTTCAAGTTATGTGCCAAAAATTACAGATTCGAAAAAGTCTCTACTTATTCATTATCCTTCTTTTGAGGAGTGCTACTATAGGCTCATTTCCAAATAGATGAGTGCCCTCAAGAAATGAATAATAAATTTTAAATTTAGGTACTAGTATACTCTTGATAGATTAGTTAGAAGTGTTTTCAAAAGTCTGACCAACCACCAAAAATCCAGATAGTCATATTACCAAGTTGATTAGTGGGAAAAACATACTTTTCCTTGAAAGTTCTCTACAGAATGAATTATTTTGGAAGTCAGCTAGAATACAGATAACTGATGAATATCTTCTGTTTCAGCAAGTTTAGTAAGATGTAAGATGGTATAAAATTTATGTTAAACAAAGTTTTTTAACCTATTAATATTTTATGATGTAAAATATTAACAGTACTGAGATAAATGTGGTAATTCTTCTGAGCTTATTTTATGTGCCTTTCTTTCTTTTTTTTTTTTTTTTGAGTTGGAATCTCAGTCAGTCACCCATTTTTGTAAGAGAGATGTGTAATATTGATGAGCAAAGAAAACATATTGAGACATCATGGAAACATGCCAATGTAAGGCCTGGTTTTGGAGAAAGTAAAAAAAAAAAAAAAACAGAGGTATTTGAATAACAGTGACATCAGAACAAGAGTAAATTAAAAGTGCCAGAGAAAAAGTAATTGAATTTGCCATGACCAACTGCTATCAGTAACTGTCTCTAAAATCTGGCCCTAGTTTGTTACATAAATTTTATTAAATATTTTCAAATACTTGGTTATAATTAACTTCAATATTGCAAAAGAAAGTTTTTCTACTAGTGGTACAATACCCAAGCTTCTGGTCTCCAGAATGAGTTTAACATGTGAGGAGAGAGTTTCCAAGTTGTCAGTGCTTTCAACAGCACACAATGCCTATATAACCGTGCAAATCTAGACAATGTAAAAATTTATATAGAATTGGGATCATACAGAACACCAAACCAAATCAAAACAAAAATAAAGAGAGGAATTCTATCTTTAGAGTACTAGGCAATTCAGTACTCTGAATTGTTTCATTCCAAAATACTATATAATACACACACACACACACACACACACACACACACACACACACATACAAGTTTCTGGTCTTGTTTGAATTAATTGAAATAATTATATATTCTATTATTGATAGTATTTTCCTTTACCTCGATTTCATAAAGCCAAAGTTAAAAATTTTCTTGTGAGTTTGAACTGGTTGAACTAATTAATTTGACATCAAATCATATTTCTTTCAGGGTACACAATTCAGTTTATTTAAGGGTTAAAAACAATTTTAAAATATGAGTGATGAGAGTAGCCTCTCCAGAGTAATAGGAATTAAGCTTTTATCACCACAGATGTCAGTACTTGACCCAGAACCCTCAAGAGAAGGTTACAACTGACATGGAAAAGTATTATTTAACTGTTTATACCAAAGATATATATTACTGAGAAACAATTTTTGAGTGAATTTATATAGTATCCCTTTATAACCCATACTAAAATTCATGATTGTGACTGTCATACTCCTAGAGAACTAAAATATTGTGGATTAGAATCTGATCAATAGTACACTCCAGGTAGAATAAACTGTGAGTCTAGCAATATTTTCACTATCATTATTGTAGAACAAATGATCTAGTATGTATGATAGTTATAAAAATTGTAACACTTTTTCGGCTATAAAATGGTACTGAAAATATAAATATGCCATCTAAGTTATTTCTTTCTTTCTTTCCTTCTTTCTTTTTTTTGAGTTGCAATCTCACTCTGTAGCCCAGATTGGAGTGCAGTAGCATGCTCCCGGCCACTGCAGCTTCGACCTGCTGGGTTCCAGCGATCCTTCCACTTCAGCCTTCCAAGCAGATGGAACTGTAGGCATGTGCTACCACACCCAGCTAATTTTTGATTTATTGTAGAGATGAGATCTTGCCAAGTTGCCAGGGTGGATCTCGAATCCACAGACTCAGGCAATCCACTTGCCTCGGCCTCCCAAAGTGCTGGGATTGCAGGCTGAGCCACTGACCCCAGCCCATCTAAGGTATTTCTTATCAAGTTTTTGCTCTTCTGTAGATTTTATGCTTTTATGATATTTATCACAAATTTTCAGACCAGGAGTAAAGCACACAATATAAATATTCTATATTTTCTCTCACTGTCCACAAATACTTTCTTTCAATCTGATTTCCATTTATTGCTTTTTAAAGACTTTCTGTGTATGAGTATTTTTGAGGGAGAGTATATGAATAGGGTTTTTTTTTTTGTTAGTTTGTGTGTTTGTATGATTATCTGCATGTTTTAATTTGTTTCATTCTTTTTTGTCTTTGTTTTTGTCTCTTTTCATTTGTTAGTTGGTACGTCTGTCTGTTTTTCCTCTTTCTCTGCAACAACCTCTCAGCCTCTTTCCTTCCTTTTCCCATTTTTTCTTACCTCATTTTGCTTTCAGGGAGCAAATCTATATCCCCACTGCATGGACAGATTGTAAGGCAGTGGGAAATGGGTTCCAGGGGGCCCACACACCTGTGTGTGGATACTGGGATCTGCAGATAGATTCTGAATCACAGCTCTCCCCCAGTTAAATCTCAAAACTGCAAAAAGTACAGCCTCCCTCCATAGTACAGCTTGAGAATTGAACAAAGCCAGATGATTCACATAAAGAAGAATATGAGATTGAGAAAAAAGAAGTAAATGTTACCTCCCCATACCTGAACAACACAATTAAAGAAGAGAAAGGGAAAAAAAGGAGGGAGGAAAATCTACACAAATGAAGAAAAACAAAAAGAAGAATATGGGTCTCACATAGACCCCTGGGAAGTCAAACATTGAGAATACAGACTTCATAATGCAAACAATGAAGAGCCCCCAGAATGACTGGACTCAAACCACAAACACATATATCAAGACACCTATAGAGAGAATAAATAGAATTGAGGAGAGATGGGAGGAAAGAATGAAGGAGTTGATAACTGAGATAACAGTATTAAAGAATACAGTGAATGAAATAAGTAATAAACTTATAATCATGGAAAGCTGAATTAGCCAAGCAGAAGAAAGAATCTCTAAGCTTAAGGACCAAAATATGGAACTAACCCAACTGTAAAAACATAGAAAAGAAGCTTAAAAAGACAGAGCAAATCCTTCAAGAGATGAGTGATTATTTCAAGAGGCCAAATCTAAGATTAATTGGAATTCCTGAGGTTGAAAGAGAGACAGAGACTACCCTGGAAAAAACATTCCATGAAATTATCCAAGAAAACTTCCCTCATCTCATCAGTGAGGGGACCATTCAAACACAAGAGATTCAGAGAACACCTGCAAGATGACAGATGAATAGACTAATTCCTAGACACATAGTATAGTGACTACACAAAGTAGATATAAAAGAAAAATCATAAAGCCAACAAGAAAAAAAGCTCAGACTACCTACAGGGGAAGGCCAATTAGAATAGCAGCAGACTTATCCACAGAAAAACTTCAAGCAAGAAGAGCTGGGAGCCCAATCTTCAAAGTTCTCAAAGATAAACAATTTCAAGCAAGAATTACCTTCTCAGCTAAGCTAAGCTTCATCTGTGATGGGGAATTAAAATCTTTCTCAGAAATTCAATCCCTAAGAGCTTATGCTGCCTCCAGACCGGTTCTACAAGAAACACTTAAAAAATACTTTAAAAAGTATTAAACACAGAGGAAAGGAAAAAAGAATGAAAACTCCCTTCCCAAGAATGCAGGAAAAAGTTTGAAAACACACATGAATCAACCTAATAATCTAAAGAAAGAAAACAAACAAACAGCAACAATAACTACCAACTCTATAAGAACCTCATGACAGGGATAAACCATTTCAATAATTAGCCAAAATATGAATGAACTAAGTGCAACACTGAAAAGACATAGAATGACAAAAGGGATAAAATATCATGAGGCAGCAATATACTGTCTCCAAGAAACTCATCTCATCAGGAAGAACACTCACAGACTCAAAGTAAGAGGATGGGAAACAAAATTTCAGACAAACGGAACACACAAAAAAGCAGGAGTTGAGATCTTAATGTCAGACAAAATACCCTTTTAGCTATCAAAAATTTAAAAAGATACAGAAAGTCACTAAATAATGATAAAAAGTTCAATCCATCAATGAAAAATATCCATCCTAAACATATATGCACCCAACATAAGAGCACCAACTTATATAAAGCTTCTAGGTTGATTTTTAAAAAGTTTTGACTCTGACACTATCATAGCTGGGGACTTAAATACCATACTCATGACCCTAGATAGATCATCAAGACAAAAAATCAAAAAGGAGATCCAGCACATCAACATGACACTTGACCAAATGGACTTAATTGATACCTACAGAACACTCCACCCAACAACCATGGAATATACATTCTTCCCATCAGCACATGGAATGTACTCTAAGATCAACCACATCCTTGGCCATAAATCAAGTATAAACAAATTACACAAGGTAAAAATTATGCCATGCACCTTCTCAGACTGCAGTGGAATAAAAATAAATATCAACACCAACAATGTTCCTGAAAAACCCACAAAGAGATGGACACTAAATAGCATGATACTTGCAACTCCAAGGTCAACATGGAAATCAAAACAGCGATTAAAAGATACCTGGAAACAAATGAAAATGTAGAAACATCTTACCAAAACCTCTGGGATGCCATGAAATCAGTACTAAGAGGAGAATTCATATCTTTACACACACATATGAAGAAAATGGAAAGGTCACAATGAACATCCTAACAAATCATCTAGGGGAGCTGGAAAAGTAAGACTACCAAAACCCTAACTTCAGCAGAAGAATCCAGATCACCAAAATAAAAGCCCAAAATTAGGGGCATAGAAGATAAAAAGATAATACAGAAAATCAATGAAACAAAAAGCTTGCTCTTTGAAAGGATAAACAAGATTGATGGTCCCCTAGCTAGACTGACCAAGAAAAAGAGAGAAAAAGTCCAAATAAACACAGTCAGAAAAACAAAAGGTCAAGTCACAACTGACTGAAGAAAAACAAAAGATTATTAGAGAATACTATGTACATTTATATGGAAATAAATGTGAAAACCTAAAGGAAATGGAGGACTTTCTGACATCATACAACCTCTTCAAGTTGAAACAAGAAGAAATCGAGACGCTAAACAGACCAAAAATAATCCAAGAAATTGACATTGTCATAAGAAAATTACCTACAAAAAAAGCCCTGGACCAGATGACTTTCCAGCAGATTTTTACAAAACACACAAGGAGGAACTGATACCAATCCTACTGAAATTATTCCAGGCAATTGAGAAATATGGACCTCTTCCCAATCATTTTAAAAAGGCAACATCATGGCCGGGCTCAGTGGCTCAGCCTGTAATGCCAGTGCTTTGGGAGGCTAAGGTGAGTTGATTGCAGGTTTGAGACCCACCTGGGCAACTTGACGAGACCTCATCTCTACAATAAATCAAAAATTAGCAGGGCGTGGTAGTGTGTGGCTGTAGTTAGTTCCAGATACTGGGAGGATCGCCAGAGCCCAGCAGGTCAAGGCTGCAGTGTCCGGGAGCGGCCACTGAACTCCAGTCTGGGTGACAAAGTGAGACTCCAACTCAAAAACAAAACAAAACAAGCTAACATCACATTGATACCCAAACTAGGTAAAGATCCAACAAAGAAAGAGAACTACGGGCCAATATCCTTGATGAACATTGATACTACAATTCTCAACAAGATCCTAGCTAATCAGGTTCAACAGTACATCTCAAAAATCATCCACCATGACCAAGTAGGCTTTATCCCTGGGATGCAGGGCTGGTTCAATATTCATAAGACCATAAACACAATTAAATACATCAGTAGATATGTTTTTAAAAAAATACATGATTATAACATTAAACTTGGGAAAAAAGCTTTTGATAAAAGCCAAAACGTATTCTTGATTAAAAAAACACCAAAAAACAACAAAAAAAACCCCTTGAACATCTAGGCATAGATGGAACACACTACGAAACATACAGAAATTGGAACCATTTCCCCTGAAAACCAGAACATGAGAAGGATCCCCACTTTCACCCCTCTTTTTCAACATACTTTTGAAAGTCCTAGCTAGACCAATCAGACAAGAGAAGGATATCAGCAGTATCCAAATAGAAAAAGAGGAAGTCAAGTTATCCCCATTTGCAGATGACATGATTCTATACCTCAAAAACCCAAGAGAATCTGTCAAAAACCCCTTGTACTGATAAAGGACTTTGGCAAAGTCACAGGGTATAAAATCAATGTGGAAAAGATAGTTGCATTTCTATACACCAGCAACAAACAAACTGAAACCCCAATAAAAAGCACAGTCCCATTGACAATAGCCAGGAAAAAAAGCAAATACCCTGGCTTCTTCTTACCAGACACGTGAAAAACCTTTACAATGAAAACTACAAAACACTGCTCAAAGAAATAAAAGATGACACAAACAAATGGAGAAATATTTCATGCTCATGAATTGGAAGAATCAACATTGTTAAGACTACCCAAGGAATCTACAGATTTCATGCAATTACCCATTAATGCCAGCAGTATTCTTCTCAGTCCTACAAACGACAAAACAGGAATTCATATGAAAACATAAATGACCACAAATCGCCAAAACAATCCTCAGCAATAAAAGCAAAGTAGGCGGCATCACACTCCCAGACTTTAAACTCTATTATAAAGCTACAATAAACAAAACAGTCTGGTCGTGGTACAAGGACAGTCATATAGACCAATGGAACAGGATAGAGATTCCAGAAGCAAAGCCTCAATTTCTCAACCAACTCATCTTCAACAAAGCCTCCACTATCAAAGATTGGGGAGAGGAGAACCTATTCAAAAGTGGAGCTGAGAAAACTGGCTGACCACATGGAGAAGATTAAAACAAGATTCCTACCTATCACCATACACAAAAATCAACTGTAAATAGAACAAAGACCTAAATGTAAAACCTCAAACTATAAGAACCTTAGAAAATGCAGGAGACACCCTTTTGGGAATTGGAACTGGCAACCAATTCCTGATCAAAACACCAAGTGCCCATGCCATAAGGGATAAGATAGACAATTGAGACCTCATCAAACTGACAAGCTTCTGCAAAACCAAAGAAACTATTAAGAGAGCGGGGAGATTAGCCCACAGACTGAGAAAAAAATATTTGCCAACTGTATGTCTGATAAAGGCCTAACAAGGAACTACAAGGAACTCACACATGCTGAAAAGAAAAGGAAAAAAAAAAAGCCCCATTATAAAGTAGACAAAAGATGTGAATAGACAGTTCTCAAAAGAAGACATACGACCAGTCAACAGATACATGAAAAAATGTTCTGCCTCACTAGTCATCAAAGAAACTACTCTGAGATACCACCTAACTCCGGTCAGGATGGTTTTCATCAATAACTCAAAAAAACAACAGATGCTGGACAGGGTGCAGTGAAAAGGGAACACTTCTGCATTGTTGGTGGGAGTGTAACCTAGTACAACCTCTGTGGAAAATAGTTTGGTGATTCCTAAAAGATCTAAAAATCGACCTTCCATGTGACCCTGCAATCCCCCTACTGGGAATGTACCCGGAAGAACTCAAATCATCTATAAAAAAGATACCTGCACACATCTGTTTATTGCAGCATTGTTCACAGTAGCAAGAACATGGAACCAACCATGCTGCCCATCAAAAGAGGACTGGATAAAAATATGTGGTACATATACACAATGGAATATTATGCAGTCATAAAGAAGAACAAAATCATGAAGTTCACAGCCACCTGGATGGACTAGAGTCTATAATACTGAGTGATATTTCACAGAAACAAAGAACTGAGTATCACATGTTCTCACTCATAAGTGGACCTTGCACAATTATCATAATACTATAAAAAGGATTGGCAGTAGTGGGAAACTGCTGGAAGGGGAGTGGCAAACCGGGATAGCAGTAGTGGGAATCTGCCTGGAGACAGGGAGACTCACCTCATTAACAAGAGTACCTGCATAATGAACATTTTTATACTTAACCCTGAATTGTACCCCACATCTTTAAAATTAAAAAAAATTAAAAGAAAAAATAATTTAGCAAGTATTTTCTTATTTAATAACCTTAATAATTAAATATGAGTCATATTAATAGTATCCCTTATTATAAATGATTACAATATATTTAGAGGCGTTAAATAACTTTCCTAGATTTGCAGAAAGTAACAGATACAAGATTCCCAAAAGTCCACAATTTTTTGGAAGATGTTGCAAGGTCGTTTCCCAGTCAGATCATCATTTCTACAAATACTGACATATTAAAGTATGTTCCTGACCAACAGACAAAATGAACTTGCTAAATGAGATTGAGTTGAAACAACTAGGCCACTATAGCTGAGTGAGCGATCTGTCACATATTCTGTGTTTTTAAAGATGTAAAAGTAGCACAGGACACCCTTTCTACAATCAAGCCAATCAGTGCCAAGATAAGCTGCTGCGTGAAACTCTACCACCAGCATTTGAAAGAAACAGCTGACAGAGACATCTGGTTTAGGACTTGGAAAACAACCAGTCAGAAATCACCTAAATCAGCCAATCAGAGCTCACTTGCCCCAGCCTATCGGGGCTCAGCTGCATCCTGCAATCAGGAGTCAGCTGTGTTGACCAATCAGAACTAAGCAAATCTGAATCCTTAATTTACATAAACAGACCTTATTGGGAACCTGGGCTGAACTTTTGCTATGAAACCTGAACACTATCTTTGTTCTCTGGAACACAGTCTTGTTTTACACCAAGGCTTGTGTTTCCCTGGCTTGCAAACTGTTCATTGGAATAAAGTCTCCTTCCTCCAAATTCCTTTTCAGTGAACTTTATTCACAGTAAAAACCATACATTTCAAAGGTTTTCACTCTTCTCATCCCTATACACCTTTGGCACCTGTACATAAAATGATACTTCTAAAAAATGAGGGTTGGGGTGTAAATATGCCGAATACTGAGTTTTTATCATAGTGCCCCTTTCTGAATGAGCATTCCCCCATTGCTGAAATTAGAATAGTGATACACCAGGAAAGTTTAACAATATCTCATCAATGAAAATCTCTGACTATACAACTATATGAGAAAATCATTATAGTAGAAACAGCAGCTAATTCTCAGAGGTAAAGGGGCAATGGCTTATCTCAACAGCTGTTTGTCCGTACAGCTACAATATTTAAAAAAAAACTTGTAATGGAAAACACATACTTCTAAAAGTTCTGTCTCAGCCTGTAATCCCGCGCCTTTGGGAGGTTGAGGTGAGTGGATTGCCTGAGCCCACAGGTTCGAGACCCGCCTGGGCAGGCGAGACCTCATCTCTACAATAAAATAAAAAAGTCAGCCGGGCCTGGTAGCGCGTGCCTGTAATTACGGCTACTGGGAAGGCTGAGGCGGAAGGATCACCGGAGCCCAGGAGGTCGAGGCTGCGGTGGCCGGAGGCGGCCACTACACTCCAGTCTGGGCGACAGAGTAAGACTTCAAATCAAAAAAAAAAAGAAAAGAAAATAACCATAAAATCATTATTAACAATGTTCAGGACAAAGTAGCAAAACCCACAACAGTTGCAACATTTTTATTATAACATTAAGCACGCGAGTAAGCAAATTATTAAGTTTTCCATTAATAACCACAAATAAGCTGGGCTCGGTGGCCGGGAGCGGCCACTGCACTCCAGTCTGGGCGACAGAGTGAGACTCCAACTCAAAATAAATAAATAAATAAATAAATAACCACAAATAGGAGTCTCCACAAAACACACTCAGAACAAAATGGTTGCTGATTCGCATTTTGGAAGAAAGTGATCGTTTTTCATTGTCATATTCTAGTTTGCATCATTTCAAGTGGACTAAAAAAAGACTTAAAGCAATATTATAAAGAATAATATAGATAATGAAAATCATCCTAACTCATTATTTTTCCTCTTCCTTTATTTAATCTTCTACTTATAGATCACTTTTCTTTGGAAAGTATTAAAAACGTCTGAGTAAAACCAAAGCAAAGAAAAAAAGCACTGAGGACATAAAATACTACAAGCAATAGAGGAGTAAGATATGTTATTTTTCACATGAATAATAATATGTAATTTTATATGAGATGTAGAATGTAACAGAGATCATTTAATAACAAGAACACCTGCAGATGGTCAGACGTGGCACAATTTACAAAATTCTGCTTATACATAATGTTGAATTTTAACATAAACACCCCCCAAAAATAATTAGGAATGTTTAAAAGCTATGTAACTGTGCTTGTCTTTTAATGCAATTTAAATGGGCTTTAATTGTATGTGTTTGTATAAACTATGGTATCAAATTATTCTGTAGCACATGAAAGCTTCATCTATAAAAGTTTTAAAATTTATGAGAAAATATGTCCAAAGCCAAATCATGAAACTCACTAAAACTTCTTTTAAATTTAAAATTTTCTTTTCATAAATTGGTTCCAGCTTCTATCATTAAGCTTTTTTGGGGTCTCAAAGATCACAAAATATTTTAAACACAATTAATTTCATGTTATATGAAATAATTTATTATCCATTATTCTTAATTCAACATTCTGGAATTAGATAATAATAATGAATGCACAACATTCTGAATGTATTAAAAACCACATAATTGTACAGTCAAAATGGTTGTGTGAATTTAAAAAAGTTATTGACATTAACTACTTTCTCATAAAGACTCATTTTCCAAAATAAATTATATTAACCTTTTATATATGATTAAATATATTATATTTATTTAAATATGAGTTCAAATAAAATTATTTATGAAACAATAAAATCAGTAGAAATACCTCATAGCATTGAAAAACTATGAAAGATATAAAAATCAATATATATGTTTGTAGAGATTTGAATTTCCCTCTTAGAACTGTTTTCATGGCATCCTAGATATTCTGGTAAGATGTTTCTTCATTTTCATTTGTTTCCAGAAAATTTTTAATATCTGTTTTAATTTCCGTGTTGACCCAGGAGTTGTTTAGCATCATGCTGTTTAGTGTCCATGTCTTTGTGGGTTTGGGGGGAACTTTATTGACATTGTTACTTATTTTCATTCCACTGTAGTCTCAGAAGGTGCATGGCAGTATTTCAATCTTAAGGGATTAATTTATGCTTGATTTATGGCTGAGGATATGGTCAATCTTAGATTACATTCCATGTAGTTATGAGCAAGATGTATATTCCATGGTTTTTGGGTGGAGTGTTCTGTAGGTATCAATTAAGTTCATTTGATCAAGTGTCTCATTGAGGATCTGGATCTTCTTGTTGATTTTTTTGGTCTTGATGATCTGTCTAGGGTTCTTAGTGGGGTATTTAAGTTCCCAGCTCTGATAGTGTTAGAGTCAATATCTTTTTTTAGTTTACCTAGAAGCTGCTTTATGAAAGTTGGTGCTCCTATGTGTGTGCATATATGTTTAAGATGGATATTTCTTATTGATAAATTGAACCTTTTATCATTATGTAGTGACCTTTTATATATTTTTTAATTTCTAATAGCTTAACGGGTATTTTTTCTGGTAGTAAGATCGAAACTCCTGGTTTCTTTTTGTGTTCTGTTCACCTGAAAATTTGTTTGCCATCCTTTTACTTTGAGTCTGTGAGTGTCCTTCCTGGTGATATGAGTCTCTTGGAGACAACATATTGTTGCATCATAACATTTGTATCCAATGTGCTATCCTATGTCTTTTCAGTGGTGTTGCCAACTGTACTTCTGACAAAGGCCTAACATCTAAGATGTACAAGAAACTCAAACACACAAAAAAGAAAAAAAAAACAGCCCCATTAAAAAATGGGCAAAAGATTTGAATAGACACTTCTTAAAAGAAGAAATACGAGCAGCCAAAAGATACATGAAAAAGTGCTCAGCCTCACTAGCTCATCAAAGAAATGCAAATTACAACCACACTGAGATATAACCTAACTCCCATCAGGATGGCCATCATTAATAACTCAAAAAACAACAGATGCTGGAGAGGATGCGGGGAAAAGGGAATACCTCTACACTGTTGGCAGGAGTGTAAACTAGTACAACCCCTGTGAAAAACAGTTTGGCAATTTCTAAAAGACCTGAAAATCAACCTTCCATGTGACCCTGCAATCCCCGTACTTGGAATATACCCAGAGGAATTCAAATAGCTCCGTAAAAAAGAAACCTGCACATGCATGCTTATTGCAGCATTATTTACAATAGCAAACACATGGAACCAACAGTGTTGCCCATCAAAAGAGGCCTGGATTTTTAAAAAAATGGTACATATACATGATGGAATATTATGCAGTCATAAAGGACAAAATTATGAACTTTGCAGCAACTTGGATGTACTTAGAGTCTACAATACTGAGTGACCTATCCCTGAAACAAAGAACTGAGTATCACATGTTCTCATTCATAAGTGAACCTTGAACAACTATTGTAATGCTATAAGAAAGGGATTGGCAGTAGTGGGAAACTGCCAGAGGATGGGGATTGGGAATGGCAGTAGTGGGAAACTGCCCAGGTGAGGGTACACCTCATCAACAAGGGTACCTGCATAATGAACATTTGCATACCTACTCCACATCTTTAAAAGAAAAAAAATTTAAAACTCAGCATAATACTTGCAGAACAACCTATTTCCAAACTTTTCATGGATTCTGTGTGTTTGTATGCAATATGCTGTGTTTAACATAGAAAGGTAACATCGGCTATTGAAGGACTTCCTCCTAAGAAGAAGGCAGTGTTTATGAAGAAGAAGCACTACCACAAGTATGTTATTTTAGTTATTGGAAAACATTAAAGTTAATAGTTTTAAATATAGATATGCTCTTTGTATGATATTAGAATAAAATATAAACTTATAGAAATTTTTAAATGATAGGAAACACACACACCAACACACACACACACATACATTTTTTTTTCAAACTGTATTGTTTGAAAGTTCTTTTTGTTTTGTTTTGTTTTGTTTTTTGGAGTTGGAGTCTCACTCCATTACCCAGGCTGGACTGCAGTGGCATGCTCATGGCCACCCCAACGTGATCTGCTGGGCTCCAGCAATTCTTCCATCTCAGCCTTCTAAGTAGCCAGAACTACAGGCATGTGCTACCAAGCTACCCAGGCTTGAACCCATGGGCTCAGGCAATTCACTCGCCTCAGCCTTCCAAAGTGCTGGGATTACAGGCTGAGCTACTGAGCCTGGCCTGAAAGTTTTAAAGTTGGAAAAGTTCTTCTGAGACTAATATATCCATTTAATGGGCACATGCATATATAAACATATTAATGTTGACTATGAATGTCTAAAAAACAAATAGTGTTGAGATACATGAAAAGTATTATAAGTGAAGAGAAGTAAGATGGAAAGAACATAAGATATGGTTAATGCAAAGAAAAAAAGTCTCTTGAAGACATACTTTGCTTCATGACTTGAGATACTTACTTTAGATTTGTTATCTCATAATCTTTAAAATTGGCCAATAGATTTGCCAATGAATTGGCTAATAGCTTCTCATATTTTACTGAAAAGAATCATGAGGATGTTTATTTAAAAAATGAATGATAAGTAACATTATTTGGTCCAGAATTCTCTGGCAGCATGTCATGGCCTTTCTTCCTGTTCTAGAAGACAAGATAGCAGATGCTTAGAAGAATACAGTGTGTGTGTATGTATATATGCACATATACTTTATATGAACATATGCACACATTTATGTATGACACAACAGAACCTCCAACAACTAACATTATTACATATCAGGAATTCTTCTTTTTGTTGTTGTTATTATTATTGATTCAGGATTTAAATCCTAAAAAGAACCTTATGCCATTAATATCCTCATTGTTTAGATGTGAAAACTGATGCCTAGAGATGTCAAATACCTAGTGTATAATTACATTGTCATCAGTGGCAGAACTTTGTTACAAAATCAGGCATTATTTTATTCTAGAACCTGCCTTCTATCTAGTGTTGTCTTTTTCTTGCCTATGGCCACTAGAGTCAGAATCCTGACTAACAGAGTGCATTCCTTTAGGTAATAGATCTTTTATCCAGTTAGAACTTCTTAAACTTATATAGATGGTTTCTCAGCTAGAATTAGACATACAACTTTCAGATAATGAAGACATTCAAAATCAATTACTATAATCTCAGACTTGGTGACTTGGAGTAGTGGATCTTTCCAACTTCCTGTCGTAACCCTAAAAATAAAAGCTTTCAACTTCTTTGTGAACAGTTAAGAAAAATTGTGATCGGGTACGTAAAATAATCACTGTTGTGTATTATTGGCACATTATAGCATGAGTCATTCAATTATTTCACACACTTCTCCTTGTTTTGCATTTAAACTTATTATTATGTCTGCAAACAACCAAGAAATTTTAAAAGAATAAATGTTCTGACATTATTTTTAAACAATTTTAGCATGGCAAAAACAATTAACATGAGATCTGCCTTCCTAGCAGATTTTTATGTGTACAATACAGTATCATTATATACAGGCACAATTTGTTGATTAGAAACTTCTCATTTGGGCCTACACCCCAGCCATAGGCAACCACTAACCCAGTCTTTGTTTCCTGAGTCTCACTGTTTATATAATTCGTATAAGTGGATCATACAGTATCGGTCCTGCTGTGAGCAGCTTATTTCACTTAGCACAACATTCTAAAAATTTATCCACACTGACATATATTGCAGGATTGCCTTCTTTTTTGTGATGAAAAATATTTCATTGTATGTATATACTGCATTTTTAAATCCACTCATCTATCAATGGACATTTAAACTGTCCCTAATCTTGACTATTGTGAAGAGTGCTGCAATGAACATGGTAATTTCAATATTTCTTTGGCATAGTGATTTTAATCCTTGGGGATAAATACCCAGAGGTAGGATTACTGGAGTGTATCATAGTCATTCTTAAAAGTCAGCACATTATTTTTGATTTTTTTTTTTTTGAGAAATGTGCTGACTTTTAAGAATGACTTTAATGAGGTATTACAATGTTAATATAATTACATTCTTGCACCTATTTAAATAAATTATTACATATTAATTTGAAGAACTGATCTGATATATGGATCAGTTGATGTTTAGCATACTTAAAACTATGGAAACCCTCTCCTATCTGTCTATCTATCCAGTCTGTGTCTTCTCTAAAAATTAAATCATTTAACCATAAAAAAATGTTTTCTGTAGCTGGTTCCATAGCTCAGGGGTTAGAGTAGTGAACTTGTATAAGAAAAAAGTTTTTGATAGCAGTGGCATGAAACTTAAGAAAAACAAGCTAATCCTTGAAGTAGAATAAATTATTAGATTAATACTTGCATGATCTTATTTCAGATTTTTCTTACTTAAGTTGTGAAATTAAAAGATGTACTCCCATTTTATTTTCTTCAACTTATTGTTTTATCTATATGTTTGACTATAAATACATTCTGCACTGTGTGAATCTTTAAGTTTTGGAAAAATTAGAATAATTTCTTGAAATAACATTCTCATCAAATCTGAAGGCTAAGAAATTTATTTTTTTCTATTTTCAACTTACTATAAATTAAACCTATATAGTGTTTGCACCAGAAAATCAATCTTGGGTTTTGTAGGTTAAAAACTGGCTATCATAGTGGGTTTTAAAAAATTATTTTTAAATCATTTAATACTTTTCACATGTTATATAACAAAAAGCATTTATATTGTTTAAACAGAACATAAAATGTATTCAGTAAATTTTAACAAAGGTAAAAATATATGAATTATATTGTGAAAAAGTTTAATGTCTGCCAGTAAAATATGCTTCCAAATAAACTTCAATTTTTTTTTGAGTTGGAGTCTCACTCTGTCGCCCAGACTGGAATGCAGTGACTGCTCTCAGTCACTGCAGCCTCGACCTGCTGGGCTCTGGCGATCCTTACACCTCAGCCTTCCAAGTAGCTGGAACTACAGGCGTGCGCTACCACGCCCAGCTAATTTTTGATTTATTGTAGAGATGAGGTCTCGCCAAGTCACCCAGGCAGGTCTCGAACCTGCGGACTCTGGCAATTCACTCACCTCAGCTTCTATTTAATTGGCACTCTTTTTTTCTTGATTTAAAGTTGTTCAAAAAATCCTAGAATTAATATAATTCTAAATATTAAAGATTGAAATCTATATTTTAAATATTTGTATAAGCTCAGATAAACCACATTTGGTTAACTATGGTAATGTTTTGCTGCTAGTACTCATAGACAAAGTACCTGACCTATAGCAAACATTTAATTTACATTAGTTTGTAAGTACTTTATTGTTGGTAACAGTTACAATAATGGTACAGAGCTACAGTCCTATATTTATTATCCAAAACTCAAAAAGTTTTAACAAATGATTTTTTTTTCTTAGCTGATTTGACAACTAAGGCTGACATAAGTTGATCTGAACTCAGGTGGGTGTAAAACCAAACCAAAACTGGAGTAAATCTACTTATAGTCTTTTATCTGTTTCAACAAATGTGAATATTCTCATATTTTCTTGGAGTAATATCAATATGTTTCACTGGGAGGTGCTGCTGGACTCAGCTGAAGGTATAATGAAAAATAAAGTGTATGCACCTTTAAAAAAATCAGAAAAAAAACTGAAATCCAGACTACATCTAGTCTCTCAGTTTTCAAATAAGATATAATAGGTCTGTTATATAGCACATTCTGGTATTAGTTTGTAAAAATGAAAGAGTGAAAACAATCAGATTAAAATTTTACTCCTACCTGAAAAGCGTGCCCTTCAGATGTGCTCAAACTCTCCCAACACATGCATCTCCTTTACCATGATTTCTTCTTTTCACAATTTTCTATTTTCATCATGAATTTTATATCTGCTCCACTAACAGCCTTTACCACTACCACAGCTCACTCTTAGTGCAAAGTATATTTTACCAGTGAGTCTTCTCTCTTCATAACAGGACCTTCAGATTATATTATTTTCTTAGTTTATCCATGCTTCTGTGATCTTCTAAAGTCTTACTCCCACGAGACATAAAAAAAAAAATTACAGAACATTTGAATTAGTAGTTCAAATAGGTAATAAACTAAAGAAACCATACTTTCTTGTTGATGACTCTGAGATAAAAGAAGTTGGGTTTAGAAAGAGAGAACAAAATTTAGTCACCTATTGGTAGATATTGTTGATTGACTATTCAAAATCAAACTCCACTCACATCTCTTAAAGGAATGCTGATAGTTTTTGACCCTCCTTTAAGAGTTTATGTGCTTTCATGAAAGTTAAATGTTCAGTAGATCATAATTACTTTATTATTCCTTATCATTATTGATTTGCAAGGACTACAGGAGACATGTGGAGAGAGTTTTAGTGAACTCCTGAAAAAAGTTTAATTACCATTAAAAATAAAATTAAAAAAAAAAAGAACTAGAAGGTTTTTTAGGGCAATTTTTCCAAATCTGTCAGTTCAGATGACCTTGATGTTACTTAAAGTATCCTGAAATCAGTAAAAGAAGGACAACTTCTATATTATTTTTATGAAGTGAATAATCTACTTATACCAAAACTTGATAAGAATGTAACCCCCTCACAAGCATAGCTTATTAATGTTGGTGCATTTTTAAAATAATTAAATGACGAATTAAAAAAATACATCATCCCCAGCATAAGTTTACTCTGGGGATGCAAAGATTGTTCAGTTTTAGAAAAACTATTTTGAAACTTATCTTATTAATAGATTTCTTTTTTCTTTCTTTCTTTTTTTTTTTTGAGTTGTAGTCTCATTTTTTCATCCAGGCTGGAGCGCAGTGGCACACTCAGGGCCACCCCAGCGTCAACCTACTGGGCTCCAGCAATCTTTCTGCCTCAGCCTTCCAAGTAGCTGGAACTACAAGCATGCGCTACCATGTCTGGTTAATTTTTGATTTATTGTAGAGATGAGACCTTGCCAAGTTACCCGAGCTGGTCTCGAACCTGCAGGCTCAGGCAATCCACTTGCCTCAGCCTCCCAAAGTGCTGGGGTTACAGGTTGAGTCACCAAGACCGGTCAATAGATATTTTTAAAAGCCATACAGTGATCTCTGTCAATGCTCATAAAGAATGTGTTCAAATTCAAATTTGAGAAACAGATAAAAAAATGATCATTCCCTTCTATGTATAAGATTATGTGGGCTCTCTCTCTCTTTTTAATATATTCTAGTAAATCACTCCAGAATATGATTAGAAAATCGAAACAACAAGATTTATTAGTTTTCTTGTGATTAAGTTTTATTAATGTCTCTTGTTTTAAACTTCTGTTTTATTAGTCTTTTGTTAATAATAATATCTTTCTCCATTATTTCTTTTGTTTTTGACCAATCTTTCAAGTGAATTGTTTATTTTGTTAACATCTAAAAAAAACAACCATTTGGCATTGTTGGTGCTATTTTTGTTTTTGTTGTTTATTTGAGCTTATTTTGTGTTATTTTCTCTTTCTACTATTCTTCAAATAATATTTGGTATGAGCAAATGACTTTATTAAAATTTTAGTTTCCCCTTTCTAATATAAATATTAGAATTAGATGCTTTTGTTGTATCCCACAAGATTTGATGTATTGTGTTTTTCTATTCTTTTAGCTCTAAGTGTTTTAAATTCATTATATTTTATTCTCTTATTCCTGATTTACTTAGAAGTGCTTTCAATTTCAATAAGTATGGAAAAAATTTGTGAAAATTGGCAAGTTAATTTTTAATCTTATGGAAAAGTATAGTTATAAATATCCTTTTGAAGAAGAATAAGAAGGTTGGAGATTTGTGCCAAATATCAGGATACATTGTGAAATAATAGTAATTAGAAAAGTATGATACTAATATAGAGACATAAAAAATGACCACAGCAATAGAATGAATTGTCCAGAAAAAAGCCCTCATGTATTTGAACTAAAATATGTGGCAGAGATGACATGGCAGATTGATGAGTGTAGAATAAACTGTTTAAAATAAAGGTAAAAATATTTGTAGAAATAGAAAAAATAAAATTGGAACCCTACATTTCATTATACATGAAATTTAAATATAGATGGATGAAAAACTAAAATATCTAAATTTAAACTTGAAACAAATTAGTAAGCTGCCTAGTAAACATCCTTCTATATATTGCAGCATTAAGGGAGTTTTTAAAGAAGATCTAAAAATTTATATTTGAATACATTAATTTTTTGCCCATTTAAAAAAATTTATTTTATTTTAAAGATGTGGGGTATAATTCAGAATTAGGTAGATAAGTGATCATTATACAGGTAAGTTTTGAGCCTCCCTTTGGACCTGCTTCACCTGATTTGAGATCAGATGCCCTTATTGATGTTATATGCCCCCTCTCCATCCCTTGCAGTGTCCTGTTACTGTCAGACACTTTCTTGTAGTGTTATGATTAATGGTCAGGGTTCGCTTATTAGTGAGAATATGTGGTACTCAGCTCTTTGTTTCTGTGGTAGATAACTGAGTATGATGGACCCTAAATCAATTCAAGTTGCTGTGAAGTCCATAATTTTGTCGTTCTTTATGGCTGCATAATATTCCATCATGTATATGTCCCAACTTTTTTTTTATCCAGGCCTCTTTTGATGGGCAGCACTGTTGGTTCCATGTGTTTGTTATTGTGAATAATGCTGCAATAAGTAGGCGTGTGCAGGCTTCTTTTTCATGGAGCTATTTGAATTCCTTTGGGTATATTCCCAGTACGGGATTGCAGGATCACATGGAAGGTTGATTTTCAGGTCTTTTAGGAATTGCCAAACTGTTTTCTACAGGGGTTGTACTAGTTTACACTCCCACCAGCAACGTAGAAGTATTCCCTTTTCCCCGCATCCTCTCCAGCATCTGTTGTTTTTTGAGTTATTAATGATGGCCATCCTGATGGGAGTTAGGTTATATCTCAGTGTGGTTTTAATTTGCATTTCTTGATGACTAATGAGGCTGGGCACTTTTTCATGTATATGTTGGCTGCTTGTATGTCTTTTTTTGAGAAATGTCTCCATATTCTTTGCCCACTTTTTAATAGGATTGTTTGCTCTTTTCCTTTCAACACGTTTGAGTTCCTTGCATATCCTGGATGTTAGGTCTTTGTCAGATATACAGGTTGCAAATATTTTTTCCCATCCTGTGAGATATTTCCCCACTCTCTTGATAGTTTATTTTGCTTTACAGAAACTTTTCAGTTTGATGAGATCACATCTGCTTGATTACATTAAAATTAAATGAAAGGCTACAGATATGTGTGTTCATGCCAGGGTGTTGGCAAATGGGTGTGTAAATGAGTGGAGACATATGAGTGAGAGACCTGAGTCCTCCTGCTTAGGCTGCTGCCCTGAGGAGCTGCTCAGACCCCAACATGTTCTGCTCTCAGACCCCAGCATGGCCCAGAGGCAGGTATCATCTCTTCAGCACTACCCGGGGAAAAGGGGAAATGTAATGATGAGGGGGGGGAAAGGGAATGGAACCACGGCCTATACTGCCTGCCACTGCAGCCCTTGTCACCAGAGTGGACACTGGCAGCAGGAACAGCGAAAACATATATTAGAGAAACCCATCCCAAGTTCCAGCTGAGGTGACCCAGGTACCCATTCCCCAACTGAAGCATTTGCTCTCTGCAGATGCCATCAGAGAACCCAGCCCCAGCTCACAGTGAATGGGCAGTGGTGAGTTTTAAAGTGACCCAGCAACCTTTATCTAGTGAGTCACAAAATTTGTGGTTCAGGTGGGCAATGTGCTGATCAGCACACACAGAGGGGGGTAAACATTGGCATATCAGCTAGGGATATATTACAGCTTCCCCTCAACCACACAGGGTGAATAGGGATAGATTTAGGAGTCAGAAACCCCTTCCCTCTAAAGCCCCTCCCCTCTGCTGTAAGCTAAGAGAAGCAGTGCTTGGGTCACAACTGCAATAATGAGTTTCAACAGGAAATAGGGAACCTGAGGTAATAGTCCTGCAGTCACAGAACCTGTCTCAAGAGGGAACTGTCCCCATAGAGATGTACTAAAGCTGAGAACTCTTTATCAACTTTGTTTGTTTTTTAGGTGGGTATTTGTTTGCTTGTTTGATTATCTCATTTTATTGTTTTGTTTATTGGTTGTTTTTTTGTTTGTTTTCTTTCCTTCATATATTTCTCTTTCTTTGTTCTTTCTCTGTTTTTAATTTTTTTCTCATTTCTTTTTCTTTTTTTCTTTCCTCTTTTTCTCTTTCCTCCCTTCTCTTTTTCTCTCCTTTGCTTCTTATAACCTCTCTTGGACTCAGGAGCTATGTAAGCATACCCACTGTAAAGTCATAGTGTGCAGAGACAGAGAGTGAGTCCCAGGTGGTCCATTCACCAGATAGCAAACATTATGACTTGCCAATAGACTCAGAATCTTTGCAGCACCTCTAACCCCCAGTAAGTGCTCAAAACTGTAAAGAGACAGCACAACGTCCCACCCTCAGCCCTGCTTCATAACTGAACAAACCTGGAGTTCCAGTTCAAGGAAAGACAAAAGGTAGTGCAAATATCAGAAGTGATGGCTTCTCCATTTTTGACTGAGCAATGAGATTAAAGAGAAAGATAAGAAATTGCTACAATGAAGAAAAAGCAATGAAAAACTGCCAGTAACTACCAGAGCCCCAGCAAAGAGTTAGTGCTTGAAAGAACAGCTACTAGGGAACACACACAAAATGGCTATCTACAAGAACAACAGTACCCAGAAGGTACTTATGGAGATCAGAGAATCATTGGATAGAATTAATAAAAATCAAGAAATGCAAGGGATAAAACTAAATGAAATTGCAATGTAATGATGAAGGGACAGTCTTGAGCTTGACAGTCTCAAGAAAGTGTACTTAGAAATAACAGAAATAAAAAACTCCATCCAAGAAATAAAGAACAAGCTAACAAGAACGGGAAGCAGAATTGACTAAGCAGAAGAAAGAATCTCAGAGCTGGAAGACCAAAATATGGAATTAACCCAATTTATTCAAAATATATTTAAAAAACTTAAGAAGAAAGATAAATTCTCAAAGAGAGTTGCAGTTTTATCAAGAAACAAACTTATATCTGATCGGAATACCTGAAATAGAAAACATCTTGGAACAAACATTCTATGAGATCATTCAAGAAAACTTCCCCCATCTGGCAAGAGAGACTATACAAGCACAAGAGATTCAGAGAAACCCTGAAAGACTTCTTATAGGAAGACCAACCCCTAGATACATGGTAATTCACCTACAGAAAGTAGGTATAATAGAAAAAACCCTAAAGGCAGCAAAGAAAAAAGTTCAGACTACCTGTTGGGGGAGACCAAAGAGAATTGTTGCAACCTTATCTACAGAGGCACTATAGACCAGAAGGAACTGGACTCCAATTTTTAATGATCTCAAAGGTAAAAAATTTCAACCAAGGATTTCATACTCAGCCATGCTAAGCTTCATCAGTGATGGAGAATAAAAATCCTTCCCAGATATCCAATCCCTAAGAGAATATGCTGCTTCAAGACCAGCTTTACAGACACAGCATAAAAAGATGCTGTGTACAGAAGAAAAAAGAAACAAAAGGAAGACGATATACTTCACAAGATCACAAACACAGAAGCAGCAGAACACACAGCATACCTCCCAAAATGAAAACATACACATATATGAGCACAAAAGCAGAATGAAAACAAAATAGCCTTATAAGAACATTATACCAGGGACAAACTCTCCATTTCAATAATCAGCCTGAATGTGAATGGATTAAATGTACCACTGAATGGCAAACTGGATAAAACACATGACCCAGTAATTTGCTGCCTCCAGGAAACTCATCTCACCACAAAGTTTGCCCACAGACTCAAAGTTAGAGGATGGAAAACAAATTTTAAGGCAAATGAATCACAAAAGAAAGAAGGAGTCATGATCTTAATAACAGAGAAAACAATCTTTAAGTTATCAAAAATTTACAAACATAAGGAAGGATACTACATAATAACAAAATGTTCAATCCATCAACAAGGAATATACATCCTTAACATATATGCATTCAATACAGGAGCACCAGCTTTTACAAAGCAGCTACTAAGTAAACTAAAAATTTAAAGATATTGACTTAATATCATAACTGGAGACTTATACTCCACTATCAACCCTACATAGATTATTGAGGCAAAAAATAAAATTAAGAAAGAGATCCAGAACCTCAACTTGATGCTTAACCAAGTGAACTTAATAGATGCCTACAGACCACTCCACCCAATAACCACATGATATACATTCTACTCATCACCACATGGAATGTACTCCAAGATCAGCCACATCCTGGGCCACAAATCAAGCATAAACAAATTTCACAAGATTGAAATACTGCCATGCACCTTCTCAGACAACAGTAGAATTAACCAATGAAATTCCCTCCAAATTCACAAAGACATGGACACTAAACAGCATGATGCTGAACAACTCCTGGATCAACACAGAAATCAAAACAGAAACTAAAAGATTCCTGGAACAAATGAAAATGAAGGAACATCTTACCATAACCTCTGGGATGCCATTAAAACAGTACTGAGAGGGGAAACTATATCTCTATGGACATCAAGAAAATTGAAAGAGAACAAATTGACATCCTAAAAAATCACCTAAGTGAGCTGGCAAGGCAAAACCTCCAAAACCCTATTCAGCAGAAGAATACAGATCATCGAAGTAAAAGCCCAAATATGGGACATAGAAGACAAAAATACCATTAAAAAAATCAACTACACAAAAACTTGGTCTTTTTGAAAGATTAAACAAGATTGATGAACCTCTAGCCAGAATGACCGAGAGAGAGAAAAAGTCCAAAGAAACACAATAAGAAATGGAAAAAATCATCACATCCAGAAATACAAATAATTATCACAGATTAATATGCACACTTGTATAGAAAAAAATTGATAACCTGAATGAAATGGAGGACTTGCTAGCATCACACAACCTCCCACTGTTGAAACACGAAGAAGTTAAGATCCTAAATAGATCAATAACAATGCAGGAAATTGACTCTATCATAAGAAAATTACTACAAAAAAGCCCTGGATCAGATGGATTTCCAATGGACTTCTACAATATATACAAAGAGGAGCTGATACCAATCCTATTGAAAGTACTTCAGGCAATCAAGAAAGATGAAACTCTGCCCAAATCATTTTATGAAGCTCACATCACACTAATACCCAAACCAGGTAAAGATCAAACAAAACAAGAGAACTACAAGCCACAATCCCCCATGAGCATAGATGCAAAAATTCTCAACAAGATTCTAGCAAATCGGATCGAATAACACATCTCAAAAATCATCCACCATGACCAAGTGTGCATCATCCCCAGTAAACAAGGCTGGTTCAACATTTGCAAGACCATAAATGTAATTCAGTACATCAACAGATGTAAAAACAAGAACCACATGATCATATCATTAGATGTAGAAAAAAACCTTCAATAAAATCCAGCATCCCTTCATAATAAAAACCTCTGAACACCTAGGTATAGAGGGAACATACCTCATAACAGCAACCCACAGCCAACATATTGCTAAACTGACAGAAACTGGAAACATTTCCCCTGAAAATTGGAAAAAGACAAGGCGCCCACTCTCACCCCTTCTGTTCAACATAATGTTGGAAATCCTTGATAGAACAATCAGACAAGAGAGGGAAATCAGGGGTATCCAAATAGAAAAACAAGAATTTAAATTAGCCCTCTGCTGATGATATGATCCTATACCTTGAAATCCAAGTGAATCTTTCAAAAACATCCTTGCACTGATAAAGGACTTTGGCCAAGTCTCAGGGTACAAAATAAATGTGCAAAAGACAGTTGCATTCTTATACACCAATAGTAAACAGGCAGAAAATCAAATAAAAAGCACAATCCCATTCACAATAGCCCCCCCCCCACACACACAAAAGAAAAGAAAAGACAGAAATTCCTTGGTATCTTCCTAACCAGAGAAATAAAAGTTCTTTACAACTAAAACTACCAAACACTGCTCAGAAAAGTCAAAGATGACACAAAAAATGGAAAAAATATTCCACACTATGGATTGGAAGAGTCAACATTTGTTAAGATGTCCATCCTATCAAAGGTAATCTACAGATTCAATGCTATGTGCATTAAATTAACAACATCATTCTTCTCAGACCTGGAAACAATGAAACAGAAATTCATATAGAAACATAAATGACCATTAATAGCCAAAGCAATCCTTAGCAAAAGAAACAAAGTGGGATGTATCACACTTCCAGACTTTAAACTTTATTATAAGGCTAAAATAATCAAAACAGCCTGGTTTTGGTACAAGAACAGGAATACAGAGTAATGGAACAGAATACAGATTCTGAAAGCAAAATCTCAATTTCTCAAACAATTCATCTTTGACAAAACCTCCAACAACAACCACTGGGGAGAGGAGAATCTATTCAGTAAATGGTGATGGGAAAACTGACTGACGGGGTGCAAACGAATGAAACAGGACCCCTACCACACCAAAAATCAACTTCAATTGAATCAAAGACCTTAATATAAAACCCAAAGCTTTAAGAATCTTAAAAAATGCAGGAGACACCCTTACAGAATTCAGAATCAGCAGACAATTCCTTATCAAAATCCCAAAAGTCCATGCCCTAGAGATAAGATAGGCAAGTGGGACCTCATCAAACAGAAAAGCTTCTGCAAAGCAAAAGAAACCACCAAGAGAGCAGGGAGACAGACCACAGAATGGGGAAAAAATAATTGCCAACTACATATTTGACAAAGGCCTAACATCCAGGATCTACAAGGAACTCAAACACACGAAAAGGAAAACAAAAAGCAAAAAAACAAAAACCCCGCTCCATTAAAAAGTAGGCAACAGATGTGAATAGACACTTCTCAAAAGAAGACATATGAGCAGTCTGCAAATAATAAAAAAATGCTCATTATCAATAACCATCAGAGAAATGCAAATCAAAACCACAGTGAGATACCATCTAACTCTAGTAAGAATGGCTATCTTTAATACAACAAAAAGCAAGAGAATGCATGCAGAGAAAAGGAAATGCTTCTACACTGCTGGGGGGAATGCAAATTCATTCAACCTGTATGAAAAACAGTGTGACGACTCCTAAAAGAACTAGAAATTGACCTTCCAAATGACCCAGCAATCCCCATCTGGGAATATACCTGGAGGAACTTAAATTACTCTACAAAAAAAGATACCTGCATACGCATGTTTATTGCAGCACTATTTACAATAGCAAAAATATGGAACCAACTATGCTGCGTCAAAACTGGATTGGTTAAAAAATTGTGGTACACATACATAATGAAATATTATGTAGCCATTAAGAAGAACAAAATTATGGACATTACAGGAACTTGGATGGATTTAGAATCTATAATACTCTGATTCATCTCAGAAACAAAGAACTGAGTGCCACATGTTCTCACACATAAGCAGACCCTGAACATTACCATAATTCTATAAGAAAGGGATTGGCAGTAGCTGGAAACTGCCTGGGGGAGGGCACATAACATTTAAGGGTTCCTGATCTCAAACCAGACAAAAGGAGGCCCAAACTTTACCTGTATGATGACCACTTTTATACCTAATCCTGAATTGTACCTCACATTTTTTAAAAACTAAAGAATAAAAAATAAAAGAAAGAAAAATTAATAATTGCCACTCATCAAGATTTATAGTATAGTAAATTAAAATAAATCCATAAACTAGAAAAATATATTTGAAATAATCCACAAAGGATTGTTATCAATAATATATAAGTCCCGCAAGTCTGAGAAGAAATTAATTTGCAATAGGAAAATAGATAACTGATGATATATCAATTTCCACTGTCAGAGAAGAAGAAACACACATGTCGTATAAATATATGAAGAGATACCCTTCATTATTAGAAATCAGAAAAATTCACATCAATACCACAGCTAAGATACTGTTTTTAACATAGTGGACTGACCAAAATTAAGAAGTCTGACAACATTATGCATTCTCAAGAATGGCTTAACAAAATTTCTTATAAATTAAGATTTGCAAGAGTGGATTGATACAACTACCTTGAAAAATATATGTAGTATTTATTACATATTTGAATAATCAACTTCTCTATTAATTGAAATTTGACTCCTAGACATACACAATAAAAATGTTGCAGTTATGTGCTAAAAAACATAAACAAGAAGATTTAAAATAATAATATTTACACCAGCAAATAACCTAAATGCCCCCAAAGTTTATAACAGGGAAGTAGACAAATCAATTGCATTATAATCAAATGGCAGAATATTACACAGCAGTGAAAATGAATTGATGAGAGCTACACAGAGAAATACAAATGTATTTAATAATATTTAGTGAAAATGTAATTCTATGAAGATTTCCTATAACATGACGACTGAAAACCAAGTTAGGCATATACATATTAAATAAAACATTTTAAAAATCAAATAAATGAAAAGTGAAAATTTAGGTTGGCAGAAGAAGTTATTGTAAGTTTTTAAACACTGCTCTATTTTTGAAGAAGAGTGTCATTCTCAAAAGGGAACATAAAATGTAGTTTTCGGAGGTTATTCCAAGATTTTACCAGACTAGTAGGTTTTGGGTTATGTGTTTAAGGATGTTCATTATACTAATAAAATAAGTACATAGAATATAAAGTAAATGGGATGTTTATGGATTATTAAATTGAGTTCTTCCAAAAGTAGATTTTTAGTTTCAGATTTGAGGAAATATTACTCATTTGAGAGGTAATCCCAAGAAACACCAGTATGGGAATGGGAAATTAGAATAAGAAGGAAAATTAGACTGGGCATGGTGACTCAGCCTGCAATCCCAGCACTTTGGGAGGTCAAAGCAAATGGATTGCCTGAGTCCAGGGGTTCGAGACCAGACTGGGCAACTTGGTGAGACCTCGTCTCTACAATAAATCACAAAAATTAGCTGGGCATGGTGATGTGCGTCTGTAGTTTCAGCTACTTGGAAGACTGAGACAGAAGGAGCGCCGAAGCAGGTTGAGGCTGTGGTGGCTGTGAGCGTGCCACTGCACTCCAGCCTGGGCAACAGAGCGAGGGAAGGAAGGAAGGAAAGAAGGAAGGAAGGAAGGAAGGAAGGAAGGAAGAAAGGGAAAGGGAAAGGGAAAGGGAAAGGGAAAGGGAAAGGGAAAGGGAAAGGGAAAATTAGTCCCAAACTGGTGTATTTAGGGTAGGTTACCTCTGTGGTAAACTGTGGCTTACTCCCATGGCTACTTCATGAAGTGAAACACAACCTATATTTGGCTCAAATTGTCCAAAAATAGACTATATACCTTGTTTTCATTGGCAGAGGATCACATTTGAAATCATATACTCCTTGAAAATCTGGCTGTGCTTTATGCAGAAAAACTTCCTCGTGTGTCTAAAGAGATCCCTCGGGCAGAAAATTACACAGTCTTGCAGTGAAGAGCCATCAACTTCTTCGAAGCAGTTAGCAATGAACACCGGGGGCATATGAGTCAGATAAGTGTAGTATCTGCTATAGCCCATTTATTCACCTCTCAAATACATATATGCTGTGTATTTAAATTCATTCTTTCCTCTCACTGATTCTTCAAGGTTGTGGTCAGTCAAAATTTCTAGTCAAAAAGATTTACAATAGTATAGTGAATGGGACAAACTGCATTCATCACTGTTTCATTTGTTTCTGAGGCCATAATTGATAGGTATACACTGTGTTCTCTACCATCCATTTTGAACTTCACTCAGCTTTGGTCAGCATTTATGCTAGTTTAGGTTAATTACCCAATTAAATGAGCCTCCTTGAGGTGTATGAGTCCTCTTTATTTTGTGCTCTTTTTTTTGGCTGTGATTGTTGCAATTGCCTATTTGTGTTTCCATGATAAGTGATGTAAGTATAAAGAGGAAACTCAATGAATTTCTTGGGTTTACATAAGACTCTTCCCTGTTCCATTATGTAGCAGCCACTCTATCCATTCCTGATAGAGTCAATTAATCACACAAGCATAGTGATCTCCTTTGCTTACCAGTTTACCATGATGGAGAGCTCAAATTGATCAAGCATGAATTATAGCTTTAGGTTTCTTAGAACTCATATGTTGTCTTCTGGTAGAAGTACTGCCTCCATCACCAGAAACCAGGAATCATAATTAAAAGAATAAAGTTAAAAGCCTAAAGTTGTAAAGATTGAAAACGCATATTCTCCAAATGTTTCACTGCTAATGATGGTGAGACCATTTCTACCTTCACAGGTTTGTGTATTTAGTAATACAACCATTGCTGTGTACCACTGTTCTTAGAAAGATTCAAACAGCTTTTGGATCTTTTCCTGACACAGATTGAAAACAAAGAGCATTCACTAAATAAATTCATACCAAGAACTAGAGGCTGTATTGATTATTCTAATAAACAAATCCAGCATAGCAACTGCAAGTAGAGTTACTATTTGATGAAATTTATAGAATTCCATAATAAATTTAGTTGGACATATGATTTTTATATAGTCTGGTTAATTAAATGGACATATGATGAAGGTAACTAACTTGGTATTATTTGCGTCTTTGATTGTAGTAATAATCTTTGCCATTCTACCCAGTGTTTGTTATTTACAGTCTTGGACAGGGATTGCATGAATAGACAGTTTCATATGCCTCTACTTGGTCTTTCCTATCACAGTGTTTAATAATGTACAGTGATAATGGTGTAATAATGGAAGCTGTATGTCCATCATGATTATATACTCAATAAACTGAAAAATGACTGCAGAGTGATTCTGTGGACTCACTGGACTCAGGATGAGATGGAATTTTGCCAGAACTCCATTTATCACCTCACTTCTTAACTGCGGTTGTGATAATGCCTTGTGTCTGCTGATTTCAGTGTCAGCATACAACCCATATCAGATGACTTTGAAGGATGTGAGAATTCTCCTTTCCCTACTCCTCTACTCTGTTAATTTAGAGATTTGCTGATGTATATACGTGCCATAGCGTTGTCCTCCTCTTCAACTGTTAGATTCTAGATCTAAGACCAGGCTCAGGTCCAAAAATTCTCTGTGGATGGTGATTTTCTGCCATACATCAGTCTTCTGCTCACCTGCTTTTGGTTATTTCAAACAATACCCTCAATGATTGTACATATGTTATCCCTAGGAAAACCATGATGATTACCCATTACCTCAAATTCCTGGGGAACATTACCTCCTGCTTCCCATTCCATTATTGTTGCTCATGCAGTAATTACTTCTGATCGTTCAAAATTGTCACCTGTCCTCTGTTATTTCAAAATCTTGTCATCCACAATTGGCATCACAGAACTCAGTATGACAGCAGTACCTTTTAACATCAACTTTTCTCTCTAAGAGACAGTCATTGTTGAATGTCTCGATTATGTTAGAACTCTACACTAGAACATTTCTTATCTTAGAAGTAAAGGGAGTGTCTTTTAGATCCTCCAAGAAATCATAGTCATCTGGTGCATTCTTTTGATCTTACTTTGAAGATCCATTTGAACACGGTCTATCCTGGGAACTATTTGACCTTTTCCTCAATATATGCTACCTGTTCAGTTACAGTGTCTCATTTAATTTACTGTAAATCAGTGTTTTCAGTTATGGAGGATCATTGCTCCAATGTATTAGGATAACTCCAAGAATTCTTATTGGACTTGTACACTGAGTCACAAATCAATACTTCTATGTCTTCGAACTTTCCCCTATACAATAATATATTCTGCCCCTCTGTTCCAACCCTCAATTTTCACTGCCACATGTGTTCTTCTGTGGGTATATATAGGCAAGCCTCTAGATCTCTTTTCATAACTAATTTATTTCTTCTCTTAGCAGAACTATATTGATAACTGAACTTAGCATTGGTCTAGAAGCAGGGAGTGAAGGAGCTGGCAGATCTTGAGGAGAGGAAATTGTGTGAGGAAATCACTTCTAATTGACCTATTTCACTGTTTTCAGGCAATGGGATTGCAATATTCTCCTGTAAGAGCAAGGAGATCTCTTTTTCTACACCAGATTCCCTATGGAGGGACATGGATGTTCAAGATTATCAAATGTTTGTACTCTAATGTCCATTCTGGTCTGAGGATATCATTCCTCTTCACATGTCCTAGATTTAGCATAGTAGACTTGCTTGCACTGTGAATGTAGATTCTTTAGTAATTCTGACACTCTTTTTTTTAAATGTTATTATAAAGATGTGGGATATAATTCAGGGTTAGGTATATAAACATTGATCATGCAGGTACCCTTGTTCATGAGGTATGCCTCTCCCTCCCCTGGCAGTTTCCCTCGACTGCCAATCCCACCCATCTCCCCACAGTTTCCCACTACTGCCAATCGCTTTCTTATACCATTATAATTGTTCAAGGTCTGCTTATGAGTGAGAACATATGGAACTCTGTTCTTTGTTTCTGTGATAAATTATTCTACGAAAAGGATACCTGCACACATATGTTTGCTGTAGCTCTATTCACAATAGCAAATACATGGAACCAACCATGTTGCCCATCAAAGCTGAACAGGACAAAAAAATGTATTACCTATACACAATGGAATATTATGCAGCCATAAAGAAGGATAAATATAAGGACTCTGCAGCAACTTGAATTCCGACACTCTTAAAATCAAATCTCAGCTCTGATTTTCAGTACTGCCTTCCTTCCCGTTGCAGATTCATTTTAAAGGCTGTCATGGAGGCCTTATGGTTCTACACTGTGCTCTGAGCTGTTATTTGGCTCATCTGAGTCAATTATTTTCTTCTACTATAGCAGTTGACAATAATCTCTCGATATTGTCTCCACATATTTTTCAAGAACTAGAGGTATTTGAGTAATCCAGTATTCCCTTCCACCATTACACTATCCCAATCCAGCTCAGATGGGAGTCTTGGTAGGTCTTAGTAATTTGGAAGCTGTAGCTTCCAGTTATTACCACTCCAGTAATCCTTAGTAAGAGTATCCTTGATGAATGTGACTGACAATTCTAGAATTCCATCCTCTTCTTGGAATGCTACTTCTGGTACCAAGTCTTTTAGTTGCATACCCTTGTAGCTAGAGTATGACATAATTTAGAGACTAATTGGTACTTTGAGAGGGAAGCCACTAATAAGAACTACAATGGTTGGGTGCTGAGGGGATCCGAATGGAGTGACCGTGGTGATTGGTACACATGAATTCTAGATTATAATGTATAAGTAATTAAGGACTATGTGATTCATTCTACAAAACTGAAGTCCAAAATAAAAAGTCTAGAGAATAGCATTCAGACAGTTTGTGAAAACCTTTTTTGATTACTTTTAAAGATATAATTAGGAATCAGAACTGCATAGAGGGCCAGATTTTCTTTAGCCATTTGGAAAGGATACCTACCTGTATTCACATCAAAATTCTGCTTCTTCTGCAATGCAAATACCAGGGTTAATTCAAAATAAATAAATAGCCACTCTGAAATTTTATGGGTTATAATTAGGCATCTAAAAAATTTAATAGTTTCATCAAACATCTTTATCTACCTTTTCCAGTCTATTTAGTCAACTCAAGGAAATTTAAGGAAACACTAAAAAGTAATTTCAATCCATGGAAGTTTTGTTTTCCCAGACTCTTGAGTGATCAATGCTACAATTCTTTCAGCACTTTAGGAATTCTGATATTTCCAGGCATTCTGCAATGCTCATTCCAGTAAAAACCTATTTAATGTCATAGAGAAGCAGGAAAAAAAATTCTGCCTCCTCCAGTAACCCACAATGGTTTTTCAAAAAGGCAAATATTCACTATTGTAATTTCATATTGTAATTAATATAACATAATTTCCAAACTATAAAAAATTCAGGTGGAAATTCAAATTATTATTTTTCATGTACTTCCGAAAGGCGAAAGAGAGGAGATAACGATAGAACCAGTCAGTGTGACTCAGGTGTTCAAAAATGTTTGCCTTTACAGAACTGATATGTTAGTCCACTCTTCTTATGATTTCAGTTTTTATGCTTGCCTTCAACTTTTCAGTTATCTCAAATATATTCATGGTATTACATAGTAATATACTTTTTCTTTTTTAATCAATTTATTTGGCCTCTTGGTAACTTCACTATATTAATGACTGCAAATATAATTAACCAAGTCAATGATTAAGAGAGACTAGTAAGAAATAGATTACACATCTTTTAAAACATTGAGCCCTATCACCACTCTATTGAAACCTAGAGGAATTGCCATTTATGAATTTAGTTGTAACTCTTTCTAGGAACACAATTTTTAGTTTAAATTTGGTTTTATTTGGAGTGTAGGTTTTCTGTCTGGTAAATTTTACCTACTTACTTTCTTTGTTATGAGGCGTAAATTTGTATTCTTTGTACTGTTACTTTGCATAGCAGTAAAGTAAAATATCTGATGTTACCTTGTTCTAAAACACATTTTACTCTTCTTTATCACTGTACTGTTGAGAAATTTGGAAGCTCCTCTATTGATAACCAAATATGTAAAGCTTAAAAGTTTGCTGGTGCCTTGTTTTACCTAAAACTAATATATATGTGTATTTTCTGTTAAATAGACATGCTAGCACATATATTGTTGCAGTAGATTAAATAAAGACTTAGACTATCTATACTGAGGAAACTAAAAGTACTTTCAAACTGTAATGTTATACCTCATAGGAGAAATTTGAAATCCTAATTTCTATAAGTTTAGGTTATAAGACTATATCCGAGGCAATAGCTCTCATCTCCTAAAATAATTATTTATAGATAGCTGTATTCTTTGCTGACCATGAAATGTAACATTAGATATGATCTACTGCCATATGTTATTTCCTTCTTATAAGATACTAGATGTCTCTTACAGATCTGTCTGGCAACTAAACAACAGCTAGTGATATCATTAGAATTTTCTTTTATCTTTCTTTGGTAAATGAAAGAGAAACATGTCAATAAACTCAAGATTTTTTGTGTGGTATAACCATTATTTATCAATTTCCCAATGAAAAATGATTATACTTTGGGTGGACAGGTAGCTGCAATTGAAAACAAATTCATACTTAGTGATCTATCACAGAAAAAAAGAATTGAATATCACATATTCTCACTCATAGTAGGACCTGAACATTAATCACAATAGCATAAAGGAGGAATCATTAGTAGTGGGGCACTGTTGGGGAATGGGTTGTGAGGAAGAGGGGCATGTAATAATACAAAGGGAACCCGGAACCCGGTCCTAAACCAGGGGAAGTGAGGGCTGGATGGAAACTCAACTTCACCTGTAGTCAATTTGTGTAGCTAATCCTGACTTGTACCCCAAATCTCTATAATAAAATAAAATTTTAATAAAGGAAAAAAGCCCATATATATGTGTATATGAATTCAGAAATATACATGTGCATATGCATATGCACAAACACATCTTTCTGCCAGGTAAATTGTATTACCATTACTTTTGCAAATAAAAGCTGTCCCACTATCCCTAGCATATGATTTTATGAATGAAGGAAGATAAACAGTGTAACTTAGCAGGAGTACAACTTTGTTTTTTATGAGGAGATCCTAGGTCCTATACTCTTTCAGGCATGGTCTTGGGTACCATTTGGGGCCTTTGGTTTTGTTCCTAAGTGTTAGCATCAGATAAAATTTGCTTATTAAATTAGGAGAATGATATAGTGTGCAAAAATATTGAAATAAGTTGATTATTTAAAAATGAACAATATTGCTGTCTGTAGACACCAAAACAAGAGAAAATTGTAAAAAGAAACAACAGTGTTTTTTAACTTGCTTTCTCCTCAATAATTTTTTAAAATACCATTGTTCTAGTTAAAGAAATTATGCTTTGGGTCTTTACTGTGTGTTATTTAGAAGTCCACTACTTCAGGATTTCCACACATGCCTGACAACAGCCACCTGAGGTGCTTGTTAAAAATGTAGTTTCTTGTGCTTTTTCCAACAAATTGAATTATACTCTCCAGGACACAGTTTAACAGTCTCTGTTTTTGAAAGAACACTTGGTATACTTTCTTATCAGGTAGATTTGCAGAATGCTGCCATAAACTATAGGATTTAAGTGACCAAGGACCATAGTATGCCCATTGTAAATGCTTAATGTTTATGTTAGAACAAATGACATTAAAACATATAGTTTCTTTTCCTGCCTAATACTACCTCTAATCAAGGTTACCTGCTTTAGCAGTAATTGGCAACTGTAAACTGATGCAGGTACATCCTGAATCTTAAGGTAGTTTTAAAATTTTTCATTTATGTCTGTGGATGTTATTGAGACTCTATTAGGACATTTAAGTGGACACCAAACTCTAGTCTCTATATTGCTCTTTCATTGTATACTTAGTGTACAATACTGCCTCAAGGTTTTCTTATGTCTTTTTTTTTTCTGTCTTTAGATAGTTTCCTTTGTTTAAGAGAGAAGTAACTGCCCTAATTTAAACACTGCTGATTAAATAAAAGCATACATATTATCTAAACTTCAAAGAATATTCTTTTTTTTTTTTTTTTTTTTGAGTTGGAGTCTCATTCAGTCACCCAAACTGGAGTGCAGTGGCTGCTCCCAGCCACCGCAGCCTCGACCTGCTGGGCTCTGGCGATCCTTCTCCCTCAGCCTTCCAAGTAGCTGGAACTACAGGCATGCACTACCATGCCTGGCTAATTTTTGACTTATTGTAGAGATGAGGTCTCGCCAAGTTGCCCAGGCAGTTCTCGAACCCAAGGGCTCAGGCATTTCACTCACCTTGGCCTCCCAAAGCGTGGGAATACAGGATGAGCCACCGAGCCCGGCCAGAATATTCATTTATACGCTGTTTTTGCAATGGGAATTACCATTTCTGTCATCTGGAAAGTGGCATAACCTCATCAAATGGCTGGATCTGAACCATTATTTCACAACTTTCTTCAGGGAATATAACTTTTTAAAATATAACAAAACCACTGTGAACAGATAAACACCGTAGTTTTCTCCAGAGAATGTTAACTGAAAAAAATTCCAGCCCATTCTAAAATAATTTCCATGACAGAATAATATTGTCGGTATCTGGTTTAGCTTGGAAAAGTTGGATAGTCTGCCTCTCAAATATTCTATATAAACATAGATTACTACAATAAACCTGATCTTAGCACAACACAGCATTTGCTTAGCCATCTGTTATATTTACATAACCAGAGTCCAGGCTGTTCCCTGGGGCTCTACAACTTAATCAAGTACTCTATTTACACAGTCATGTATTCCCTGAGAGCTGCCTCTAGTGATGAAGTTTACATTGCTAAATCTATCAATTAGTTCTAGCTACTAGCCAATCAGTTAATAAAACTGGAAAGCTAGGCCAGAGAGGAAAATCTTTGCTAAAGTTCCTTAGACTTTCTATCAAACTTGAAAGTAACTAATCCCTTCATTAACCATTATTATTTTTGGTCTCCATTAATTGTCAGAACAATTTTCAGCTATTATAGAGATTGAACTAAATAAACAGTTGTATACCAAAGGAAAGAGACTATATTGTCTGAGATAATTTAAAACTAACAAACCCTACTAAAGGTTGGTCTATTTTTTATTACCAATCATGATTCCAAATACTTTTAGTAATCAAATATTTATTTCTGAAAAACAAAATCATTTTTTATCTAAGTTCTAATTGAAACGATTGCCGTATTTATTGCTGAGTTGCATGTATGCATATATATTTATTGCATATATGTATAGATGTTTATTGCATATTCAATATTGTATTTTATTTATATATGATAATATAGTATGGATATTAGAGATTTTATTAACTAATACTAACATTAAATTCAATATGTTATACATATTTGTGTATGCATATATATTTCAAACTACTTATATTTTAATAAGCATTGTATTTTGCATGAATGATAACTCAGAGGAACTAGTTAAATAAATCTCCTCCCCTAATATTCCCAGACCTAGAATTGTGTGTATGTGTTTTCTTTCAAGTAGGACATTCAAAATAAACAACATAGAGACAGAAACAGAAATTGAGTTACTCCCATCTGTCATTCTGTGTGACCACTCGGAGTTTTTTAAATTAATCAACTATTTCCTAGAACATTTTAGATTTACAGAAAATTGAGCAGATGGTACAGATAGTTCCCATATGATCTCCTCCCCTCCACGGTTACCTCTATTATTAATCTTGCATTAGTGTGATGCATTTATTACAATTAGCAAACAGATAAGATTTATTATTATTAACTAAAATTGTCATTAAGTTTCAGTTTTTGTGTTGTGAAGTTCTGTGTTTGACAAATGCATATCATATATCCACTGTCAAATATGTCAAACTGCCCTAAAAATCCCTGTTCTCCACCTATTAATCTCACCCCCTGATCCCTGGCAAACACTGGTCTCCATTTACTTTCTCCAAATGATAGGTTAGCCTTTTCCATGATTTCATATTGTTGTAATCATACAGTATGTAGCCATTTCAGACTGACCTCTTTCACTTAGTAATTTTCATTTATGATTCCTCCACATCTTTTCGTGGCTTGAGATTCCATTTTTGTAATGTTGAGTAATATGCTACTATATAGATATACCACAGTTTATTTTGCCACAAACCTTTAAAGGAAAACTTTATTGATTCGGTTTTGGGCAATTTAGAATAAAACTGCCTTAAACATTCACGTGCAGTTATTTGTGTGTGTGGACATAAGTTTTTGATTCACTTGGGTGAATACCTGGGAGCAAAATACATGGATTGCATAGTAAGACCTTGCTTAGCTTTAAGAAACTCCTAAAAATGGCCTTCCATCATGGTTTAATCATTTGGCATTCACACCAGCAATGAAATAATTTTCTGTTGCTTCATATCCTAACATTCAGAATTAATACTTTTAAACGTTTTGGCCTTCCTAAAATGTGTGTAGTGGTATTTCACTGCTGTTTAGTTTGCAATTATCTAATAACATTTGATGTTGAGCGCCTTGCCACATGTCACTTGAGATCCTACTATTTAGATAATTTTAAGACCTGGGTTTGGTGACTTGAAAGTGTATCTTACAAGTTGATCCTAGACAGAGTTTTTGACACTATAGATTTGGATTGATCTGTGCCATGTGATTGGGTCCTTGAAGTGAAACTTGATGAACAAAGAGGCTTAGATACGTTAAAGTTCAAACATTCAGGGACAAGTATTGTATACTAGGAAATATACTTATGTTGATTTCAGTGAACATAGCATATTCCTAAGCCTTCAATTTTAGAAACTCCTCAAAAGTGCTTGGGGTCCACAGAAACTGGGAAAGTCACAAAACTTCCTAAGCTAAAGTACTTTCCAATGCGTCATTTGTTTCAAATAGTATGGCCTCTTCAATTTAATAAGATCTACAAAAACAAACAAACAAAAAACAAAAAAACCCACAAGCCAAAAAAACACATAAACTTATTTTTTGAAAAATAGAAAATCAGTATGATTAGAGCAGTAGTCATAATGTGGCAATATTTTGACAAAAAATTATGTACAACAACCCTCACCCTCTTTTCCTTATTGTGTTAACATTGTTTAAAGAAAAGCAACAATGCATATGAACACAGTTCAAAGAGGAAAATAGATTAAATAAGAGTCAGGATTGCAAATTAAAACATTTTGTGCTTGATAAATGAACAACAGCTTCAGGGAATCATGTACATAAAAGTTTAGTGACCTTGCTTCACTCAGCCTACCAGGGAATTTTTCCTACACTACAGCTCTCTATGTATGCCCTAAAGTACTGCTATCTCTAGACTATAGTTGTCTCAATTTTCACAAACTGTCAGAAAATGAGATACACTTTTTCTCTTTATATTTATGGGTAACTAAAATTCCCGAGGGGATGAATTACTCAAAGTTGTTAAAGATGGTAAGACAAGAAGTAATGGCCTGAAACATGAAGAAAGAATGTTTAAGCTAGACAAGATGAAAAAATTTGTAGTCATGAGGTCAATGAGGCAATCAAATAAGTACCCAGGGAAGTAGTCAAGATACCATCACCAAACACTGTTCAGTCTCAAGGAAAAATTAAGATGACGCACTCTGGATGGGAGAACTGAAAATCGTATTTTTAAGCAAGGAATAAATAATCAATTATTGGTAACCCAATATGCAGTTTTTGAATAGTTAGCCTATGCAAAAATGTTAATTCCAATTGAGGAAGATTAAAATATCACATTTTAAGATTCATAGATATATGGAATATTGGTTTCTAATGAAGAATACTTATAGCCTTGTTGAGTGACCTTAAAAAATATAAATAGTTAAAGTACATTAAACACGTCATTTATCTAGCAGCACATAGTAATATATATGAATATTTGATATACATATTTCTCTGAAAAATGGCATGCTATTTCTTAATTGCCATAAATCCTGCCATTCAATATTTTCTAGTTTTCCCTATTGTATTTAATGCCGTTCAACACAGATAATTAATGGATCATGCATTATTTTTATAGATTAATTTCCTTATCCTATAATAATTAGATATAAATACTATATTTGAAAAATCTATGCTATACAAGTAATGTAAGCTGCACTTTATCTATAGGTTATATTATATAAAATTAAAGTAAAATTTGTGGTATAATTTATAAACAAATCACTGTTATTGTTTAAATTGCACAGTTTGCTATGTTTTAGTACATGTATATGCCTTGAAACAATCACTACTAGAGTCAAGATAATGAATATATCCTTCAAATTCCAAAATGCTCTTTTGTAATCCCATCTTCCTATTCTCCCCAATCCATACCCCTTGCTAGACAATCATTGGCCAGATTTCTCTCACTACAGATTAATTTGAATATTTTTAAATTTTATATAAATGGAATCATAAAGTATATACTCTTTCTTCTCTGTCTACTTTCACTCAGCATAATTATTTAGCAAATCATCCATATTGTTGAGTGAATCAAGAATAATCCATTCCTTTTTATTGTTGAATAGTGCTCCACTATATAGATAGATTATCAACTACTTGTCCTTTGATCTACTCATGAATATTTTGGCTATGTTAGCAATTTGGAGCTATTACAAATAAGGCTTCCGTGAATATTCTTGATAAAAGTCTTTGTATGTGTATAGGCTTTCACTAATTTTCAGTAAATAATTTGAACTAGAATGACTGAATCCTACATGTATAGTTTTAGAAAACTGCCATGCTATTTGTAAAAATTATGATTTTACATTCCCACAAGCAATGGGACAGTCTTGCATGGAAGTTATTTTAATTTTGCCCATTTTACAATGAATGTAGAAGTATATAATTGTGGTTTTAAATGACAAATGGTTTTCAATGTCTTTTATGTGCATATTTGCAACTTATGTATCTTCTTTCATGAAGTGTCTGTTCAACTATTTTGCACATGTTTAATGGCTTATAGGTTGCCAAGTATATATGACTCAGACTGATGTTTTGTAAACTTTCTTAGTGTCTTTCCAGTAGCAAAACTTCTTTTTATTTTTTTAATTAAATTTAATTTTTGTAATTTTAGATTCAGAGGGTATAAGTGTGTGTTTGTTAGATGGATACATTGTGTACTCATGGTAATTGGGATTCAGAACCTCTTAATATTGATAAAATACTATTTTTCATTTTTAAAAAATTTTATACATGAATTATTTTGGTACCTAAAAATTATCAAGCTCAAGATCATAAAGAATCTTCTGCTAAGCATTTTCTAGAAATTTTATGTTTTAGGTTTTGCACATAAATATATCATCCATTTTGAGTTAATCTTTGTATATTGTAAGAAGTATAAGTCAAAAGATTTTTTGTTTATTGCATGTGTTTTCTGATTCTTTCAACATCATTCACTGAGAGGCTACTTTACTTCAAAAAATTGCCTTTTTACTTTGTAAAAAATAAGTTGACCATCTATGTGTTGATCTATTTTTTGACTCACTATTGTGTTTCATTGATCTATTTGTCCAACTTTATCATAGTACTCACTGTCTTGATTACTGTTGCTTTGTAATAAGTCAGCTTGTCAGCATCTGTACAAAGACAACAAGAATTCTCATTGGACTTACACTGAATCAATATTGGAAAAATTTTCTTTTTACCTTAAGTATTCCAATACAAGAATGTTTCCTATCTCTCCATGTTTTTAAATCTTCTTTCTTTAATTTCTTGGGTGGTGATTTTAAACTTTTAAGCTTTTTCCTGCAAATTTATCTTTTTCAAAATTTTATATTTTGAAATATAAAATTGCAGCTCGGGTTTCTCAGAAAGCGGATTTTGAGCATATTTGTATGGCAGACATTTACTAGAGAGTGCTTTGGGAATTAATTTTTTTAAAAAAAAGAGAAGGATGCAGAACTGGACAAAGGAAGGAATCAATTTGGATTTAGTCTCAAAGACTCAATTACTGCGCGGGCTTTTATGAAAATATTTTATTTGCCAAGAAAATTGCTATGGGATATTTTCTCCAATTAATAACATGATGCTATGAATCATACCTTAAATATAAGCAGGCTGAAATCTCTATTGACTCACATAGGCAATATTTACAGGAGCACTCAGATATAAGGCTTAAAAAACAATTACTTCAAAATAGCATTATATATATAGTTTAAATACTTACATAGATAAAGAATGGTATTATGACAAATTCCTTCAAATACGGAATATAAATAAATACATTTGTAAAATAGGTATCAAATAGAGAGTTTATCATTAAATATAAAATAGGGGTTCAATGGTAGATTTCAACTACTAGTAGAATCAGTGAACTTGAAGATAGATTAATAGAAATTATGCAATCAGAAGAACCAGGAGAAAAAATAATTAAGAAAATGAACATAGCCTCTGAGAAATGTGGGATAATATTAAGTACACCATCATTTTTGCACTCACATTAGAGCACTCACATGAAAGGAGAGAAAATGAAGCAGAAAAATAGTTAAAGAAATAATAGCAAAATCTTTTAAAATTTGATTAAAATATTCCTCTATATAACCAAAAATCTCAAAGAACTCCAAGTAGCATAAATATAAAGAGAGTAACACCTATACACATTATAGTAAAAATATTGAAAGACAATAAAAATTGTCAAAGAAAAGAAAGAATAAAGACTTTATAAGAGCTTATTAATTAATTAATTAATTTATTTATTTATTTATTTATTTTTGAGTTGGAACCTCACTCGGTCACCCACACTGGAGGGCGGTGGCACACTCACTGACACCACAGCCTTGACCTGCTGGGCTCAGGCTATCCTTCTTACTCAGCTTCCATGTAGCTGGATCTATTGGCACACACCACCACATCAGCTAATTTTTTGATTTGTTGTAGAGACAGGGTCTCATCAAGTTGTCCAGTCTGGTCTCGAACTCCAGGTTTCAGGTAATCCTCTCGCCTCCACCTCCCAAAGTGCTGGGATTACTGGCAAGAGCCACTGTGCCCATCTATACAAGTTATTTTAAAAGTTTAGCAGTATTGAAGGATACAAGACCAATATACAATTATTAGTTGTTTGTTTATCTACAGAAGTAATGAACAACCTGAAAATAAAGTTAAGAAATCAATTATATTTTCAATAGCACCAAAAATAATAAAATATTTAGAAATTAATTTTGCAAAATAGTGTAAAATGTGCACTAAAAACGATAAAACACTGGAAAAATTAATGAAAATCAAAATAAATTTAAAGACAACCATGTTTATGATTTGAAAGAGTAAATATTGTTAAGCTGGAGATACTCCCCAAATTTATTTCCAGATTCATTGTAATTCTATCAAAAATCTCAAATCCCATTATACATGAATTGACAAATGTTTCTTTAAAAAAATGCACATGGACACGCAGAGGAATCAGTGAGACAAAATAATCTTAATAAAAAGTATAGAGTCGGGAGAGATACAATTCTCAATTTCAAAGATTACTGCAAAGATACACTAATAAAAATGTAATACTGCCACAGAGTAGACATATACCAATGGAATTGAATTGAACATTGAGAAATATGCTCATACATTTATGGTCAACTGATTTTTAACAAGAGTGACAATCACATGGGAAAAATGATTTTGAAACAACTAGTTATCAACATGCACAAGAATGAATTTGGAAACCTGCCTCCTACCATTTAGAAATATTACCTTAAGATGAGTGAAAGTTTTAAATATAAATATTAAAACTATACAATTATTAGAAGGAAACATAACATAAATTTTCATGACCATGAACTAGACAACAGTTTCTTAGGTGACATCTAAAGCATAAGTAGCCAAAGGAATAAAGAAAATAGACCAATTGAACTTTATCGAAATAAAAACATTCGTGTAGCAGAGGACACAATTAAGAAAGTGAAAAGGCAAATTGGAGAACGAGAGAAAATATTTTCACATAATATATCCGACATCTGATATAATATACATGATTTTATATTTATTCTGAATATATAAAAACTACCTGCAAGTCAACAAAAGATAAACAACTTAGTTAAAACCTAGGCAAAGTCCTTGCATATCTCCAAAGAAGACATACAAATGGCTAACAAGCACATTAAAAAGTCCAACATTGCTGGGCTCGGTGGCTCAGCCTGTAATCCCGCGCCTTTGGGAGGCTGAGGTGAGTGAATTGCCTGAGCCCGCGGGTTCGAGACCCGCCTGGGTGGTGAGACCTCATCACTACAATAAATCAAAAAATCAGCCGGGTGTGGTAGTGCATGCCTGTAATTCTGGCTACTTGGAAGGCTGAGGCAGAAGGATTGCCGGATCCCAGCAGGTCGAGGCTGCAGTGGCCGGTAGCGGGCACTGCACTTCAGTCTGGGCAACAGAGTGAGACTCCAACTCAAAAAAGAAAAAAAAAGTTCAACATTATTAATTACAAGGGAAATGCAAATCAAGCCCATAATGACATACTAATTCACAGTCATTAGGATGTCTAATTTTTAAAAAACAAAAGGAAAATAACAAGTGTTGACAAAATGTGGAGAAATTGGAACCCTGATACATTGCTGGTGGAAATGTATAATGGTACAGGTGTGTAAAAGAATTTGGCAGTTCCTCAAAAAACTAAATATAGAGTTGCAATAAAGACTGAGCAATTCTGCTCCTAGGTATACGAGTAAAACCAGGATATTTGACAAAATATATTCACAAAAATTTTGTATGAGCATTTTCAGGAAACTTACAATGATCAAAAAATGGAAACAGCTCAAATGTCTTATGAATAGATAAATAATATGTGGTAATCTTTAAAATGGAATATTATTCAGCTATGTAAAAATAAAGGACTGAAGCATAATAATAAATGGGCAAATTTTGAAAACATTATACAGAATGAAAGAGGCCAGTAACAAGAGGCCATTTATTATATAATTTTATCAACATAAAATATACAGAATAGGCAAGTCCATATAGATTAGTTATGTACAGACAGTGGTTGTCAGGTGAATGTAATGGCAAGTGATTGCTAGTGGATGTGGAATTTCTCTTCCAGTAAACATGTTTCTGGAATTATATGGTGCTGATGCTTGTACAATATTGTTAATACACTAGAAAACCCCACCAAACTGTACACTTTAAAATAGTGAATTTGATAGCATGTGAATTTTATATAAACAAAAATGAAAAGAAAAATAATTGAATGCTTAAGGAAAATATTATAACAATCTATTTTGTAATTTAGAACATTTAAGATGCAAAATGTATGACCAACAATATCATAAAGGCCATAGGGAGGAAAATTTAAGTATCTTGTTTAAGTTTCCTGTAGTACACATAAGATGATATATCAAATAGGTTTAAACTATAAAATATTACCTAATGAATCAAAAGGAGAAACAAATAGGAATAAAAAAATACCAAAATTATGGCAGAAAAGTGAAAAAAGTAGAATAAAAAAGCAGATAAGATAAATTGAAAAAAGGACATAGCAAGTTTATAGGTTTAAATACAGATTTCTCAATAAGCTCTTCAAAGTAAAATTTTTAACACTTATTAAAAGGTAGAAATTTTATGACTGGCTATGAAAGCAAAACATGGAAACATTTTGTATATACATAAATACAAGGAATGAATGAGCTACCAAAAAAGGGGAGAGATAAAAATTTTAATAAATATATTATGGTAATCCTAATTAAAAAGGAGAGCTACTGTAGTCTTATTAATATCACACAAAGAAGAATTCAGAGCAAAGAATTTACAGATTACAAACAGTTGATAATGATAAATGGGTCAATTCAAAACTAAAATAAAAAAATTTAAACATTGATGCCTTTAATAAAAGCACAAAATGAAGCAAAACTGGGAGATAACAATCCTTACAGGATAAATAGACAAATTAAATTATATTCAGAAATCTAAACACTCTCAATAATTTATAGAACAAGAATAGAGAGAATCAATAAGTGTATAGATGATTTGACTAATGAATATTAATATTTATTAAACACTCTTGTCAACAACAGCAAAATGAGCATTTATAGCAAAAGCACCCAAAATAGACCATTATCTGAGTCTGCATATGTAAATACATTTCAGAACATTCATATCATGTTAGATATGCTCTTTGGTAACATGAAATTAAACTAGAAATGAACAACAGAAAATTATATGGAGAACAAAAATATTTGCAAACTAAATAACACACAGAAAAAGAAAACACCACTGGTCAAACAAAAAATTACAAGGAAAGTTATAAAGGATATCATGCTGAATGAATATAAAAACAGCAAAATAAATTTGTGGGAAGTAATTAAAGCAGTACTTAGAAAAAAATTATCTCAAAATCATGGAGTCAGTTACCATTTCAAACAACCACCCAGAGAAAAATTCGTGAAACTAAAATTTGGTCCATGGGAAGATTAATAAAATTGATAAACTAACAGCCAGAATGAAAAAAAATACACATCTTACAAATAGCATGAATGAGAAAGGTGACATCACAACAGATTTTACAAATATTAAAAAAGATATTGAAGGAATACTAAGCATAACTTCATTACAGTAAGTTCTAAAACATATCAAATAAACAAATTCCTATAAAGATAACAAATACCAAAGTCTCCCAAGAAGAAATAGATAACCTATCTCTCTCTCTCTCTCTCTCTCTCTCTATATATATTTTAAAATTGAATAGAAACACACACACAAACACAAATCTCAGACTCACATGTCTGCACCATTGAATTCTACAAAACATTTCAGGAAAAGATAATACTAATTTTACACAAACATTTCCAAAAAATTTGATGAGGAAAGAACATTTTTCAGCTCATCCTATGACATTAGAATTATCCTAGTATAAAAAGTAGGGGGAAAAAAGACTAAGAAAATTAAACTGCAACACAAGATTTTTCATAAATATAAATGCAAACATTTATTTAAAAATTTTAGCAAGTTAAAGTCAACAATATTTATTTATTTATTTATTTATTTATTTATTTATTTATTTATTTATTTATTTATTTATTGAGTTGGAGTCTCCCTCTCACCCACACTGGAGTGCAGTGGTCGCTCCCGGCCACCGCAGCCTCATCTGCTGGGCTCCGGCCATCCTTCCGCCTCAGCCTTCCAAATAGCTGAAACTACAGGCGCGTGCTATCACGACTGGCTCATTTTGATTTATTGTAGAGATGAGGTTTCACCAAGTTGCCCAGGCGGGTCTCGAATCCGCGGGCTCTGGCAGTCCACTCACCTCAGCCTCCCAAAGGCGCGGGATTACAGGCTGAGCCACTGAGCCCAGTTCAACAATATTTAATAACAGTAAATAATGACCTAATATAATCTATCCCAGGAATGAAGTGTTGGCTTACATTCCAAGTCAGTCAATATAAACTGCCAAGTTATTGTCCTAAAAATGAGACACAAACAACCAAACAATATAATCATCTTAGTAGACTCAAAAGAAGCATATGAAAAAAAATCTAACATTTTCCTTTCTTTATAATACATACCATAAATTATAAATAGAAGAAAATGTCTTCAACCCCACACTAAAAGACTATGAGAAGCCCGGTTCGGTGGCTCAACCTGTAATCCCGCGCCTTTGGGAGGCTGAGGTGAGTGGATTGCCTGAGCCTGCGGGTTAGAGACCCGCCTGGGCAGGGAGACCTCATCTTTACAATAAATCAAAAAATTAGCCGGGCGTGGTAGCACGCACCTGTAATTCCACCTACCTGGAAGGCTGAGGCGGAGGGATCGCTGGAGCCCAGCAGGTCGAGGCTGCGATGGCCGGGAGCGGCCACTGCACTCCAGTCTGGGCGACAGAGTGAGACTCCAACTCAAAAAAAAAAAAAAAAAAAAAAAAAACTATGAGAAACCTACCTTTAACATCATACTTTCTGGTACAAAGCAAGAGAAGCCATAAAGAGAGCAGGGAAACAGCCCACAGAATGGGGGGAAAAATATGTGCCAACTGAATATCTGACAAAGGCCTAACATCTACAAGGAATTCAAACCTGTCAAAAAGAAAAATCAAACAGTTCTATTAAAAAGTAGGCACATATATGATAGACACTTCTCAAAAGATGACATATGAGCAGCCAACAGATACATGAAAAAATGTTTAGCCTCACTAATCATCAGAGAAATGCAGATTAAAACCACATTGAGATACTACCTAACTCCAATCAGGATGACCATCACCAATAACTCAAGGATGCAAGGGAAAGGGATCACTTCTATGCCGTTGGTGGGAGTATAAACTAGTACAACTTCTGTGGAAAACAGTGTGGCGATTCTTAAAAGATCTAAAAATCCACCTTCCATATGACCCAACAATTCTTCTTCTGAGAATATACCACTCTATGGTATATTCTCAAATCACTCTATGAAAAAGATACCGCACGTTTATTGCAATATTATTCACAATAGCAAAAACATGGAACCAACCGTACTGCCCATCAAAACTGGACTAGAGTTAAAAAAATGTGGTATACATACACAATGGACTATTATGCAGCCATAAATGACAAAAGTATGAACTTTGCAGCAACTTGGGTGGACTTAGATTCTATAATACTCAGTGTTCTAGCACAGAAACAAAGAATGGAATACCATATGTTCTCACTCATAAGCAGACCCTGAACAATTATTATACTATAAGAAAGGGATTGGTGGGAAACTGCCAGTGGAAGGAGGTAGCACACTTCATCAATAAGGGTACCTGATTTCAAACCAGGTGAAATGGGGACCAAAGTGATGCCCAAACTTTACCTGTAAAATGAGCATTTGTATACCTAACCCTGAATTGAAACCCACATTTTTAAAATAAAAATTAAAAAAATAATAAAATGAAAGAAAATAAAGAAAATCTAGGATTTTTTTTCTATAAATTCAAGAACAAGGTAAGTATGAGCACTCAGCATTTCTGCAAACATTGCACTGAGTGTTCTTGACAATATAATATGGTGAGGAAAAAAGTCATTCCACTCATAAGCAAAAAGCTAAAATTGTAATTTTTGCTAGAAGTGAATTTAGCAAATTTGAACAAACAAGGTCAATAGACTAAAATCCATTGCAGAGATTTCTATGTAATAACAACATACAAATATAAATTCTTTTTTGAAATAATGAAATCTATTTCAATTTTTTGGAATTTATTTAATGTTAATGTATGACCAAGCTTGTGGACAAACTCAGAGTATGATCAGATGTGCAGATGAGAAGAATGCCAATTCTGTAATTGTGGGGTAGAGTGTTCTGTAGATGTCTATTAGGTCTTATTGATCAATTGTCTCATTTAAGTCCAGAATTCTTTATTAGTTTTCTACCTCAATGATCTGTCTAAAGCTGTTAGTGGGGTAACAAATTTCCCTACTGTGATGTTGTGGTTGTTTATATCTTCTCTTAGGTAAAGTAGCAACTAATTATATAGCTGGATTCTCCAATTTGGGGTTCGTATAGGTTTAAAATAGATATTCTTCTTGTTGAGTTGAGCCCTTTCTCATCATGTAGTACCTTTCATTGTCTTTTTTCTTTCATTGCTGTAAAATCTGTTCTATCTGATATAAAAATAGCAACCTTTCTGACCACAGCAGAATACAACTAGATATCAACACCAAGAGGAATCCTCAAAAACACACAAATAAATGGAAATTAAACAACTTTCTCCCTAAACAATTTTTGGGTAACCAACAAAATCAAGACAGAAGTAAAAAAAAAAATTATTTGAAACAAATGAATATAAAGACACAACATAGAAAACCTCTGGGATGCTGCTAAAACAGCATTGAGAGGAAAATTTATTGCACTGCACTCCCACATCATGAAAATAGAAAGATCTCAAACAATCTAATGTCTCACCTAAAGGCACTAGAAAAACAGGAACAAACTAAAACCAATCCAGCAGAAGAAAATAACCAAAAATCAGAGCAGAATAAACTAAACTGAGACCACAAACAACACACAAAGGAAAGAGTAAAAAAGCTGGTTCTTTGAAAGGTAAACAAATGTGACAAATCCCTGGTTGAGTTGAGAGCAAGAGTGAGAGCAAGAGAATCCACTTAAAAATGAAAAAAGCAACATTACAACTGATCCAAAAGAAATATAAAAGATGATTATAAACATCTGTATTTGTGCAAACCAGAAAATCTAGAGAAAATGGATAAATTCCTGGAAACACACAAGTTCTCAAGATTGAAACAGGAAGAATGAAACTGACCAGATCAATACAATCCATAAAATTGAAATATCTTAGACCATCATTCCAAGTGAATTAGCACAGAAACAGAAAACTGATTAATGCATGTTCCCACAAGTGGGAGCTAAACACTGAATACGCACAAGCATGAGGATAAGAACAATAGACATTGGTGACTTCTAAAGTGGGGAGGGAGAAGGGAAAGAAGAGAAGAACATGATGAAAAACTACCCATTGCGTATCATGCCCACCACCTAGGTGATGGCCCGAATAGAAACCTAGAACTCACTATCACAATATACCTTTGTAATAAACCTGCACATGTACCTTTTGAATCTAAAGAAATTTTTAAAAATTATTAAAAAATAAGAAATTTGTATGAAAAAGTAATAACATTTAAAATGGCATTAAATAAAAGACATACTTTGAACAAAAATTGAAATGGTGCAGGATCTGTGCCTTACTAAACTTATTAAATCATAAATAAATGGAGAGATACGCAATTTTTATGTATTGGAAGACTCAATAATATAAAGACCTCACTTCTCCCCTAATTGATCTATAGATTCAATGCAATCACAATTAAATTCCTAGAAGCATTATTCTGGAAAATGACAATATGCTTCTAAAATATATATGGAAATGAATAGTATTAAAAATAGTCAAAGCACACTTGTAATACAAGAATATATCGGGAAGACTTACACTCTTTGATTTCAAGACATTACAGAGCTACAGTAATCAAGACAGTATAGTATTGGCATAAAGATAAACATGAATGGAACATAATAGATAATTCAGGAATAGATAAATACAAATATGATCATTAATTTTTGATAAAGTGGTCAAGATAGCTTGATGGGAAAGTAAAATTCCTTTCAACAAATTCTGCTGAAACAATTGAACATATGCAAAATAAGAATCTCAGTAGTTACTGTGCACCATATATAAAAACTAACTGAAAATGAGCATAGATTCAAATACATGTGCTAAAATTATACAATTCTCAAACAAATAGAAAAAGTAGTAATTTTTGGTTAGAAAAATATTTTCTAAAGTGGACACAAAAAGTTTGAACTGTCACAGAAAAATTTCAAAGATGATACTTCATCTAAATTAAAAACTTTATTTTTTTTACTTTAATTATAAGATATGGGGTACAAGTTAGGATTAGGTATGTAAGTACTTTACATGCAGGTGAAGTTTTGGCCTCTAACTGGTTCTCCTTCACCTGGTTTAGAATCAGGTGACCTTTGTGTTATGTGTCCCCTCTCCCCTGGCAGTGCCCTGTGACTACCTGCCAATCCCTCCTTTGTGCTATTGTGATAAATGTTCAGGTCCTACTTATGAGTGAGAACATGTGGTATTCGGTTCTTCATTTCTGTGATAGATCACTAAGTATGATTGTGTCCAGCTCCATTCAATTTGCTGTGAAGTTCATGATTTTGTCCTTGTGTATGGCTGCATAATATTTCATAGTGTATATATGCCACATTTTTTTAAATCCAGTCTATGGACAGCATGGTTGGTTCTATGTTTTTGCTATTGTGAAAAGTTGTGACAATAAACATGAATGTGCAAATATCTTTTTTTGTAGAACGATTTGTATTCCTCTGGGTACATTCCCAAAAGGAAGATTTCAGGATCATATGGAAGTTCAATTTCTAGTTTCTTTAAAAATTGTCATACTATTTTTCATAAAGCTTGGACTAGTTTGCATTCCCACCAACAGAGTAGAAGCATCCCCTTTTTTCCACACCCACACCAACATCTGTTGTTTTTTAATTTATTAATGATAGCCATCCATACTGATGTTAAGGTGACATCTCAGTGTGGTTTTGACTTGCATTTCTCTGATAATTAGTGATACTGAGCATTTTTTCATATATCTGCTGGCTGCTCATATGTCTTTTGAGAAGTGTTTACTCATGTCCTCTGCCTATTTTTTAATAGGGTTGTTTTAAATACTTTAATCGTTAAAAGTCACCTTTATGGTAGTAAAAATGTAAGCCACTTCCTGGAAGAACATATTTAAAAACATATATTTACTAAAAAATACATGTAAAAAATATAAAGCACTCTTGCTACTCAATTATAAAAGGACAAAGAATCTATTAAATGGCCAAATTGTTTGAACAAACATTGCATGAAAAAAGACATATGAAGAACAAATAGAAACATAAAAAGGTGCCCACCATTAGGAAAATGCAAGTACATTCCAACTAGAATGACTAACATAAAGAAAACTTCAAATACCAAATGTTGGAATTGAAGTAAAGCAACTGAGTCTCTCATACACTCTAGTGGAATATAAAATTATACACTTCAAAAAATACTTTTTAAACTTCTTAGGAGAGTAACTTTACTACATCATGGACATTCCACTCCAAAGTTTAGTTAAGAGAAATAAAGGTATCTATTCATGTAAAGACTTGTCCACAAGCCTGACTCGGTGGCTTAGCCTATAATCCTGTGCTTTGGGAGGCTGAGGTGAGTGGACTGCCTGAGCCCACGGGTTCGAGACTCGCCTGGGCAACTTGGCGAGACCTCATCTCTACAATAAAATCAAAAAATCAGCCGGGCATGGTAGCGCGCGCCTGTAATTCCAGCTACTCGGAAGGCTGAGGCAAAAGGATCTCCGGAACCCAGTGGGTCGAGGCTGCGGTGGCCAGGAGAGGCCACCGCACTCCAGTGTGGGCGACAGAGTGAGACTCCTACTCAAAAAAAAAAAAAAAAAAGACTTGTACACAAATGTTTATAGCATTTTATAAGAGCCTCAAACTGCCAATAGCTTTAATTTTTAACAGTATGTGATTTATCTATGCGATAGCAAAGTTCTCAGCCAGAAAAGACAACAGAATATTGAAACATACATTAATGTATAAATATACATTAATATGGATGAAACATACGTTAATATGGATGAATCTGAAAATACTCCTGAGTGAAAGAAGTTAGACATTTCTCCAATATACATTCTGTATGATTACTTTTATATAAAATTCCAGAAAACACGAATAATAAATAGTGATAGAGGCAATTCAGAGGTTGCCTGGAGATAAGATAACTGAGTGGAGAAAGGAATTTAAAAATGGGTACATATATACAATGGAATATTACACAGCAAAAGAAGGACAAAATTGTGGACTTTACAGCAACTTGGATGGTTTTAGAGTCTATAATACTCAGTGATCTATCACATCACAAAAACAAAGAACTGAATACCGCATGATCTCACTCATGTGAACCCTGAGCACTTATAATACCATAGGAAAGGATGGCAGTAGTTGGAAACTGCCGGGGGAGTGGGCACACAACACCAATCAAGCCAGGCAAAGTGAGGACCAAAAAAGAGGCCTAAATTTTACCAGTACAATGACCCATTTGTATACCCAACCCTTACTTGTACACTACATCTTTAAAATAAAATAAAATAAAATAAAGAGAAAACTTTGTTTTGGGGGTAGGGGTTAGAATTCATTACCTTGATTTTGGCAATAGTTTCACAGGTGCATACTTATGTCAAAACTAATTAAATTGTATACTTTAACTATGTTTTGTATATTGTACATCAAGTAATTATACTTCAATAAAGATCAGAGAAGATATAAAATTTCAGTGGTAATATTTTTACTTTAAACCTTAACTATAAAAATATGTAACTATTGAAGTATTATAGCTAAAGGGTGGATAAGAAGCCTTGACTAATAAGCCTAGTTTTGATAGCTTTAGTGTCACTTTGACACTGAATTAACATAGCATGAATATTATTGTGTTCTAATTCCTTTATTGCAAACACACTGAAACAGTTGTGAAAGGGATTCTAATGGTTATTATATACAGAAACAGCTTATGTAAAAATAACATTTTCTTTGCTATCCTTCAATGCTTTACTTCTCCTTTTGATGCTAGTTCATTGCCAAGTGTTCAAAAGAAAACCTTTACATTATAGTATTAAACAGAATATAATCAACACAATAATCTAACTGATAGTTATAAAGACCTTTTCGGCCGGGCTTAGCGGCTCAGCCTGTAATCTCGCGTCTTTGGGAGGCTGAGGTGAGTGGATTGCCTGAGCCCGCGGGTTTGAGACCCGCCTGGGCAGCGAGACCTCATCTCTACAATAAATCAAAAAATGAGCCGGGAGTGGTAGCGCATGCCTGTAATTCCGGCTACTTGGAAGGCGGAGGCGGAAGGATCGCTGGAGCCCAGCAGGTCGAGGCTGCGGTGGCCGGGAGCGATCACTGCACTCCAGTCTGGGCGACAGAGTGAGACTCCAAACTCAAAAAAAAAAACCTTTTCACAGTTTCATTCATGGCAGACTATTTTATTTATTTTTCTTTATTTCAATATCTTTAGGGGCTACAAATACTTTTATTACATGGATGCATTTTATAACAGTGAAGAAGTCTGGGCTTTAGTGTACCCACCACTCCCACCCGTGCCCATGTTACCTAACAGGTGATTTTTCATAACTCCACCTCTTCCTACCCTTCCCCTTATGAATCTTCGATGTTCATTATACCATTCTATATGCCTTTTCAGATTCTTAGTTTAGTTCTCATTTATAAATGAGAACATTGATATTTGTTTTTCTGTTCCCGTATTAGTTGATTTAGGATGATGTTCTCCAATTTTATCCAAGTTGCTGCAGAGTACATTATTCCATTATTTTTTATGGTTTAATAGTGTTCCACAGTGGATGGGTGGATAGACAGAGAGAGACATATAACATATTTTCATTATCCACTGATTAGTTGATGGGTATTTAAGGTGATTTGACATCTTCGCAATTGAGAATTGTGCTGTGATAAACATATGAGTGCAGGGTTTTTTAAATTTTTTTAATTATGATCTAATTTTTGGAGGGTAGATACCTAGCAGTGGCACTGCTGGATCAAATGTTTGATCTACTTTTAGTTCTTGTGAAAAATTACCACAACAATTTCCATAGAGCTTGTACTAATTTTCACTCCTAATAAACAGTAGAAAATCATTCCATTCCCACCATGTCTGTGCCAGCATCTACTGTTTTTTGGTTTTTCAACGATCTCACTGTGACTTTAACTTGCATTTTCCTGATGATTAGTGATGTTAAGCATTTTTTTTTGTATGTTTGTTTGCAATTTGTATATCTTGGTTTGAGAGGAATCTTTTCATGTCATGTGCCCACTTTTTAATGGGGTTATTTACTTTTTTCTTGCTGATTTCTTTGAGTTCTTTCTAGATTCTGGATATTAGTCCTTTGTCAGATATATAGATTGCAAATATCTTATTCCATACTGTATATTGCCAATTTACTCTGTTGATTATTTCTTTTACTGTGCAGAAGTTTTTTAATTTAATAAGTCCTACTTGTTTATTTTTGGTTTTGTTACACTTGTTTTTGGTGTTTTAACTATAACTCTTTTTTTTTTTTTTTTTTTTTTTGAGTTGGAGTCTCACTCTGTCGCCCAGACGGGAGTGCAGTGGTCATTCGTAGCCACCGCAGCTTTGACCTGCTGGGCTCCGGAGATCCTTCCTTCTCAGCCTTCCAAGTAGCTGGAACTACAGGCACGCGCTATCACACCTGGCTAGTTTTTGATTTATTGTAGAGATGAGGTCTCACCAAGTTGCCCCGGTGGGTCTCGAACCCACGGCCTCAGGCAATCCACTCACCTCAGCCTTCCAGGGCGCAGGATTACAGACTGAGCCACCGAGCCCGTCTAACCATAACTCTTTTGCCTAGTCTAACATCCAGAAGAGTTTTTTCTAGGTTTTCTTCTAGGATTTTTATGGTTTCAGTTCTGACACTTAAGTTTTTAATCCATCTTAAGCTAATTTCTGTATATAGTGAAAGGTGGGGATCAAGTTTTATTTTTCTGCCTGTAGCTATCCAATTTTTCCAGCACCAATTTGTTTAATGAGATATTATTTTCCCAGGGTATGTTTTTACCTGCTTTGTCAAAAATCAGTTGGTTGTAGGTATTTGGGTTTATTGCTGAAGTCTCTATTCTGTTCCATTGGTGCATGTGTCTGCTCCTGTGTCAGTGCTATGTTTTGGTTACCATAGACTAGTGCTATAATTGGAAGTCAGGTAATGTGATGACTCCAGCTTTGTTCTTTTTCTTAGGATTGCTATGGGTATTCTGACTCTTTTTTGGTTCCATACAAATTTTAGAATTTTTTTTTCTAATTATGTAAAAAATAACATTGGTAGTTTGATAGGGGTTGTGATGAATGTGTAGATTACTTTGGCTAATATGGTCATTTTAACAATGTTGATTCTTCTAATCCATGAGCACTGGATGTTTTTTCTATTTTTTTGTGCCCTCTACCATTTCTTTCATGTGTCTTGTAGTTCACCTTGTAGAGATCTTTCAACTCCTTGATTAAATATATCCCTAGGTATTTTAGCTTTTTGGATGTTATTGCAAATGCAGTTGAGTTATTTATTTGATTCTCAGCTTGGTCGCTATTAATGTATAGCAGTACTACTGATTTGTGCGTGTTGATTTTGTATCCTGGAACATTACCAAATTCATTTATCCAGTCCAGAAGTCTTTTGAGGGAGTCTTTAGAATCCTTTAGGTTTACAGTCATATCATTGGCATACAGAGTTAGTTTGATTTATTCTTTTCCAATTTGGATACTCATTTTTTTTCTTGCCTGAGCACTTGCTAGGACTACCAGTACTATGTTGAACAGGAGTGGTGAAAGTGGGTATTCTTGCCTTGTTCTAGTTCTGAGGGGGAATGCATTCAACTTTTCTCTGTCTTGAATGACATTGGTGTAGGTTTGTCATAAACAGCTTTCATTATTCTGAGGAATGTTCTCATTATGCCTATTTTGCTGAGGGTTTACATTATGAAGTGATGCTAGATTTTATCAAATATTTTTCTACATTTCTTAAAATGATCATATGATTTTGTGTTTAATTCTGTTTATGTAGTGAATCATGTTTATTGACCTGCGTATGTTAAGCCACGCTTGCACTCCTGGGATTAAATCCATTTGATTGTTGTGTATTTTTTTTATGTGCTGCTGAATTCAGCTTGCTTTATTGAGGATTTTCATGTCTATGTTTATAAGAGATATTAGTCTGCAGTTTTCTTGTTGTTGTGTCTTTTCCTGACTTTGGTAGCAGAGTGATACCGGCCTCTTAGAGTAAAGGAGTCCATTCTGTTCAATCTTGTGGCACAGTGTAAGTAAAAATGTATCAGTCCTCTTTGAAGATCTGGTAGAATTCAGCTGTGAGTACATCAGGTCCTGGACTTCCCCCACCCCCAGAGACTTCTAATTATTGTTTTAACCTCGCTACTTATTATTGTTCTGTTCAGGGTTTCTATTTCTTCCTGATGCAAGGTTGGGGGGTTGTATGTTTCCAAAATTTATCCGTTTCCTCTAGATTGTTAGTTTGTTTGTATAGCGGTATTCAGAATAGCACCAGATGATATTTTGAATTTCCATCATATCAGTTATAATGTCTCCATTTTCAGTTCTGAGTTAATTTGAAACTTCTCTTTTAGTTTTTTAATTATTCTGGTTAGTTGTCATTAATTTTATTTATTTTTTCAAATAACCAACTTTTTGTTTCAATGTTCCTTTACGTTATTATATTGGTTCTAATTTCATTTAGTTCTGCTTTATCTTCTTTTTTTTTTTTTTCTTTGAGTTGGAGTCTCACTCCATCGCCCAGACTGGAGTGCAGTGGCCGCTCCTGGTCACCGCAGCCTCGAACTGCTGGGCTCTGGCTATCCTTCCGCCTCAGCCTTCCAAGTAGCTGGAACTACAGGCGCGCGCTACCATGCCCGGCTAATTTTTGATTTATTGTAAAGATGAGGTCTCGCCAAGTTGCCCAGGCGGGTCTCGAAACCGCAGGCTCAGGGAAAATTTATTCTGCTAGTGTTGGGTTTGACTTGTTCATGTTGTTAACTTAAAGTCTATTTTATCTTATATGAGAATGGTTACTCCTGCTCTTTTTTGGCTTCCATGTGTGTGGAATATTTTTTCGCACCTATCTTTAGTCTATAAGAGTTTTTCCATGTTATTTGGATCTCTAGAAGGCAGCAGATACTTGGATCATGTTTTTACTCATTTGGCCAATCTATCTTTTTTAAATAGGGTCATTGAAATCATTTACATTTAGGGTTAATAATATTATGTAAGATACTGCTGCATTCTGCATGTTGGTTGTTACCTGGTTGCCTTTTTTCTCTATTGTGTTGTTGTTCTATAAGCCCTGTAAGCTTTATGATTTCCAGTGTTTTTCTAGTGATGTGTCTTGATCTTTGCTTCAATATTTACAACTCCTTTGAGCACCTCCTGTAAAACCAATCTAGCGGTAAAAAAAATTCCCTCATTTGCTTTTCTCAGAAAGATTATTTCTCCTTTATTTATTTAACTTAGTTTTGTGGAATACAAAAAAACTTTGGCTGACTATTATTCTGTTTGAGAAAGACTAGAGATAGGGCCTCACTTCCTTCTGCTTGTAGAGTTTCTGCTGTGAAGCCTGGTAGTTAGTTTGATAAGTTTACCGTGTAAGTTATTTGATGCTTTTTTCTCACTGTTCTTAAAATTATTTCCTTCACATTAACTTTGCATAACCTGATGACTACGATGGGAATTTTTTAAAAACTGGGATTATTCTTTGGAGGGTGAAATCCTTGTAGCACTGGCTTCCCCCAATAGTTAAGTATTCTAGAAATCCATTGGCACCATTGTACTAGTTAGAATTGTTATGAGAGACTGCATTCAGCTCAGTGAATTTTCTGTTTGGAGAGCCATTCGATGTATTTGCCCATATCATGATGGATGATTTACATGAACAACCTGCTTATACCAGCAGTTGTTAACCAAAAGCAGCATGGCCTACGGGCTCCACCCTCCCTATTCACCTAATTTCACCCCAAGTGACTTTTTTGTTGTTGTTTTCCTAGATGAAAATGTCCTCAAAGGGATGCATTTTTACAAATGTGGAAGAAAAGAAACAGAAAATGACAAGCACTAATTGACAAGTTCAAAGATTGTTTTGAGAAGTGAAGAAAGCATCTCGATAGGTATATTGTATCAAATGAAGAGTACTTTGAAGGTTTTGAAGTTTAAGCATGTCAGAATAAACATACTTTTAAAAATAAATATATTTTACTTTGTTTTGTGTCCCCTCTCATAAATACCTCAGGATGACCTTTTTGCAATGAATCTTTAGGGGTTCTTTGGATTTGTTGTATCTGATAAATTTCTGATAAGACCAGGAAAGTTTTCCTCCATTATTTCTTCAAATAGGTTTTCAAACCTGTTGTTTTCTCTTTTTGCTCAGGAACATCTAGATTCTTCAGTTTGGATGTTTTGTGTAATTCCACACTTCTTGGATATTTTGTTCCATTCTCTTGATTATTTTTCTTTATTGTAGTCTGATTGGGTTAATTTGAACACGCTTTCTTTAAGTTCTGAGATCCTTTCTTCCACTTGGTATACAGTTCACTGGTAAAACTTTCCACTGCATATTGTACTTTCCTAAATGAATATTTCATTTTTAGAAGTTTAGCTTATGTTTTTATCATGTTTTTTTAAGTGTCTATCTGAAGAATTTTTAATTCATGCCCTGAGTAAATTTTTTAAATTGTTTCTTTTTTTGAAAAAAAAATTATTTTAAAGATGTGAGGTACATTTATTTTAAAGATGTGAGGGTTAGATGTACAAATGTTCATTGTGCAGGTACCTTTGTTAATGAGGTATGCCCCCCTCGCCCAGCATATTCCCACTACTGCCAATTTTGCCTTCCACCCACCCCCAGCAGTTTTCTGCTACTGACAATTCTTTTATTACAGTGTTACAATAATTGTTCAAGATTCACTTATGAGTGAGAACATGTGATACTCAGTTCTTCATTTCTGTAATAGGTCACTCAGTATTATAGGCTCTAAGTCCATATAGGTTGCTGTGAAGTTCATAATTTTATGACTGCATAATATTCCATCGTGTAAATGTACCACACTTTTTTAATCCAGTCTTCTTTCAATGGGCAGCACAGTTGGTTCCATGTTTTTGCTATTGTGAACAATGCTGCAATAAATATACGTGTACAGGTATCTTTTTTCATAGACTGAGTTGAGTTCCTCTGGGTGTGTTCCCAGTAGGAGGATTACAGGGTTGAATGGAAGGTCGATTTTTCAATATTTTAGGAATTATCACACTGTTTTCCACAGAGGTTATACTAGTTTACATTCCTATCAACAGTGTAGAAGCGTTCCCTTTTCCCCACATTCTCTCCAGCATCTGTTGTTTTTTGAATTATTGGTGATGGCCATCCTGACTGGAGTTAGGTGGTAACTTGGTGTGGTTTTAATTTGCATTTCTTTGATGACTAGTGAGGTCCGCTTATGAGTGAGAAAATATGGTACTCTGTTTTTTGTTTCTGTGATAGATCTCTGAGTATGACAGACTCTTTTTATATTCAACTTTTTGAATTCTAAATCTAAAATTTTTAAAATTTCATTTTGGTTTGGGTCCTTTGTTAAACAGTGAATGTGGTTTTGGGGGTGTTAAAGAACTCTGTTTTTTCATATTGTCAGGATTATTTTTCTGGTTTCTTTTCATTTGAGTAGGTTATTTCTTCTTATTTGAAGTTTGCGGGGGGCTAATGTGAGCTCTCTAGGGTTCCCTTGGTTATATAGCCTTGGTATGGTGAGTTTCTCAATTGCCAGCTATGACAGTGCTTGCAGGGTTCCTGCACAGGCTTAAGGCAATCTGAGTGAATAGAGTTGCTAGCTGGGATCTGGGATGACACCTTCCCAAGAGCTGAGGTATCATATCAAATATAATGGTCTGTACCAGTTATTGCTGGCCAGATGATGGCACTTGCAGAGAGAGACAGCAGCTATGATGGCTGTGGGCTTTCTGCTTAGCCTATGTTGCTCCAAGAAAATACCCAGTCAACCTAGGCAATAGGTGGGACAGTGGGGACTAACCAATTCCCTGTCTGTTTTGAGCCTTGAAGAAGGGTTGTGATGGAGAGCAAAGTGCTCAATCACTCCACCTGTGTGCTCGAATGGCTACCCCAGTAGGGTTTGGGAAGAAGTTCTGATTGCTGGGGTAAAACTTCACAGCAGACAATTTAAATTGTGATTATTTTTATAGACTCCATCTTCATTCCATTTAGTGTTTTTAGGACTCAATGAGATAGTCCAATTACAAGTGAGAAAATGGAAGAAGTAGCTATTAAAGTGTGAATATGGTGGACTGTAAACTTTTGAAATGGAATAAAGTCAGAGATAGGTGGCAATAAGCTAAAAATAAGATGACTATGAAAAACTGTAAGATAAAACATTTATAAGTTATTCAGAGACAAAAAGCATGATCTTGAAAACATTAAAATTTACAGAATTTGATTAAGGGTAAGGAACACATACCAACTATATTTAACCAGTTTTTGACTTATTTTTGTACGGTACACCTTAATATGTAAGTTTGCTTAATTGTTGCTAAATACTGCTGACATAAACATAGTAGAGTTTAAGTAAAACTCAGATTTATCATTAGGAGATAATTTTAGTTGCCTTCTCTCTCTCCCTCTGCATATATGTATTATATCTATAATATTTATTATAGATATGAGAAAGATATTATATCTATAATATTATATATATATAATTATATATAATATTAATATATATTATATATATATTAATATATAACACTGGTTTTCTCTCTCATATATATATATACAAATATATATATATATGAGAGAGAAAACCAGTGTTGCACCAAGGAAGTATACATATACATATAAACTTACTTCCAAACAAAACTCTGATGTTTTTAAAGGTTTCCACTCTATCTTCAACTTTTCTGAGTAAGTTGTAAAATTATCTTGATTCATTTAAGTCAGTTTATGTTATTCCCCTAGCAACTGATAGTATTCCAGAAATTATCACATGGCGATAATTTGCCCCAGTAAACTTGAGTGAACAATTTACAGTATATTCTGGAGGTGAGGTTTTTTCCTTCTTTCTCTTCTCCATTTCTGTTACAGGTAAAGAGGAAAACAAAACAAAACCACCTTCACAGACAGAAATCTTGCTACCATTTAGGTTACCAGACCTAGGATGACAGGGAAAAACTGAACTAGGAATGAAAACAGAGTCCCTTAAATTTGCTTAATTGTTTCTAACTACTGCTGACATAAACATAGCAGAGTTTAAGTAAAACTAAAGTAAAACTTATCATTAGAAGATAATTTTAGTTGCCTTCTCTGTCTACATATATATGTATTTGGATTTTTTGTAATATAAAATTAGTCTCAGAGTCTTTTACCAATTTTCTTATTTCAAAACAAAGTTGAAACATTTTGATGAAAATAATGTCTTAGTTGTTGGCCATATTTTCTTGAAACATTGACAAATTATACATAAGAATGCTTTTAATTAAAATTTAAATACATGGTTTAATGAATGAATGATTTAATAAGTAAGACCATTTAATTCAATACAATTCACTTTGGGATTTTAGATGAAATCAGTGATGTTTCGAGTGATATGACTATAGATAGGATTTAAAATTTATGCTTAAATAAATTTAATATTAAATATCCAATATTTATAGAAACATGTATTTATTACTTTAACAATTGAGATATTATTGTTTACACTAAAATTCATATATATGATGATACTTAATATATATACATTAGATTAAGTTTTCACTATTTGAAAAATGTTATTTCCAATCATGTGAATATGTCATTTAAAAAAATCAATGTTTGTGTATTCTTTTTTCAGTGATTACTTACCTAACACTGTATATAAGTTTGCAAAAATAAAACTTCCTTAATGAGTGCTTAATTGAGGGCAAATCTCTGTTATAAATAAATCATTAAGAATTGTCTTATGGCCCAATGCTCTACCAAACACATAATAATATTTAATTAATGTAATCAGGTTTATGGTAGGTTTTACAATAAGACCTTAAAGATATCTATTTCTAGTAGATTATAGTTAATAATTTTAATAATTCATGTGACAAATAAAATTTTATGAATTTCTTACCTAAGTGTTAATTTGGTAAGAAGAATTATCACAGAGAAATTAGAGTTAATTGTTTAAGTTCTGAGATGCTCCCTAACAAGAATTCAGTAAAAATCTGTTATTAGATATCTGTTATGAGAGCTTACTTGTTGAATATTTATCTGCTTGTTAATGAAGAGATAGGTGTTTTAATGATTTGATCACATAATGAATATGAATGGCACCTGCTTTAATGACAAGACAATAGTGACTCAAACTTTAAAAAATTGATTTCCTTGGTCAAAACTAAATATCAGTATCTTATTTAGATGAATCCATTAAAATTGTGCCACTAAAAATTATTGACATATAAAGAGAAATGATAGTTGAGCTGAGAACTATAGATTTGGAATTAGGATGTATGTAATTAAATTTGACAAATAGTTAATAACTGAGCAATAGAATACTAAATATTAGAATTTCTTGATATCCATCAAGTCAGAGCCTAACTCAGATATTGTTTCTTTCATAAATCTCATTTTTATTGAATTTACTATGGGCTAGAAACTGCTCTAAATGCCAAGAATACAGAAGTAAGGAAATAGTCATGACCTATTCCATTAACTCATGAAGTTTAAATTGTGGTGATAGATTCCATTTTCAATCACTGAAGGTAAAATTTTAATATAGGAACATCATGGGTTCCTTGTGTGTGATTGAATGAGGCAGAAATTTCTTTAATAACATATTGAGTATATTACCAACTTATATAAAAAACCTCTATCAGAGTATAAAGCACACTCTCTGTATCCCAATATTTACACATATATACATTTTTTCAGAAAAAGTTGACTTATTGATGCATATTATTGATCTAATAAGAAATTAATTTTATGAACAGACCATTTTGTACTTAAAATACTCTTAAAACTTCCTTTAAGCCGGGCTCGGTGGCTCAGCCTGTAATCCCGCGCCTTTGGGAGGCTGAGGTGAGTGGATTGCCTGAGCCCGCGGGTTCGAGACCCGCCTGGGCAGCGAGACCTCATCTCTACAATAAATCAAAAAATCAGCCGGGCGTGGTAGCGCATGCCTGTAATTCCGGCTACTTGGAAGGCTGAGGCGGAAGGATCGCCGGAGCTCAGCAGGTCGAGGCTGCGGTGGTTGGGAGTGGCCACTGCACTCCAGTCTGGGCGGCAGAGTGAGACTCCAACTCAAAAACAACAACAACAACAACAAAAACTTCCTTTACCTTCCAAGTGTACAAGGTTGAATGATTCATGTCCACTCAAAAACTTAGAATGTGATCTTATTTGGAAATAGAATCATTGCAAACATAATTCGTTAAGATGAGGTCATGTTGGATTAGTGTCCCTCCAAAATGGAATGACTGGTGTCCTTATTTAAAAGGCCATATGAAGACAAAGGGAACACACATGAGGTGAAGGTCATGTGATAACAGAGGCAGAGACTAGAGTGAGGGTTTGAAAGCCAAGAAATGATTAGGTTTGCTGGCAACCCCTGAAAACTAAGAGAGGAATGGAACAGCCTACAGAAGGAGCTAATCAGAAGGAGCCAATCCTACCGAAATTTTGATTACAGAATTCTAGCTCTAGAACTCTGAGAAAATAAATTTCTGTTGTTCTAAGTCACCCAGTTTGTGATTTTTACAGCAGCCCTAAGAAACTAATATAAAGCTGATACTAAAAATTCCAGTTTTCTATTAATCTCACATAGAAAACATGTTTCTAATCAAGATAAGAATACACTATGGCACATAAAAGTTTTTATTTGTTTAAATAACAAACCTTAAACAACATAATATTCTGCTGTCAATGCCATCATGAAATTCTTTCATTGCCATTGTGAAATAAAATATTTTATTTTATTTTTATTTTTTATATTTTTATTTTTTGAGTTGGAGTCTCACTCTGTCACTCAGCCTGGAACTGCTGAACTCCGGCGATCCTTCTGCCTGTGCCTTCCAAGTAGCCGGAATTACAGGCATGCGCTACCACACCTGGCTGATTTTTTGATTTATTATAGAGATGAGGTCTCTCTGCCCAGGCAGGTCTCAAACCCGCAGGCTCAGGCAATCCACTCACCTCAGCCTCCCAAAGGCGCAGGATTACAGGCTGAGCCACCGAGCCCGGCTGAAATAAAATAATTTAAACAACATAATAGTCTGCTTTCAATGTCATCATGCAAAGTGATATGTCTATTATTCTTTTCATAGTATAGTTAAATAAAATAAACTTTGGATTATAGTTTTTTTTTTAATTTCAGAAGAGATAAGTCTTCTTTATTCAGATAAATTATTAGAGGTAGTCTTGGACATTTTCAAGATAAAATGAGAGTATGAAAATCCATGATTAACTTGAAGATATCAATTAAGAAAAATCAGAAAAAGCAGAGTTTGAGATTTAGAAAGCAATGCAAAATGCACAAAACAGGAAATATTATACATTTTAAAAGCATAATTTTAAGAAATCACAGCTTAAATAAACAGAATGACAAATTGTTAGCAGAATACCTCATTTGAAGCAAATAAGGATAGAGTATCTACTGAGCTTATTAATTAAAAGTCAAGAATTTGACCGAGCACAGTGGTTCATGCCTATAATCCCAGCACTTTGGGAGGTCGAGATGAGAGGATTGACTGAGCCCACAGGTTCAAGACCAACCTGGGCAACTTGGCAAGACCTCAGCTCTACAGTAAATTTAAAAATTAGCCAGGCATGGTGGTGTGTGTCTGTAATTCTAGCTATTTGGAAAGCTGAAGTGTAAGGATCACCTGAACCTAGCAAAGGCTGTGGTGGCGGTGAGCATGCCACCGCACTCCAGCCTGGGCAACCAGAGTGAGACTTCGACTCACCAAAAAAAAGGTCAAGAATTTTAAAATAAATCTATTTCAGATAATGAGATGGTTTTAAAATGATGACCAATAAATGAAGAAATTGATTAGAGTGTTCTCCTTAACTATGGTGGTGAGTATCGTTATAAATGCCATTGGAGTACCAATACTGCTAATAAAAGAGAGGATTTATTTATTTTTATTTTTTTATAAGAAGTATTTTATTCATGTTGTTTTAATGGAATTTTTAAAACCAAGAGTCAGCTTCTGATTGCAGGTGAACTATTAAAATGAAGAATATATGACAGGAAACCTGCTAGTACTATAAATTCAACAATGTACTGTGAAGTTTACAAGTGGATTAAATCAAATAACATTATTGAAGGAGAGGTAGCAAAACAGCAATCACTGATTGATAAATCACACAATTATCTGCCTCAAAAACTGAAGATACTTATGGAAAATATTAAGTGGGATAAGATTATTTAAATATCAAAAGTAATTGTTAAAATATGATAAAAGATGTCATTTGTAAAGAAAAAATGTATGTATGCATTCTCTTAAAATATTTATTTTACTAATATATTTAAAACTAAATAAAATGAGAGAGCAAACGATGCCACTAAAAGAAAGAGAAGCTACAGGTTATCCTCAAGTAACTTATCCATGGAATAGCTGCAGTGTTTTATTGTAATTTTTTTATTATAAAGATGTGGGATACAATTCAGGGTTAGGTATACAAATGTTGATTATGCAGGTGCCCTTGTTGATGAGGCATGCCCCTCCTTCCCCTAGTAGTTTCCCTCAATTGCCAATCCCACTCCCACCCCTCCCCTGACAGTTTTCCACTACTGCCAATCCCTTTCTTATAGTATTACAATTGTTCAAGATACACTTATGAGTGAGAACATATGGTACTCTGTTTTTTGTTTCTGTGATAGATCACTGAGTATGATCGACTCTAAATCCATCAAAGTTGCTGTGAAGACCATACATTTGTCCTTCTTTATGGCTGCATAATGTTCCATTGTGTTTATGTACCACATTTTTTATCCAGTCCAGCTTCAATGGTCAACACGGTTGGTTCCATGTTTTTGTTATTGTGAATAGAGCTGCAACAAACATACGTGTGCAAGTATCCTTTTTGTAGAATGTTTAGAGTTCCTCTGGGTATATTCCCAATAAGGTAATTGCTGGGTCATATGGAAGGTCACTTTCTAGTTCTTTCAGAAATCGCTGACAATGTAAGGTAGACTAGATAAGACATTAGAAATAAATTAGTAAATGCAAACTGACTTTTAATTTTAAGATGAAATTTGATAACAGAAGTTACTAATCTAACATTCTCATTGACATGAGAAAAATAGATAATACTAAAGGATGCAATAAAAATATATCTTACTTTTGGCAAAATTTGAAATAAACTCAAAGTGCATTAAACTTGTTAAATATGACTATGTCTTACAATGTTTTAGATGAATTACTTAGCTAAAAATCTCTCATTTTACAAACAAGAAAAAAATGCATCCCAGTGTAGTTTTAATTTGCTTTTCTTTGATGACTAGTGAGGATGAACATTTTTTCATGTATCTGTTGACTCCTGGTATGTTTTCTTTTGAGAACTGTCGATTGATATCTTTTGAACACTTTGTAACAGGGTTGTTTGTTTTTTTCTTTTCATCACGTTTGAGTTTCTTGTAGATCCTAGATGTTAGGCCTTTGTCAGACATAGAGTTGGCAAATATTTTTTTGCAGTCTGTAATAGCAAGAACATGGAACCAACCATGCTTCCCATCAAAAGAGAACTGGATTAAAAAATGTGGTACATATACACAATGGAATATTACTCAGCCATAAAGAAGAACAAAATATGAACTTCGCAGCAACCTGGATGGAATTAGAGTCTATAATACTGAGTGATCTTTCATAGAAACAAAGAACTGAGTATCACATGTTCTCACTCATAAGTGGACCTTGAACAACTACCATAATACTAAAAGAAAAGGATTGATAATAGCGGGAAACGATGGAGGTGAGGTGGGGAGGGCGGGGAGGTGGAATTGGCAGTAGTGGAAATCTGTCTGGGGAAGGTGGGGCACACCTCATCAACAAGGGTACCTGCACAATGAATGTGTGTATACTAACCCTGAATTGAACCCCATAATTTTAAAATAAAAAATTTAAAAGTTTTAAAAAAAGGAAAATTGCAAAATAATCCAAGTCAAAAAAATTAACAGGTTTTTTCTCATGTCATCAGGATAGTCTGTTTGACACTTTCCATCATATTACTCCAGATTAACATTATAGTTATGAAGAGTATTTGCAACAATATATTTCCACTGTTCCAAATATATGCATTGATGGGATTTGATTTAGCATGTAAAATACATACGAATGCTGATGCCATAAAGAAGCTGGCAAAACTTTATGATAACAAGGCTTTTTTTGTTTGGTTGTTGTGTACCTTGTTCTGTTGTGTTATGGTTTTGTGCTTTGTTCTGTTTAACATTTATAAAATATATAATCCCATAATCAGCACAACACACTAAAGTAGGCATCTTCATGTCACAAATGAGGAGAATGAAGCTTAGATGATTTAATTTGCCCAAGATCTCCAAGCTAATAAAACCAGGGTTAAAATAAACCTTGAAACTAAAGCGCTAATGTGCAACAGATTCTTTCAACATTTATATTTAATTTTCCTCGATGAATCACATTACCAGTCAATAAATATATCCATATTTTAATCTTTATTAGAATTTGCTGCATTTTTAATTTTGCACTAATGCATAAGACCTGGAGTTTTCTCTGCATAGATCTCCCCTTCCCACCTGGCCACCCTTTCGTTACTTGGTGAAGCTATTTTCTATGCTCATGTACTCTTAGTCATTTAAATCATAGGCAGTTATTTTCTGTGAACCACACATATCTAGACAAGGATTGTCTCTTCTGATTGGGTTAAACATCTTAACATTTCCAGAACTGTCCTTTGCTTTAACAATTAGACAAAAAGTTAAAAATGTCTTTTTTTTCTAAGCTTTATCCCCCTCTATTTACAGCTGTAACTTTTTGCACATAAATTTTTTGTCACAAAGATAGCTAACTGTGTTTCCTCATGGAGTGATTCTTTTCCTTCATCCTTCCTTTCCTTTTATCCAACTACAGGAAACCTTGTAGTCAAACATGGTTACACAGATTTCCCACATAAATGCACACACACATGCACACATACCACTCTTTTAGAATGTAACTTGTACCTCCAGTTAGTGGTAGAAATAGATTTGGAGCAGTATTTTCATTTTATTTTTATGTTTGGAGAATCAAACCATGCAATAGTGGTCATAATCTATTCATATTTGTTTCTAATATTATGGATAGAATGTCATACATTTTAAATGTACTGAATTCTTATTTCCAATACCCAATTCTGTTGGCCGAGATATTAATATGTATATGCAGCCCTATGAGTTTGATTCACAAATTACTGTATATAGATTCACTAGAAGGCATAATGCAAGAGTTATTCATTCCTTCTTCCATACCCATATTTTGCCTGTATAAATTAGAGTTAAAGAGAAAGCCACTTTTTGACGTCTACATTTCCATAATGTTAATAGAGTCAGTCTCATGTTTTACATATAAATCATACTTCTTGATGGCATACAATCAACACTACAACATTATCAACAATTTTATAAATATAATACAAACTTGTTCCTCCTTTGAGAGAATTCTGAAAAAAATCCTATTCCTCATACATTCTTCTCATCTTTCCAAATTAGTTATATTTGATTTGTAATTAAATAAGCATATCTTGAGATTACAAAGAACACCTGTAGCAGACACATGTGTCTTTATGTGCTTAATAGATTTTATCTAGATTTCTCTGTCATGATCAGTTACTTCTAAGTGATAATTCAGTTCTTCGGATTGATTTTCCAATGTGTGGAGAAAATGAAATAAAAATAGTGGTTTTCTCAACATGCTTGCATGAATGAAATACAAAGATATTGATACTAAGAAATGATTTAGGATTATAATGCAGGTCGACCCATTTGATAGAACATGAAAAGCAGGGTTGCATTTTCATGGTTTATAATTCTGTATTATATTTCAGAAGATATGAATTTAAAATGATGAAAGAGTCTCATAGATAATAAGTATAGGATTATACTGAAAAAATATTAAAATATTTAGTGTGCTTTTGTTTTCATGTTACACTGCTGCAATTAAAAGAGTGTAAAAAGCATATAAAGTGCTGAAGTATGCATATTTCCAGAGCTTCATGTGATATTAATAAAAGAAAATAAGATCTAAGTCAAACTTTAGTAGAATCAATTGAGTATGAGCACAAAAGTAAATTTAGCTTTAGGCAAATTAAGATATATTGTATTAAGAGATAATTTATTTTTATCATTTGAAGCTATAATCTATTGCTGTAGTATACTAGACCACATTTTTTTTTGAACTTGCTGAATTATTCTTTCTCTGTTTAATTCTACTGCTCATCTAATTTATCATTAGAACCTAAAGCTTAACATTAAATTATTTTATTCTGATGTTGGATAAAGCTGTCCAAAATGTATACAAACATGGGGTGTCAAGGACTCATATCCAGAATGTCTAAGGGCTGCTTACAAATTGAGAAGAAAAGACAGGCAATCCCCCCCAAAAATTTCAGTTTAATATTTTTTTATAAAAGAAAAAATATCCAATGACCAAAAAGTATATACAATGATGCTTAATATCACTAATCACCAAATCATACTGAAATGATTTAAAGTTTTAATGATATACCTCTATATACTTAAGATTACATACTAAAAAACTAAATACCAACATAAATTGTTGGCTCTCATGTAAGGAAAACTCATCTATTATAAGTAAGAGTATAATATTTTTTCTACTATGGCCAAGTCTTAGTATTATTTACTAAAACTAAACATACGTTCACCCAATGACCCCACAATGCAATTCCCAGGTAAACACCCAACAGAAATGAGTACATAAGCAAACTGGAAGACTTTGGGAAAAAAAAATGTTCATATCAGCATTACTCATAAGACCTAAAAACTGGAAAGAATCGAAGCATCTATTAATGAATAAATTATACAATGGCATACAATATAATAAAGTAAAAGGAACAAATTGCTGCTATGTACAGTAACATGAATATATTGCAAAGACACAAATGCCCAGCAAATAGAGTCAGACACAAGAAGGACATCAGAATAGTGGCAAAATACAAATCTCCATACATTGTTCTCCCACAGAAACAATGACTTGGGAACAATATATTGTTTTAAAAAGCCTCTATGAGAACCCAGGGAATCAATTAGGAAGAAGCAGGAAGAACCCCCAGGCAAACTCAGAGCCAAGAAAAGTAGAATTGAATTAGATAAGAAAGCCATTTCACTCCAATTGCATTAACCCCTCATGTAATCTCACATAGCTCATGATCAGGGCACAAAGTCAAACTCACAGCTTCCCTCTTGGGAGGGAAAGAAAAGACTGGAACAATCAACCAATATTCTGGCTTTTTGTGGGAGTGTTCAAAGGACTGATTTCTATCTCTCATGATGTCAGAGCACTGACATGGAACTAGTATACCTTGAATGCCTATGGGCATCAGAAAACAAAAGATAAATTAATATCTTATGTCAGTGCCAGAGAAATTGTAATAAGGCCAACAGAAATTAGCACAAATCATCACAATTGGGAAGTGGCACCCAGAATTGTTTTTTCCCTTGGGAGTAAAAAAGAAGAGTAAAAAGTGTGTCCAATGTTCGAAATCTTTATGGGGAGATGTGACTAAAGGACCTGGATTCTATTTCACTGGACTCAAAGGAATGAAAGAACAAACAGTGGTCATCTTAGGAGCCTATTTACTATGGACAACTGAATTTGAAGATAAGGTAAGGATCCAGAGGGCTGTTAACCAGCAGAGGGATCCAAATCAGTTTCATATTTCTAGCAATATGTTGTTAGGAAAAGGAATATATGAGTCAGTTGACAGTCAACTAATCTTACCCAAGGAAATTACTAACTCCAGGTCTCTAAAAGATTTATATATTCAGGGAGTTAAAATTAAAGGTCTGTTAGATACAGGGGCTGATGTTTCTTGTATTGCTGGAAAAGACTGGCCATCTTCCTGGCCAACACAAGTAGCCCCATCAGGACTCATTGGTATTGGTCGAGCGCCCTCTGTAGCCAAAAGTTCTCAAATCTTAATTGGACAGATAATGAAACTCCAGGAACCTTTTGTCCCTACATCATTCCTTCCATCCCCATTACACTTTGGGGATGCAATATTCTTGCTCAAATGGGCATGCTTCTGTATAGTCCAGATGACAAGGTGTCAGCGCAAACGCTACAAATAGGATGTGATCCCTTAAAGGGACTTGGAAGGAACAGACAGGACATAAAAGGACCTGTTCGGGTTGTAGAGAGGAAAGAGTGGTCTGGTATTGTCTAACCCAAAGACTGAGACGGGTGGCATGAATCCTGTTGAATCAAAGGAATAGACCAGAGAAAAATGTAAACAAAATAAGGGTTTTTCACTTCCTTTGTCCTCTCCTATTCCTCCTACAACTTCAATTCCTGCCTTCCCTACTACTCTTGTTTCTTGTAATTTGTTCTGTGAGTCCCTTCACCTTTATCTGGGAAGAAAAGGCAGGCATCTATGGTTGTGGTGTCTAGCTCTGACTTTCAGTCTTTCTCTTTTACCTTCGGAGAAGGGGCAGGTGCCAAAGGCCACGGCACCTGACCCCAGCCTCCAGTCTCTCTTTTACCTTTGGAGAAGGGGTGGGTGCCAAAGGCCACAGCACCTAACCCCAACCTCCAGACTTCTCACCCCCCCTTCTCAAGGGGGTGGCTCAAACAAAAGATGTTAAAAATTCTTCTTTGTTGTCTTCTTATGATAAATTTCTCTCAAGTTCAACTTTCACAGACGGAAGTAAAGGAATCATATAAGTGAATCCTGTTAGCTAACTACAATATAGGTGTTAATAAGCAGACTAGACTGGAAGGACAAGTTTTTTTGGATGTATTTTATCTCTTAGTCAGCACTGGCGCAAACTCCAAGAATTAGGAAAGGGCCCACAAACCCCTCAACTATAATTATTGGACACAGCCTTTAAAGTCTTTTAACAACTGGGAGGAGAAAAGAATGCAGGACCAAAAACATAAGATAAACTTACTGTGTGCAGTCCGAGACATCAAGGTGGGAGAAGAGCTCACCATCTGCTACCTGGATATGCTGATGACCAGTGAGGAGCTCCAGAAGCAACTGAGGGACCAATACTGCTTTAAGTGTGACTGTATCCAATGCCAAACCCAGGACAAGGTGATCTGCAACTCTTTCACCATCTGTACTGCAGAGATGCAGGAAGTGGGTGTTGGCCTGAATCCTAGTATGTCTTTGCTCAATCACAGCACCCTAACTGTTCAATTGTGTTTAATGGACACCACCTCTCAGCATACCTGCTTGCCCCTTCAATGATATGGAACAGGACTGGTCACTCATCCAGCAAGATATTGGCTTCCTGAAATGGAGAGACTGTGCTTATAACTCTAAGGTGGACTATACTGTACCTGGTGAAAGACTATATATTAGTGGCTGGGGTTTTAATGGCTCTACACAATGTTTATAAGGTGTCTTGTACTGGGTGTATTTTTAACTAATTGTTTAATGCCTTTTATGAAGGTTTTGTTATTCTTGAGCAGCCATCTTATTTGATGATTCTTGTATAATTGTCATCTCGTTGGTATGATGAATATGGTTTACAGATATTGTATGAGGCTAATGCTCTTTTAGAAAGACAGAAAAGATTTTTGACTACTTTTAATTTTAGGAGTTACAGCTTTAATAGCTACTTTTGAGCTGTAGCATTATCTAGGGAAGTTCATACAACTACGTCTGCTGATCGGCTATCTGAAAACATTTCTATTGCCATAGCTATTCAGGAAATCATAGACCAGAAGTTGGAAAGTAAGGTTAGTGCTTTGGAGGAAGGAGTTTTAGCAGTAGGGCAAGATCTTGTGACCTTAAAAAAGAAATTGGCTCTCCAATGTCACTCTGTTTAAATCTGTCCATACTTGGGACAAAGTAACTTGGAATTTGGAACCATTCAGACCTGAGTATAGACCTTACTAAATTACATCAAAAAGTTCAGCCATCATTTGCTAATCAAAAAGCATTAATGTCTATACTCATCAATGTGGGAATTTGTGGAGCAGTGATTCTTTTATTGCTGTGTTTACTCCCAATCATCTTCAGAGTGCTAAAGAAGAGCAATATGAAGTTTCATGGTTTCGTGCTAAAAAATAAAAAAGGGGGAGATGTTGGGAGCCGGCCACGGAGGCCCACTGAGTGTTAGGGATCAGGAAGGGCCGTTGACCCCGAGACCACTAGGATGGGTTCAGGAGCTACTTACCCCATTTCCTCCCCTTTTCTACTCAGCACTAACCAGATTAAGCTCCTGTGAGCTCAAAACATAAAAACTCTGAGACCAGGACGAACACAAGCTAACTTTAGAAGCTCATTGCTCCCATTCTTCCGCAAATTGCAGTTTTGGCTTTCACACAACTTATAATTCAAACTCGTGTCACATTTAAGAGCCTTAGTATTGGTCACAGGCTTCTGGGTCATGATCTTAGGATTTATTGAAGGTGTAAATTGTAGAATATACTTTTAGAAGACAGTCATTTTGTTGAAAGAATGTGGCTGGTAGCCCACTGTGAACTTTGGACTGGGCCACATTCCACACATTTTGGGATGGGCCACTTTGTTTGTAAAGTAAATACTTAAGCTTCTATAGAATTGTTTAACTTGGCATAAATCAATCAGTTTAGGATGAAAAAGGTTTATAGAATACCTCAGCCACAGATTAGTTTATCCTTTGTTATGGGATTTTAAGATTATCATATGAAAAGGGTTTGAAGGCAATCATTGATTAAGTTTTCATGGATTAAGGTTTCTGGTGGGTGGAGGACGCACCTCCCACATTTGACTTTGTTTATAAAAGACCCATTGTAATTCCCAATAACACACATTGCTTCTGCACTAGACTGGAGTCCAGTCTCTTTCTCTCTCTCTCTCTCTCTCTCTCTCTCTCTCTCTCTCTCTGTCTCTCTCTCTCTTTCTTCTTCCCCCCAGTCGCCGACACCATCCCCACCTTTGGAGTACCCTGAACCCGGCTGGAGCTGGTCTTTGGCACAACTCCAGGTAAGCCTATGCAGGCTTTATATTTTTATGCTTAGTTTGATGGAAAGCAGCAAGCAAAGAAGTGTCAAGAGGTAAGTTATGTTTTTTTTTTTTAACTCTGCTGCATAAAACATGAATATAAGTGGAAGAAAAGGTGATAGTAGACCAGAGAGATAAGTTAGGGCTCTTCAGCAGTAATTATAGAGATAGATGTAGCTTTCACAGATTGATGTTCTATGACATTTTCAATAAATATGTATATTTCAAATTTTATATATATGCATACATGTATGTATGAACATATATACATATATACAACACAAAAAATAAATATATAGTCATATTTAATGTTAAATTAATAAACTACCATCTAATTGTGGGCCAAATAATTATTTAAATTAATTGGCATATATTTAAAAAATGGGTTGCAATGCCCTGTTTATTCATCCAGAATTCAAATTTGTTTAAGGGATATAGAAACACGACTTTTATATTTACATAATCATAAAATAAAAATATTTAATATCATAGAAACCTAGTAGCAAAAATTTTGCTAACAATTCATATCTCTTGGGATTAAAAAAAAAACCTAAATACTTCAAATTGTTCTTGATTTGTTTAGTGTAGCTCATTGGAACCTATGTGTAGGAATAGGTGACACATACAGTAACATAATTTCACTTGGTAAACAGTGCATTCATTATTAACCATGTTTGTGAAATGTCTAATGAGAAATAATTTTCATATGCTGCATATAAAAATAAATGCCCCTTAGAATATTGCTCTTGATTTGTTTTAAAGTAAAGTTGGTGGAGCTGAAATCAGATTGCATGACCCTGAGAAATGAGTAGGAGGTTAAAGCTGAAGGCAGTTAGCATAACCTCTTTTTTCAAGTGACTTGATGACGAAGAAAAGGAGATAATCTTCAAATTCCCCCAATCAACATATATAGGATATTCAAAAGAAATAAAGGACAGCAACTCCATTTAGATAACTATGTGGTTTCTTTGTCACCTCCTTAGCAACAACACATTCTGTTCTTCAGTACATGGGGTTTTCGTGTCAGACAACTTGGACTTAAAAGAAGATTCAAATCATCTCTGCAGCATCTGGCAAACTAATTAACCTTATTAAACCCCCTCAGTTTACATGTCTAAAAATGTGGAGAACAATAATGAGTTCTCAAGATTTTTTAATAATTAAGTGAAATATTTATCTGAAAGAAAGATCATTACCTGGCACCATGCATCTGAATACCTGTAGCAGAAGTTTTGTTTGGCTCACACACTGATAATAAAAATAAAGTGGAATAATATGTCAATGTTAACAAAGTAGGAGATGTGATGTAAAATTCTGATGACTAAAAGATTTCTAAAATTAAAATCAGATAATAGCAGGTCTGCATTCCTGCATAAATCTAAAAAGTAGTTATCCATTTAGAAGAGAAATTGACCTTCTGCATTGAGTGTACAGCTGAATCACTGACTTATTGACATTGACTTCTATCTCTAAGAGTGTTAGGACTTTTAAACAACCAGTTACCAGAAATTTTAATATGTTGACCACGGCACATGGGTTTACCCAATCTCTCCCAAAACCTTCATTTAATTGGTAGAAGAAGAAGAAAAAAAAAACACCGCCATAAAGATAACAAGCAGGTTGAACAAGCATCAGTATAAAATTCCTTTCAAGAAATTCGTGAAAAAACTGAAGAGATTGGAACAATAGTAAATGTTAAAGAAAAGCTGAGGACATGGAAGCTGAAAGTATACATGAAAGGGCTACAGTCAGGAAGGACACAGCATTCGATGTAGAATCCTATAGGCTTGTGTTTTTAAGATGCCAGATAGAACATGTGGTATGAAATCAAGCAGTGGTACAGAGTGTTAATCACAGATTTTCACTTTCAATTTTCAATAATTCATTGTCAACACATGTACAGAAACTCAGAAGCCAGTGTTCACATTTCAGGCAAGACTAGGAAGGGTTTTCTCAACATGGACTAGGCAAAATTTCTGGAAGACTCTAACAAAGAAACTGTTAGTGATACAACAGATGTCCAAAGCGTTCCTCAGTCTGGCATTTAGAGGTTTTTGTTTGTTTGTTTTGTAAAAGCTTTTTGTCGAATTTAATCCACATAACCAGAACTCTCAATTAGGTTTTTTTTTCTTTTCCTTTTTCCTTTATTTGTTTGTTATTGTATTTCTTAAAGGAGCAAACACAAGGCACATCAGAGTAGTAACATCTACTTAAGTTAAAAGAGCATTCAAACATTTGCCAAATTCTCTGACCAGAAGGTATTGCTTTAACAGACTTGTGGGAGAAAGCAGGTAAGTCCTGGGGGCACACAAATTGGCTAGCTGAAATTTTGATGCCTTGCACAAGCTAGGACCCTCAGTGTTTACTAAGGTGAGCTAAGACAAGTCAATCTGCCAGGAAACAGATGACAAAAAACTTACTCGTCTCAGACTGGGCCTCTGAGTGGGAGACAAAGACATCTTCCTAAAAATGCATAAACATGGTTCCAAATTTACATAGTTATGAACTTCAGATTTTTACAGCAGTGTGGCCCAAGATATTACCCTCAAATTTAGAAACTAAATTGAAGTATCCTTCATTGCAACAAGAATTCTGATAAACAAATAAGCAAAGTCCACTGAATTAAAAAAGCCAACTCACAAATGAAGAAACATCATTGAATAATAAATACAAAAATGTTCAACCTCCCTAGTACTCAAGGGAATGCAAATTAAATCCACATAGTATTTCACATCTCTTATACTAGTAATTGAAAGTGTGAAAATAAGGATACAGAAGGGAAGAAATTTTATGTACTTCTAGAGATGGAGGAGGAATTCACCTTGGTGCAACCATTTTGGAAAGCAATATGAAAGCTGAAAATGTGAAAACCAGGGTTCAGCATTTTCATACTTTAGTGCTTATATCCTTAAGAACTTTCTCCTCGTAATCACACAGGGACATAAACCAAAGAGCTCATGTTCATAGAAGCATTATTTAAAAAAAAAAAAGAAAGGAAGAGATATTTTATTAACATAAATAGGGATAGCTAAATAGTAGCCTGTCCAAACAAATTAGCACTATTTAGCAATGACATAAATAAACCAGTTACTTGTAATCATATACTTATAACTAAAGATCAAACACACACACACACACACACACACACACACTTAAAACAAGTTAAGTCGTCCTCTTAGATTAGCTAAAGTTTATACTTTTAAGATATTAATTTATTGAAATTAGAAAAAGGGAGTTGGCTGAAAAATACACAAGGAAATAAGGAGAAGTACATTTTCTAGTTATAGCCTGGCTTCAAGGGAATTCAGGCCACCCAAATAGAATCCAGGATGACAATACACTGATGTCTTTTGTCAACTAGTATGGTGGTGCCAGGAGTTCATTCACAGTTTAAGGTTGCTGTAGGAACCAAGATACCCTGTGATGGTACAGTTTTGAAGAAAAAATTCAGCAGTAAGATTTCCTTCTTTATTTTACTTCTGCATGATTTATATGACTTACCTGGTCCTTCTACACACCTGTTGCTATTCACCAGTTATTTCTACTCATTATTACTACTTGTACTACTACTTGTACTACTACTTGTAGTGGTAGTAGTTTTAGCATCAAGACTTTTGTTCTTTTTATCTTCATGTAGCCACTAACTTTTTATCCTGTGTTTTTCAGCTCAGGTAGATACTAGTAAACACTGACTTTGTATAATATAACACTTTCAAATTCCTGCCTAAAAGACTAGTACAAATTCAATTTAATCATCTTTTCCCTGTCAGCTAGCACATTAATTACTAGGAAATTCTAAAATTTAGTTTTCACTGACAAATAATAATTATATTTATTGATGGAATACAATGTGATTTATTAGTATAAGTGTACATTGTGGAATGACCGAATCAAGCTAATCAACACATTCATCACCTCACCTACTTATCTTTTTTTTGTGGGGAGTACATTTGAAATCTAGTCTTTTAGCAATTTTGAAACATACAATATATTAATAAATTGCTTAATGTCCTCTGACCATCATATGATTGATTTTTCTTTGAGACTTGTACTCTCTTTTGATTAAGTTGGCCGTGGTCATGGTAGCAAAATCATGCATTAGGCAGCATGGCCATTGATGCATTAAGAAATGGCTGCAGCCACTGAAAGCTATGGGGCAAAATACTCCAGAGGAAGCTTTAGGAATGGGAGACATTACAAAACTTGTCTATTTTGTCCTCCCTTTTAGGTTTCACAACAAAGACTCCACAGTATATATCATCTGGGTTGACATTTAATAGTCTTAAAAGCATTGATAGTTATTCTAAAAGGCCATAGATATTAAATAAGGCAATTTGGGTACCTTGCAACTAAAATTGAAATAGTTTTACACATGGTAGAAAATCAAAATATCTTTTTGATAAATCAGGTGTTTTTTTGAAAAATGATTAGAGTTTTATATTCTCATTTAATAAATAACTGAATAACATGTTCTCAGAAACAAATAACTGAATAACACATGTTCTCACTCATAAGAATACTTGAACACTCATCACAATACCACAAGAAAGGGATTGGGAGTGGTAGGACACTGCCAGGAAAGGCGGGGTGGCATATAACATCACTAAAGGCACCTGATTCTAAACTAGGGGAAGTGAGGGCCAGTAGGAGGCTCAAACTTCACCTGTATATAGACTGCTTATGTACCTAATCCTGACTTGTTCCCAACATCTTTGACATAAAAAAGTACCAAAAAAAAATTTAAAAGATTATTTTGCCTTCTAAAGACAAGTGTTGTTTGATGTAAAACCACAAGGAAATGAAAGACAATGATTACAGATAAAAAATAGGAAATGTTTTTTGAAGAGCTTAGCAAATATTGCAGCTGACCTGAAGATTTCACACTATTCTTCATAAAGAGTCTGTAAAGAAAATCTAGCATTGTTGATTCTAAAAGTATAAAGAACTGTCCAAATAAAAGTAATCTTAATCAGTTAAAAAGAAAATAGTGTTAGAATTTTTTTACACCTGGTAGAAGTATTGGAGTGGACTTAACAATTGCGTGTAAAACATTTTGCAAAACCTGCATATGACATAAGAAGGATACCATCCTCTGATTAGCAGGCTATGAGTAGTTGTATATAATAGGTAATCTGGAGAAAAAAGCATTCTTTACAATAGAAGCAAAGGAATAAAATGAAGGAAGACAGAATTTAGATTGATGTTGTATATGAGAGTTAAAATTTAAATATTATTTATAGATAGGGAGAAACATGTTTTTAGCTAGTTTATTCTATATAATTGAATATACACATTCATATCTTGATTAACCATTATCATATGACTGTGTAAATGTACTGATCATCTGAACTTTCAATGAGTCATAATCTTTTATGCTGGTAGAGGGTCTTGCCTTGATGTTAATGACTGCTGATTGAACAGGGTAGCATTTGAGGCAGGTTGGAATGGCAGTGACAATTTCTTATAATAAGACAATGATGAAGTTTGCTGCATTGATAGACTCTTCCTTTCATTAAAGATTTATCTGTACCATATTAGTCTGTTTGATAGCATTTAACTCACAGTAGTATTTCTTTCAAAATTGGAGTCCATTCTCCCAAACCCTGATACTGCATTATTAGCTAATTTTATGTAATATTCTAAATGTTTTGTTACAATTTCAACAATGTTCACAGCATTTTCACTAGGAGTAGTTTCCTTCTCAATAAATCACTTTTTATTTTGCTCATCCATAAGAAACAACTCCTCGTTCATTTAAGATTTATTGTGAGATTACAGCAATTCAGTCACATCTTCAGGCTCCACTTCTAATTCTAGTTCTCTTACATTTTTGCCACATCTGCAATTACTTTCTCCATTGAAGTCTCGAACCACTCAATGATATCCATGAGTGTTGGAGTCAACTTCTTCTAAACTCTGATTAATGCTGATATTTTAATCTTGATCTTCTCCATGAATCATGAATATTCTTAATGGAATATAGGATGGTGAATACTTTCCAGAAGCTTTTCAAAGTACTTGGCCCAGATCCACCAGAGGAATCACTCTATGATAGCTATGGGTTTACTAAGTGTATTTCTTAAATAATAAGACTTGAAAGTTGAGATTACTATACTTTGATCCATGGATTTTGTTTTGGAGGCTTGGAAACAATATTAATATTCTTGTATATGTCCATCACAGCTCTTGAGTGACTAGATGTATTGTCAATGAGCAGTAATATTTTGAAGCACCCCAAAACAAGCTATCTTGTTAAGAGTTAATGCAGCTGTAATACCAAGTTGAAGTCAATGTTCTTTTACCATTTGAAAGCAATCTTTTTTTCTGAGCAAAAAGTCTCAATGATAACCTTAAAATCTCCAAGAAACCATGCTGTTAACGGATATACTGCCATCTAAGCTTTGTTTTCCATTTATAGAACACAGGAAGAATAGAGATAGCATAATTCTTAAGGGCCCTTGGATTTTCATAATGGTAAAAGAACATTGACTTCAACTTGGTATTACAGCTGCATTAACTCTTAACAAGATAGTGAGCTTGTTCTTGGGTGCTTTGAAGTCAGGTATTGGCTTCTCCCTCTAGCTATGAAAGTCCTAGGTATCATCTTCCAATAGACGCTTATTTGGTTTACATTGAACATCTATTGTTAGTGTAGCCACCTTCAACAATTATCTTAGCTAGATCTGGAAACCTGAGTGCAGCTTCTACGTTAGGACTTGATGCTTCACCTTGCAATTTTTATATTATGGAGATGACTTTTTTCCCTAAATCTCATGAAATAACTTCTGAAGCTTCTAACTTTTCTTCTGCAGCTTCCTCACCTCTATCAGCCTTCACTGAATAGAAGAGGGTTAGGACCTTCCTTTGAATCGGGATTTAGTTTAAGGGTTGATGTAGTCTTCTATTCAACACACTAAAACTTTCCGCAAACAGCAATAAGGCTTGTTGCTGTTTTATCATTTCTGTATTCACTGGAGTGGCGCCTTTATTTTCCTTCAAGAACTTTTCCTTTACATTTACGACTTGACTTTCGACATGCCTTCCTCACTAAGTTTTATCATTTCTAGCTTTTGACTGAATGTGAGGAATATGCTTCTCTTCCTTTCACTTGAACACTTAGATGCTATAGGAATATTAATTGACCTAATTTCAATATTATTTGTCTCAGAGAATAGGGAGGTCTCGGGAGAAGAAGGATGAGGAAACAACCTGTTGGTGGAGTAGTCAGCACACATACAACAATTATGTATTAAATTCATTGTCTATATGAGAACATCTCACGATGTGCCAAAGCAATTACATTAGTAACATGAAAGATCATTGATTACAAATCACCATAACAGATATAATAATAAGAAACAAAGTTTAAAATATTGTGAGAATTATCAAAATGTGGCACAGAGGCACATGAAGTAAACACTTGCTGCTGGAAAATTTGCTGCTGATAGACTTGTTTGATGCAGGGTAGTCCCAAAAACTTCAATTTAAAAAAAATGAAACATCTACAAAGTGCAATAACATAATGTATGCCTGAAAATGAATTAAAAGTAGGAAAAAGTAGGCAAATCAGAGATTCAAATGGCTTTGCACAATATAGAATAATAGAAACAAAAAGGCAACATTGACTGTGATATAATTGGGGTAGAGCCGTTTTTGGTCACGATAAAAAAATAGAAGACAAATTAAAAAGCTAAGGATGAATTAAAAATGAGATAAACAAGACTGCCAGTAATAAAGTAGAGTTCACATAGCACTAAGAAAATTTGAGAAAAGACTTCTGCAGATTAGTTTGGCTGGAGATTATGGGATAGATTATGGGCCTATGAGTATTTAGATAAAGGAAACAAGGTAAGATAAGCATTCAAGAGACCCACTCAAACATTACTTAAGATTAGGGTGAGAAACCTTGAATTATCTATTTTTCTCAAAAGTATGATCTTGTATATTTAAAGAGTATAAATTTCATTGAATGTGTAAATTTATAGTTGTAGTGATTGCTTTCCTTACCTTATTATGTGCCAGGTACACTACCAAGCAATTTTCAGTTTCTCTCTTTTGATCCTTAAAATACCACAGCATGAATTTAAGAGATGAATTACTTTATTTCATCAATTTACTGCTTGATTTCTATTTTAACAAACTGAAATCCTCATCATGCTCATTGAATATGCAAAACACAATCTGGGTCTAGTCTCAAGAGTTCGGTATTTGTAATGTCTTGCTTGTATTATTAAACTATTTCAGAACCCAATTAAAAGGTAAAACAAACAATTAAGAAGAAAACATGTTTTTCCCACATGCCAGTCTCATTATTTGTATAACACATTTATCTCTAATTAAGGAGGTATCTGGAGTACTCCATAAATTGGTATTTATTATTTCTTACCGGAACCCATACTCCTTGTTCTCCTCCAAGGTAACCTACATATTAAAATATCTCTTTGTTCACATCTCACTTTAAAATTATTATTTGTATATCTACAGGGCTATTGGAATCAATTATCTGATTCATACACAAGATACTATGTTTTCACCTTGTTTATAAGGAATAAATCTATCCCTATAAAATAAGTGTAAAATATTCCTTAGTTAAAAACTTATTCTCAAATGGATATACTAAAGATCATGCAGTGCAGAATGTAGACCAAGGTACTGGATTTTTTTTTTTTTTTTGAGTTGGAGTCTCACTCTGTCGCCCAGACTGGAGTGCGGTGGCCACTCCCGGCCACCGCAGCCTCGACCCGCTGGGCTCCGGCGATCCTTCTGCCTCAGCTTTCCGAGTAGCCAGAATTACAGGCGCACGCTACCACGCCCGGCTAATTTTTTTATTTTATTGTAGAGATGAGGTCTCGCCTGCCCAGGTGGGTCTCGAACCCACGGGCTCAGGCAATCTACTCACGTCAGCCTCCCAAAGGCACGGGATTACAGGCTGAGCCACCGAGCCTGGCCTGGATTTCTTAAATAAAGTAATTCAGTATCACTTAGTGATAACAACTGAAAGCTGAATTTTTTCATATCAATAAAGAATGCCTTATGACTCTCAAGTTGGGTACACAGCATCACAAATATGTACTTGACAGTTGCTAGATATATGTAACACGTTTATTATCTTGACCTATCAAAAATGATGAATTCATAAAAACCTTGACTAGTGGAGGTACAAATCAATAGAATAAATACAATTGCTACTCCTTTATATTGAGACAGGTTTTCTTCAATCTGATTATATTTTGGGATTCCTTGTGTTTCTTGAATATTGTTATTTGTTTAGTTAATTTATCCTTTCTTTACAGTTGTGTTTTATGTTCTTCTTTAGTTAATTTGCTTTTGTTGACTTTAGATTTTTTAATTTCATAATTATATAACCTACTTTTCTGATTTTCCTCTTTTCTTTCAGACAGAGCCTTTCCAATATTCTTTGGTGGTTTCTACTAAATTTTATCAAATTTCCTCAGGGCTATGTCCTGGTCCCTTTTCCTTTTTCACACATTTGGTTTTTGATGATTTCATCCATTATCAGGGATTTAGAAACCATTTGTGTGTTTAAAAGTTTCCAATGTTTTACCTTTAGGCAAAGCTACTCTTTTGGGTTCTCATAAGCCAATTACATGTTTAATATTCCATGTGGGTATCTTACAGGCATCTGGAATTCTCCATCATAATGAACAAATTTGATATCATGCTTTTAAAAGTTTTTTTCCCCTCCACATTCAATTCTTGTGATTCTGAATTCAAATTATGACTTTATTCTATTCACATCTCTTCATTTTTACTGCCACCTTTCTTGTTTAAACCACCACTGTCTCGGGCCTAGTTATTGCAATAACTTCCTATATCATCTCCTAATACATCATCTTCTAAATGCCCTAAATTTATTTTTATGTAATTCAATCACTCCCTTCCTTAAAATCTTCAATGGCTTCTCATTATATTTATGGCAAAATTCAAATTCAATAAAAGAACCTGTGAGATTATGAAAGTCACATCCTATGCCCATCTATGTGTAAGTAACTTTCCCTTAGCCTCAATCATATTGTTTTCTGTTAGCAAAAGCACCAGAGTCTTTTCTGCCTATATTATCTTTCTCAGTATTAGACATGACCTCATCACACTTCTTTTTAAAATTTTTAATCTCTAATTTTAGATTCAAGGAGTATGCATGCATGCTCGTTACACAGACATATTGTGTAGTGGCGGGAATAGGGTCTCAGGTAACTCATTCCCCAGATAGTGAACATTGTACTTCATAGTAATTTTGGAAATCTAACCCCTGTCTCCATCTTCCCTCTTATTGATATAACTGGTATCTATAATTTCTACCTTTGCGACCATTTAGCTCCCACACATAGGGTGAACATGTGTTTGGTTTGTGGTTTCTGAGTAAGTTCACTTAGGATCATGATCTCCAGCTCCGTCTATGTAACACTTCTACCACAACTGACTCCTTTTCTTTATCCTTTTGAGCCCATGTTACATGGCACTTTTTTTTAATGGAATGCTTCCCCGATGCTACACTCTTTTGGTTGTTATTTTTATAAGATATCACTTCTTACTCTTATGCTTATACTCAAGCTTTATTTATTTAGTGGCTATCTTCCAAGTAAACTGCAAGCTCCAGAGACTTCAGGGACCAATGTCATTAACTTAAAGAAAGATGTGCATTCTATTTTTTAAAATAGGAGTGTGTAGTTTATATATTAAGGGAAGCCTAACACTTTCCAATAAATCATCAGTATCACTTCATATTAATAAATATTTTAGCAATATCTGACAAGAGTGAGCACTGTATGCTCAGTGCATAGAACATTGTGTACTCAAAGTAGATTCCTAGTAAGTATTTTTTGTGCAAATAAGTGAAGGAATCATTACTGAAAACAAAAAAATGAGAGTATAATATCAAAAATTTAGACCGCAGTATCAAAATAATTTAGGCCTTTGTCTGTTTTCTCAAGCCATTCAGTCCTAAATTTTTGAAGCAATATTTTTGACCCTATTAATTCCAGAGTAAAGTATATGGTGAATTCAAAGAAAGACTGAACTGAATTTGAAACTTGTTGGTGTCAAATCTTACCTAACTAGTAATTTACTCCATCTAGGCTTACATTTTTGTTTATAAAATGATGATAATAATATATATCAAACTGATTGGGTATTGAGCATAGTTGCTCAATAAAGTGAAAATATTTAATGCCAAATTTTTATAATCATCCAAAAAAGGCAATAAATAGCAAAAATTAAACCTAAGAAATAAACCACATGAAATTGTCAAGTTGTGAAGAAGAGAGCCTTAATTTCAAGAGCTTCCTGACAGAGTGCATATTTTGAAAATTAAGCATCATAATGATGAATAATAAATATGTAAGAAAAGAGCATTATCTAACTCTAAACAGATTTGAGATATTTGAGTTCATTCTATTTCCTCATAGGCTTAGTGTGATTTCATTGTGATAAGCATCTCCTGTTACTTTTTGGATCAAATTTTGTCATCCTTGCCCTCTTTAGTCAGGTCTCTGGTTTCTGAACCTGTAGACATAATGTAAGGTACAGTCTTCCCACCTGTCTCCTTCAGTCTCTGCTGTCATACCTCCTTGCTCAAATTGCTGACTTTCTAGGCGCAAAAGTATCAACTTTACAGGTGTCTAATAAAAAAAATTGAAAGAAGATTAGATGGAGGTGTTTCTCTAACACATAAAAACTATAGTAAAAGGACTGGCACTGGTGCCTGCATAGATAAATAGACCATTAAACAGGTTAGAGAGCCAAGAGAGTGATCCATATATTTATAGAAAAAATTTATGAGAGGGGAGGTAGTAATGATCAATAATTATGTTAAAAATAATTACACAGGGAAAAGAAAGAAATTTGATTCTTTCCAGATCATAAATAAAACTAAATTCTAGAAGGATTAAAGATTTAAATATGACTTTAGGATGGGAAAGGATTTCTTAGCTGAGATTTATTAAGGGCAAATATTGGAAAGATTAACAATTGAACTATTAGAAATTTTAAAAATAAAAAAACTGGAAGATTTTTTGCAATGCATTATTTTTTGCAACTCATATAATAGTATATCTATTATATAAAATTTATGGCATACATGTATAAAACATAAAATGCAATACATAAAACTTAAAAATACATAAGATTTTATTTAATTTTAAAATCAATCTTTTAAAAGTCAGCAAAATAAAATCTAAGGACACAAATAAGCATTTTACAAAAGCTTACACATAATTAGCCAATAGTATGATAATATGCTTAATTGCATTAGTTCCAAGAAATGCAAATTGATACAAAATGGATGATTATTATTCATTAGTTGCTTTGTCAAAAATTAATAAATGACTGAAAACCCATTAGGTTGATAAGAAAGTAGAACAAAGGAAATTTTATTTGGTGTTGGTGGAAATATAAATTAATATATCCATATTGAAAAGTGCACATACTTTATGACTCTTGGTGTATTCTTACAGAACATTTTACTCACCTGAATGAGGATTACTCTTAAAAGAACATTCATATATTTATTGTTTGTAACAGGAACAAATTTGTGAAAATCACCCAAATTTCTATTGGTAAGATAATGAGTATAGCTGTCATATATCCACAGTAAAAATTCCTATTTTAGTGACAAAGCATGAGGTCTCTAAAGTCAGACTTCATAGATTTGAACTCCAGGTTTACTGCTAATTTTTCTACATTAAAAATATTTTTGTATTTTACTAATTTTTCTATATATTTTTTTCTCTCTGTATCTGTTTTCTCATATGTAAAATAGTGATAATGAGAATTTCTACCACTTTTGATTCTTGTAGAAAATAGTTTGAATATGCAAAACACTTAGAACAGTTTATGGAAGATAATGAGTACTAGATAGGCACTCTTTAATTTTTTATTATTTTGTACAATGATAAAAGTGAGTAAATATGTCTCATGTATGACCACATGGTAAAATGCAATTTAATATAATGTTGAACCATAACACATGTGTCAGGAAAATATGTACAGTATGTAACCCTTTATATTATGTTCCAGTGCAATAGCAGTTAAAACAATATAGTATTTGGATATACTTCTATTTGTGATAAAAATTGTTAAAAAGAAAAGTACAAAAGTAGTCGGTGCAAATTTCATCAAAGTGATAATCTCTGCTTAAAGCAGAAACATGGTAAAGGAACAGGAGACATACAGGAGACTCTAAAGAGAGTGGTAGTTTAAAATGTTTTCATTGGATGGAGAGAATACCACTGCCATTCAGTGTAAATTATGATGATTAAATATTATTTTGTAATATAAAATTTCCAAACAAAAATGAAAAAAAAAAGATGATTCATAGCCATTTGTAGCACTCTTGCTTTTAGGATTGCTAGAAATATAAGAGACAGTCATCTTTTTGCCCAAAGCTGAAAGGTTCTCCAAACACTGGAGTTTCAGTACTAAAACTGGTACAATCACAGGCAAAATATGCAGGCTAGTCACCCTAGAAATAGATGACCATATTTACAAGTAACTGAATACCTCTCAAAAGATAATTCATCAAGCTCTCCATTAACTTCGCATAAAGTAACAAACATTTTTCACATGTAGCAACAAACTTCACATACATTTATAACAAATATAATTTAAGTTTTTGGAGTCATGATTTCCTTTTATTTTATGAATGCACTTCTATTTATATGACTCTCAAATTGTTTTCACCTCTATACTTTTTAGTAAACCATCTGATGCTTTTTTTTAAACTCTGTAACTATTATTAAGGAAGACATTAAGTGAATTTAGCCTAAAACCCAAAGTCTTTTGAACAGAAGTGTATATCTCTCCAGACTTCATGTGTTGTCATTTGTGATCAAAAGCTTACATTCCTAATTCTGGTAATTAATATATGCCTCTTGGAATTTCAAGTACCATCTCCTGTTAAATAATACGTTCTTTTTACTAAAGTCAGAAAATGGAAGTATAGTCTTTTCATTGATGATATTTTCCACCATCAATCAGTTTGATGCATAATATCCTGGTCATGGATTATAACTTTTTCTAGTCACATTTAGACCAAATTCCTTGAATGACAATTGCTTTTAAGTTCCTATTAAAATTCACATATTTTGCCAAACTTAATATAATCTAGACTCTTCCTTCTCTCTCTGGCTTTATATCCTACACATTGACAAATTCTACCATCCTCTTCATTTGGGTCATGCAAGCCTCCTTGTTCCAGAACATGTCAAACAGACTTCCATCTATGGATCTTTGTTATTTCATACTGCAGCTGCTTCTACCTGAAATACTTTACTGTAAGATATTCCCCTTTGACAGTTTTCCTCTCCCTTTTTATTCAAATATTACCTAATCAAAGGGCCCTCCCTTTATTAAATGGAAAAATCCATTACCAATCCAATAAGTGATTTCATTTTGTTATTGAAATATCAAAGGAACAAATGGTAGTGTCTTTGGATATGTCAGATTCTTGTGGGGTTTTTTCTGATTGTATCTGATTATATGCTAATTTCTTTAAAAGTGGCTTCCTGTTTTAGACTTTCTTTTGTGATATATGAGTTTATATAGTTTTTCCAAGTTTTAAAATGAAGTTTATTAGCAAGAAAAAGAGAAGAAGAAAGGGAGATGCAAGACAAGAAGACCTGCCATGGGCAAATTTTTTCAAAGAAGAAAAACCACTAATATTTTAATATCATTGGTTACATAACTTAATGGAATGTTTACCTTGTGGCCAAGGATCAGAATGGTTTAAAAACACATCTTCTGTCTGTGTTTATACAGACTTAGATGAATGACTAAAGCAAATCACTTGCACATTTGGCCTCAGTTCTCTCTGTTATGAAATAGGGATTATAATAATATTTTATACCAGTGTACAGCAGGGAGAAAACAGAACATTTCTGGAGGTTACACCTTCTATCAGATTCATTTTCACCTACATTTGCTTAATTATGCTCATTGGGTTAATATCTGGTTAAGAGAAAGAGCAGTTTGAAATTTTTACATTTATTGTTGAAATTTTTACATTATTGAAAGATTCTCTACCTTCTTATATACATAACTTGATCAGAGTATAATTGTAGTACAATAAACTGTAAATACTTAAAGTATACAATTTGATAAGTTTACATATATATTTATTATACATCTATTAATCTATTTACTTATATTTATGTCACCACAGTCATGATAATAAATATTTCTTCCTCTCCCTTGTGATACTGTAATATTGTAATAATATACCTTTTGATTCACCACTTCTAGACCAGGCAGTCACGCTCTGCTGTCATCATTAATTTGCATTTTTAAGTTATAAATAGAATCATCCATTATTTACCTTATTTTGTTAGGATTTTATCACTTGGAATAAGTTTTTTTTTGTTGCATGTTTCAACTTTTTAACAATTTCTGGACACTAATCTATTATATTAATATGCCACAATTTATGTATCCATTCATTTACTGATGGACATTTGGATTGTTTCCAGTTTTTTGCTTTGTTATGTTTTTTCAGTATTACAAATAAAGCTGTTCTGAAGATTCATACAAAAATACATTAATGAACATATATTTTTATTACTTTTGGGGAAATACCTAAGAGTAAAATGACTGGGTCACATTTTAGGTGTAACCTTTTAAGAAACTACCAAACACTATTCCAAATTTGTTCTATATTTTTGCTTTAGCTCCAAGAGAGACGACAGTGGCATATGTTCCACAGTCCTGCCAATGCTTCAAGTGGTCAGTCTTTTAATTTTAACCCTTTCATGGGGTAAAAATGAATATGTATATTCTCCTGCAAATTTTATCTGCCTTGGCCTCATTAACTCTGAACTCTGTTTCCTCACTAGAAAGATTTCCATGACCTTTCCGAGTTCTCCCTTTTTGCATTGCTCACTAGGAACTATTTCTAGATAATAAAGTAGGACTCATCATTTGTTTCTATTCTTAGTTTTTGTTGCTAAATAATGTCTAGTTTCACTATGAAAATTTTAATGATCTGCATTTATAGAGGGGTATTCATATTTATATGGTTTTATGTTTATTTTGCTTTGTAAAACAAACACAGCCTATCTCTTTTTGAAACATGACATTCTAAGTTGCCAGAATTTTATGCCTCTTCCTAATAAAATATGATAATTGCTTTTCACTATATACACAGATCTTTCAACTTCCAGACCCTCTGAACTCCACTGGACTCCATGTGGCTCATTGTAGTGCCCTGAACCAGAATCTGAATATTTTCTCTAAGTGAACAGGATCTTGATATTGATTGTGGTACCTTGAAAATGACTCTCATGATATGGTATACTATGAAATACAACACATAGTTTTTTTTAAACCTAATTTTAAAGTTGTGGAGTACCATTCAGGAGTAGATATACAAGTGTTCATCGTACAGGTAAAATTTGGGCTTCCCTTTGGTTTCCACTTTGCCTGGTTTGAGATCAGGTATTCTTTTGGATGTTGTGCCCTGCCCCCTCCCCTGGCAATATCCTGCAACTGTCAATTCCTTTCTTACACGATTATGGTAAATGTGCAGAGCCCACTTATGAGTGAGAACCTGCGTTACTCAGTTCTTTGCTTCTGTGATAGATCACTGAGTATTGTAGACTCTAAATCCAGTGCAGTGTTGAGGTAGAGCCTGCACCTGGCAATCACTTTCAGCAGTTTTTTCCTGGGAAGGGCTTTGCTGATTTTTTAAAAAAAAGACTCTTGGCTTCTGTGCCTGGGAAGCACTAGAGTCCAAGCAGAGCAGTTGCAACACCAGCCACTTCACCAGGAGAGCTCTGGTCACTTGCTCCGGTGTTTCCCATCAGCCACTCACATGCCCAGCTACTCAGAAACACGTACACAAAATATTCTACATACTCACTCACCCACACTGACACTCACATAGACTGATGACTCCGCTGCCATCTTCCTAGAAGTCCCAATGTACAGTTTTAACAGTTAGGAGAGGAAGAAATAAATTCATTATCATAAGAGTATTTTATTATTAAAATAAATAAGACATATTAATGTGCCAATGTAATTACATTTATAAGAAGTCATAAAATAATAAATATTTTTAAGTAAAAGATAAAGAATATTCTATTGTCATGGAGGAACCTACCACTGCCATGTCATAGTAATATAATCGCCAGTCTTTTAGTCTTTTATTTATGTACTCACATTTAGACTCACATATACAAGCAAAGAAAACTCTATTTCTCCATTACTTTTGGTAGACAATGCAATAAAATAAAATTTTGAAGTGTAAGACCTACAGATGTTCTAACATCTAATTACAATGCTTAAGTATTTAATTACCTAAAGATACAATTTAACTCAGCAAAAAATAATGAATGCAAATACTTTGGTATAATTCAATGATAAACACATTATTACTAGGTGCATATTCTGTCATGGAGTCATTTGATATTTAATCAGAAATGATACATAATTGAATTCAATACCTATGTTCATTTATGATTCCTGTGAGGTTGTAGGAACTTCTATTTGGGGTATGACTGAATAATAGTAGAGAATAAATTTTCAACATAACAGAATTATTAAAGAAGGTATTAAATTTCCCTCTAATAATTTGGATATAGTAATTTATAGATTGAAGTTTATAAAGAAACCAAGACAAGAGTTTCCTAGCATCACGAAAATAAAATTCTCCTGAAATTCATGCATGCTGGCCAGAATTTTGAGAGCTTCCTAGAAATTGTACCTATTCCAAGTAGCATAGAAATAATTTTCATTCACTGAAAATTCTGGTAACAACTTTTGTCAGCAACAGAAGGAAATATATTTGATCTATTTATTTAATGAAATTGTACTACCTGCAAAGAATTTCTGAGATGCTTACTATTCCTTAGAGACTTTCTAGTAGTTCTTGTTAATATATAAATCACAGGGAAAGAATATGCCATTTTCTGGCTAGTTCTGAATTTATAAAAGTTAACATTAAGTAAAAAAGATCTAAAGATTTAATTGCGAACTTTTGGGGGGCATGCATTAAAATGACCTTAGGGGTAATTTTAAAAATCATTAGAACCAAAGTTTATTAGGTTGATCAAATGTCCCTTTTTACTGGGACACACTCTGCAGAGACTTTTCTTCTGCTTAGCAACCACCCAGCCTTTTATTCATAGATTGTGCTATATGAAAAGATTGTTTTCTATAATGTACAATAGCCACTCAAAAATAAATTTAAAAATTCACAGAATTTTATGTATGAAAGAAATCATGGAAAATATCTACTTCAATATATCTAATTTATAGATGACAAAAGTAAGCTCAGTTATCATAGAAGAGCCATCTCCAATTGTCTTGGAAATTTTTCTTTTTTCTTTATTTCTACAGCCTAATCACATTACACATTAAAATTAATATGTGCACTCTTATTTCTTTAAAAATGATACTCACATAATCCCAAATTTCATTACTTGTGCTTTGAATTTTGGCACCACTGCTCACTGGTCTCACTAATTAAATCCTCCTCCCCCCCCTCCTCTTCCTCCTCCTCCTTCACCGAAGCCTCGACCTGTTGGCCTCGCGATCCTTCCACCTCAGTCTTCTCAGCAGCCGGAACTGCAGGCGCGCGCTACCACGCCCGCCTATTTTTTTTTTTTTTTAATTGTAGAGATGAGGTATTGCCAAGCTCTGGCAATGCACTCGCCTTGGCCTCCCAAAGTGCTGGGATTACAGGCTGAGCCACTGAGCCCGGCCTGCTTTTTTCAATAATTAACATTGGATTCTTAGTGTGTAATATTCTGTATCACAAATAATGCAAACTTTTTGAACCAGTAAGTCTACCTTGGTTTTTATTTATTTATAATCCACTTAGAGATATGATGAAGTATATATCATATTTTTCAAGACCTAAACAAAAATGCTATTTCACTTAAGATATGTTGCTTTTTTTCAAAACTTAAACAAAATGCTACTATTTTACTTAAGATATGCTGCTTTTTTTTCAAGACCAAATTAAAATTGCTACCGTTTTACTTAAGATACGTTGCTTTTTTTTTTAGTTAGGGTCTGCTTTCAAATGATGCTATGAAGAATAACTTTTTGATCACATACTTCAAATAGTAGAGTGTGTTAAGAGGCCACGCTATCTGCAGCACCTATCTCTCTTGAAAATGGTCATTAATATTAGTAAAGAACTATATTGAGCCATAAAAACACAGTTGATCTACCACAATACAGGGTAAAGGGAAGGAGAAAAGTTATAATAGGACTGACACTTTGGGAGACCAGCACTTTGGGAGGCCAAAGTGAGAGAATTGCCTGAGTCCAGGGGTTTGAGAACAGCCTGAGCAACTTGGCAAGACTTCATCTCTACAATAAATCAAAAAAATTAACTGGGCATGGTGGCACATGCTTGTACTTCCAGCTACTTGGAAAACTGAGGTGGAAGGATCACCGGAGCCCAGCAAGTCATGGCTGCAGTAGCTGTGAGTGTGCCACTGCGCTCCAGCCTGGGTGACAGAGTGAGGCTCAACTCTCCACCTAAAAAAAAAAAAAAAATTGTCTAAAGGGAAGTGGCAAACTTCTTTGGATTCAGACCTGCAACAATAACCACAGGAATACAGTTAGGTCTCTCAGAATTAAAAGATATGATGGTACTTTTCGAGCAGATATGTGGCAACTTAATTGTAGACCATCTTGGAGCAGAAGAATCCCCATTAGCAGCTGAGGTTGTTCTGCCTTCATTCCCTGTTTGCATCTTGCTAACTCTGAATAGAATAAAGTTTTTTTTTAGTAATGTCATCTAGATTGATGAAAAAGGAAGAAATTTCTATCTACTTGTGTGGTTTAACCACTGTGACTTGTTCTATTTAGTAAAACTTGACTACAAGAAAAACATTTTAAAGACATTTTCCCCCTACGTAAAGTAAACCAGTTAAATCTGAAATAAAGTGATTCTCCATATTTAATGTGTGAGATTTTGTAAAAAAAAAAAAATTAAGACAATGAATAATGAATTTTCATTTCTAAATTAAGATAACAGCAGGCATTGCATAGAATAAATTGTTGAAAACTAGACTATTAATCTGATAAAGAAAGAATTGTTAACAAGAAGTTTGAGGAATATAATATGCTATAGAAATTACCAACATTGTTATAACATAATCATTGATATCTAATCATCAGTTATGTCTTATCATAAATGATTATCAGCCTATGGCATAATTCAATCATTTTTTCATGACACATTTTTTTATTTGATTTTAAACACTACATTATCCTTGTTTTCTTTCAATCAAACTGAAATCTTGTATTTTATCTTTTTGTTGCTTCTTCCTCATCTCTATGAATCATTATGCTGGTGCTTTCTGAAGCTCAGTGTAATCTTTTTATTTTTCTTCTAAAATTCACTTTCTTGGTGTCTTATCAAGTTACATGCTTTAAATAGTACCTATATGCATACAGCTATCTAGTATGTGTCTCCATCCTAGATATCTTTCCCAATCCCTGACAAATTCCCATGGGTATCTATAAAGTATCTCAAACTGATGTTAATAAAACTAAAACATTTCCTTTTGGTTAGTATTTGAATTATCTGCATTTTTTCCTCTCCTATTATAGTCAACATTTCTTTGTACATAAAGTTTAATTCAAACCATAAAATAAAAGTCTTTCTAAACAGACAATAGTCAGATTTTTCTTTTAAATGGATCACTTACATTGATTGCAATTGTTGATATATTTGAATTTAATAGTCTTAATTTACAGATAGATTGCAGTATATTTTATGCCCCCATCAACAGTACATAGCTTTTTAAAAAATTGTCTGAATTTTTTTCAATCTACTGTTTTTTCTGCTAGTTAATATATTCTGTTTATTATTTTTATGTTTAGCTTATTTTAACATTAATTATTGGGTCACCAAATTCTAAAATTGATTAAAACCTTTACTACTATCACGCAATGCAAGAACCCGAGAATACTGCAAATGTTAAACATACACTTAACATTTATATGCTGATTTTATTGTGTATACTATTTGTTTTTTTATTTAAAACTCAAAATAAAATTTCTAACTGTTGTTTTTTGCTTATTTCTTTAGATTTATGCACTTATGTAAAACTTTGTTCTTTAGTCCTTTTAGTATCTTAGAATTTTCCTCTGGTATTATTTTCTTCTACTTGTGCTACCTGTGTAAGAATTTCTTCTAGCAACATTCCATTACCAATAAAATCTTTCATTAAAAAATTTGTTGGAAAACATATTTTTTTATTTCATGCTTAAAAAAGGATATTTGTTTAAGTTCCAAATCTTGGCCTATAATCTTTTATCACTGTAGCATTCTCAAGATAATAGTAGTATTTTTGGGGGGGAGGGAGTTAAGTCATAACCCAAGAAAGCTGACAGATAAGCAAAGATGAAGAAAGTTATAAAAGTATGAATACATTTGTACAAATTGTATTTATTCTGATATAGTAACACATTTGTAATGAACTACTTTTACTTAGGTTTCATAGAGTAAAAACCTACAAAACAAATTTGAAATATTATTTAACAATCATCATGTCCTAAGAAAGACCATGCTTTCATCTATGTTTACCCTGTTGAGGTGATTAAAATAAACACATACGTGTAAATATAGTGTAAAATGCCCAAGGAAATTTGATTACGTGTGTAAGTGGTATAAATATTTCATGACTAAAGTTTTATTTATAAATTAAACATTTATCAAAAATAACTTTACCAGTTTTTATAAATATTACTAAAAAAGATGTTTGGCAGAAAGCAATGACTCAGTATGGAGTAAAATTTCCTAATGTTGTCTGGCTTTCATTGTTTATTTTGAAAAGTCAGCTGTTAGTATAATTTTTGTTCCTGTGAAATAAATTCATTTTGTCTCTGATACAATTATAATCAGCTTCTGTTTACATGATTTATTAAATATACTTAATTCAAAAGCAGTTTTCACAACTTTATATGTATCCATATTTTTCCATTTTGCTAATTAACTTAGTAGGAGTTGATGCATTATTTTAAAGGTGTTATCAAGGCTTCCAGCTTTTTTTTTCTCAATTCTCTGGGAAATGCAAATCAAAACAATTTCTGATATATAAAGTACTTAGAAGGTGGTCACTTCCAATATCATAACAAAAAAAAAAATTCCTGAACACACTGAAAATCTCAAATTGAGATCACAGAGCAAAATGAAATTCTGATAACTGAAGGATCACAGCTTACCGGGAGCAGAAACTGATGTAGCCAACAAGTGGTGGAAAACAGTCATTGTAAAACTACTAAAGATTGAATGTGGACTAGCTTGAGAGTTAAAAACTCCTAAGGTCCCAGTCTTAGGAATCCACCAAACTTTTTGAGTTTTACCTCCAGAAATCCTGCCAGCTTATCATGGTAAAATAAAAATTCCTCAGGGAAAAATTTTCTAGTGCTTTCTCCAGTTGGAGGAGAAATGTAACCCTTTGAGATGATCTCAAGGAAAAAGTTATCATTTCAAAAAAACATTTTGAGCATTCTGTTCTCCTCTTGCCCTAAAGGGAAACAACTTTGCCAAAATCTGACCCGTGTTGTGGGGAAATAAATACCCAATTCCAGCATGCTCTTATCCTTCATCTCTTTCAGGGGGGAAAAAAATCTAGAAGTACTTGTGAAGATTCCTGGCCAGTACACTAATTCAGTAAATTACTAAGATCAAATTATAGGATTGTAGAATGTTTCCCTTCCCCTCCTACAGCTTATTACAACAGACAGCAGGGTTTCTGTAAAATAATTTAAGACTATAGCTGAAATAACTGTGGGATCTTTATTATAGAAGTTTCTAGGGAAACCCAAAGACCACAGGAGAATAAAAAAAGGACACTAGAAAAATTTGAATTCTTAGATACAACTACAAAAACCCCCAAAATACAACATAACCCTACCAGATTACTCTAAACCATCATACAAAAGCCTATTAATCTCAATTTCTATTATACAATGCATCATAACCCTACCAGATTACTCTAGACCATCATACAAAAGCCTATTAATCTCAATTTCTATTATACAATGCATCATGTCTTCTTTCACCAAAAAATTAGAAGTCACATAAAATGGCAAAAAAAAGTATAAAGACAAAGTAAGGCAACATAACCAGACTTATGTTTACCAGAGGACTGGAATTATCAGAGAGGGCAATTAAAATAACTATGATTAATATGTTAAGTACTCAAATGGAAAAACGTTGACAACAGGGAAATGAGTTACTACAAGTTGTTATGAGTTACCAAACAGAAATATAAAGTCTAAGAAAGAATGATAAGGAAATGCTAAAAATAAAAAGCACTATAAAAGCATTGAAACATGTCTTTGGACACAGGTCAGGAAAGAGTCAGTAAGCTTGATCAACTGTCAATAGAAACTTTACAAACAAAATTCAAATATAAAAAGCTTGAGGATAAATCCCAAACAGATACAAAATACTGTAGGCCAATTGCAAAAGGCATTACATACATTTAATGGGAATACAGAAGGAGAAAAATAAAGAAAGAAACAGCAGAAATACTTGAAATATGAATGGCTCAGAAGGTTCCAAATTAATGTCAGATACCAAACCACAGATTCAGGAAGATCATAAAACAAATATTTTAAAACAACAACAGCAACAATAATAATACATATAGGCATACCCTATTCAAACTTCAGAAAATCTGGAGTAATGGGAAAGACTTGAAAGTAGTAGAAGAGGGATGAACGGGACATCTAACCCTAGGGTTACAATTAACAGTGATAAGAATTGCATCAGGCTTTTCTTCCCAAGCTATTAACCATAAAACAGTAAAACAAAATGTTTTAAATGTTGAACAACAAAAACAAAATATTCACCAACCTATAATTATGTGTTCAGTGAAAAGACTCTTTAAAATTAAGGATAAAATAAAGACTTTCTCAGATAATAAAAACTGAGGGAGATTGTCACTAGTAGACCTGATTTGCATGAAAAATCAAAAGAAATTCTTCAGGGAGAGGGAAAATAATATAGGTCAGATACTTACATCCACATAAAGAAAAGATGAGCATTAGGTAAGGAATAACTGAAGATAAAATAAGTGCTTTAATTTATCATATTTATAATTAATCTCTTAAGAACTGCTTAATTCTCATAATAATGTAAAACATATTGTGTGATTATAGCTCATGAAAAATGAAATGAATGAAGAAATGTTTAAAGTGACAGAAGGAGAAATTGGGATTGTTTTATTATAAAGTAAACTGTATTATCCATTAACCATGAATTTGTGTAGTGTTATTTGAAAGTGAACTTGGATAGTTATAAATGTATATAGCAAACTATAGGGCAACGATAAGTATATATTTAAAATATAAGTATAGTTAATATACTGAGAAGAAAGAAAATACTGAAATGCTCAATTATAAGTAGAGAAGGCAGAAAATTAATGGACAACAAAAAGTTTAAAATAACCATGGCAACTAACAGAAAATTGTTACAGATATTGTAGATATTAACCCAAATGGTTATTAAGCAAAATAAATGTGAGTGACTTAATACACCAATTAAAAGATATTCTCAGAGTGAATTTAAAAAGATACATGTATTAGCCGGGCTCGGTGGCTCAGCCTGTAATCCCGCACCTTTGGGAGGCTGAGGTGAGTGAATTGTCTGAGCCTGCGGGTTCGAGACCCGCTGGGCAGCAAGACCTCATCTCTACAATAAATCAAAAAATCAGCCGGGAGTCGTAGCGCATGCCTGTAATTCCAGCTACTTGGAAGGCTGAGGCGGAAGGATCGCCGGAGCCCAGCAGGTGAGGCTGCGGTGGCCGGGAGCGGCCACTGCACTCCAGTCTGGGCGACCGAGTGAGACTCCAACTCAAAAAAAAAAAAGAAAAGATACATGTATGTTTTACAACAACAAAATATATATATATAAATAGGAATGTTGATTGAAAGTAAAAGGATAGAGAAAGATATATCATGGTAATAAAAATCCCAAGAGAGCTAGAGAAGCCATTTTAACTTCAAACAAGCACAATTAAAGCAAGGAAAATATCAAGAACAAAGAGGGGCATTACATAATGTTAAAGGTTTCTATTCTCCAAAATGATACCATAATCTTTGATGTATATGTGCCTAAAATGTCTTCCAATTAAATAAGATAAAATCTGATATAACCTCAAAGAGAAATAAACAAATACACTCTTAGGGTTGGAGACTTCCATACCACTCTATGAATTATTGAAGGATCCAGCATACAGAAATTCAAAAGAATATTGTCAAGTGGAACATCACCATCAGTCAACTGGATCTTATGATTTGCAGAAGTCATTGCTTAAAAAAGGAAGAGGAGTCTCATACTGGGATAAAATATTTGCAGAATACATGTATTTTAAATGATTTGTATCTAAAATAAAAAGAACAATTAAAACTCAAAAGTATTCTACATTCAAAACTCAGTGTAATTTATCATATCTATAGACTAAAGAAGAAAAATCGCATGATCATGTGAATACATACAGATAAATCATTTAACAAAATTTTATGTGTAAGGTTTTTTTTTACAAAATTCTAAGCAAACCGAAAATAGAGAAGATCTTTCTCAACCTGATAACAGCTAAAAGAAATCCTACAGTTAACATTATTCTCAATGATGAGAAACTCAAAGCATTTTCCCCCAAATCAGGAGCAAAACAAGATCTCCCAAATCAGCACTACTTTTCAATATCATACTGGAAATTCTGGCTGCTGCAATAAGATTTTAAAAGTGATTAAAAAATACAAATTGAGAAAAAAAAATGTTGAAGAACCTTTTGTTTACAGATGACATTATTATTATCTACATGGAAAACTCAAAATAGTCTAAAACAAGAGAAAAAGCACGTCCCCAAACTAATAGGCGATTATAGCAACATTACAGGATACATAATTAATATACAAAAGTCAATCACTGTCCTATATACCAACAATAAAAATGTATAATATGAAATTAAAGCATAATACCATTTACATTAGCAATCAAAAAAAACTTCTTAAACATAAATCTAACAAAACATGTGCAAGATCTTTATGAGGAAAACTATGAAACTCTAATGAAGGAAACCAAAAAGAACTAAATAAATGGAAAGATATTTCATGTTAGTATATAGGAAGACTCAGTATTATCAAAACTCCAGTTATTCCCGCTGATATAGAAATTTAATACAATCCCAATGAAGATTCAAGGAAATTTACTTTGGAAATATTTAAAACATTGATTTTAAGTTTATATTAAGAGAGACACACAAAAAAAATCAGAATAGCCAATGCAGTGTTGAGGAAAAAAACAATGTTAGAGAAGTTATATTACCTGACTTCAAGTCTTAATATAGAGCTATAGTAATAGAAACAATGTGATATTGATGGAAAAAAATAGACAAGTAAAGGATAGAAGATTTCCCTGCTCCTCCCCAAAAATAAAAGTGTCACATAAATCTAGTCAACTGATCTTAAACACAACAAAAGACAATACAATGAAAAAAATGATAGTCTTCAACAAACACTAATGAAACAACAGGACGCTCACATGGAGAAGAAGAAGGAGAAGGACAGGGAGAGAGGGAAAGGGAGGGCAGAAGAAAGAAGAATAAGCAGCGGTAGACATAGACCATACAGACTTCAAAGACATTGACTCTAAATGGGTCACAGAGCTTAATTTAAAATGCAAAACTGTAACTCCTAGAAAATAAGAGAAACATAGGAGAAGGCCTAGATAAACTTGGGTTTGGTAATGACTTTCTAGATACAACACCAAAGGTATGATACATGAAGGAAAGATTTGTTAAACTGGAATTTATTAAATTATAAATTTCTGCTTTGCAAAAGACAGTAGAGAGAATGAAGAAAAAAGCCACAGATTGTGAAAATATATTTGCAAGAACCTTATCTGTTAAAAGACTATTATCCAAAATATGCAAAAAAACCTCTTAATACTCAACAATAATAAAGCAACCTGATTAAGAAATGGGCCAGAGACACATTTTTAAGAAGAGATATAAATGGCAAGTAAAAAAGGTGCTCTATATCATTTCATACTAGGGAAATGCAAATTAAAATGACGATAAGATACTTTTACACATAATGCAGATCCAAAACTCTGACAGATCTAAACACTGGCAAGGAGCGACATAAACTCTTTTTCATTTCTGGTAGAAATAAAAAGTGGTATAGCTATTTTGCAAGACAGTTTAGCAGTATGTTACAAAAGTAAACATACTTTTACCATACCATCCAGCAACTACACTCTTTGGCTTTTACCCAAGGGAGCTGAAAACTTACGTCCACAAAAACACTGCACACAGATGTTTATAACAGCTTTATTCATATGTGCCAAACTTGGAAGTAACCAATATGTCTTACAGTAGTGATTGGATAAATAAGATGGGATACATCCAAACAATGAAACATTATTCAGTGCTAAAAGGAAATGAGCTACCAAACCATATAAAGACTTGGAAGAAACTTAAATGCATTTCATACAGTGAAAAAAGTCAATCTGAAAAAAATAATATTATATGATTTGAACTATACGACATTCTGAAAAAGGCAAAATTATAGAGACAGTAAGAAATTAGTAGTACGAGGGTTTTCAGAAGAGGCATTAAGATGACAAAGTGGAAAACAGGAGTTGTTTAGGGCAGTGAAATTCTCCTGTATGATATTGTAGTTATAAATCCTTGTCATTACACATTTATCAAATTTATAGTATATATAACACAAGGAGTAAACCCTGATATGAAATATGATGTTTAGTTAGTAATAATGTATCAATGTTGATTAATCAATTATAACAAATGCACAACCCTAATGTAAGATGTTAATAATAGGGGAAATCGTGAGTGGAAGGAGAGAAGTAGTATATGAAAACTCTGCATTATTTGATAAATTTATTTAAACCTAAACTGTTCTAGAAAATAACATCTTTTAATTTTAAAAATGTGATAGCTGTGTCTGATTTAAGAATGTAATTATATTGAGTGAGTGGTTACGGTTGATGATCCACAAACTAACAGAAATGATACTATTTGCATGTGTATGTGTGTGTGTGTGTTGATAGTGTCATAAAAAATTTAGAACTATGATTTATCTGTTCTTAATCAAAAATAAAACTTTTTTGGTTAATAAAATGCATATAGCTAACTGCAGGGTATTTTCATGAATTTGGGGAAAAAACTTTCACATGATTTTTCCAGTTAATTGCCATAAACACAATCCGAAAAATATATTTAAAAGCACAAATGCCTGAGTCAACAAAGTGGTGAAGTAGGAGGATCCAGTTCTCATCCAACACTCCCTATTTTCACAGGAATATTGATTGGGCAACCACTCATGGAAAAGAGGAATTTGAGAGACCATGATAACCTAGCTGAGATTCCAGCACCCTGAAGGAATAAAAAAAATCTGAAAGTGGATACACCAAAGTAGGTAAGAAGAACAGTTAGTTACACTTTAGCTTTTCTCTCCACTATCCCAGTGTGGCAGAACTTGATGCCAAGACAGGCAGCTTTAACCTGCTATTTTGCATACGGGCATGGGGGAAAGTGAGAGTAAAAAGAGTGCCCAGCTTCCCCAGCCTTGTGAGATGCTAGCCAAAAGACTCACTTCTGTCTCACTTTACTTAGACACTGAGAGGATTAGTGGCCGAGTCCTCTGGGGACTGCCAGCAGCTGGGAGAAGGAAAGAGAGCACACACAACCATCAGGCAGTTCTCAAGATCTGGCAACGTATGCTTTAAACTAGCTCACAAGCTTCACTAAGATGGCCATGCATAGTTCATTCAGGACGATTCAACTGATAACACTTCCCCCACATAGCCAACACACACTCTTCACAACCCAGGATACTCCCAAGAGGTGGTTTCTCACAAAACCTGTGCATGATACACCTCAAACTCCAGCAGACAGCACAAATATCTCAAGAGCAGGTGTAGATCATAGCATCTGGCTCAACTCTGCTCATTTGGGAGAAGGTGCACAACCTTAAACAATTTGGGACACTTCCCTAGGGAAAACAAACAAGGGGCTTTCAGCACCAGATCTGGATTTGGGGAATACAGATTAAAGTACACAATCTTAAACCTTGCCTCCACTAGTAGGAAATAAGAGGAGTGAAAGAGGCTTGTGCATTAAAAAGGTCTGAGAGACATTCAGAATGTCCAGCCAGGATCATTGTTAAAAATCTTCTCTCCCAAAGCCTGACTAGTCATTAAGACTGCAAGAGGTGATTTCTTTAACTTTGAAGACAATCATTTAAGATTGTAAGGGAATAAAAAAATAAAAATAAAGATCTACAAATTATGCAACAAAGCATTCAAAATAACTGACATAAAAAAGATCAGTGAGCTGCAAGAAAACAGACAACTAAACAAAAATCAGGAAAACAATACTTGGAAAAAAAAATTAGAATTTTAACAAAGAGATAGAAGCCACAAAAATAAAACAGAAATTCTGGAGTTAAAAAAAATAATGAAACAGAACATTTTGATAGACAGCACGACCAGCACACTCAGTCAAGTAAAAAAAAAATATCAGTTAACTTGAAGAATGATCATTTGAAATTATCCCGTCAGAGGAACAAAAAGAAAAAAAAAGAATGAAGAAATCCTATGAAATATATGAAACACCATCAACCAAAAATATATACACTGTGATTGTCCTAGAAGAGCAGAGAATAGGGACTTATTTCTATAAATAACTCTCAATAGAAATAAGTCCCAAATCTGGAGAATAATATAAATATACTGTTCCATAAAAACCAAAGAACTCCAAATAAATTAAATATAAAGGCATATTCCTTAAGAATTAAAATTATTACATTGTCAAAAGTCAAAGATAATTTTGAAAGCAGCAAGAGAAAACTAAATTCTCACACACATAAGAATGCACATAAAACTACTGGTGGATATCTCAATAGAAACCTTGCAAGTCATGGAAAATAGAAAAAATAAGTTTAAAGTGCTAAATTTTTTAAAAAATTGCCAATCAAGAATTCTATGTCTAGAAAAGCTGTCCTTCAGAAATGAATGAGAAATAAAGATTTTCTTAGACAAAAGCTGAGAGCTCATAATCACTAGTTCTACCTTATAAGAATTGTCAAGAAGATTTCTTCAAGTTGAAATAAAAGGACACTAACCAGAAATATGAAAACTTATGATGGAATAAAATTCACTTGTAAAGGTAAGAATACAGTAAAGTTCAGAATAATCTAATAATGTATTGGTGTCCCATAAATCAGTATTGGCTTTACTATAAAAGCTAAAAGACAAAAGTATTAAAAACAATTGTAACTGCAATAATCTGCAAATAAATACTCCAAAAAAAGATGTAAATTATGACATTAAAAGCATAAAATTGTGTCTAGGAAAAGTAAAATGTAGAATTCTTCTTAACTGAAATTAAGGTATTAGCTTAAAATAGGTAGTTTAGCTATAATATATTAATATGAGTCTAATGGTAATCACAAAAAAGACCTCTGTAGATTAACCAAAGACAAAGAGAGAAAATAGGCATTCTACAAATATATTTATGTATACATATAATATATAATATGTATATTGTATATAATATGTCTTATATAGTATATTTTATTATATAAAGGTATACATATTCTATACCTTTACAAATGAGTTTTACATATATATGAAGATATATATGTGTGTTATGTCTGTATAACACAAAGGAAAACAGCAAGTGATGGGGGGAAGAAAGAAACTAAAAAACAGTCATTAAACAATTGAAAAAATGTCTATAGTAAGTTTTTGCCTAGCAATAATTACTTTGAAGATAAATGAATTAAATTTTCTTAGCAAAAGAAATAGAGTGCTGAAATGGATAAAACAACAACAAAAACAAGATCCACCTACATGCTGCCTACAAAGGACTCTTAGTTTAAAGGGAAAAAATTGAAGTTTAGAGAAGGGATGAAAAAAGATATTACATACATGAAGTAAGCAGAAGAGTAAAGGAATATCTGTACTTACATCAGACAAAGTAGCTCAAGTTAAAAACTGAATGAAATAAGAGAAATGATAATACAATTGAAAACAGAATACAAAGGATCAAGGAGCACTACCATGAACAATTATAAGCCAAGAAATTGGATAACTGACAAGAAATTGATATAAGGCACAAAAAGCCAGAAACAGAAAATTTGAACAGAAAAATAATGAATAAGGAAACTGAATTGGCAATAAAAAATCTTCTAACACAGAAAAGCCCAGGACCACATAGATTCAAAGATGAATTCTATCAAACATATAAAGAAGAGTTACTGCCAATAACCAATATATCTCCAACTTAAAAAAAAAATTGAAGAAGACGAAAGATTTACAAACTCACCAGCTTTGATGTGAAACCAAAGCCAAACAAGGATACCACCAGAAAAAAAAAGTACAGACCAAGATTCCTGGTAAACATAGATGCAAAAATCCTCAGCAAAATACTAGCAAACAAATTCAACAGCCCACCTTATCAAGTGGAATTCACCCCTGGGATGCAAGGATGACTTGGACACATACAAATAAATAAATGTGATATACCACATTAGCAGAATAAAACATGAAGAATAAAAATCATACAATTATCTCAATAGGCATAGAAAATGAATTTAATAAAATTCAGCATTCTTCCATGATGTTCTCAACAAATTGGGTATAGAAGGAATGTACCTCATCATAGTAAAGCCTACATATATTGTAATCCCTCAGTTGACATCATTCAGTGAAGTTGCAATGTACAAAATAAACATGCAAAAATCAATTGTATTTCTATACATTAATAACTAAGCATTCTAAAAATTGATAAAATAATATTTAACATCAAAATAATAAAATACTTCAGCATAAGTTTAAGGTAGTAAAAGGTTTGCATAGTAAAAATTACACAATATTGATAAAAACAAATCATAGTAGATTTAAATAAATTGAAAAATAGGCTGTGTTGATGGACTGGAAGAATTGACATTGTCAAAGTATTCATATTACTCAAAACTATCTAAGATTCAATGCAATTCCTGTCAAAATTGTAATGACATTTTTCATAGAAAGAGATAACCAAACCTATAAATATATGGAACCACAAAATACTCAGAATAGCAAAAGCTATCTTAAGTAAGAAGAACAAAGCTGGAAGCATCACTGTACATGATTTCAGCTTATATTATAAGCTACAGTAATCAAAACAGTATGAACCTGACATAAAACATACCCGTAGACCAATGAAACAGAAGAGAAAGCCCACAAATAATTCACATGTATTCAATTAAAATAATTTTTAGCAAGAATGCCTAAAAATTCACAATGGAGAAAGAATAGTTTTTTCAATAAATTGTTTTGGGAAAACTGAATATTCACAAGCAAAAGAATTAATTTGAACCCTTATTTTACATCGCATAAAACAATCAACTCAAAATAAACTAAAGAATTAAATGTGAGATCTGAAACTCTGAAACACCTAGAAAAAAAAAAGGGAAAAATTTCCTTGACATTGTTCTTGAATGTTTTTTTGGATATGACACCAAAAGCACATATAAAACAATATGCAAGTGTGATTACATCATACTAAAACGATTCTTCTCAACAAAGAAACCAATCAACAAACTAAAAAAGCCACCTGTGTGATGAAAGAAAATCTTTACAAACCATATGCTGACAAGGGTTAATTGACACAATATAGAAGGAACTCATACAACTGAATATCAGAAAAAAGCAAATAACCCAATTTAAGAAATAAAATAAGGATTTGAATTAGCTATTTCTCAAAATAAGTCATACAAATGGCTCAGAATCAGTAATTATTAGGAAAATACAAGTAAAAACCATAATAAAATTGTCACTTTACACCCATTAGGATGAGTATTACTTAAAAAACAAAAGATAAGGCAAACCCCTCAGTCCCCTCCCACTCTGGGAGTTTTTCTATCCTCTCAATAAATACTACTCCTCCCTGCCCCCCAAAAAAGTATTGAGCAAGACGGAAAAGAGACTCTTTGTACATTGTTGGTAGAAATGTATCTTGGTACTGCCATCATGGAAACTATGCTATGAGGTTTCCTCAAAAAATTAAAAATAAAGCTATTATATGGTAAGAGACTCTTTAAATATTACTTGCATTCTCGGTTTCTCCTTAAGTAAATTGTTTCTTCAGTTCTGTTGATCAACTGAGTTATTTGGGTTTCCCATTGATTAATAAGATATATTTGTTGGACTAGGCATGGCGGCTCACACCTGTAGTCCCAGCATTTTGGGAGATGGAGGCGAGAGGATTGCCTGAGCTCAGGGGTTTAAGACCAGTCTGGGCAACTTGGCAAGACCTCATCTCTACAATTAAGTGTGTGTGTGTGTGTGTGTGTGTGTGTGTGTGTGTGTGTGTGTTTGTGTATTTAAAATATACATATATATTTGTTAGTAATAGAAGTTTCAAAAACTTTACCATCCCACTTGTCTTTTTATTTTATTTATGACTTTTTTGTACTTTGGTGATTAATTTTTGGCAAAGTAATTAAAGATAAAAATAAGATTGCATTATATTACTCTAGATAGCAAAAATTACATTGTCTTATCGATATGTGCTTTGGAAATAGTAATAATATTACATATATAGAATTGAACTCTATTCAATATCAACCTTATATAACTATGAGACTTGGGACAATTCATTTCAGCCTTTGGAGCCATTATTTATTAATTTCTATAATAAAAATATTAGGATGAATATTAACTAAGATCTATGTATAAAATCCTAATGTGTTAAAATATTAGTAATAGATACTGCTTTTAAAATATTCATCCTATGTGATTTCTAACCTACTGCATAAAGAAAAATTGGGCTGTGCTTTTTTTTACCTGCAGATTAAGAAAATTTAATTATATAATTTGAGAAAATTGTTAGACTCTTGCTCCTTCCAGGTTGTATTTCTTCGCTTCCCTTTCCTTGATTTCTTACTCCTGCCTTTTTCGACCTTGTCTCTTCTTCCTAAGTCAATGCTTAGTATGACATTTAGCATAGTCCATGCATATAATGGGTTCTCAATAAATCACTATTGATAAATAAACAAAAAATAAACAACCAAATAAACTATACATTATAAGTCTTAGTGACTTAAAATTTTAATAAATTTAAAAAACTATGTATTTAAAAGGTTTATAAAAACCTTTCAGTTTTTTAGAGGGTGGGAAGATAAATATAATTTTTATTGTATTTTTAAGAAATCAGCTTTATTGATATATATTTAATATTTTATACAATTCAACCTGTACATTTATGGTATTTGGCATATTCTCAAAGTTGTGCAGCCATCACTGCAATCAACTTTAGAACTTATTTTATCACTCCCCAAATAAATTTTATACTCATTAGCATGGTTGCTGCACATTTTTCCCTTCCTTTAGCCTCTGGAAATCACTAACCTAATTTTTATCTTTGTAGGTTTTCCCATTCTGGAAAGTTTAAAAAAATGCAATTTTATAGTCTGCAGTCTTTTGTTACTGGTTTCTTTAGTTTAGCAATATGTTTCCAAAATTTATCCATATTGTAGCATATATCAGTATTTCATACACTTTTTATTATTGAATAATATTTTTTGCATAGATATAGCATACTTTATTTGTACATCAGTCAGTTGCAGGACATTTGAATTGTTTCCACAATGGTTATACTTATACTTCTATATACATGCTTGCAAAAGTTTGTGGTTATAAAGGTTCATTGATCTTGGTTATATACATAGAAACAGGCTATACTTGATATTTAAGTGTCTTAGAAACTTCCAGAGTCTTTTACTGCAGTTGAAAAAATTATACATACTTATGAGTGGTGAATGAGGGTCATCATTTCTGCACATTCCCACTAACACTTCTTTTATCTGTCTTTTCCATTATAGCCCTTCTAAACAAAATGAAGCGGTATCTCATAGTTTTGCTATGTATTTCCAAGATGACTAGGACGTAAAGGATCTTGTGTGATTTATGACCATTTTTATATCTTCTATGTAGGAACGTTTATTCACATATTTTTCATTCCTTTTCTAACAGGGTTATTTGCCTTTTTATTATTGATATGTAT